>CM075487.1:23505000-24192500 GCA_037950665.1 Hypophthalmichthys nobilis
CAGAGCTGATTTCACCTGTAGTCTCTACACTGAGGATGATCTTCTGTACAGAAGTTACTCTCAGAAGAGACAGTCTGGAGAACGTCTTTGTATGTTTTATTTAACTCCTGGTGAACTCTTGACACGAACAGTGAACAGACAGCTGAGCTGTGATTATTCACTCAACACTGAACCTGAGATCAGATCACGCGCAGTGACACATACACCATCAGAGGTGAGGACCTTTTACTGTAATTATTTTTTATTTATTTATTTTTTTTACATTTTTAATCAGAGACACCTGTAGAAATCTTAAGCCAGTATGATTTATGTAGGTCATTAGAATATTATGAAAGTTTGATCACTACGAAAAAGTCACTTTATACGAAAAAAAAAAAAAAAATATGAAAAAGCTGAATGATACAACTGTATCTGTATTACATCTATAGAGCACTTCTGGATGGATACTCTTTATTAAGACCCATTCAATAAGCTGTATAATACAACACTGAAAGGTAAAATATACTAAATATAGAAAAGAAATGAATTTACTTAAAGGCTTTATGGGATTATGATTAAAGGGTTAATTCACCCAAAGATGAAAATTCTGTCATTAATTACTCACCCTCATGTTGTTTCACACCTGTAAGACCTTCGTTCATCTTTGGAACACAAATTAAGATATTTTTGATGAAATCTGAGAGGTATCTGACTACAGCAATTTAACCACCACTTTCAAGGTCCAGAAAGGTACTAAAGACATCATTAAAACAGTTGACGTGACTGTAGTGTTTCAAGCTTAATTTTATGAAGTGATGAGAATACTTTTTGTGCACAAAAACAAAACAAAAATAACGACTTTATTCAACAATATCCTCTCTTCTGTGTCAGTCTCCTACGCTGTTTACGTTCAGTGCTTCTAGGTCAGGGGTGTCAAACTCATTTTAGGTTGAGGGCCAGATTGAAAAAAAAAAAAAGAAAAAAAAAACTTAGTGCACTGATATTAACCATATAAACAACAAATTAATTTGCAAGAAAACTAGTACACTGCTCCTTAAAACTGCATTTGTTTTTTACAGCGAAATAACTGTTAAATCTTTAAAATAATGCTTTTTTAAATATTTTTTTATTAGTGATGCACCTATTTTGATTTTTTGTGGCCAATTCCAATTTTTTTAGAAGCAAATTGGCCGATTCTGATACTGGTTGCAGATTTTTTTAAAGCAAATTTATTTTTTGTTTATTTGTTCAAAAAATATGTGTTGCTCTTTGATATCAGAGGCAAACACTGCATTTTTATCACAGTCCCAACAAAGATGTTATGCACATGAGCATGAGCAGTTGTTTTTAATTTAAATTATTGTATAATTTCAAGATTAACAGCAAAAACATGGTCTGACTTTAAATTTGTGAAATTATGCTACATAAGACACCTGCACAAAAGAAATATAGCAGATGGACTGAATGAAAATGCAAATTCACTCTCTGACAGTAGGTGGCGCTTATGGAACAGCAGTGATATAGCGTTTCCATGGTTACCGCTATACACAAAGCAGTGCTGCATTTATATTTTCTCTGCTGGTGCGTCTGTTCTCCTCTTTGTGTCCATATTCAGCGTGTGCCTGTATTAACGTCCTTTTCACAGACGTCGTAAATATTTCCACACAAATGAAATTTATGTGATCAGAACATGTTTTATTAGAACTGAGCAAACACATGAACCTACAACCTCTGTTTAAGGCATATTAGTTTTACTTCGTCATGAAAATTCATTAAACTGATTGCCGATTAAAAGTGGGGTTTGTATTCTTTCAGCAACACTGTTTGGAAGTTAGTCGGGCTGACACCAACAACGAACGTGTAACCAATCAGCATTAGGGGGCGTATGACAGTCGAGGAGAATGAGCAAGAGGGAGATTTGAAAATAAGAAAAAAACTGCAGAACGAGAGGTGGGACACAATACAAATTTTGCTAGAGAATGTTGTGTTTGGTGTCATTGTTAGTGCACTCACCTTGCATGCCAGCAGCGGACGGGCAGGGGTTCAAGACCGACTCGGTGGTTCAAGACCGACTCGGAGCAAGGTGGTTAGGATTGGAGGGTGAGTTTTGGAGGTGGAGCAATGAAGAGAGGCGTGGGTTTGTTTGGATTGATTTCAAATATCAACAATGTCCAACAGTGTGTTGAAAAAATACATACCCTACCTTTAAGCCTGTAATGCATGTATTAATTGGACTTGATCATGTAAACACCTTATTTGGAATATCCACTGTATTTATATCTGCACGTTCATATGAACATAATTCTGGGTGTTACTTGATTGAGAAAGTGCAGTATTGAAGCTTGTTTCTGCCATGGAATGAAAAGTTTAAAAAGTAATTTCAACTTTTCATTTCACAATTCTGACTATTTTTTTCTTAGAATGGTGAGATATAAACTCGCAATAGTGAGTTATTCAGTCAGAATTGTGAGGTGTAAACTTGCAATTAAAGAAAGTCAGAATTGTGAGATAAAAAGTTGCAATTACCATTTAAATTTTGTTTGTTTGTTTGTTTGTTTTGTTTGTTTTTTGTGGTGGAAACAAGCTTCCATAGTGCAGTTATCGAAAATAATAAATAAATAAAACATTTTTTTTTTTTTTCATAAATGAAGGCTATGAGTTTAAATTTGTTTAAAGGTTAAACTAAAACATGGAAAATGATGCATGTAAAAGTGCTGAAGTGTTCAGATGGACAGCTGTAAAATCACCTGCATCGACATTAACAGTTAAACACAATATACAATCACATGACTGATAAACCATCATGCCACATATTTCACTGCTGTTCTTCTGGTTTGGAAATTGTTATTGCAATGTTTATTATTATTATTAATTATGGATTATTTGACTTAAAGAGGTTCACTTCAGAAACCCTTCATCAGTTATAATGGCGATGATGTCCAGCCCATCATATCATGTGAAATACCACTATCAGTCAGAGCTGATTTCACCTGTCGTCTCTACACTGAGGATGATCTTCTGTACAGAAGTTACTCTCAGAAGAGACAGTCTGGAGATCATCATTGTATGTTTTATTTAACTCCTGGTGAACTCTTGACACGATCAGTGAACAGACAGCTGAGCTGTGATTATTCACTCAACACTGAACCTGAGATCAGATCACCGCGCAGTGACACAATCACCATCAGAGGTGAGGACTTTTTACTGTTTTTTTTTTATTTATTTTTTTTTTATCAAAGACACCTGTAGAATTCTTAAGCCAGTTTGATTTATGTAGGTAATTTGAATATTATGAAAGTATGATCAATAAAAAAAAATGTCAGTATTTACAACAAACAAAACATATGAGAAAAGCTAAATCATACGACTGTATCTGTATTACATCTATAGGGCACTTCTGGATGGATACTATTTATAAAGACCCATTCAATAAGCTGTATAATACAACACTGAAAGATCAAATATACTAAATATAGGAAGGAGTTGAATATGGTTAATCATAATCCTGTGGTAACAGTGGGACTCACTGTAGGTCAGTATCATCCATGAAGTCTGAAACAACAGTTGTGTGATGCTGTTACTGAATCAGTACAGTGATCTGTGAAATCTACTTATACAGAATGTTGAAATAACTGATCTATATACAACAGTAAAACTTAATAATTTCTCTCAAAAACAAGTTACTTTAAACCTACTTTTATTTGTCAAACTTTGACAACTGCCACAAAAACAAGTGAGTAACTTTTTAACTCAATATAGAGGATTCAGCATTTCTGATATTGTTGTTATATTATTGTATGTTATGCTGTAATATTAATACCAGTACTTCTGTAATTAGAGTTTGTACCATTGTTGATGTCTTTTTTTCGTCTCAACAGTGACCTCTTCAACTAAAGCTTTGACAACAGCCATAAAAAGTGAATTTTATTTTATTTATTTATTTGTTTTGTTTTAATTATACATGTGTGACATACACCTTATATTTCAACATACACACCATCACAGATTTTACAATGTATTTAAAACACCTTTGCATATTAATTTCTGCTGTTTGCGGTTTATTTTAAATGAGTTGACTAAACCAACCAATGTCCAGTGGATGATGTTTTGTAATAATTTATCACATTAAATGAATCTGCCCAGCTCACTTTTCAGTTTTTTAATATATTTATATTGTATTATTTTATGTTATACTGAATTAATAGCACAACCGAATAGAGTTTTATTTCCAAACTAAATGCATCATGTGACATTGTTGAATTCTCTTTGCAGCTTCAACAGCGACCTCTACTGGTGAAACTTTGACAGACAAAACAACTTGTGAGTGAAGTTTATTTTGAAAATAAAACAAACAAACAGAGGCATTTTCTCATTTCACTTTAAATTGCTTTAGAAATTATTCTTAGTTTATTACACAGCTTTCTTATGTGACTATGATTATTCAGTCACAGGATTCAGCAGTCAAATGTTGTTATACAGTATAATTACAGCTAAACTGTATAATTGACCATTGTCTCTGGAAACTGATTTTCGGCTAATAGTTTCATATCTCTCATATCTGATCACACTGTTGATTCTATCAGCTGTTTTCACACCAGCTTCTGCTCCTGAAACCACCAGAGAGACACAAACACATGTGTTTTGCTTTGTTGATAAGAGAATATTAAATCTGTGTTAAATGTTAAATAAGAAGAATCCTTTCCTGACAGTGAGATCATCTAGAAACACTGATGTCTGTAATCATGATGCAGTAGTGCAGTTTTTTTTATTCTAATACGATTTCATCATCATCTTTTCTGTTTCAGCCGCTCCTACTGATCACATTCACTCTGAAGGTTCTTCATTCACTCACAACACAAAACTGATATTCTGAATTTTAATAAACAAAATCTGCACATAATCTATCTGATATAGATGTAAACATTGGATTAAATCCTTATTTTTTCTTTTGTCAGTCTCGAGGCTTTTAGTAGTGCTGGTTCCCTTTCGAAAGGGAACTTCAACTCTGCGTTCGAGACGCATATGGGGAACGTCACTCGTGACCCGGTGTTCGAAACCACTATCAAAAAACTCCAATCCTATTGGCCGGCGACAGCCTATGACGTCATATGGCGCGACCCGGAAGTATAAAGGAGCGCCTAGGGAAGCAGTCAGTATCTTTCGTCTTTTCGGGACTGTTTGTGTTTCTGCCACTATCGTGCCACCTCGTCTTCTTACAAGGTACTTATCATGTCTGAGGACAAGACTAAACGTTTTAGGAAGTGTGCTGATCCGTGTCCGAGATTCTTGACACCGGAAGATACACACAACCTTTGCGTTCACTGTTTGGGAGAAGAACACGCACGGACAGTGCTTGAGGGCGCTGTCTGTGTGAATTGTGAGTGTTTTCCAATGAAAACGCTCCGTTCCCGCCTGGCCCTCTTCTCGAGGGAAGGGGTGTCGGCATCTGTGCCCGGTGGATCTGGCCCTGCTCGTGCTGAGGCAGAGCGGCGGCTGCATTCATGGGGCTCGCAGATGGAGCTCGCCGCGGAGTTTGAGAGGGGTGTTACTGTCTCTCAGCCTCCTGCGGCGGCTGGCGGGGATGAGCTCCTGGATGATGATGATGTCTTATCTTTGACATCATCGGATCCAGGAGCGAGTGTTCTTCTGGCAGCTAGCCCCCGTGAGCAGGAGATGGCGGTGGAGGAAGAGGCGAGTGAGACAGCCTCTTTCTCCAAGCCTCCTTGCCCAGCGTATGCTGAGTTATTGGAGGTTATGGAGCGCGCTGCGGGCAGACTGCAGCTGCCGTGGGTGCGCGAGAGGAGAGAGGTCGTTCGCGGTAGGTTGGACGAACGATTTCTTTCTGACCATAACCCCGTAACTCCGGTGAGCCTTCCTTTCCTTCCTGATCTACATGTTGAGATCGAGAAGGCATGGAAGAACCCGTACTCGGCGAGAATACATTCACATCAGCGGGGAAATTTCGCTGATGTGGAGGGATTGCGCCAGCACGGGTATGCGTCGATGCCGCCCTATTGACCGAGACGTTTGTGAACTATCTCGTCACTGGCAGTGCACCGACACTTAAAGCTCGGTCCTGCCGTCCAAACCCCTTAAGATGACATCTCGTTTGAACGGCAGGGCATACGCTGCTGCAGGTCAGGCTGGTGCGGCTTTGCACTCCATGGCGGTGTTGCAAGCCTACCAGGCTGATCTGCTGAAGGATCTGGATCAGGGCAGGGTTTGTCCCTGATGCGGTAGCTGAGCTGCGCCGCACTACGGATCTTGCTCTCCGGGCCACCAAGCAGACGGCTGCCTCGATCGGTCGATCGATGGCGGCCATGGTGGCTACGGAGAGACATCTGTGGTTGAACATGGCGGACATCGGGAGAAAGAGAAGGGCTTTCTCCTCGATGCCCAGTCTCGCCTTCTGAGCTTTTCGGCGGCTCCGTTGAGACGGTCGTCGGAAAGTTCAGAGAGGCGAAGCGCGCTCAGCAGCTTATAAGAATTGTATACCGCTCAGATCCGATTCTGGGCCCAGACAGCTGGAGGCCCTGGCCCGTCTCGAGCCGAGGCTCAGAGACAGGGCCAGCGATCCAGTGTCGCCGCCGAGCGCCTCCTCCACCTCGGAGTAAGTCGCAAAGCGGCGGGACACGAGGAAGAGGAAGCAAGACTTGAGGGAGGTGATTGAGTACAGGTGCCAGCAGCGCCGGTAATCGGTCTCCTCTCTGGCGGAGGTAGATTAATTTCTACCCCGCCTCTTCCCGGCCTCCCGGGAATGTTTTAATGCATGTTCAGGAAACAACCTTTGAACAGTCAGGCTGACGGCTGGGCCCATGATGAGTTTTTCTCTGACGGCCCGCCTTCTGGCTTGATAGTGAAAGGGTTCTTGGCCTAAGAACCAGGTTGATATCCTTCTGTCTATATCTGAAGGGAGAGTCCTTGGTCTTTGAGCCGCGGAAAGGTAAGACAAGGTCCGATTTATTTCCTAAATTTTGACCTTGTTTTGTTCCTATGTATATTATATTTTCCTGAACATGTAACAGTAAAATATATTTAGGGGTTTTGGGGAGAAAACTGAAGTGGTTTTTAAGTTGACTGAGCAGGCCACAAAATGGCTGCTGTTTAGTCTTCTTTAGCTTCTCAGCTATCTTCAGTATAGTTTGGGTCGGCACTTACTACTTCAGTTTACATGTATCGGTGGCTTCTTTTGGCCACCTGACATGTCTGTTGTGAACTTCGCTTCCTTTCTCCTTCTATGAGATTTGGAAGCGAATAACAGGTTTTATTAGGCTGTTTGGTGCCTGTGTTGGTTTAGGCCCATAGCTTAGCGGCCAGGCTAGAGCTAGGTTTACTGTGTTATTTTATAACCCCTTTTATATATATTATCCTCTGGATATATATATTTCCTACTTCTGGCCTCCTCCTGAGGGAGTTGTTAGGCCGTATGCCCATTACCCCCTTGCTATGTAGGTGCAATTGTTGAGTTTAACAGCTAAGTGTAGACTGTTTTTAGACTCCCTGCTGCTGTTATCTCAGGTGGACTAGGCCCTTATCTTTGTTTAGATAAGTCATGCGGTGTTGCTAGGCCCCACTTCTAGAACATTTATGCTGTGGAAATTGTATTTTTCCTCTGAGCCACTTGTTTTCTTAAACAAGTCTGAGTTGACGTTGCTAAGTTTTTAGCTTCCGTCCTCTTTGGCTTAGTACAGATTTGAGAATCTGTTTGGAGAAAATTATTTCCTCTTTAGAAATAACATATTCATCAAAGCATTGTATGACTTTGAGTGTTCTGGACTTTTGCCCTACATTTTATGTGAGCTTATGCTGCCTCAGGTTGGCACCTGCTCTCTATTTAGCGGGCTTTCTTTAGCCGCTTTAGAGATTTGATGACTTTATTCCCTTTAGCTGGTTTATTGTTATTTAGTGCTTTACCTGTTGGCTCGCATATTTAGGGTGGTAGTACCACTTTCTGAGGAAAGATGGTTGCTATTTTAACCCCTTTTCTGTGGTCTCTTAACGGTTATTTGCATATAACTTAGATTGTAGGCCTGTTTGTCTAGCCTCCTTCTAGTTAGCATTTGTTTCCATGCATACTGTTACTTGATCAGTGCTTGCTCACGTATTTATACTACCACAGGCCTTGCCATGTGTTTGTTTGAGGTGTAGGCCTTATGGGCCTTCCTTAGACCATTTGGCTTGTTTGGTCCCCTTTAGCCTTCTATGTTAGGGTACATTGCCTGTTGGAATGTGTAGCTTAGCTCAGGTTGCAGTTAGTTAAACTGGTTCCTGTAGCTTGGCTCTTTTATTCAAAACGTGCTGAAGCCTCGTGTTGTTTATATGGTAGGCCCTTTAGGCCTCCTTTTTATTGACATGTTGGCACAGTTGTATTTATTTGCTTTAGGGCTGAACGCCACTTGTCGCTGAGATTGTAGGCCCCTTAAGGTCTCTTTTTTAGTTTGACTTGCTGGCAGGATGCCCAGGAAACCATACCACCATCGGCCACGCCCCATCGTTCACGGATAGGCCCTAAACAGGCCTGTTCACGTTGTATGGCAGCGTTTTATGTATCCCTTTTAAGTAAAAGATCTGTATACATGGCCCTTTGGTTGATATGGTTATTATAGCCACTTGCTGATGCCACGTGTTTACTAAGGTAGGCCTACTGGCCTCCCGGTGTAGCATGTGGAGTTCAGCTATGTACTCCTCTCGCTGTGAGAGTATTAGGGTGCTTTTACCGAGTACCTTTGAGTGGCTGGCCCCTCAGGGTGAATGCTGAGACCTTACTGAGGTTTGGTTTAAACTACATCTGCCTCCCTGAGTCTGATTTTACTCTAGTTGAGCTAATAGCCACCTAGCGCCTAGGGTGGATCTATTGTGCTCCTAGGAATGGCCACTAGACTTACGCCGTGTGTCTTAAAGGTTGCTAGGCCCTATGGGCCGCCTTTTTGGAACATACTGGTGTATGTTTGTGTATATTTCTCTTTAGATTTATCTATATACACTTCCGGTTGGCCAGAGGCCCAGGTGATAAATCTAACCTCCTTTAGTTCGATTATTTATCGGTCCTGGTGTCTAAAACACTGCCACGAGCTGATGCCACGTGTCTGTTGAGGTTATAGGCCTCCAGGCCTTCCTTAATACGTGTCGGCATATGCTGTACTCCTCTTGCTTTAAAGAGTAAAGGTGCTTTTACTGAGTGCACTGCTCGTTGGATTGTGTTAGGTGGATGGTCATGCGGGCACATTGGCAGCCCCTTCTGCTGCCTTTGAAGTTTTCCTGTCTGTTCCAGAAGGCAGATGTTCAGAGTGGCCTCCAGGCCACTTTCTGAATTTACTTCTGTTTTCACATATAGCTACTATCATGCTGTAGGCCCTCTTCGGCCTCCATGATTATGTGCCCATTGCATGGTCTACCTGTTAGGTGAGCTTTGTACTTCCCTTTCGGGTTATGTTTGTAATAGTGCTTAGCTCCCTAAGCTGATCATGGTGGTAGGCCTTAATCAGGCCTCCTCCTAAGATTCAGCCCTAGGCTGGTTTGTGCCCCCTGTATAACAGGTGTTTAGCGCACAGCCTCCTCAGTGCGTTAATTTAAGCACTGAGTAGATCCTAGAATGAGCGGATTTTACTCCCCTCAATGTGAGGGTTCATAGCACTCCAGCTGAGTTCTGCTCTCCAGGATGCCCATCTCACGCGTGGGTTTGAGTTGCTCCTGCCTTTTGCAGTCGCTCTTTCCTGCTCTCTTCTATGAAGAATGCGTTTTGAAGATTCTGCTTTCAGACAGGGTTGGCCAAGACTAAGTTTGTCCTATAACAGACCAGGTCGGCCTCCCTGGTGGCATTGAGGGTGACCGTTCCCCCTCTAGTGACTGGTCGGGGTTCCTTTCGGTTCCTTGACCACATTCCCTTAAAGAGACCACTTTATCTGCGGAAAAGTTGGTCTCAGATGCCTTTAGCGGTCCTGGTAGGCCTTTTCCTCTGGAGGGCCTTCCTTGGGCTCAGCTTGGGCTGTTGGCCATAGGGAATGCTGTCACTGACAGCCTGGTGTGACCCGAGGGGAGTTGCTGCAGTTTCTACAGAACTGTTCTCTTGTCCTAGCCATTCTTTGGCATGCACTCTCCTCAAGCATGGCGGCGTGGGTATATCGTTCCCCATATGCGTCTCGACGCAGAGTTGAAGTTCCTTTTGAAAGGGAACGTCTCAGGTTACGTATGTAACCATGGTTCCCTGAGAACAGGAACCAGACTCTGCGCTTCCCTGCCATGCTTCGGGCTGCCTGCGGAACAGTCCCTCAAAGGCGATTGATACTGACTGCTTCCTAGGCGCTCCTTTATACTTCGGGTCGCGCCATATGACGTCATAGGCTGTCGCCCGGCCAATAGGATTGGAGTTTTTTGATAGTGGTTTCGAACACCGGGTCACGAGTGACGTTCCCCATATGCGTCTCGAACGCAGAGTCTCGTTCCCTGTTCTCAGGGAACCATGGTTACATACGTAACCTGAGACGTTTTCACTGGTGTTGGTTTATTTCTGTCTGGACTCATGGGATTCATCTGTCTCTGCCACTTTGACAGTAAGTTTAGTTATGCATAAACTGAGCTCCATGATATAGAAACATGATAATAAAGTGTGTATCTGTGCAGGTTCTGATGATGTTCTCACAGAGGTGAACTACAGCTCCTGCCAGGTGGAAACAACATCTCTGTTAACTTCCTCTGTGTGCTCCAAAACACATGGATGAATCGCTTCATTTCTTCACTTGTTGCACCTCTAAAGAGAAAAATGGTTTGTACTTAAAGAATGAATATTTACAGTATGCAGCTATTGAATTCATATACTGATGTGCAGGCCAAGGCAAGGTTTTATCCCAAATTTTGATTTAGGGAGAAAATTTTATATTGGTAAAGTATGTTAAATGTAGCCAAAAGCATCTTCAAGTCATCTGTAGAGTTCAGTGATGCAGATTCAGTGACAGATTTAAAGCATCAAACATATTAAATCTAATTTCTCTTTTTTTTTAATGAACTATTGAGTGTTAACAATAAAGGTATTAAAAAAAACTGCAGCATGTTATAAACAACTTCACAAAATTAGCATATAGTGCCCTACTTTAAAAAAAAATGTAATTTTAACTGTAAAAGACTGTAAAAATGCTATGTTAACTGGTTAATAAATTTCCTTACTATATATGCTAAAAAAATAATGGATCTAACCTGCATTACATTAATGTAATTTTACAGTAAAATATTGTTAAATGTGAAATTTTTGGAATTGAAAAAGAACAAATCTTCTTATAATTTACAGTGAATAGCCATAAACTGGCATTCCCTGTGTGACATTTGATGTTTTTTTAATTTTAATATATTAGTTTTTAGTTTATGTAGATCAGGGTTTCATTGTACATGTTGTTTAATGTTTATTGTATTGATGGTTGTTTTTGAGTTTCCCTGTTCCTTGAGTGTTTGGATTAAAAGACTATTTCCTGGAATTATCCTTCGTCGTGTGCTTCATTACAGCCATTCCATGACAATGTTTACATTTTTACTGCATTTTTACATTATTATTCTGGCAACCACAGCTTTGTAATAATGATAGAATTTTTGCAGTGTTATTTTCTGTTAAACAACTGTCAGTTCAATGAGGAACTGAACCACTTTATTTTGTGTAACATTTTAGTCCGAAGAGGATAGACAAGGTAAATCAAAATAACAACATTGTTTATTAACTAAAGCGAAACTCAGGCAATCCAATATGATAACACAAACAAAACAGTGTGCAATGCAAACAATACCAGACAATGAACTGAGGACTGAAGGGCTTAAATACTCATGATGATGAACTCAAATACAGATAGGTGTGCTAATTAAGTGAATATCCATGGCAACTAAGAACTGGTGGGAAAAAAGAACACAGGAAACGGGTAACTAAGAGAAACAAACTAAAAGTCCATGAAAACGAAAATAAAACAGACTTTGACAGTCTGCTGCTTTTGTGCATTAAAGAGTAAACATGTATCCAATAAAGTGACCACTGAGAGAATAATGTAGTAATTTTGATATTATAATCTAATCTTTCTTAAAGTCTATTAATGGTTCAGTTATTTTTGGCACATTTAAAGGTTACTTTTACAAAACTTCTTTTCGTCTTTCTGAGTCTGTGAGTCTACAAAAAATGTTGTGTTTGCCCCAGATCTGCTGTACATGTGGTCACATGATGTACGTTCATCTTCATAGAACTGACTGCACAAAGTGTTAAATTTTTCCTGCTGTCTAACGTGTTACGTCCTAATTCACACATTGTTTGAGTCTCATCTCTTTTCTCACTTGCTGTAATGGAGTTGTTCATCTTCTTTGCTTTTCAGCTTCTTATGGAGGTTCAGTCTTACAGTAAGTGATCTCTGCTGTTTAATGTTGATTAAATACTGTATGTCCACATTTGTAGTTAAAAATGTTTAATTTTCTAAAATATTTAAGCATGTGTGATCAATATGTATGTTTCAATAGAGCAAACATGAACCCACAACCTCTCTGCAATGTAATTAAAATGTATAAAACTGAATGCACTTACCCAATTAAGCTAATTTTTGGGTAACTAGAAATAAGAATAGCCTATCTTTATTAATTGGACATGTTCATGTAAATGGATTATTTTGAAAATCCACTGCAGTATTTACATCTGCACATGTCCATATGAAAGTAATTCTGGGTCTTACCAGAAATTGAGAAAAGTGCAGCTATTTGCAAATATTCATTTTAGAAAAAGAAGAAAAAAATATAATTGTTCCCATAAATTTTACATTTTACTTTTCATTGTGTAGTTTGCTGCTGTTTTAAAGATGTTAAGTTTAAGGCCTGGTTTCACAGGAAGGGTTTAGATTAAGTCAGGAGTAGGCTTTAGTTAAATTAGTACATTTAAATAACTTTTATACAGTATACACCATACAGACAATTTTTGTTTTTAAAACAACTTAAGATGTTCTTTCTGCAGTTTCAACAGAAACATCCACTCAAAAAACTTCACAAACAAAGACAGAAACATATGAGTAAAGTTTAGTGTACCTGACAATAAAAGTTCTCTCATATAGTGTTTATTGTAATTCATATAACTCATTAATTTACCATTTCAGTTTCAACAACAACGGCTGTTCCACCACTGAAACCCCGACATCCACCAGAACTGGTGACTTTCATAAATATCAACTCCATATGAGGAAAATTAAAGTGTTACCAAATTCTTTTTACAGTGACTTAAAACATTGAAACACTGTTTATATCCATCATGTATGATATCATTTGAGTTCTTTCTGTTTCAGCAGTTTCTAGTGTTCACACTTCAACAGCTGATCCTGAAGATCGTCGACTCACACCACTACACAGAGGTTTTATTCTAAATCATTTTCTTCCATATTTGAAATGATTTGACTATTGCATTCTCTTTCAGATCTCTGTAGAACATTTACTTCTTCCATGCACACAACAAAAGTAAAACAAATCTACAATCACATCAATTGTCAGGTGGACTGATGTATCTAAAGCACTCATATTAATCATCATAATGCACATAAACATGTATTAAAGTGTTGGTTTTGTTTTGACACAGAAACATGGTTTATAGTTCTGGTTTCCACTGGTGTTGGTGTCATTCTGACTGGATTCATCTGTCTGTGTCGGTTTGTAAGTAAGTAATGTTTATAATTGTTCACTTCATGCTGTTCAATACAGAAATTATCATGTGAATTTATCATTAAAACAACAGAGAGTTGACCAAAATGCTGTACAGGTGTAAAAACTGAACATAATACAGTAGCTCATTGTTTTCTAGGAGAAAACTGTAAGTTTTATTTTGTTTTTTATGGTTTTAGTTTCAGTTTTAGTTAACTATAATAACCCTCATTGTAGGTTTTATTTTATTTATTATAGCGTGAAGCTTAGAAACAGATGTGCCCAAGAAGGATAAATAAACCTGCTGAGATAAAAACACCATATAGTGACCACAGCTTCTCAGAAACTGGTACCATTTCCTCTTTCAAGTCTTCAACAGATCAGCATTATTAGCCACATCTTCTCTTAGAGGAACACTTCACACCATAATGTTTACACTGTACAATGAAAGAAGCAGTGATGAGAGGCTGTAGAGCTTTTAAAATGACAAGTTTCAATCTTTAGGAGAAGCCATTTCACATTTGTCCAGTTGTTTTGGATGGTTTTCTGTTGACTCTGTTTGACCCTCTTCATCATGCTGTTCTTCAAAGGCCTCGAACACCCAGATTCCCATCAGGACACACCAGATCCCACAGCAGCTTACTCTTTCATTATGTCTGAAAATCCAGTTTACCAGCCCTCAGGTAAGTTTTTTTCATTAGAGTGGTCATATCATGACTAATCAAATCTTTCTTGTTCTTTACTAATGGTTATAGTTGTAGTCTAATGGTTAGACAGTCGGACTTGTGACCTGAAGGTTGTGGGTTTGAGTCTCAGTGCCGGCAGGAAATGTAGGTGGGGTTAGTGAATGAACAGCGCTCTCTTCCACTCTCATTACCCACAGCTGAGATGCCCTTGAGCAAGATACCTAACCCCCAATCAGCAAATGGCTGCCCACTGCTCCGTGTGTATGTGTGTGTGTGTGTGTGTGTGTGTGTGTGTGCACACTTGGTTGGGTGAAATGCAGAGCACAATTTCTGAGTATGGGACACCATCCTTGGCAACACGTCACATCACTTTTACTTTACTATGAAAACATTGTGGTTTCAAAACTCTCTCAGTTTTGCTCACATCTGAGCATTGAGAAGCTTGACCTACCCAATCACAATGAGCTCATTCAGAGGAAGTGAGACAAATACTAAATTTGTCATAACTGTTGAACAATCAGTCTGAGAAGAGATGATTCTGCTGTGCCAAATGCCATTGCTTAAAATACATTAAAACTTTATGACAGAGAGCTTGTTCATTCATGGTCAAAACTGCTTTACAGATGTTTTGGTCAATACTCAACAGAAACAGGGAAATACAGAGGAAAATGAGGTAATATGTGAACAGTCACACCCCAAACCCACATAACCAATGAGACGTCCATCATGAACAGAATACAAACACATTTATCTTGTCTGTCTTTATTTTTTTCCCTCCAGAATGTTTACCACCTGTACTGCACGATCCCTGACAAACCAGTTCACTCAAACGCAGCAGATGAAGTCTACAGTTTGGTGAAGATGCACTGATGAGTCTCAAGTCTTGTTTCATTATGTACATTCATTATAAATAAAGTATCTTTACTTGCTTACAAATAGGTTTTTTATTTTCATAATTTAGTGTTTGATGCTGAATGCATTGTGACCTCTGTGACCACACAGATGATTTTCTCTAGCTCAATACTGCCTTGTAAAAAGTGCTTGGGATTCAATAAGCTGAACTAAAAAATGTAATGATGTATGAATTTTTTTTTTTTTTATACAAACATAATTTTAATATATTTGTAAAGAAAATTCATGTCATGTCTACTGAGTGTTTTATAATGGATGCGATGGGTTTAATGTGTGGTTCTGTAACGATTGAACAAAAAGGATAAACATATTAATATATACATACATAAACATACATTTGAATATTAAACAGTATAAAGTAACATTAATAAAGCATTGCTAAACCATATTGAGTGAGAGACTATTCTGTACATTTCCACAAGAGGGCGCTACTAGCGCATGAATGCCCTAACTGGGCAATAAAGTGTGTGTCTGTGCAGGTTCTGATGATGTTCTCACAGAGGTGAACTACAGCTCCTGCCAGGTGGAAACAACATCTCTGTTAACTTCCTCTGTGTGCTCCAAAAAACATGGATGAACCGCTTCATTTCTTCACTTGTTGCACCTCAACATTATTTCAAAAAAATAATTTGTACAGATAGAATGATAGAAAGAATGATTCATTTACTGATCAACAGGCCAAGGCAGCTTGGAGGTTTTTTCCACATTTTGATTTTGGGAGAAAATAGATTTTATATTGGTAAAATGCACCGATCAGGCATAACATTATGACCACCTTCCTAATGTGTTGGTCCCCCAATTGCTGCCAAAACAGTCCTGACCCATCGAGGCATGGACTCCACTAGACCCCTGAAGGTGTGCTGTGGTATCTGGCACCAAGATATTAGCAGCAGATCCTTTAAGTCCTGTAGGCTGCGAGGTCAACACCTCAAACTTGTTGTTGTACAGGAATGGTTTGAGGAGCACAACAACAAGTTTGAGGTGCTGACCTCGCAGCCTACAGGACTTAAAGGATCTGCTGCTAACATCTTGGTACCTTGGTGCCATTTTTGCTTTGTGGCAGGGTGCATTATCCTGCTGAAAGAGGCCACAGCCACCAGGGAATACCATTTCCATGAAAGGGTGTACATGGTCTGCAACAATGCTTAGGTAGGTGGTACGCGTTGCCCATTTTTCCTGTTTCTAACACATCGACTTTGAGAACTAAATGTTTACTTGCTGCCTAATATATCCCACCCACTAACAGGTGTCGTGATGAAGAGATAATCAGTGTTATTCACTTCACCTGTCAGTGGTCATAATGTTATGCCTGATCGGTGTATGTTGAAAGCATCTTCAAGTCATCTGTAGAGTTCAGTGATGCAGATTCACTGACAGATTTAAAGCATCAAACATTAAATCTAATTTCCATATATATTTTTTTACTTTTTTTTTTTTTAATCAACTAGTGCTAACAATAAAGTTGCATTTTAACTGCAGCATGTTATAAACAATTTTGCAAAATTAGTATATACTTCAGTTTGTATTCACTGTAAAAATGATTATAATTTTAACTGTAAAAGACTGTAAAAATGCTACTGTAAAAACCTGTTAATTGTTTAACAGTAACTTCCCTTACTATATACAGGGGAAAATTGTTAAATGGATCTAACATTCATTTTTCAGTAAAATACTGTTAAATGTACATTTTGTCATTTTTGAAAGTAAAAAACAAAACAAAACAAATCTTATTAAAATTTACAGTAAATAGCTGTAAACTGATATTCCCTGTGTGTCACTTGATTTGATGTTTTTTTTAACTGCAATATTTATTAGGCCTACATCTTGTTATGAAATGAATGTTTATTGCATTATTTTAGTGTGTGCATGACACTGCGTTCACCTTCTATATATTAGTATTGACCTCAGCTTGTGGAAAAGCTACTTGTGATGAACTTTGATTCATCATGTGACTTTCTCTTACTGCTAGTGTTATTATGGTGGATGTCAGTAGATGTTAAAGTACAAAACAGATTTTAGTAGCAGCGTGGCCTTGCTAATTCAGCAGAAAAGATTGTTGTATTTACTGGTTTAATATGTATATACAATTTACATGTTATTCTGTAAATTTTTAATGCATTTTTGCAGAATTCTTCTGGATCTGTAATAATGACAGGATTTTTTCAGTGTTATTTTCTCTGTTAAACAACTGTCAGTTCAATCAGCAACTGAACCACTTGACTTTTGTCTGCTGCTATTATGCATCAAAGAGTAAACATGTACCTGATAAAGTGATTAATTTTGATATTATGATCTAGTCTTTCTTAAAGTCTATTAAGTTATTTTTGGCACATTTAAATGTTACTTTTACAAAACTACCTTTTATCTTTCCAAGACTGTGATCTTATAAAAAAATGTCACCTGTGGCCCAGATCTGCTGTCCATGTGGTCTCATGATATACGTTCATCTTCATAGAACTGACTGCTCAAAGTATTAAATGTTTCCTGTGGTCTAATGAGTTACTTCCTAATTCACCCATTGTTTGAGTCTCGTCTCTTTTCTCTCTTGCTGTAATGGAGTTGTTCATCTTCATTGCTTTTCAGCTCCTTATGGAGGTTCAGTCTTACAGTAAGTGATCTCTGCTGTTTAATGTCGATAAAATACAGTATGTTCACATTTTTTAGTGAAAAAAGTTTAATCGTCAAAAATATTTGAGCATGTGTGATCAGAACATGTTTTAGTAGAACTGAGCAAACACATGAACCTACAACCTCTCTGTTTACGGCAAATTAGATTTACTTCCTCATGAAGATTCATTAAACTGATTGCAATTACCAGATTACACCAATATTTGTGCAACTAGAAATAAGAATGCCTGTATTGATTGAACTTGATCGTGTAAACAACTTATTTGGAATATCCACTGTATTTATATCTGCACGTTCATATGAACATAATTCTGGGTGTTACTTGATTGAGAAAGTGCAGTATTGAAGCTTGTTTCTGACATGGAATAAAAAGTTTAAAAAGTAATTTATTTATTTTATTTCGCTATTCTGATTCTTTTTTTTTTTTTTTTTTTTTTTTTTTTAGAATTGTGAGATATAAACTCACAATAATGAGTTATTAAGTCAGAATTGTGAGATGTAAACTTGCAACAAAAGAAAGTCTGAATTGTGAGATAAAAAGTTGCAATTACCCTTTTCATTTTTTTATTTTTTTTATTCTGTGGTGGAAACAAGCTTCCATAGTGCAGTTATCGAAAATAATAAATAAATAAAACAGATTTTTTTTCATAAATGAAATTAATATGCAAATCCTACATAGCCTACATTTTACTATTCATTGTGTTGTTGGGTGCTGTTGCAAAGACATGTAGGCTATGAGTTTAAATTTGTTTAAAGGTTAAACTAAAACATGGAAAATCAAATATATCAATCAACATGAACTGCTTCTACACAACAAACAAGCAAGACATTAATAATCCATCTGATTCTCCTGATGCCATGTGACAGTTCTAGGTGAAATATTTCACTGCTTGTTTCTGGTTTGGAAATTGTTATTGCAACGTTTATTAATTATGGATTATCTGACTTAAACAGGTTCACTTCAGAAACCCTTCATCGGTGTTAGTGACGATGGAGTCCAGATCAACATAGCCTGTGAAATACCACATCCAGTCAGAGCTGATTTCACCTGTAGTTTCTACACTGAGGATGATCTTCTGAACAGAAGTTACTCTCAGAAGAAACAGTCTGGAGAACGTCTTTGTGTGTTTTATTTAACTCCTGGTGAACTCTTCACACGATCAGTGAACAGACAGCTGAGCTGTGATTATTCACTCAACACTGAACCTGAGATCAGATCACCGCGCAGTGACACAATCACCATCAGAGGTGAGGACCTTTTACTGAAATTATTATTATTATTATTATTTACAGTTTTAATCAAAGACACCTGTAGAATTATTGAGCCAGTATGATTTATGTAAATCATTAGAATATTATGAAAGTTTGATTAATAGAAAAAGTTAGTATAGACAAACAAAACAAAAAAAATGAGAAAGACTGAATGATACGACTATCTCTGTTTTACATCTATAGAGCACTTCTGGATGGATACTATTTATTAAGACCCAATCAATAAGCTGTATAATACAACACTGAAAGATCAAATATACTAAATATAGGAAGGAGTTGAATATGGTTAATCATAATCCTGTGGTAACAGTGGGACTCACTGTAGGTCAGTATCATCCATGAAGTCTGAAACAACAGTTGTGTGATGCTGTTACTGAATCAGTACAGTGATCTGTCAAATCTTTGTAACGGCCACCTAAATTATGTTGAATACTGTTCATGACGTTAATGTTGATGTGCCTTTAAGATAACTTCTTCTATGGCGTACGTTGTAGTGTGCACGCTGTTCTCATGTGAGCGCGCACACACAGAGTCGAGAGAGATGACTGCTCTACTGCTGACTTAAGGGGGTCGCACACCGGACACGAAGCTCAGCGCAGCGCCGCGTCGCGTCGCGTCTCGGACAACTCACAGGTATCTCACACCGGCCGCGCACATCATATAGGCGCGAACTCAATTTTGAATTGACTCCTGATAGAAGAGTTGCACGATGGGTGAGTTTTAAGTCGACGGGGAAACGTTACATATGCCTATGCTTTAATATTTCACACTGAGGTTAGTGTACATGGAAAAATGACACAACAGAGCAAAATGAAAGAAAAGGCTACGTTTATTATACATTTTTAGACTTTATTCAAGCTGTCAAACTAAGAATGTAAAACTGATGTATCTTGCAGCACAGGGTGAAGTCAGTATGTACATTAACGACGATTTGAGATAAATATAATATAAATTTAATGTAAAACAATGTACATGGCGCTCTGTGGCGCGGCAGGATTTTGAACAACTTCCTGAGTCGTAGCTGGGCGCCGCGGACAGGCGCCGAATGTCGCCGCCGGTGTGCGTACACTCATTGAAAACAATACGTTCGAATTTTAAAGACGTGGGTAAACACTGCGGGTTTATGTTCCAGTGTAATAATGTTACTTTTCCACTTTGATTCGTAGCGTTTATCAGAGTGCTTTCTTTTCCTGTTTATTCTTACTCTTTTACATGTATGTGAAGAGTGTGCTTATTGTGCGAACCATCTATAAAGACTCGTGGGACTACCAGTTCATTTGCCTCGGGTTTTTCTTCTTGCCCCCTGTTTTTCTATTTTTCATTTGGGCAGACTTCAAGCCCTCTGACAGACGTTACATCTTCTTACACAGAATAACTTGTAGGTCCTTTTCAGACAAACGTTTCACCACAGCGTGACTTTGACAAATGAACAGTCTGATACATTTAGACAGGAAGGAAGTTGTGTTGTGTTGATCATGTCCCTGCTGAAAAAAACAGCATATGCTGGTTAAGGTAGGTCTTGAAGCTGGTCCATGCTGGTCTTATGCTGGTCCATGCTGGTCCTAAGATGGCCCAGGACCAGCATTGGATCTGCATTGGACCAGTATAGGACCAGCATAAACCAGCTCCAAAACCTACCTTAACCTGTTTTTTTCAGCAGGGGTAGTTGAGACGTCAGAGAGACAGACAGTGTCAGATGCATCTATGGAGGCTGATGGAGTCATTCTGTTCTGCAGCACCTTTTGAACTCTGTGACTTCACAAGAATGAACATGTTAATGTTAAATAAATGTTGAAGTCAGAAGTATTTCAATGGGCTATATGCACGGTTACTTCCTGGTTGTCGTTAAGCCAGCTCTGGCATTTCCGGTGAACTGTTAGCTGTTCATTCTGTAGTCCCTGTACGTCGACACAAAACCATCAATGGTTGACTTTTTAATGTTGTATTCATATGTTAATGCAGTTATCACATTTACCTAATTTGCCAATAAACCAGTTTTATTGATTGCAATAAAGACGAAGCTATTAGGACCGTTTAAAAACGCCATGTCTATAATTAGACACGCACATGCATTTTTTTCCCCTGAACTTCAAATGTATTTTTAATGTGATGACCACAAACATTATTTGTTCATCCTTCTGAGATTGTCCCCATTGTAAAACTGAACAGTTTAAAATGTAGGAAATTCAACATTTGATAGAAAACACTTATTTAAAAATAAAAAAGACAATAATTACCATTTTAACCAGCAGATGGCGGCAAAGTAGCATTTATTTGCGCATATATCAGCCATTTCCTCTAATCGTTTTTCACTTCGTTTTTGACTAAATATTAAACATTATAAAATAGCTAGGTTTAAAAATACATTTTGTCAATGTGAAGTATGAAATACTCAAAAAATCTTAAGAAAAACAATAACTTTTCTTGTGAATAAATGACACAGAAAGCAAGCACCACACTTTCCCTTTGTGATCACAGCGGCTGTCAGTCAGTGCAGCGCAAGATCAATGATTTCAGCACACATGTAAAAACACATTTTATTCATTTAATCTAACTAAAATGCACAATAAATATTTAATTTTTGAAGCTTTTTTTTTCACATAAAAGTGTGAAAACTGATGGTCGAACTGAATTTAGCCGAGGAGGAACAATGAGGTACGTCTTTATTTATTTTTTATGCTGTCTTACGTTTGAATAACTAAATTAATGCTATGCCTGACTATTTAAGTGACTATATTCTTATTATAAACTAAGTATTACACTACTGATGCTCAACACACCAGCAAATGACATCACACCGGAAGTTTTCGAGCTGTCTTATATTATTGCGGACGTACTAAAGAACGCTCCGTGCATATAGTCCATTCTTTCAGAAATATGCTTATTAATTATGACTTGATTAATTATGATTTTTACAAATTTCCAAAAACAAAAAACAACAACAAAAAAAGAACAAGATGGAGATGTGTGTCTTTTACATAAATGGAAGAGCATGTCAGCTCTCACTCACTGGATCTCAGATCAGAATTTGGTCAGAAGGTCAGAGTTCTTCTGTGAGAATAACCTGCTTCTACACTGAATTTGTCACAAGGTCAAACATCATCTCCTCACTCTGATCCAGTGCCAGTGACAGTCCAAAGTAAGTTTTTTATTAATATATTAATGTGAACTAATATGGGTGATGCACTTAAAGATTTGCAAATTATGTAAAATGACTCTATATAATGCTGGTAAATTGTCTCTGCAGGTTCAACAACAACCAGCACAGCACATCCTACAACAACAACCAGCACAGCACGTACTACTACAAGAACCAGGAGAGCACGTACTACTACAAGAACCACCACAGCACAGATTACAACAACAACCATGACAAGTAGTAAGTTACTGATGTTTTTTCAAACATTCAATAAAAAATCTGCACATAATATATTTGATATAGATATAAACATGTATTAAAGCCTTATTTTTTTTTTTCTTTTGACAGTCTCGTGGCTTTCAGTAGTGCTGGTTTTTACTGTTTTTGGTTTATTTCTGTCTGGACTCATGGGATTCATCTGTCTCTGCCACTTTGACAGTAAGTTTAGTTATGCATAAACTGAGCTCCATGATATAGAAACATGAAAATAAAGTGTGTATCTGTGCAGGTTCTGATGATGTTCTCACAGAGGTGAACTACAGCTCCTGCCAGGTGGAAACAACATCTCTGTTAACTTCCTCTGTGTGCTCCAAAAAACATGGATGAACCGCTTCATTTCTTCACTTGTTGCACCTCTAAAGAAAAAAAAGATTTGTACAGAAAGAATGATAGTAGCCTATATTTACATTATTTAGCTATTGAATTCATTTACTGATCAGCAGGCCAAGGCAACTTGGAGGTTTTTTCCCACATTTTGATTTTGGGAGAAAATAGATTTTATATTGGTTAAATATATTATCTGTAGCTGAAAGCATCCTCAAGTCATCTGTAGAGTTCAGTGATGCAGATTCACTGAATGATTTAAAGCATCAGAAATATTAAATCTAATTTTTATAGTGCCTTACTTTTTCAGTTTGTATTCACTGTAAAAATTATTGTAATTTTAACTGTAAAATGCTACAGTAAAAACTGTTAATTGTTTAACAGTAAGTTCCTTACTATGTATGGGGAAAAATGTAATAGATCTAACATATAATAAACAACATCTGCAAAGTTATGAAGCTCAAAGTTCAATGCAAAGCGAGATATTTTCTTTTAAAGAATTCTCTGTTTAAGGACTACAACAAATGTCTTGTAGGGACTACAATGAGCTTCTTCTCGGGTTGGTGACATCACAAACCCTAACATTTACATAAACCCCGCCCCTGGGAACACACGACAAAGGAGGTGAGGCCATGTTATTGCAATACAGTATGTACCACAAATGCAATAGCATGTCATAAAAGCAAGATGACAACAGTTATAACCGTAATTAAACTAAACTATACCTGTTCTATCTTCATGAGCTATATTCTCTGACTCTGTAGGATCTTACAACAGTTCCCACATGAGCGATTTATAGATTATCATGACAGAATATGCTAATCAATGACTTTAAGATAGTTAACTCCACATCAGCTACATAAATTCATCAACTAACCATTCAGAAACGTCCCGTTGCATTCTACATGTCACTTCTTCCTGACTCTCTCCATAATTGTCCGACTCCGGTTTGAAACAGTTTCTGACATTTTAAGTGAGTCTGCTGCTAACTCTTGAAATTCCACCCTCTTCTTGAGAGCAGCAGCTAATTTGCATTTAAAGGGACACACACAAAATTTTTTGCTCATGCTCACCCTCAAAAAGTGTCAAATTTAACATGCTAAAAAAAAAAAAAGATCTGTGGGGTATTTTAAGCTAAAACTTCACATACACACTGTGGGGACATCAGAGACTTATTTTACATCTTGTAAAAGTGTTATCATATGACCCCTTTAATTTTGTAATAATTATGTTTCTTTTTAGTTTTTTATATTAGGCCTACATCTTATGAAATGAATGTTTATTGCATTATTTTAGTGTGTGCATGACACTGCGTTTACCTTCTATATATTAGTATTGACCTCAGCTTGTGGAAAAGCTACTTGTGATGAACTTTGATTCATCATGTGACTTTCTCTTACTGCTAGTGTTATTATGGTGGATGTCAGTAGATGTTAAAGTACAAAACAGATTTTAGTAGCAGTGTGGCCTTGCTAATTCAGCAGAAAAGAGCTGTTGTATTTACTGGTTTAATATGTATATACAATTTACATGTTGTTCTATAAATTTTTACTGCATTTGTACAGAATTATTCTGGCTCTGTAATAATGACAGGATTTTTTCAGTGTTATTTTCTCTGTTAAACAACTGTCAGTTCAATCAGCAACTGAACCACTTGACTTTTGTCTGCTGCTATTATGCATCAAAGAATAAACATGTACCTGATAAAGTGACCAGTGAGTGAATAATGAATTCCACATTATTAATTTGATATTATAATCTAGTCTTTCTTTCTATTAATGGTTCTGTTATTTTTGGCACATTTAAATGTTACACTCTAAAAAATGCTGGGTTGTTTCAACCCAAATTTGGTCCAAAAATTGATAAACCCAACTGCTGGGTTAAATTTCTTAATTAAATTTTTAACCGAATTAAATTAAAACTTTAATTATATAGAAATGCGTGTAAAGGTGTTCTGGAACAATTAGATGTGTTGAATCATGCAGCAGTTAGACTGATAACTATTTATGGTCGTTCCGCTTTTGAATTTACTGCCCCAAATGATTGGAATGTGCTACAGAAGCTATTGAAATTAGAGACATATAATTCAGTCTGTGCATTTAAAACATTTTTTTTTTTTTGCTGTATGTGTATTGTAATGTATGGTTGTATGTCTTTCAGGAGACTTTACTCTCCTGCCAGACTGTTATTGAAAATAAGAACCTGTTCTTAATGACTTGCCTGGTTAAATAAAGGTGAAATAAAACCCAACGGTTGGGTTTGTCCATATTTGACCCAAATTTAGGTTGAAACAACCCAGCATTTTTTTAGAGTGTACCTTTACAAAACTACCTTTTGTCTTTCAAAGTCTGTGAGCTTATAAAAATTTTTTACCTGTGGCCCAGATCTGTTGTCACATGATGTACGTTCATCTTCATAGTTCTGACTGCACAAAGTATTAAATGTTTCCTGTGGTCTAATGAGTTACTTCCTAATTCACACATTGTTTGAGTCTCATCTCTTTTCTCACTCGCTGTAATGGAGTTGTTCATCTTCATCGCTTTTCAGCTTCTTATGGAGGTTCAGTCTTACAGTAAGTGATCTCTGCTGTTTAATGTCGATAAAATACATTATGTCCACATTTTTAGTGGAAAAAGTTTAATTGTCAAAAATATTTCAGCTTGTGTGATCAGAACATGTTTTAGTAGAACTTTTTTAAAACACATGAACCTACAACCTCTGTTTAAGGCTTATTAGTTTTACTTCGTCATGAAAAATTCATTAAACTTATTGCAATTACCAGATTAAGTCAATATGTGGGTAACTAGAAATAAGAATGCCTATATTAATTGGACTTGATCATGTAAACACTTTATTTGGAAGATCCACTGTATTTATATCAGCACGTTCATATGAACATAATTCTGAGCATTAATTGATAAAGGCAGTTGAGAAAGTGCAGCACTGAAGCTTGTTTCTGACACGCAATAAAAAGTTAAAAAGGTAATTGCAACTTTTTGTTTCTCAATTCAGACATTTTTTTTTGTTTGTTTGTTTGTTTGTTTTTTCTTAGAATTGTGAGATATAAACTCACAAATTAAAGAAAATCTGAATTGTGAGATAAAAAGTTGCAGTTACCATTTTAATATTTTTATCTTGGGGGGGATCGCAAGTGCCCTTTGCGGTCACATCGCGGTGCCCCCGCGTTCCCATTTCTGCCCCCTGGAATGCGATTTATACCGCGGGAGAACAATCGGGACGCCCCCGGGACGTGCTTGAGCCCCTGCCCTCGCAGAGGTCTGTGCACGCCACTGATTGTGTAGTTGGGTGCTGTTGCAAAGACATGTAGGCTATGAGTTTAAATTTGTTTAAAGGTTAAACTAAAACATGGAAAATTATGCATGTAAACATGCTGAAGAGCTCAGATGGACAGCTGTAAAATCACCTGCATCGACATTAACAGTTAAACACAATATACAATCACATGACTGATCAACCATCATCTCATTCTCCTGCTGCCACATATTTCACTGCTGTTCTTCTGGTTTGGAAACTGTTATTGCAATGTTTTTTTATTGTTAATTTTTTTTTATTTGTTTTATTATTATTATTAATTATGGATTATCTGACTTAAACAGGTTCACTTCAGAAACCCTTCATCAGTTATAATGGCGATGATGTCCAGCCCATCATAGCCTGTGAAATACCACTTTCAGTCAGAGCTGATTTCACCTGTCATCTCTACACTGAGGATGATCTTCTGTACTCTCAGAAGAGACAGTCTGGAGATCATTATTGTATGTTTTATGTAACTCCTGGTGAACTCTTGACACGATCAGTGAACAGACAGCTGAGCTGTGATTATTCACTCAACACTGAACCTGAGATCAGATCACCGCGCAGTGACACAATCACCATCAGAGGTGAGGACTTTTTACTGAGGTTTTTTTAATTTTTTTTTTTCAGAGACACCTCTAGAATGCTGTTACTGAATCAGTACAGTGATCTGTCAAATCTTCTTACACTGAATAACTTGTAGGTCCTTTTCAGACAAACGTTTAACCACAGCGTGACTTTGACAAATGAACAGTCTGATACATTTAGACAGGAAGGAAGTTGTTGTGTTGATCATGTAGTTCAGACGTCAGAGAGACAGACAGTGTCAGACGCATCTATGGAGGCTGATGGAGTCATTCTGGTTCTGCAGCACCTTTTGAACTCTGTGACTTTACAAAAATGACACTTTATATGTTGAATAAATGTTGAAGTCAGAAATATTTCAATTAAAATGTCTTTCCGAAATATGCTTATTAATTATGACTTGACTAATTATGATTTTTACACAATGGCAATAAAATGAACAGGATGGTGAAGTGTGTCTTGACTAAATAAATGGAAGAGAAAATAATACAAAACTTGTTTTAGTCTTTGAAGATAAGCGGGAAGTACACAGAGAATTCAGAAAGACAGTTTCAACAGCAACGTCTACTCATAAAGCTTCACAAACAAAGACAGAAACATGTGAGTAAAGTTTAGAGTACCTGACAATAAAAGTTTTCTCTTGTAATTCATATAGCTCATTATTTTACCATTTCAATTTTCAATTTAAGCAACAACGGCTGTCAGTTCCACCACTAAAACCTCGACATCCACCAGAACTGGTAACTTTCATAAATATCAGTAGAACGCCATATAATGAACATCCTTTTTACAGTGACTTCAAACACTGAAACACTGTTTATATTCATCATATATGATTTAATTTGAGTTTTCTTCTGTTTCAGTGGTTCACACTTCAACAGCTGATCCTGAAGATCG
This sequence comes from Hypophthalmichthys nobilis, assembly GCA_037950665.1. NCBI lineage: Eukaryota > Metazoa > Chordata > Actinopteri > Cypriniformes > Xenocyprididae > Hypophthalmichthys > Hypophthalmichthys nobilis. Next base: position 23,532,655 of record CM075487.1, read on the forward strand.
TCGACACAAACCACTACACAGAGGTTTTATTCTAAATCATTTTCTTCCATATTTGAAATGATTTGACTATTGCATTCTCTTTCAGATCTCTGTAGAACATTTACTTCTTTCCATGCACACAACAAAAGTTAAACAAATCTACAATCACATCAATTGTCAGGTGGACTGATGTATCTAAAGCACTCATATTAATCATCATAATGCACATAAACATGTATTAAAGTGTTGGTTTTGTTTTGACACAGAAACATGGTTTATAGTTCTGGTTTCCATTGGTGCTGGTGTCATTCTGACTGGATTCATCTGTCTGTGTCGGTTTGCAAGTAAGTGAAGTTTATAATTGTTCACTTCATGCTGTTCAATATAGAAATGATCATGTGAATTTATCATTAAAACAACAGAGAGTTGACCAAAATGCTGTAGAGGAGTAAAAACTGAACATAATACAGTAGCTCATTGTTTTCTAGGTATAAAAAGAAGAAAACCGTAAGTTTTATTTTGTTTTTTATGGGTTTAGTTTCAGCTTTCATTAATTAAGGTTAATTAGGGTTATTAAATATAATAACCTTAATTGTAAAAAAAACATATTTTTGTAGTCTATGAGCTGTTTGTGTAAATGTTTATCACATTATCTGATATATGCATACATGAAAAGATGCCATAAAGATCAATATTTGATTCTTAGAAATAAAATGAGATCAATAAGATCAGATGTTCCCAGTCAAGAAATTGGTATGGTGAGTATTGCAATTAATCTTTTCAATCACAAAGTAATAAATATTTATAATACCATGACAAGTAAGAATAGCTGAAATGGACATGACCTTAATTATTTTTATGTTTTTTAGAGTTCTGGACCTGCAGAGACATATTCTCTGATCACTTATGTACTGGCCACATCTCAGCCCATATCTGTGGGTAAGAGAACATCAATCTCAGTAAATGATCTCAGATATCGTGAAGCTTAGAAACAGATGTGCCCAAGAAAGATAAATAAACCTGCTGAGTTAAAAACACCATACAGTGACCACAGCTTCTCAGAAACTGGTACCATTTCCTCTTTCAAGTCTTCAACAGATCAGCATTATTAGCCACATCTTCTCTTAGAGGAACAGTTCACACCATAATGTTTACACTGTACAATGAAAGAAGCAGTGATGAGAGGCTGTAAAGCTTCTAAAATGACAAGTTTCAATCTTTAGGAGAAGCCATTTCACATTTGTCCAGTTGTTTTGGATGGTTTTCTGTTGACTCTGTTTGACCCTCTTCATCATGCTGTTCTTCAAAGGCCTCGAACACCCAGATTCCCATCAGGACACACCAGATCCCACAGCAGCTTACTCTTTCATTATGTCTGAAAATTCAGTTTACCAGCCCTCAGGTAAGTTTTTTCATTGGAGTGATCATATCATGATGAATCAAATTTTTCTTGTTCTTTACTAATGGTTACATTAGTAAAGAACTAATGAACTAATTACTAATGTTGTGATTTAATGATTTGAGAGTCGGACTTGTAACCTGAAGGTCGTGGCTTCGAGTCTCAGTGCCGGCAGGAAATGTAGGTGGGGTTAGTGAGTGAACAGGGCTTCCACTCTCATCACCCTTGAGCAAGGCACTTAACCCCCAATTACTCCCTGGTGCCGTAGCAAATGACTTGCCCACTGCTCCGGGTGTGTGTTCACGGTGTGTGTGTGTGTGCACTTGGTTGGGTGAAATGCAGAGCACAATTTCTAAGTATGGGACACCATCCTTGGCAACACGTCACATCACTTTCACTTTACTATGAAAACATGCTTTGAAAACATGAGCTCATACAGAGGAAGTGGAACAAATACTAAATTCATCATAACTGTTGAACAATCAGTCTGAGAAGAGATGATTCTGCTGTGCAAAGTGCCAAAACATAAAATACATTAAAGCTTTATGACAGAGATCTTGTTCATGAAGGTCAAAACAAGTGATATGATGCTTCTGCTTTACAGATGTTTTGGTCAATCCTCAATAGAAACAGGAAAAAAATAATAATAATATGTGAACAGTCACACCCAAAATGCACATAACCAATGAGACGTCCATTGTTAACAGAATGTACACACATTTATCTTTCCTGTCATTATTTTTTTTCCCTCCAGAATGTTTACCACCTGTACTGCACGATCCCTGACAAACCAGTTCACTCAAACACAGCAGATCAAGTCTACAGTTTGGTGAAAATGCACTGTTGAGCCTCAAGTCTTGTTTCATTATGTATATTAATTATAAATAAAATATCTTTACTCGCTTATAAATCATTAATCGTGTGTAGTGCATTGTGACATCTGTGGCCACGCAGAAGATTTTCTCTAGGTTTTGTCTAGCCAAATACTACCTTGTAAGAAATGCTTGGGATTCAATAAGCTGTTATGATGCTATGATGAATGAAAAAATGTTTTTGCACAAACATAAATTCAATATATTTCTAAAAGAAAATTCATGTCTGCTGAGTGTTTTATAATGGATGCTGGCTGAAGAAGCATGTTTTGGAGGAGTTTGCAAGGGTCAGTGGTGTTTATTTACAGTGTTTCGCACAGGATTTTGTGAGACTATGAGGGGTGGACCTGTGTCTCTGTTTGAAGGCATGTCCAATCTAGTGCATTTAAGGGGTTTTCAACACTGTGCTTAACCCAGAGTTATAGTCTTTCTAAACCCCTGCTCCATAGGGCTAGCACAGTTTTTGCAGTGTTATCCCTGCATTGCGGCGCCAAACTTGTGCCTTGTGAAACGACGCAGCGTTAGAATGTGGAGGCAATGGGTGGAGCTTAAAATCCAGCTTCCCCTCTCTGGATGTAATGGGTATACATAAAACGTCCAGAGAGGTGGAGCTGGAGCTGGACGTCATTTGCAGTGAAAGCCACTTGTCATATTCACTTGCTTTAGACAGTCACAGAAACACTGTGTGGTGTATAAACAGTAGTTTCAGCATTTTTGGGGAAACGTGACATTCAGAGTGATAAAGAGACATTTCAAGAACCGGCGCTAAAACGAGCACCATATTGGTGGAAAATGGATAACAGAGAACAGTTGGTAAAACGTGGATTGAAACTTTTAAATGTTAAATGTTTATTTCTAAAATGTTTGTAAAAACGAGATTAAATGTAGGTGTAGGGCTGGGCGGTTTTTCCGATTTTTTCGATTAATTCGAATTTATGTTTTGCCTCGATTTTATTTTTTGAATCGAGAAATCGCGATTTTGAATAAAAATGTTAGCAAACGTTCAATTAGACATATTGACAATAGGAGAAGAAAACGATCCGACCTCATGGTGGCGCCGGCGCGCCTGATTAACCGCTCTCATGTGACGCTCTATGAACGTAGAACACATCACTGTTCTGAAGCGGCTGTTCATTCAGAAATCCGTTATTGCGTTATAAAAATGAGACGCAGGCAGTGGAATGAGAAAAAAAGGCAAAGTTATTAAACACGAGTTGAGTTTTTTTTTAACTTGACCGCCGTGTTTTTACAATGCCGTTTTATGGGTGAGACGCTGCAAAAAATGCGACACAAGTACAACATCTAAACATGTCCGTCATAAAAACAATAGGACAAATAGCGCAATAGAATGCTAAAACCTGTAAACCTGTTTGATATTTCATGTTTGCATGATGATGACAGTCTGAAAGCTGTTGTTGTTTTCTGTTTTTACAACGCATTTGCTGTTAATAATAGCCTATTACTGGTGTTTTTTATTGCTATTTTTGGCTAAGAAATATTTAACATTTTCTTATTTTATATTATTTCTGAGTAGGATGTGTTTAAGATAAGTTTGTACAACATTTGTCTTCATATTTCAGGCATATTTCTGCAAAGATATTTAACAAATTGTTTTACATTTACACCATGTTGATCGCTTCATGTGTGGTGCACTTGGAACGGAACTTTTTAACCGGATTGTTAATAAAGAGAATGTTACTTAAATCATATTGTAGCTAGTTAAGTTTTTAAGGTGACTAGTAAACAGTTTAAAAAAAAAAAATCGAAATCGTGAATCGGTCAATTGTTCTGAAAAATCGAGATTTTATTTTTTTGCCATATCGCCCAGCCATATGTAGATGATATTGCATACATAAATAAAAACTAAAATATGCTGTATTTAGAACTGTATTCATTCAAAGGACGTTTCGTGTAAGTGTAGTGTACTTTACAATTTTTTTTTAACAGGATTTAAGTTAATCAGGAAACATTAACAAATGTATGAGGCAAAAACAAGCTAGCATTTCTGTAAAAATAAAATAACATAAATGAACCCCTTATGCTGAGTTAAATGAACCACAAAACATGCAAGGTTTAAATAAACCACTGCTGGGTTTGTCTATTTTAGCTCATATGTGGTTTGCAAAACAACCCAAAGTGGGTTATTTCAACACATCAGTTTTATGTGCACTAATCTACATAAAACTGATCAGTGCATAAAATGGTTTCCTGTCTGATGAGCTGCTTCCTAATTCACCTATTGTGGGTCTCATTCTGTCTCTTTTCACACTCGCTGTAATGGAGTTGTTCATCTTCATCTTCATACAACTTTAGCGGAGTTGTAAAAACTCAAAAAAATATTTAGTGTTAACTTAAATCTCTGATAGATGTTGAATGAACTCAAAAATAATAGTTGAACTTTTTGACACATTTTGAGTAAAAGGTACTTTCCATTATAAGTTAGTATACGGTTTGGGTTTACAGTGTACAGTTTATCTCCAAAAATACTATTTTCTCAGTTCTGAGCATATTTTTACTTACCTACATTAAATTGTTCCATCAATATTGTCACCACATATTTTACATTTACACCCTGTTCTCTTTACATTAATTATATTTTTTAGATAAAAAAAACAATGGCTGTTAAAAGATATAGTTGTGATTATTTTCCATTTTGTTTAACTGTGTGTAAAATATATTGTACATGCTGCTTATAGACACCAAACAGGTGTCTTAAAACAATCTCTTACTCTTTACATACTATATCTTTATGGCTGAAATAGTATGAGTAGTATACTAGTATGATTTCTCAATTTCAACCTGTGGGAATTACATTTGCACTGATGTGCCCTATGTCACAGTGCACATGGTGGTAAGTGTGGTCGTTTGGTCTAAACTTTCATCTATATAAATGTCCTACACGGTATATTAAATGATTTCCTGCGGTCTAACGTTCTAATCCTCTCATTGTGTGAAACTCGTTCTGTCTCTTTTCTCACACTCGCTGTAATGGAGTTTTTTTTTAAATATGTCCACATTTATAGTGAACAAAGTTTTATTGGCCAAAATATTTCAGCATGTCTGATATCATAAGTTTATATGAACATACAAACACGTGAACTACAACTATACCTGATATATTTGTTTTACTATATACAGTATTACTGTATACATCAACAATAATCAGCAGCTGCTTTTTTCAAATTTTTGAATGGAAAATATGTGATTAATTTGGGAATAGTCCAGCTCAGTAAAGATGATCTGTTAGACGCCATCAGATGTTACAGTGAAACAGTGTTATTTCAACAAAAACAGAGAAAAAGAGAAGAATATAAAAGTCGGTCATGTGAGCTCTGATGCTGAAGTGCTCAGATGAGCAGCTGTAAAATCAAATATATCAACATTAACTGCTTCTACACAACAATATACAGGTGCTGGTCATATAATTAGAATATCATCAAAAAGTTGATTAATTTCACTAATTCCATTCAAAAAGTGAAACTTGTATATTATATTCATTCATTACACACAGACTGATATATTTCAAATGTTTATTTCTTTTAATTTTGATGATTATAACTGACAACTAAGGAAAATCCCAAATTCAGTATCTCAGAAAATTAGAATATTACTTAAGACTAATACAAAGAAAGGATTTTTAGAAATCTTGGCCAACTGAAAAGTATGAACATGAAAAGTATGAGCATGTACAGCACTCAATACTTAGTTGGGGCTCCTTTTGCCTGAATTACTGCAGCAATGCGGCGTGGCATGGAGTCGATCAGTCTGTGGCACTGCTCAGGTGTTATAAGAGCCCAGGTTGCTCTGATAGTGGCCTTCAGCTCTTCTGCATTGTTGGGTCTGGCATATCGCATCTTCCTCTTCACAATACCCCATAGATTTTCTATGGGGTTAAGGTCAAGGCGAGTTTGCTGGCCAATTAAGATCAGGGATACCATGGTCCTTAAACCAGGTACTGGTAGCTTTGGCACTGTGTGCAGGTGCCAAGTCCTGTTGGAAAATGAAATCTGCATCTCCATAAAGTTGGTCAGCAGCAGGAAGCATGAAGTGCTCTAAAACTTCTTGGTATACGGCTGCGTTGACCTTGGACCTCAGAAAACACAGTGGACCAACACCAGCAGATGACATGGCACCCCAAACCATCACTGACTGTGGAAACTTTACACTGGACCTCAAGCAACGTGGATTGTGTGCCTCTCCTCTCTTCCTCCAGACTCTGGGACCCTGATTTTCAAAGGAAATGCAAAATTTACTTTCATCAGAGAACATAACTTTGGACCACTCAGCAGCAGTCCAGTCCTTTTTTATCTTTAACGCTTCTGACGCTGTCTGTTGTTCAAGAGTGGCTTGACACAAGGAATGCGACAGCTGAAACCTATTTCTTGCATACGTCTGTGCGTGGTGGTTCTTGAAGCACTGACTCCAGCTGCAGTCCACTCTTTGTGAATCTCCCCCACATTTTTGAATGGGTTTTGTTTCACAATCCTCTCCAGGGTGCGGTTATCCCTATTGCTTGTACACTTTTTTCTACCACATCTTTTCCTTCCCTTCGCCTCTCTATTAATGTGCTTGGACACAGAGCTCTGTGAACAGCCAGCCTCTTTTGCAATGACCTTTTGTGTCTTGCCCTCCTTGTGCAAGGTGTCAATGGCCGTCTTTTGGACAACTGTCAAGTCAGCAGTCTTCCCCATGATTGTGTAGCCTACAGAACTAGACTGAGAGACCATTTAAAGGCCTTTGCAGGTGTTTTGAGTTAATTAGCTGATTAGAGTGTGGCACCAGGTGTCTTCAATATTGAACCTTTTCACAATATTCTAATTTTCTGAGATACTGAATTTGGGATTTTCCTTAGTTGTCAGTTATAATCACTGAAATTAAAATAAATAAACATTTGAAATATATCAGTCTGTGTGTAATGAATGAATATAATATACAAGTTTCACTTTTTGAATGGAATTAGTGAAATAAATCAACTTTTTGATGATATTCTAATTATATGACCAGCACCTGTATGAGCACAGTTGATAAACCATCATCTCATTTTAGGTGAGATATTTCACTGCTCTTCTGTTTTGGAAACTGTTATTGCAATGTGTGTGTGTGTGTGTGTTTTTTTTAAATTAATTATGGATTATTTGACTTAAACAGGTTCACTTCAGAAACCCTTCATCAGTTATAATGGCGATGATGTCCAGCCCATCATATCATGTGAAATACCACTTTCAGTCAGAGCTGATTTCACCTGTAGTCTCTACACTGAGGATGATCTTCTGTACTCTCAGAAGAGACAGTCTGGAGATCATTATTGTATGTTTTATTTAACTCCTGGTGAACTCTTGACACGATCAGTGAACAGACAGCTGAGCTGTGATTATTCACTCAACACTGAACCTGAGATCAGATCACCGCGCAGTGACACAATCACTATCCGAAGTGAGGACTTGTCATACATTATAAGCAATATTTATATTGTAAGAGTAAAATTAGTAAAGAAAACTATTTAATATTATAAAAAAAATATTTAATCAACTGGATATTCCTCTATGTTAGAGCTTAGAGTGAATGTTACTTGTATGGTCAAATGTGAAAGTCATTTAAAAAGTCATTTGAAAGTCAAATATTTCTGTAATTATCCAATAATCTTACAATCATGAATGACCAGGAAGATCATGGAAAAGTAATCGAAATTAGTTTGTGAATTTGTGAATCCTGAATATAGCGATGAGACTGTTTGGACCAATGAGGTTTCTCTACCCATTTCTAAAAACAGAAACCAAGCAATTGAAATGTCTCATGTCTTTTTGATCACTTGTCTTTCTTTTTCTTTTTTCTTCATTAGGTCTTCCGCAGGCCAAATTAACAGCGTCTCCTTCAGTTATTAAGGAAACAGACACAGTTCAGCTGAGCTGTGACAATACTGAAGATCTGAAGATGGAGATGTGTGTCTTTAACATATATGGAAGAGAAAGTAACTCAAAACTGAGCTCATCATGTCAGCTCTCACTCACTGGATCTGAAATCAGTATTTGGTCAGAAGCTCAGAGTTCATCTGTGAGAATAACCTGCTTCTACACTGTGAAGAAGTCACAAGTTCAAAAACCATCTCCTTACTCTGATCCAGTGACAGTCCAGAGTAAGTTTTTTTGAAGTATATGTTGAAATAACTGATCTATATACAACAGTAAAACATAATCATGCAAAAACAACTTACTTTACACCTACATTTATTTGTCCAGTGTGTGATAGTCTCTACTGGTCAATCAACTGCCACAAAAACAAGTGAGTAACTTTATATCTCAATCAATATACTTATAGAGGATTCTCATAGGATGTTTCTGATATTGTTATGCTATATTATTATACTGTATGTTATGCAAAAATACAAGTACTACTGTATATAGCGTTTTATTTTGAAACAAAACTAAAACTACTTGTAGCCTACCATTGTTGGAATTCTTTTTTTCCGTCTCAACAGCGACCTCTTCTGCTAAAGCTTTGACAACAGCCATAAAAACTTGTGTGTGAAGTTTATTTGATTTGTTTGTTTGTTTTAATCATATGCGAGACATACACCCTACATTTTAACATACACACTGTCACAGATTTTACAATGTATTTAAAACACCTTTGCATATTTATTTCTGCCGTTTGCTGTTTTTTAATTTTTTTTTATATAATGATTATCACATTAAGTGATTCTGCCCAGCTTACTTTTCAGTTAATTATATTTATATTGTATTATTGTATGTTATACTGTATAAATAGCACAACCGAATAGTTTTATTCAAATGCATCATGTGACATTGTTGAATTCTCTTTGCAGCTTCAACAGCGACCTCTACTGGTGAAACTTTGGCAACGAAAAAATGTGAGTGAAGTTTATTTTAAAAATAAACCACACTTGACACACACACACAGAGGCATTTTCTCATTTCACTTTAAATTGCTTCAGTGTGAAAATTATTCTTACTTAGTTTATTACACAGCTTTCTTATGTGACTATGATTATTCAGTCACAGGATTCAGCAGTCAAATATTGTTTTACAGTATAATTACAGCTAAACTGTATAATTGACCATTGTCTCTGGTAACTGAGGCTAACAGTTTCATATCTCTCATATCTGATCACACACTGTTGATTCTATCAGCTGTTTTCACTCCAGCTTCTGCTCCTGAAACCACCAGAGACAGAAACACTTTGTGTTTTGCTTTGTTGATAAGAGCATATTGTGTTAAATAAGAAGAATCCTTTCCTGACAGTGAGATCATCTAGAAACACTGATGTCTGTAATCATGATGCAGTAGTTCAGTTTTTATTCTAATATGATTTCATCATCATCTTTTCTGTTTCAGCTGTTCCTCATTCTGATCACATTCAATCTGAAGGCTGTTCATTCACTCACAAAAATACAAAAAAACATGGATGAACTGGTTTATTTCTTCACTTGTTGCACCTCTAAAGAGAAAAAAATGATTTGTACAGAAATGGTGATAGTAGCCTATATTTACAGGATTTAACTATTGAATTCATATATTGATCATCAGTCTAAGGCAGCTTGGACAGTTTGTATTCACTGTAAAAATGATTGTAATTTTAACTGTAAAATGCTACAGTAAAAACCTGTTAAATGGATAGTTCACCAAAAAATGAAAATTGTCATCATTTACTCACCCTCAAGTAGCTCTAAACCTGTATGAATTTCTTTGTTCTGCTGAAAACAAAGAAAGATATTTGGAAGAATGTCAGTAAATAGTATTTATTTTTCCTACTGTGCGTAAGGGACAATTTAGTAATGTCATTGACACAATCATGCCGACGAGTGATGCAGTGTCGTCTGAGGGCCCGAAGACCACGGGCATCCAATAAAGGTCTTCTGCCTTATCCCTTACGCACAGAGATTTCTCCAGTTTCTCTGAATCTTTTGATGATGTTATGCACTGTAGATGATGAGATTTGCAAAGCCTTTGCAATTAGACGTTGAGAAACATTGTTTTTAAAGTATTCCACAATCTTTTTATGCACTCTTTCACAGCTCTGCCCATCTTTACTTCTGAGAGACTCTGCCTCTCTAAGACATCCCTTTTATAGCTAATCACGTTACAGACCTGATATCAATTAACGTAATTAGTTGCTAGATGTTCTCCCAGCTGAATCTTTTCAAAATTTCTTGCTTTTTCAGCCATTTGTTGCCCCCGTGCCAACTTTTTTGAGACCTGTAGCAAGCATCAAATTTGAAAACTCATTTTGTGCATAAAATTGTAAAATTCCGTTTAAACATTTGTTATGTTATCTATGTTCTATTGTGAATAAAATATTGGCTCATGTGATTTGAAAGTCTTTTAGTTTTCATTTTATTCAAATTTAAAAAACGTCTCAACATTTCCAGAATTCGGGTTGTACTCTATTCAATCATTTGTAAGTGGCATTTTTGCCTTTTTTTATTATGAAAGGACAGTGAGTAGAAGGAAGTGAAGTGGGAGAGAGAAAGTGGGGGACAGGATCAAGAAAGATCCACGAGCCGGAACTCGAACTCGGGTCACCCGAGCTGCCGACAATGCTATTGACACAGAAGATTGGACATTATTTTCAACTTGACTGCAATGTTTTATTCTCCATCATTTAATGCATTTTGCCTGTACATAAATGAACCTTTATGTTACGTCACTGCAGATTAAAATAAATCAAAGTATTTATTGGATTTATAAAGAAAAGGCTCAGCACCCAAGGCTCTATCGCCTATTGCCTCAATGGTGTGCAGGCGGGTTAGACAATCTTAGAGCAAAAATGTAGGAGACCTAAATTTAGGACTGACATGCCCATTATTTTTAAGTTTCTCCTAAAATGGCAAGTTAAAAGCTACTTTTAGCCTTAAGATGTTTTCTCCTTCTGTATCTTTTCTCTCACTCGCTGTAATGGAGTTGTTCATCTTCATTGCTTTTCAGCTTTTTATGGAGGTTCAGTCTTACAGTAAGTGATCTATGCTGTTTAATGCATATAAAATACAGTATGTTCAGTAAAACAGTTTAATCGTCAAAAATATTTCAGCATGTGTGATTAGAAGATGTTTTAGTAGAACTGAGCAAACACGTGAACTTACAACCTCTCTGTTTAGTTTTACTTTGTCATGAAAATTCATTAAACTGATTGCAATTACCAGATTAAAACAATATTTGGGTAACTAGAAATAAGAATGCCTGTTTTAATTGGACTTGATCAAGTAAACACCTTATTTGGAATATCCACTGTAGTATTTATTTACTGTATAACTAATTTATCTAACATAATTCTGGGTGTTACTTGATATAGACAACTGAGAAAAGTGCATCTATCAAAGTATATATTTTAGAAGTACAAAAAAAAAAATCCCATAAATAAAAATAAGTTAAAAATGATGTGAGTTCAAGTTCACTGGTGCTGAAGTGCTCAGATGGGCAGCTGTAAAATCACCTGCATCTGTCGACTTTAACTGCTTACACAATATATGAGGGAGGCATTGATAAACCATCATCTCATTCTCCTGCTGCCACAGTGATGGTTCTAGGTGAGATATTTCACTTCTATTTTGGAAAGTGTTTTTGCAGTATTTTTAGTAACTATGGATTATTTTACTTCAAACTGATTCACCTGAGAATAGTGTGCTGTCAGTAATAGTGATGAGGATGTTACACCTATAGGACACTTCTGGATGAATACCATTTATAAAGACCCTTTCAATAGGCTGTAAAATAAAACACTGAAAATCATAAGAAAGAGTTGAATATGGTTGATCATAATTCCTGTGGTGTGTTGAAACTCATTCAACATGGTTTGGATCCATCTATGAAGTCAGATATAAGATACTGAAGCGGATTCTAACAGACAAATGCACAGTGTGACTTTGGCAAGTGAAAACCTGAAAAATTTAGGCAGGAAGGAAGAGTCACTTGAGCTGATCATGTGATCAAATCTATGGAAGCTGATTGGGTCATTCTGTTCTGCAGAACCTTTATTGACTACAAAAATTGATTCATGTTAAATTAAAGGTGCAGTAAGCGATATCTGAGAAACACTGTTGATAGAAATCCACACCCAAACAAAAGAAACACACCCCTCCCTTGATTGCTCCGCCCTGATATTTGTGTAGATGGAGATGTGTGTCTTTAACATCTATGGAGGAGAAAGAACAAAATGGAGCTCATCATGTCAGCTCTCACTCAATGGAACTGAAATCAGTATTTGGACAGAAGCTCAGAGTTCATCTGTGAGAATATCCTGCTATTACAGTGTGAAGAAGTCACAAGTTCTCCTCGCTCTGATGAAGTGACAATAACTGTCCAAAGTAAGTTTTTTTAATCCATATGTTGAAATAACTGATTGATGTACAATAGTAAATCTTAATCACTTTTATCAAAAACAACTTTAGACCTACTTTTATTTGTCCATTGTGTGATAGTCTCTACTGGTCAAACCTTGACAACTGCCACAAAAACAAGTGAGTAACTTTATATCTCAATATAGAGGATTCTCTAGAGCATTTCTGATATTGTTATTGTATATTATGCTGTAATATTAATACCAGTACTACTGTAATTAGAGTTTTATTTCCAAACTAAATGGTCATTGTACCATTGTTGATATCTTTTTTTCCGTCTCAACAGCGACCTCTTCTGCTAAAGCTTTGACAACATTTATTTTATTCAATTAATTCATTTATTTATTTAATTTATTGATTTTTTTCATTTATTTTTAATTAAACATGTGTGACATACACTTTAGATCTCAACATAGAGGTTTTATTATACTGTGCACCATTACAAATTTTATAGTATTTTTATTTATTCTTTTGCCAGTCTCATAGCTTTAAGTAGTGCTGGTTTTCACTGGTGTTGGTTTATTTCTGTCTGGACTCATGGGATTCATCTGTCTCTGCCACTTTGACAGTAAGTTTAGTTATGCATGAACTGAGCTCCATGATATAGAAACATGATAATAAAGTGTGTATCTGTGCAGGTTCTGATGATGTTCTCACAGAGGTGAACTACAGCTCCTGCCAGGTGGAAACAACATCTCTGTTAACTTCCTCTGTGTGCTCCAAAAAACATGGATGAACCGCTTCATTTCTTCACTTGGTACACCTCTAAAGAGAAAAAAATAATGTGTTTAGAAAGACTCATAATAGCCTACATTTACATTACAACATTAGCCTACAACACGACGAAGGAGATCAGATAACAGGTAGTTTAATGCACAAGATAAACTCCAACACTGTTTGACCGCTTGAGATCTGACAAACACAGAACAGAACAGGGAGATTATATAAGGGAGCTAATGAGGAAGAACGTAATCAGGGAGAACAGAAACAGGTGTGGATGGTTAACTAATCAGGATACACACAATGAAGGCAAATGAACAGAACAAGACATGACAGAACTAAATGCAAACAATAAAATTCCATGAGTGTTACAGCTAACAATAAAGTTGCATTTTAACTGCAGGATGTTATAAACTATTTAACAATTATTGTAATTTTAACTGTAAAAGACTGTAAAAATGCTACAGTAAAAAAATGTTAATTGTTTAACAAGTTCCTTACTATGTATATAGGGGAAAATGTAATAGATCTAACATTTCATTCATATATTTTAACAGTAAAAATCTGTTAAATGTACAATTTTTGAAAGTAAAAAAGAATAAATCATTTTAGAATTTACAGTAAATAGCTGTAAACTGACATTCATTGTGTGACACTTGATTTGATGTTTTTTAATTGTAATAATTATGTTTCTTTTTAGTTTTTTATATTAGGCCTTCATCTTATGTTTAATTCATCATGTGTCTTTCTCTTTACTGCTAGTGTTATTATGGTGGATGTCAGTAGATGTTAAAGTAGCAGTGTGGCCTTTCTAATTCAGCAGAAAAGATCTGTTGGATTTACTGGTTTATATATATATATCGTAAATGAGTTTTGACTTATACAATTTACAGGTTGTTCTATAGGGGACTTAGGACCAGATAAAATGACAGAGAAAAGAAAAACGGACATAAATTTTGGCTATATTATTTGTGTCCCCTTAAAAAAAATTGCTCTTGAGAGCACATGAGACCAGACACACATTTAAATGTTACACTCTAAAAAATGCTGGGTTGTTTCAACCCAAGTTTGTTTAAAAATTGACAAACCCAACCATTATGTTAAATTTTTAAAATTTTTAATCCAAAGGTTGGGTTTGTCCATATTTGACCCAAATTTGGGTTGAAACAACCCAGCATTTTTTTAGAGTGTACCTTACAAAACTACCTTTTGTCTTTCAAAGTCTGTGAGCTTATAAAAAAAATGATACCTGTGGCCCAGATCTGCTGTACATGTTGTCACATGATGTATGTGTAATCTTCATAGAACTGACTGCACAAAGTATTAAATGTTTCCTGTGGTCTAATGTGTTACTTCCTAATTCACACATTGTTCTAGTTTCATTCTCTCTCACTCGCTGTAATGGAGTTGTTCATCTTCATTGCTTTTCAGCTCCTTATGGAGGTTCAGTCTTACAGTAAGTGATCTCTGCTGTTTAATGTCGATAAAATACAGTATGTTCACATTTTTAGTGAAAAAAAGTTTAATTGTCTAAAATATTTCGGCATGTGTGATCAGTACATGTTTTAGTAGAACGGAGCAAACACATGAACTTACAACCTCTCTGTTTGAGGCTTATTAGATTCACTTCCTCAGGAAAATTCATTAAACTGATTGCAATTACCAGATTACACCAATATTTGTGCAACTAGAAATAAGAATGCCTATATTAATTGGACTTGATCATGTAAACAACTTATTTGGAATATCCACTGTATTTATATCTGCACGTTCATATGAACATAATTCTGGGTGTTACTTGATTGAGAAAGTGCAGTATTGAAGCTTGTTTCTGACATGGAAAGAAAAATTAAAAAGGTAATTGCAACTTTTTATTTCGCAATTCTGACTTTTTTTTTTTTTTTAGAATTGTGAGATATAAACTTGCAATAGTGAGTTATTAAGTCAGAATTTCGAGATAAAAAGTTGCAATTACCATTTTAATTTTTTTATTCTGTGACAGAAACAAGGTTTCATAGTGCAGTTGTCGAAAATAAACATATAAAACAGATTTTTTTTTTTTTCATAAATGAAATGAATACCCCTTATTGCCTCATTTTACCATTCATTGTCTAGTTGGGTGCTGTTGTAGTTTAAATTTGTTTAAAGATTAAACTAAAACATGGAAAATGATGCACGTAAACGTGCTGAAGTGTTCAGATGGGCAGCTGTAAAATCTGTTAAACACAATATACAATCACACGACTGATAAATGTGGGGTAAAGCTGGGGTAAAATCCCGTGAAAGACGAGTCACTGTAAAAGTCCTCAAAGTTCAAAAACAAGTTAAAATACCATAGTTACGATTGCGCTTTTATTTCACATTTGCTTTTGTTAACACTATCGGGTAGGTTTAGGGTTTAGTGTAAGTGTACGTTATTAAACGTGATGAAGCATTAAGCTTTTAGCGCCACTCACCGGACATTTCAATTCAAAACTGCAGTGATACGTACAAACCTATTTTTTTTTACAGTCTATGGTACAAGCTAGGCTAATAAAACGGCGCCATATTCACGTTAATCTGTTCCGGAAAAAATAAACGCTTTTAGCGTCACTCATTGGACATTTCACTTTGAAACTGTAGCGAAACGTGCACGAAGCAATGTATTTTGGGTTTTGAAAAAATGTTGACACAGGTACGTTATTCTAATGGGCTGTTCACTGCTGTTCTTCTGGTTTGGCAAATGTTATCGCAATGTTTATTTATTTATTTATTATTATTATTAATTATGGATTATCTGACTTAAACAGGTTCACTTCAGAAACCCTTCATCGGTGTTAGTGACGATGGAGACCAGATCAACATAGCCTGTGAAATACCACATCCAGTCAGAGCTGATTTCACCTGTAGTTTCTACACTGAGGATGATCTTCTGCACTCTCAGAAGAGACAGTCTGGAGATCATTATTGTATGTTTTATTTAACTCCTGGTGAACTCTTGACACGATCAGTGAACAGACAGCTGAGCTGTGATTATTCACTCAACACTGAACCTGAGATCAGATCACCACGCAGTGACACAATCACCATCAGAGGTGAGGACTTTTTACTGTTTTACTGTAATAATTTTTCATATTTAATCAGAGACACCTGTAGAATTCTCAAGCCAATATGATTTATGTAGGTCATTAGAATATTATGAAAGTTTGATCAATAAAATAAAGTCAGTAGACAAACAAAATATCTGAGAAAAGCTGAATGATACGACTGTATCTGTGTAATACATCTATAGGGCACTTCTGGATGGATACTATTTATTAAGACCCATTCAAAAAGCTGTATAATACAACACTGAAAGGTCAAATATATTAAATATAGGAAAGATATGTGGTTAATCATAATCCCGTGGTAACAGTGGGACTCACTGTAGGTCAGTATCATCCATGAAGTCTGAAACAACAGTTGTGTGATGCTGTTACTGAATCAGTACAGTGATCTGTCAAATCTTCTAACACAGAATAACTTGTAGGTCCTTTTCAGACAAACGTTTAACCACAGCGTGACTTTGACAAATGAACAGTCTGATACATTTAGACAGGAAGGAAGTTGTTGTGTTGATCATGTAGTTCAGACGTCAGAGAGACAGACAGTGTCAGATGCATCTATGGAGGCTGATGGAGTCATTCTGTTCTGCAGCACCTTTTGAACTCTGTGACTTTACAAAAATGACACTTTATATGTTGAATAAATGTTGAAGTCAGAAGGATTTCAATTCTTTCAGAAAAATGCTTATTAATTATGACTTGATTAATTATGATTTTTACACAATGGCAATAAAATGAACAGGATGGAGAAGTGTATCTTTAACATAAATGGAAGAGCATGTCAGCTCTCACTCACTGGATCTCAGATCAGTATTTGGTCAGAAGGTCAGAGTTCATCTGTGAGAATAACCTGCTTCTACACTGAATTTGTCACAAGGTCAAACATCATCTCCTCACTCTGATCCAGTGACAGTGACAGTCCAAAGTAAGTTTTTTATTAATTTATTAATGTGAACCAATATGTGTGATGCACTTAAAGGTTTGCAAATTATGTAAAATGACTCTATATAATGCTGGTAAATTGTCTCTGCAGGTTCAACAACAACCAGCACAGCACAGACTACAAGAACCAGGAGAGCACGTACTACTACAAGAACCAGCACAGCACAGACTACAACAACCAGGAGAGCACAGACGACTACAACAACCAGCACAGCACATACTATTACAACAACCACCACAGCACGTACTACTACAGCCATGACAACTAGTAAGTTACTGATAACACCTTTTCTTGTTAATGTAGATTAAATTTGAGAAACAATTCCCTTCTGAAAAGTGATTCCACTTGCGCTGTGTTATTATTATTATTATTATTTATTTCAGACATTAATTTCATGTTAAACCTGACAACAAGCAAGGCAAAGGAAACTATGTATAAGTTCATTCACTCTTCCTCAGCTCTAACAGTCACTGTGTAAAATTAATATGTTAAATTCAAACATATGGCTGGGATCCATTTTCAAAGTATCTGTTCATCTGTAACTCATAGTTTTAGTCTTTGAAGGTAAGCAGGAAGTACACAGAGAATTCAAAATGACGAGGCTCGTGATTGTGCTGCTTTTTTCAACATGGTTACTAATAGATTATCAATTTCAAACATTCTGTTTACTAAAACTATGTTTTTTCTGCAGTTTCCATTGTAACCTCTACTCTACCAGATATCATGTCAGGACATGGTATGTATTTACTGTAGATGCCAAATTGTCAAGCAAATGGCAAAATTGTTTTGCTCCAGTAATACTGGATGAACATTGTGTGTTTCACCTAATATGTTGCCTATTTTAGTGTATTTTTACATATACATGCATAATACAAAAAGATAATCCTAATTACTGTTAAAACCATGATAACAGATAATTGGAAAAATTATCTGTTATCATGGTTTTAACAGTGATTAGTTCAGTGCAATGTTAAGATTTATGCCAGTCTTTGTAAAGACAATTTTTATTTTAAAAACAACTTAACATGTTCTTTCTGCAGCTTCAACAGAAACATCCACTCAAAAAACTTCACAAACAAAGACAGAAACAAGTGAATAAAGTTTACCTGACAATAAAAATTTTCTCTCATAGTGTTTATTGTAATTCATATAGCTCATTATTTTACCATTTCAATTTCAGCAACAACGGCTGTCAGTTCCACCACTAAAACCTCGACATCCACCAGAACTGGTAACTTTCATAAATATCAGTAGAACGCCATATAATGAACATCCTTTTTACAGTGACTTCAAACACTGAAACACTGTTTATATTCATCATATATGATTTAATTTGAGTTTTCTTCTGTTTCAGTGGTTCACACTTCAACAGCTGATCCTAAAGATCATCAAGACAAACTACTACACAGAGGTTTTTTTCTAAATCCTTTTCTTGAAATTATTTGACTATTGCATTCTCTTTCAGATCTCTGTAGAACATTTACTTATTTCCATGCACACAAACATAAAACAAATCTACAATCACATCAATTGTCAGGTGGACTGATGTATCTAAAGCACTCATATTAATCATCATAATGCACATAAACATGTATTAAAGTGTTGGTTTTGTTTTGACACCGAAACATGGTTTATAGTTCTGGTTTCCATTGGTGCTGGTGTCATTTTGACTGGATTCATCTGTCTGTGTCGGTTTACAAGTAAGTAAAGTGTATAATTGTTCACTTCATGCTGTTCAATACAGAAGTTATCATGTGAATTTATCATTAAAACAACAGAGAGTTGACCAAAATGCTGTAGAGGAGTAAAAACTGAACATAATACAGTATCTCATTGTTTTCTAGGTAAAAAAAGAAGAAAACAGTAAGTTTTATTTTTGTTTTTCTATGGTTTTAGTTTCAGTTTTAGTTAACTATAATGACCCTAAGAGCTGTATGTTTATCACATTATCTGATATATGCATACATGAAAAGATGCCATAAAGATCAATGTTTGATTCTTAGCAACAAAATGAGATCAATAACATCAGATGTTCCCAGTCAAGAAATTGGTATGGTGAGTATCTTTGTAATTGATCTTTTCAATCACAAAGTAATAAATATATATTTATAATACTATAACAAGTAAGAATGGCTGAAATGGACATGACCTTAATTATTCTTTGTTTTTTAGAGTTCTGGACCTGCAGAGACATATTCTCTGATCACTTCTGTCCCAGCCACATCTCAGCCCATATCTGTGGGTAAGAGAACATCAATCTCAGTAAATGATCTCAGATAGCGTGAGGCTTAGAAACAGATGTGCCCAAGAAAGATAAATAAAACTGCTGAGTTAAAAACACCACATAGTGACCACAGCTTCTCAGAAACTGGTGCCATTTCCCCTTTCAAGTCTTCAGCAGATTAGCATTATTAGCCACATTCTCTTAGAGGAACAGTTCACACCGAAATGAGCTATTTTACATAATGTTTACACTGTACAATGAAAGAAGCAGTGATGAGAGGCTGTAGAGCTTTTAAAATTACAAGTTTCAATCTTTAGGAGAAGCCATTTCACATTTGTCCAGTTGTTTTGGATGGTTTTCTGTTGACTCTGTTTGACCCTCTTCATCATGCTGTTCTTCAAAGGCCTCGAACACCCAGATTCCCATCAGGACACACCAGATCCCACAGCAGCTTACTCTTTCATTATGTCTGAAAATTCAGTTTACCAGCCCTCAGGTAAGTTTTTTCATTAGAGTGGTCATATCATGATGAATCAAATCTTTCTTGTTCTTTACTAATGGTTATTAGTAAAGAACTAATTAACTAATTACTAATGGTTACAGTTGTGGTCTAATGGTTAGACAGTCGGACTTGTAACCTGAAGGTTGTGGGTTTGAGTCTCAGTGCCGGCAGGAAATGTAGGTGGGGTTAGTGAATGAACAGCGCTCTCTTCCACTCTCATTACCCACAACTGAAGTGCCCTTGAGCAAGACACCTAACCCCCAATCACTCCCCTGTGCCACAGCAAATGGCTGCCAACTGCTCCGGGTGTGTGTTCACAGTGTTTGTATGTGTTCACAACACATCACGTCACGTTCACTTTACTATAAAAACATGTTGTGGTTTCAAAACTTCCTCAGTTTTGCTCACATCTGAGCATTGAAAAGCTTGACCTACCCAATCACAATGAGCTCATTCAGAGGAAGTGAGACAAATACTAAATTCATCATAACTGTTGAACAATCAGTCTGAGAAGAGATGATTCTGCTGTGCCAAATGTCATTGCTTAAAATACATTAAAGCTTTATGACAGAGATCTTGTTCATGAATGGTCAAAACATGTTATTTAAAGTGATATGATGCTTCTGCTTTACAGAAGTTTTGGTCAATACTCAACAGAAACAGGGAAATACAGAGGAAAATGAGGTAATATGTGAACAGTCACACCCACATAACCAAATGAGACGTCCATCATGAACAGAATACAAACACATTTATCTTGTCTGTCTTTATTTTTTTTTTCCCTCCAGAATGTTTACCACCTGTACTGCACGATCCCTGACAAACCAGTTCACTCAAACGCAGCAGATCAAGTCTACAGTTTGGTGAAGATGCACTGATGAGCCTCAAGTCTTGTTTCATTATGTATATTCATTATAAATAAAATATCTTTACTTGCTTACAAATAGGTTTTATTTTAATCATTTAGTGTTTGGTGTTGAATGCATTATGACCTCTGTGACCACTCAGAAGATTTCTCAAGCTCAATACTGCCTTGTAAGAAGTGCTTGGGATTCAATAAGCTGAACTAAAAAATGTGATGATGAATGAAAAAATGTTTTTGCGCAAACATAATTTCAATATATTTGTAAAGAAAATTCATGTCTGCTGAGTGTTTTATAATGGATGCTGGCTGAAGAAGCGTGTTTTGGAGGTGTTTCCATTGGTCAATAGTGTTTATGTACAGTGTTTCACACAGGATTTTGTGAGACTATGAGGGGTGGATCTGTGTCCCTGTTGGAGGGCATGTCCAATCTGGTGCATTTAAGGGCTTTTTAACACTGTGCTTAAAGGATTAGATCACTTTAAAATGAAAATTTACTCACCCTCATCCTAGGTGTATATGACTTTGTTCTTTCAGAAGAACATGATCGGAGTTAAAGTAATAATCACCCTGATGCTCCCAAGCTTTATAATGGCAATGCACGGAAAGCACCTGTTTGAAACTCAAAAAAGTGCATCCATCCATTTTCAACGTACTCAACATGGTTATGAGGGGTTAATAAAGGCCTTCTGAAGCAAAGCGATGCATATGTGTAAGAAAAATATCCATATTTAACACGTTATAAAGTAAAATAAATAACTTCCGGCCAAATGGCCATATGGATTCTACTTATGTCTGAAGCGTAATTTTAATACGCTAGGGCATAGCGTAGTATGTCATGACATAGCGTAATACCAGTAGTAGTCGCGTAAGTTACGCTTTAGACCTAACTTGTCTGGGTTAGTTATGATTAAATTATTAATCAATGTCACTGGTAAACTGGTAAAACGTTTCAAAGCATCAAAGGAATTGTCTCCTGTTTCAAAAGTTCTGTACACAATCAGTTAAATTCAGTTTGTACAAGAGTGTGTGTACATTGCAAAAAAATAAATAAGCTAGTATTCTGTGAAATAGTATAAATAAACCCATTATGCTGTGGTAAATGAACCAAAGAACATGCCAGGTTTAAATAAACCACTGCTGGGTTTGTCTATTTTGGCTCATATGTAGGTTGCTAAACAACCCAAAGTGGGTTATTTCAACACATCAGTTTTAGAGTGTGCACTAATCTACATAAAACTGATCAGTGCATAAAATGGTTTCCTGTCTGATGAGCTGCTTCCTTCACCTATTGTGAGTCTCATTCTGTCTCTTTTCACACTCGCTGTAATGGAGTTGTTCATCTTCATTGCTTTTCAGCTTCTTATGGAGGTTCAGTCTTACAGTAAGTGATCTTTGCTTTTTTAGTAGAACATTCAAACACAAAACTACAAAATGATTGAAAACAGTGGAATAAGAAACTGCATGTCTTTTTGGGAATTATGTGTACATATTCTTAAACCTGCGAAGCATGTAAAGGTCTTATTTGAAGCCTAAACCAGAATATGCTTTAACTGAAAAGTGATTGATCTGTTTTAAGTTGTTGCAGAATTCCCTACTGTATGCATATCGCAATTTCTAAAAAACAGAAACCGAGTATTAAAATTCTGTCTCTTACTCCTTACATACTGTATCTTTATGGCTGAAATAGTATGAATAGTATACTAGTATGTCATTTTGAATTCAACCTGTGGGAATAAAAACTGTTACGTTTGCCCCTGATCTGCCCTATGTCACAGTGCACATGGCTGTAAGTGTGGTCGTTTGGTCTAAACTTTCATCTATATAAATGTACTGCACTATATATATAAAATGATTTCCTGTGGTCTAATGTTCTAATCTTCTCACTGTGTGAAACTCGTTCTTGTCTCTTGTCACTCGCTGTAATGGAGTTGTTTATCTTCATTGCTTTTCAGCTCCTTATGGAGGTTCAGTCTTACAGTAAGTGATCTCTCTTGTTTAATGGATTCTTCAACACTGCATTTCCACATATGTAATGAAAAAGTTTCATTGTGTAAAATATTATAGCATGAATATTACATGTGAAGTTATAATATGACATATTAATTTTATTTTTGAATTCCTACTCCTACTTCCTACTATTCCTAATTCCAGCTCGAATCAGCTAAAATATTGGCTTACTTATGGCAACCAGATTAATGTTTCTATTTGACGCACACAAAGAGAATATGATACATTTCTGATTACTATTCTTGTTAATGTCACATACCATATGTCAATATGTGTATCTGTTTTTGGTTGTTTCAGAATCTCCTGCTGTAATAGCACCTCCAGATGTCATAAGTGAGTCCAGCTCAGTGAAGATGATCTGTGAGACACAGCAGATGTTACAGTGAAACATTTTTTTCTACATAAGAGAAGAATATAACAGTCAGTCCATGTGAGCTCGATCTCACTGGTGTTGAAGTGCTCAGATGGGCAGCTGTAAAATCACCTGCATCAGTCGACATTAACTGAGCACAGGACTGATAAACCATCATCTCATTCTCCTGATGGCACAGTGACGGTGAGATATTTCACTGCTGTTCTTCAACTACCACTTTGAAGTCACAAGTTCAAAAACCATCTCCTCGCTCTGATCCAGTGACAGTAACAGTCCAGAGTAAGTTCTTCAAAAATCATATGTTGAAATTACTGATGAGAAAAGTAATATTTTTTTCTCAATGTTTCAACAGCGACCTCTACTGATGACAACTGCCAGAAAAACTTGTCACATTTAAAGTAAAACACTGTATACTACACCATATGACCATATACACTACCAGTCAAAAGTTTGGAATCAGTAAGATTTTTAATGTTTTTAAATGAAGTTTCATCTGCTCACCAAGGCTGCATTTATTTAATTAAAAATACAGTAAAAACAGTAATGTTGTGAAATATTATTACAATTTAAAATAACTGTTTTCTGTTTAAATATATTTTATAAAGTAATTTATTCCTGTGATCAAAGCTGAATTTTCAGGATCATTACTCTAGTCTTTTATTTTAAATAAACAGTTATTTTAAATTGTAATAATATTTCACAATATTACTGTTTTTACTGTATTTTTAATTAAATAAATGCAGCCTTGGTAAGCAGACGAAAATTCTTTTAAAAACATTAAAAATCTCACTGATTCTAAACTTTTGACTGGTAGTGTATACTACCTTACATCTCAACATATATGCAGAACATTCGTATAGTAAAGCGTTTCTGATATTTTCATGCTGCATTATATGATATGCTGTAATATTAATACAAGTAGCCTTCTAATTAAAGTATTTCCAGATTAAATGTGACATTGTTAAATTCTCTTTGCAGATTCAGTGGCGACCTCTACTGGTGAAACTCTGACAACAGCCACAGAAACTGATATTCTGAATATCTGTAAGAACTAAAACAAACCTTGAAAATTCTTCCTCTCATGATCATGTGATGTGGTATATTCATTTAAAATGAATTTAATAGTAAAAAAAATGCACATAATTTATCTGATATGATAATTTATCATAATTTATCTAGTATAGTTACAGTATGCTATTGCATTTCAAATATTGATCAGCAGACAAAGGCAGAATCTTTGGAGCTTTTTATAATTTGGGAGAAAATGGATTTTGTATTGGTAAAGTATGTTAAATGTAGCTAAAAGCATCTTCAAGTCATCTGTAGACAGATTTGAAGCATCAAACATTAAAACAAATTTTTATAGTTTTTACACTTTTTTAATCAACTATTGTAATATACCCATGCACATAAAATTGCATTTTAACTGCAGTAAAATGTCACAATATTAGCATAGTGCCCGGCTTGTTTAGTTTGTATTATTTTTAGTTTGTACAAGAGCGCAATCCACACGGAGGAATCAGGAACATAATTAACACAGAGAAGGACAGGAGAGACATGACATGAAACACACATACAGGATCAACAACCAGCAATAACAACTGAAACACAGGGCTTTAAATACACAGGTTAACAAGAGGCTGAGGGACAGGTGAAGGTGATTTGTAACCATGGAAACAAACAGTGGCCACTATGGAAACAAACAAGGTAGGCAAAGGAAACAGGAACAAAAAATACACTTAAACATAAAAGTCCTTTACACAAGGGGCCACAAGAATGGGATTGTGATGAATTTGATGTTATCTTCTAGGTTTTTTTTATTTTAAGTCTAATAATGAAAAAGTTCTTTGTGGCATATTTACAGTCACCATGAAATCAAAATGGACAATTCTTTTTTTATGGATTATTCCAGTGTTTATTATAGGAAGATTCATGATAAATGATTTATCCGTGCATATCATCATTTTTTAAAAATTCATGTGCCTCGAAATCTTTAATAAAATAACTTCCCCTCCCTCATACAGCGACATCTCTTCTCTGATGATGTGTTTACTGGCATGAGGGCGGGGCAACCTGTCACTCACATGAGATCCACCAATAGCAAACCACAACCATCCAATCAATTCCTGATGGACAAAATCTAGTCCCACCCTACATTCTTACTTGTTTGAGAAGTTGTTTCACTTGGATATGTCACAATAGAGAAGAAAAGACTATCGCAATTTCCCTTTCATGTCAACTTAAAATGTTGCTTTTACAAAACTAGGCTACCTTCCATCTTTCCGAGTCTGTGAGTACAAAAAGACGTTACATGTGGCCAATAGCAACTTTGTTACGATGGTGCTGGGTACATCAGAAATGTACTGAACTCCCAAAACTTACTGCCAGATGGAAGAAAATTCTTCAAACAGTAGTAAAAAGAGGATGTGGTGCTGGTCCTTCACGAGTCACGCTCAATCTGTCTGTCTATAAAGCCTATAAAAAACAGTCTTCATGTTTTTTACTACATTTCAGCTTGTGATTCTTATTAAGTGGGGGTCATTTTTTAGGATTCTTTACCTAACCGTACTCTCTAAGATCCTGACACCTTGCACTTCTGGAGACTCCAGGTAGGTTGGAGTTCTGGAAAATTGTCACGCTGGAGACTAAAGGGTTCCTGATAATTTCACACTTAATTCTTCACCTTAATTCTTAATTCTTTTGCAGTTAACATGTGTCTTTTCTTCTCCACCTGTTTTTGTCTGACCCTGCTGACCCAATGAGTGTTTCATTGTACAATGGTCATGCTTTAACTGTATTTCTAGTATTGCATTAGTATTACATCCTTCTCATGTGCATTTAATAATTTTTGATTTTGCCTATAAAAGAAAACCTGCCTAGTGTCTAATAATTCTGCACATCTGAATATAAGGCGTTTTTCATTTCCAGCCTTCATGAATAATTATATATCACTTAAAAATGATTAAATACAAAATTAATAGTAGTAGTTATTAAGATTGATGTGGTTTGGAATTGGTCAAATGTGCTTGGCAAAAAAAATATGATCAGAAAATCATTGTGCCTAATAATTCTACACACAGTGTACATGTCAATTCACTTTCACTTTACATCCGTGCCACGAGATGTTTCAAAAAGTGGTGGGGATAATACTGACACTGGCAAAAAGTGGTGGGAACACGTCCTACCCATCCCACCCACAAATTACGCCTATGCATGTGGCCCAGATCAGCCCTCTGTTACAGTGAATACAGCTGTCCATGTGGTCTCATGGTGTACGTTCATCTTTGTAGAACTGATTGCATAAGAATTAAATGTTTCCTGTGGTCTAATGTGTTACTTCCTAATTCACCTATTGTGTGAGTCTTGTCTCTTTTCTCACACTCACCGTAATGGAGTTGTTTATCTTCATTGCTTTTCAGCTCCTTATGGAGGTTCAGTCTTACAGTAAGTGATCTCTGCTGTTTAATGTTGATTAAACACTGTATGTCCACATTTGTAGTGAAAAAATGTAGAACACAGAAAACAAGTTTTACTTTAGCTATGACATGAAAATTCATTAAACTGATTGCAATAACCACCCGTTTCCTACTGTCACAAACATGAATCCTGTCAATGTGCAATGCGGGGCTTTTCCTATCATTTCTATCATGCTTGGTGGCCATTATAACACAGTGAGCACAAAATCAACTTTAAGAAAGGGCAGGTAAAATGATGTGATGTATGTTATGATGGAATATATGTCTTTCTCCACTGACTTTCTATGATGTTCAAAGCGTTTCTAAGGATACTGATTTTTAGAAGGCAGCTGTCTGACTCTGAGATGGCGAACAGGAACATGGTTTGTGTAACATTAGCAACACCTTATTAGCTATTTGATAATGTAGTCAAGCCAAAGGCTAATCGTATTAATTACTGTTATGTGTCTAACGTTTAGAGAGTGATACATAAAACGCATTACCATTCTGATACAACGACTTCTAGATGACCCTGTAAATTATACTTCTTTTAAATCTTCAGAAGTTTCTGTTTCAAACAAGGCTAAAATTAAACCAATATTTCCACTTGCCATTGTGTAGTGTTTACTACTGTTGACCGAGTGGATCAGGTATTCTGAGCTGGTGTGATTGAGTGAAGGTGGGGACTAATTTGCATACTCATGGCTCCACGTAAACTAAATGAAGCAAGGGTGTGGAGCTGCATTAAAGCTATGTTAAGGCTTGAAGAATTTATTTTCACAAGAAAAAAATGTTTAAATACGTAATTTTGATTATCAAAGATTATTGACTGCAGGGGGACTTTAAATCAGTAAATAAATACTCCCTGGCCTACATTTTCCATTCATTGTGTGGTTTGATGATGTTGCAAGGACAACTGAGTTTACATTTTTTTAAAGTTTAACCAAAACATGGACTATGATTGGAAAATGATGCATGGAAAAGTGGCCAGTAAAGATGTAATGTAGTGATTGATCTGTTTCAGAATCTCCTGTTGTAAAAGTATCTCCAGATGTCATAAGTGAGTCCAGCTCAGTGAAGATGATCTGTGAGCCAGGATTCGTTACAGTGAATCATTGTTTTTTCTACATAAACAAAGAAACAGAGAAGAATAGAAATGTCACACCGCCTTGTGAGCTCGATCTCACTGGTGCTGAAGTGCTCAGATGGGCAGCTGTAAAATCACCTGCATCAGTCGACATTACCTGCTTCTACATAATACATGAACACGGGATTAATAAACCATCATCTCATTCTCCTGATGGCACAGTGACGGTTCTAGGTGAGATATTTCACTGCTGTTCTTCTGTGTTAGAAACTGTTAGTTCAATGTTTTATTTTGTTAATTATGAATTATTTGACTTAAACAGGTTCACTTCAGAGACCCATCATTGGTGTTAGTGATGATGATGTCCAGATCAACATATCATGTGAAATACCGCTTTCAGTCAGAACTAATTTCACCTGTAGTTTCTACACTGAGGATGATCTTCTGTACAGAAGTTACTCTCAGAAGAGACAGTCTGGAGATCATTATTGTATGTTTTATGTAACTCCTGGTGAACTCTTGACACGATCAGTGAACAGACAGCTGAGCTGTGATTATTCACTCAACACTGAACCTGAGATCAGATCACCGCGCAGTGACACAATCACCATCAGAGGTGAGGACTTCTGAAGCCAGTATGATTTATGCAGGCCATTAGAACATTATGAAATTTTGATCAATAAAAGAAAAAGTCAGTATTTACAACAATTAAAAACGTGTATTACATAGGGCACTCCTGAATGGATAATATTTTTAACAACCCTTTAAATAGGCTGTATAATACAACACTGAAAGGTCAAATATACTAAATATATTGGTCTGTATCAATCTATAAAGTCAGAAACAACATATTAAAGTTGATTCTAGCAGTCGTGGGATGCTGTTAGTGAATCAGACCGTAATCTGTGAAATTTTCTTACACAGAATAACTTGTAGGTTCTTTTCAGGCAAACACTTAACCACAGCATGGCTTTAGAAAGTATATCTGATGCATTACTGTAGGCCGGAAGGAAGAGTTGCTTTAGCTGATCACATCAGAGAACTAGTCAATGTCTGACACATAGAAAGAAGCTTGTTTTTGCATGGGTATGTAATATGATGGTGAGAGGAGAAACTGCAAGCAATTTATTTAATATTTAGTTTTAATCTTAATATATCTAACATCACAACATTTATTTTCAATAAGACGTGCATCAAATTTTAGTCAAGATCTTGTACTGACAATGCAAGAGGTGAGCACTCTGTAAAGTCTTCTCCAGCACATCCTAAAGACTTTCAATGAATTTAAGGTCTGGACTCAGAGGTGCCATTTCATGTGTGAAAATGATTCTTCATACTCCCTCCCAACCATTCGTTCACAATTTAAGCCTGATGAATCTTAACATTATCCTGGAATATGGCCATGATGTGACGTCTTTCTACATGGTTGTTTAAAAACTGAAACACTTCATAAATTACGGTTAAAAGAACTGTTCCCAAACATAAAAACATGCTAGAAACATAATAATCACAGCAATAATGATCCAGTCATAGACTCTTAAGTATTTACCTATTTAAATTTTTTTTTTTTTTTTTTTTTTTTTTTTTATTGGCCAGGCAGTGTATGTCACAGTTTATTTTGCTACTTACATAAATGAACTATAGTGTCCTGCACCCACTAGTAAAAAAATATATAAAAAATTATATCTAGTGTCTGAATAATTTTTGGTTTGACTGTAGGCTAACTTATCAACTCATTGTCTCATTTGGTTCCGTAATGTCCTCATTGGATATAAACCTGTACAAGACCTGTACATACTACATTGTATGAAAAAAAGTTATTTCGTATATGAAGGCTCTGTACCATTAAAAACAAACACTGTCTTGATATTTACTTGAAAGTTAAAAATTGTAATTACTCCCTGTAATACTGATAAACAATCTTAACAGTTTCAACACCAGCTAACACTGCACGTGACAACGACCACGAAAACCTTTGAGTAATTGAGTTTGTTAAATCAAAAAAATTATTCTTGATCCTTGAATGATGTGATAATTGGTATATTTGCAGCTGACAAGTTACTGATAACACTTGTCTGGTTATTCTGAATTAAAAGTGAAAAATGATTCCCTTCTCAAAAGTGATTCCCCTTAGCAAAACAAGTTATTTTTATATTTGTATAAAAATAATCATCATTTTATTCAAAAACACACACATTCCAATTGTTTTTTTTTTTTTTTTTTTTATCTTAATTACTGCTATAACTTTTAATTTAAAGATTTATGCCTGTCTTTGTTAAGACTATTTTCATGTTCTCACTGCAGTTTCAACAGTAACGTCCACACAAAAAGCTTCACTAGAGCCCTATTTGCACAGGATTAGTTTTATCTGGGGACCTCGTATGATTTAGAAATTATTTTGCAATGTATTTTCAGCAGTAATGGCTGCCGTTTCCACTACTAAAACCCCAGCATCAACCAGGATTGGTAACTTATCACTAGAATATAAGAATAAGAAAAATTCCCCATATGAGACAAATTCTTCTTTTTACAGTGACTTCATCAAACGCTGTAAAGGCCAATTCACACTGCACAGACAGACGGCAACAAATGGAAACAGGCACTTTTGTCGGGTCTTGTCAGATCAGTGTTTTACCCATGTTGGCATCTGTCACTGTGACACCACTGGTCAGCTCGTTTTTGCCGATTTTAACATGAAGTGACGTCCTTTAATCTGGTGATTGTCGGCGTCTGTCTGTGCGGTGTGAACTGGCCTTAAAACTGCTGTTTATAATCATCATGCATTGGTCAAGACTGTTGCATGTTCTCTTTCAAATCTCTGTAAAAAACAGACATGCACACAACATAGGCCTTTTTTTTTTTATTAAAAAAAAAAATATTCTTTTTTCAATTCTTTTGTGTATCACTTAAATTGTCAGGTAGACTGACATATATAAAACAATCAAAACTTCACCATTGCACATAAACATGTATTAAAGTGTTGGTTTTGTTTTGACACAGTCACATGGTTTATAGTTCTGGTTTCCACTGGTGTTGGTGTCATTTTGACTGGATTCATCTGTCTGTGCTGCTTTGCATGTAAGTTAAGTTTTCAAACATGCGTTCTTTGTTCTGGTGTATACTGAGTTTCATGTTGTTCAATATAGAATTTATCATGTAAGCTAAAATTGAACATATAATGCTCATTGTTTTGTAGGTAAAAAAAGAAGACGAAAAAAGTATGTTTTTTTTTTTTCATGCATTCAATTCAGTAGTCTGAATTATGAACAAGGACTTGTTCATCATATGTGATATGACTATTTAATGCAGACTACTTCTGCACTGCATTAAATCTTTTTCATGCATTCCATTCAGTAGTCTGTGATACAATATGTTTTGTAGTAGGCCTATATGTTTGTAGTCTAGGAACTATGAGTGTAAATGTTTAACACCTAAACTGATATATGCATGCATGAAAAGATGCCATAAAGATCTATATTTGATTCTTAGCAATAAAATGAGATCAATAAGATCAGATGTGCCCAGTCAAGAAATTGGTATGGTGAGTATTTTTGTAATAAATCTTTAAAATCACAAAGTAATCAATATTTATAATAATATAATGAGTAAGAATGTCTGAAATGGACATGACCTTAATTATTCTTTGTTTTTTAGAGTTCTGGACCTGCAGAGACATATTCTCTGATCACTTATGTACTGGCCACATCTCAGCCCATATCTGTGGGTAAGAGAACATCAATCTCAGATAGCGTGAAGCTTAGTAACAGATGTCACTGAGAAAGATAAATTAAACTGCTTAAAAACACCACATAGTGACCACAGCTTCTCAGAAACTGGTACCATTTCCCCTTTCAAGTCTTCAGCAGATCAGCATTATTAGCCACATCTTCTCTTAAAGGAACAGTTCATGCCAAAATGAAAATCATTTACTCACTTTCTTGCTGTTCCAAACCCATAAGTCTTTCTTTCTTCTGTGTAACACAAAATAAGCTATTTTTGCACTTTTAAAGGGCTGTCGAGCTTTTTCATTCTTTATTTAAAAAAACATTTTCCCTTACAGTTTGAGGCTATGTTAATGTTTGACAATGATGTACTAAAAATAGAAAAGTTTTTCCTCCATGTTTTTTTGCGTACAGACGACAATGTTGTCAAAATGATTCCCGTTCACGCGGATCTGCGAAAACAAATACAATTTTTATTTTTATTTATTTATTTTGTATAATGCTACCAGGCCAGTAGTTGGCGATGTCACTTTGTAAAGAAACACTACGCGCCTATAGACCTTATGCGCCAGAGAAACACACATCTATAGAATTTTGCCTTTGAACTTCCGTTTTTGCGGTAGCCATGTATATTTCTATGGCATCGCTGTCAAAGAATAATTAGCTGGTAAAGTGGATTTACTTAACAAAAGTTATCATGAGCATTGTAATGTGTAAATAAAATGTCTTAACAAATGTCGGTAGACTGGGAAGATTTTAAAACAATCAGTTCATTCATAAATACATAAGATCGCTGTGGAAATACAAACCGGAAGTCAAAAGACAATGAGCGCAGCGCTGAAAAGGGGCAGTGCACATAAGGTCTAGCATGCATGTGATGTCACCGTTTCCAAAAATTTGTGTTTCTTCAGGAAGACAATAACGGTATCATTTTCAAAAACTTGCACCTTAAAGCCCGTTTTCAGAAGTTTGCCTCTTCAAGCCCTCCAAACACCATTGAACAGCCAAAACACATGTAAATGGCCCTTTAAGATGTCACGTTTTGAGTTGTGTTTTGTTCTGTTTAATTGTTCATGTTTAGAGTTTATTTTAGATCTTGTGTGTCTGCTTGTTTGAGTTTTAAGCTTTCTTTTTTTTTTTTGTTAATTAGTCCTGTATTCCTCCATTCTCCCCTGTTTGTTACTATGGTTACTGATTGAGTTAGTTATGTTCAGTTGTGTCTAGTTAATTAGTTCCTTTGTTTGTTCAGTGTAGTTAAGCCATGTGTTTCAGTCTTTTCTTTGTCAGTTCTCTGTTGTGTTAAGTTAGTTGCTATGTTCCTTAGCCTTGTTCTGTTCTTAAGCTTGTTTTGTAAAGCTTTAAGTTTGTTTATTAAAGCCTGCTGCATTTAGATCCTGCCTCTCTCCTTTCCTGTTGCAACCACGTGTTACACTATAGTTCCAATTAGTCGCTTGTTAGCAACTGCCTCTTTTCAAGACAAGAAAAAGCATTAAAAGTTTCAGAAATCACAAGGGGGTTTACTGATGTATTATGACATATAAAAAAAAAATGTGAAAAAATCTTGAGCTTGTGTTAACCATAGACCTTATTCCAGGCATTTAACCAAAAACCCATTTAAAAAACATTGATTTCAGGTGTTAACTCAAAAATACATAACCCCTGCAGCACTGTGTAGCTCTCACATCTATTTTGCAAATGCACTCATTCAATCATGGTGCATCATGTTTGGTATTGAGAGATACATTTATTGTGTTTGGTGTCGTCAAAGCGTAATGCATCTTTATACACCACATTTGAAGCTTTAGGGGAAGCCATTTCACATTTGTCCAGTTGTTTTGAATGGTTTTCTGTTGACTCTGTTTGACCCTCTTCATCATGCTGTTCTTCCAAAGGCCTCGAACGCCCAGATTCCCATCAGGACACACCAGATCCTACAGCAGCTTACTCTTTCATTACGTCTGAAAATTCAATGTACCAGCCCTCAGGTAATAAAATGTTTCTTTCAATAAAGTGGTCATATCATGACAGATCAAACCTACTAATACTAATACTAAACCTATATGAAGCAATTCACAATACAAAACTTCCTCACTAGTCCAAATACAGCATTTTTGATGCTCACATATAAGCATTGAGGAGCTTGACCCTACCAATCCCGATGAGCTCATACAGAGGAAGTGGAACAAATACTAAATTCATCATAACTGTTGCACAATCAGTCTGAGAAGAGATGATTCTGCTGGGCAAAGTGTCATTGCTTAAAATACATTAAAGCTTTATGACAGAGAGCTTGTTCATTCATGTTCTTTATGATTTTTCTGCATTGCATTACAGGTGTTTTGGTCAATAAACAACAGAAAGAGGGAAATACAGTGGAAAATGAGGTATGTGTGAACACTGTCACACCACAAACCCACATAACCCACACAAACGAGATGTCCATCATAAACAGAATACCAAGATATTTATCCTGTGTTTTTTCTATCTTTCTTTCTTCTTCCTCCAGAATGTTTACCACCTGTACTGCACGATCCCTGACAAACCAGTTCACTCACACGCAACAGATCAAGTCTACAGTTTGGTGAAGATGCACTGATGAGCCTCTGTTGTTTCATTATGTACAGCAGGGCTATTCAAGTAGTTTCATTCAAGGGCCGGATTAACATAGAACCATAAAATTATATATATAATTAACATTAAAACCATACATACTCACTACCACTGTCAAATGATATTATATGTTATATAGGCCTATAAAAAAACGACTAAACACCGGTAAAAACTACACATCCGAAAACTTTACATTTACATTTATTCATTTGGCAGACGCTTTTATCCAAAGCGACTTACAAGTGAGGAATACAGTAAGCGAGTCATCATGACGAGGCAAATAGGGACAAGAAGTGCTCACAATACAAGTTTTAGGCAGTGCTCAGAGTATCATAAGCTACAATAGAGAGAGATTAAAGGAAGTGAAGGAAGCAAAGAAAGGTAGGATAGAAGGTATAGATTTTTTTTTTTTTTTTTTTTTTTAAGATGAGGATAAGTGCTCACGAAAGAGATGAGTTTTCAGCTGTCTTTTGAATATTGCCAGGGATTCTGCATTATGGATGAAGGCAGGAAGATCATTCCACCAGCGAGGGACAGTGAGCGAGAATGTCCTGGAGAGTGATTTCGTGCCTCTTTGTGATGGTACCACGAGCCTTCGCTCCTTTAGTGAGCGTAGAGCTTCTGGTCGGAGTGTAGACTCGTAAGAGTGAGTGGAAGTAGGAGGGTGCTGAGCCTGTGGTAGATCTGTAAGCAAGCGTCAACGCTTGAATTTGATCACGAGCAGCAAGCGGTAGCCAGTGCAGAGAGATGAAGAGAGGCGTGGCGTGGGCTCTTTTGGGCTCGTTAAAGACGCAGGCGTGCTGCAGCATTCTGAATCATTTGAAGAGGCTTGATTGTGCATGATGGCAGTCCAGCCAGAAGAGCATTGCAGTAATCAAGCCTAGAAATGACCAGGGGCCTGGACAGGGAGTTGTGTTGCATGTTCTGTTAGAAAGGGCCTGATTTTCCTGATGTTGTATAGTGCAAATCTGCATGACCGAGGCTGTCTTTGCAATGTGGTCTTTGAAGGTCAGTTGGTCATCAAGGATTACTCCAAGATTTCTGGCCGAATTTGATGGGGTAATTGAGGATGTACCTAGCTGGATGCTGAAATCATGGTTTTAGAGTCGAATTGGCAGGGGAAGACGAAGCTCAGTCTTAGCCAGGTTGAGCTGCAGATGATGTTCTTTCATCCATGCCGAGATGTCCGCCAGACAGCTTGAGATTCGATGTAGGTACTGTAGGGATCATCTGGTTGGAATGAAAGGAAGAGTTGTGTGTCATCAGCATAGCAATGGTAGGAGAAACCATGTGCCTGTATGATGGGACCAAGTGATGTAGTGTAAATGGAGAAGAGGAGGTCCAAGAACTGAACCCTGAGGAACCCCGTGGTCAGTTGATGAGCTTGGATACCTCCTCTCCAGGCAACCCTGAAAGACCTTCCTGTGAGATAGGATTCAAACCATTGCAGCGGAGTACCTGAGATGCCCAGTGATGAGAGGGTGGACAGGAGGATCTGATGATTCACCGTGTCAAAGGCAGCAGATAGATCGAGCAGAATGAGAACTGATGATTTGGAATCAGCCTTTGCAATCCGCAAAGGATTCAGTGACCGCCAGTAGTGCAGTCTCGGTTGAGTGGCCACTCTTGAAACCAGATTGATTGGCATCCAATTGATTGCTCTGTAAAGAGGAAAGATGACACCTGGTTGAAAACAACTTTCGTTCAAGTGTTTTTGCTATGAATGGTAGGAGAGAAACAGGTCTGTAGCTGTCTACAAGTGACGTGTTTAATGTGGGTTTTTTAAGCAGTGGGGTTACCCGAGCCTGCTTGAATATGTTAGGGAAAGTGCCAGTGTGGAGAGATGTGTTGATAATGTGTGTAAGTGCTGGTGCAATTGTAGGAGCGATGGCTTGTAGAAGGTGTGAGGGGATGGGATCAAGAGGGCAGGTGGTGGGATGGCTGGAGAGATTTAAAACTAGTTTAATCATCGAGTGATTTGTGGTTTGTAACCGAGAGGTGTGTGTTGAACTGAAACGCTTCTCACTGGATGTCGCAACGCTGTTTAATAATACTCAACGTCAGTATCGATATATCGATACTTCATATCGATCTGCCGATCCCTAGTCCTGTTGTCTGTACCTCTTACACTGATCTGGTATCTGTATTCTATATATTGTATCCAGTGTAGACATCTTTGCGTCAGTTATTATAAATGGCTTCTATTTGCTTTTAACAAGATGTGACGCTTGTGTCGATATTGTGAAGAGAGGGCGGGGCCTATGGTCCGATGATGTAAACCGATTC
The DNA here is from genome assembly GCA_037950665.1 of Hypophthalmichthys nobilis. Classification (NCBI taxonomy): domain Eukaryota; kingdom Metazoa; phylum Chordata; class Actinopteri; order Cypriniformes; family Xenocyprididae; genus Hypophthalmichthys; species Hypophthalmichthys nobilis. The sequence continues at coordinate 23,569,134 of CM075487.1, forward strand.
GCCAATGTCTTGCAGTCATATTTGCCAGTGTGACGCCAGATCCCACAATATCTAAATGAACCATTTTTGGCACTTTATTAAATAAATGCTTTGTTTATACTGAGGACGTTTTAAGCTATGAAACTTGCAGGATGTTTTCACAATACAAAGACTATATATATGTCAAAAGATCAAGGAAAATGTTATTTCTCATGTCATCATGACCACTTTAACTGTAAAATACTGTCAAATGTATGGGTTTTGGAAGTAAAACAAGGAATTATATATCATGAATTATATGTATTCATGGTGAAAAACAGTAAAGGACATTCCCTGAAGTCCCTGCGATTATATTTTTAAATAGATTTATTATGTTTGCTATGAATAATGTATATTAATATGTTTTGTTACATTTTAAGATATTTAATTAATGTTCATTGCATTGTTTTAGTGTCTTTGTGTGTATGACCTTGTGCACCATTTAAACATGGTTTTGAATTTTATGGACAACAAACCCTGATTCATCATGTGACTTTCTGTTTCACCATCTGTATTATAATATAGTATTTATCATTACAAAATAAAAGCTGATTTTGGTAATTCAAGTCAGTTGGTATACTAACATTATACCATTAATTGAATATACATTTTACAATATACAGGCACCAATATACAATACCGTAAACACCACAAACAGTGAATTTCTGGCAACCATGCTGCCGCTTTTTACCATAAATTTAAGTTTTGTGTGCTTTGATATCAATGTTGTCAGATTTTATTGCTTTCATGACTAGTGCTGAAATTCAAGCTGCTATTCCTCTAAGAGAAATTAGAGATCCGTACCTTATTATAACCCAAAGAATTCAAGAGGTGCATTCAGAAAAATTAAATTAAAAGATCGAAAACTGATGGAAAATATGTTTTTATTTACATAACATGGCTTTCCTTTGATGTAAAGGGAATAGGCAATTAAAAGTTATTTCCCAAGTACTTCTTATATGGCAGGCAAAACTTATAAAGTTTGTGAAGAATCCACATCTCATCTTTTGATGACAATGTATGCTATTCTTACAAACAGCACTGTGAAATATTCCTATTTTGTCACGTCATGCATCTTAAGACTTCAAATTAAATGCCGAATCAATCTGAGGCAGGCAAAAAAATAATTCAATAAATTACATTTTTGCTCAGTTTTTGTCTGTGCTTAAAAGTACAGATTAAGACTAAAGTTGAGGTGTATGAAGGAACCTTGAAGAACAGCTACATGGACTGCGTTTAGCTGTGACGGCTCGTGGCGGCCACTCATTTCCAGGTATGTTCACTGGTCCACATGTAAGAATAAAACACTCAGCACATTCTAACACTGTCTTTGATGGTAATAAATATCATCTATCTTCAGTAATCCAGACATCAAAAAGATGATTTTGTCTGAAATGGGATCTGCAGTCCAAATTTAAAATACTGGAAAGAGTTATTTCCCACACCCCCTCGTCCTCAGACTCCACACTCATATGGGTTGCCAGACTGAGGAAGTGTAACAGGAACATTGTTTACTTGCACAACTGACAACAGAAAGCGAAAAACCTCTTTCTGGGCTTTAAGCCATTTCCATCTCTCAAACACATCTCCAATATTTATCTGTGTTTTAATATGCCTCTGATCATAGAGCTTTTTAGATGGATAGTGATTTACATGGCTCCCATGGCTGCAATACGCTGGGTTTTCCACTAACTGGCAACCCGGGGAGTCGAAATACTATTGTGTAAATTGGCAGTGGGTGGATCACAAAGGCCAAAACAAAAACAGACATTCTGACCCGGAACGTACATTTCAAAGTAGAATAACTGGCTGTAGCTAAGGATTTGAACTTAGCATGTTTCCTAAATAGTCAGCACCTTTAAATAGTCAGGAAACAACACTAAAAGTCATGACAACCCACATATATTTATACTCTTTATAGATTCAACTTTCAGCAACAAAATGACTCCAAATGAGCTGAAAGCCTGCAAGAGGTGTGAAATTGAAGTGTGAATGACCCACTGAAATTATTTTGAGTGTTCTTTCTTTCAGTCGTGATGTGGATGAGCATTTTACATGCAGGTTGAATGGGGTTCTACCAACATAAGCACACTTGAAACTTTACTATTTATACAACATTAACTTAGAACTCACGTGTACTGCAATCAATATAAAAGTAAAGAACTAAAGAGACTAAAGACTAAAGAACTTTTGTAGCTTTGATAATGATTAATCTATATTTAATTTAAGCTATAAATTATGCAGTGCAGACTGTTTGGTAACTTTTCAATTTCTGTATTTGTCCTATCTGTTAGACAGGTAGGAGGGGCACAGGTAAATATGACATGTATTATGGGTTTATGTGAGGATTGTTCTAAGTTCACTTAAATTAAAAGTTATATTTTTGAAAACTAATAAATATAAAAAAAAAATATATAAAAAGGATAGCTTTCAATTACACTGTAATGTTGAATGACTATAAGCTAATTCATTTTTAAAATTGGGGAAAAAAATAAATTTCATCGAGACATCAGTAGCAGTATTAGTATCAGTGAAACTGGCCTTAATTCATAAAAATATGCCATTAAACAAGTATTTAAAAAATACTGTCCGTTGTTTCTTTATTTTGTTTTAATTTGGAGATTAACTGTGAAATTATTACTTTAAAAAATATAAAAAATGTATGTGTTTTTAATTGCGATTAATCGTGATTAATCACAGAAAAAATGTGATTAAGTTAATTTTTTTAATCAATTGACAGCACAAATATATATATATATATATATATATATATATATATATATATATAATTTGTTTTTAAAAACCAACCAAATTTATTTCACAAAAATTGTTGACGCACACACACAAGTACCATCCCACTTTACATAAATTGTAGGAATATGACTAATACTGATAAATAAATAGGCCTATAAGGTAAGGCTATTAAATAGCAGTCCCAAACTAGTTTTTGTTAATAAAATAATAAATAATAAATAAAAAAAGTTGGTAAGTTGGCATGAGCCACCAGAGTAATTTAAAAATATACAAAATAACACAATGTGAAAATAAAGTGGCTCAGTGAAGATGATCTGAGAGATGCAGCAGATGTTACAGTGAAACATTTTTTCTACATAAACAGAGAAACAATATAACAGTCAGTCCATGTGAGCTCGATCTCACTGGTGCTGAAGTGCTCAGATGGGCAGCTGTAAAATCACCTGCATCAGTCGACATTAACTGAGCACAGGATTGATAAACCATCATCTCATTCTCCTGATGGCACAGTGACGGTGAGATATTTCACTGCTGTTCTTCAACTACTACTTTGAAGTCACAAGTTATAAAACCATCTCCTCGCTCGATCCAGTGACAGTAACAGTCCAGAGTAAGTTCTTCAAAAATCATATGTTGAAATAACTGATCAGACAAGTAACATTTTTTTCTCAATGTTTCAACAGCGACCTCTACTGATGACAACTGTCCATATACTACACCATATGACCATACAGACCTCACAGATGTGTGGTACCTCTACTGGTGAAACTCTGACAACAGCCACAGAAACTGATATTCTGAAAATCTGTAAGAACTAAAACAAACCTTGAAAATTCCTCCTCTCATGATCATGTGATTTGGTATATTTATTTAAAATGAATTTAATAGTAAAAAAAACGGCACATAATTTATCTGATTTAGTGCTGTATTCATTCTCTTATTGCAATATAAACAAGGATTAAAGCGTTATTTATTCTTTTGACAGTCTCGTGGCTTTTAGTAGTGCTGGTTTTCACTGGTGTTGGTTTATTTCTGTCTGGACTCATGGGATTCATCTGTCTCTGCCACTTTGACAGTAAGTTTAGTAATGCATAAACTGAGCTCCATGATATAGAAACATGATAATAAAGTGTGTATCTGTGCAGGTTCTGATGATGTTCTCACAGAGGTGAACTACAGCTCCTGCCAGGTGGAAACAACATCTCTGTTAACTTCCTCTGTGTGCTCCAAAAAACATGGATGAACCGCTTCATTTCTTCACTTGGTGCACCTCTAAAGAGAAAAAAAATGATTTGTACAGAGAGAATGATAATATATTTACCATGCTATTGAATTCATATACTGATCAGCAGAATCTTTGCAGAATCTCACAATATTAGCATAGTGCCCGGCTTGTTTAGTTTGTATTATTTTCTGTCAAACAACTGATCAATGAACAACTGCTGCTTGACTTTTATGCATCAAGGTATAAAGTGACCACTGAATGAATAATTGGCCTATTCCACATTATTAATTTTATAACGTGTGAGGATGGACAAGAAGGAGCGAGAATTCAAGTTTATTTGAAAAACACAAACACAGATAATCCAGGAACAAGAGCACAATCCACACGGAGGAATCAGGAACATTATCAACACAAAGAAGGCAGGAGAGACATGACATGAAACACACATACAGGATCAACAACCAACAATAACAACTGAAACACAGGGCTTTAAATACACAGGTTAACAAGAGGCTGAGGGACAGGTGTAGGTGATTTGTAACCATGGAAACAAACAAGGGTCGCTATGGAAACAAGGTAGGCAAAGAAAACAAAGGAAACAGGAACAGAAAAGACACTTCAACCTAAAAGGGCCACAAGACTAGGATCGTGACAAATTAGATTTTATCTTCTAGTCTTTCTTATTATAAGTCTAATAATGGTAAAGTTATTTCTGGTATTCAGACACCATGAAATCGAAATGGAGAATTCTTTGTTTTTATGAATTATTCAAGTGTTTATTATAGGATGAATCATGATGAATGATTAATCCGTGCATATCATCATTTTTTAAAAATTCATGTGCCTCGTAATCTTTAATCAAAATAACTTCCCCTCTCTCATACAGCAACGTCTCTTCTCTGATGATGTGTTTACTGGCGTGAGGGCGGGGCAACCTGTCACTCACATGAGATCCACCAATAAACCACAACCATTCAATCAATTCCTGATGGACAAAATCAAGTCCCGTCCTAAATTTTTTTCTGGTTTGAGAAGTTGTTTCACTTGGATGTCACAATAGAGAAGAAAAGACTGTCACAACTTCCCTTCATGTCAACTTTAAATGTTACTTTTACCAAACTTCTTTTCATCTTTCCGAGTCTGTGAGTACAAAAAAACGTTACACGTGGCCAATAGCGTAACTTTGTTATTGTGGTGCTGGTTACATCAGAAATGTACTGATCAATGCACAAAAAATAACATTACTGTCCAGAAATCAATTTCAGTATTTATTTGAGTTTAATTTATTGTCATAGAATTCATGTTTAATGTAATAGTTTCATCCTTACATCCACTATAATAAAACATGTTGTTAGTCTCGAGAGTATTTACATTAGTGAATAAAAATTTGTGTGTCCTAATAGACTGGTGGTAAAATATTTGTTAGGCGTGCCAGACGTTCTGGGTTCTAATCCACCTGTTTATTATTTTTTTTTCTCATTAAAACCAAAGATGTGCATCAGTGTTTGTATATCAAGAGCAGGGACATGTTTTTGTGCATTTTGTTTTGTGATTTTTCAACAGAAAAAATAGAGAGTCTCTGCAACAACGTTAAAATGTTCGTTCACCCAAAAATGAAAATTCTGTCATCATTTACTCACCCTCAAGTTGTTCCAAACCTGTATGAATTTCTATCTTCTGCTGAACACAAAAGAAGATATTTTGAAGAATATGGGTAACCAAACAGTTGATGGGCCTCACTGACTTCTATATTATGGGGTAAAAATACTATGGTAGTCAATGGAGACCTTCAACTCTTTGTTTTCCCATATTCTTCAAAATATCTTCATTTGTGTTCAGCAGAAGATAGAAATTCATACAGGTTTGATAATCAACTGGAGATGTTTCTTTTGGTACATTGGGGGCAGCTGTACATGTCAAGTCACTTTCACTTTACATCCGTGCCGTGAGATGTTTCAAAAAGTGGTGGGGACAATACTGACACTGGCAAAAAGTGGTGGGAACACGTCCTACCCATCCCACCCACAAATTATGCCTATGCATGTGGCCCAGATCAGCCCTCTGTTACGGTGAAAACAGCTGTACATGTGGTCAAGTGATGTACGTTCATCTTTGTACAACTGACTGCACAAAGTATTAATTGGTTTCCTGTGGTCTAATGTGTTACTTCCTAATTCACACATTGTGCTAGTCTTGTCTCTTTTCTCACTCGCTGTAATGGAGTTGTTCATCTTCATTGCTTTTCTTCTCCTTATGGAGGTTCAGTCTTACAGTAAGTGATCTCTGCTGTTTAATGTTGATTAAACACTGTATGTCCACATTTGTAGTGAAAAAACATTTGTCTAAAATATTTCAGCATTTGTGATCAGTACGCTTGTGTTTTAGTAGAACACAGCAAACACATGAACCTACAACCTCTGCTTTAAGAAAGTTTTACTTTAGCTATTTCATAAAAATTCATTAAACTGATTTTAATAAGCTGATTAATCCATTTATTGGAATTTTGGATCATGTAATCACCTTATTTGTCATATCCACTGTACAAGAAAATTCACTTCTGAATTCATTTCATATGAAAGTTATTCTGGGAGCTACTGTATGTATGCTAATAAGAGCTATCAGAATCGGGAATGCATTTTTGAAGTACATGATGAAACCTTTTTTTTTTTTTTTTTGCCAAACATTAAAAGAAATGGACTTTAAGACCCTTTGGTGAAAATCAAGTTTTTAATGTTGTTTATGTCTATGTGGTGTTGTTAATATACTTGTGCAACCATGTGCAAATTCATCAGTCAACACCATTGCTGAGTATTTTCTCCTTACAACTGCAGTGATCTAAAGATGGTTTAAACTGTCCGTTTCTTACTGTCACAAATGTAACCAATCCTGTCAATGTACGGGGTGAGGCTTTTCCTAACAGCTTTGTGGGCATTTTAACACAGTGAGCACAAAATCACCTTTAAGAAGGGACAGGAAAAATCAGGTCGATTTAGCAATATAGCGGTATGTATGTGATGTATGTAATGATGAACTATACGTCTTTCTCCACTGACTTTCTATGATGTTCAAAGCATTTTATAAGGATGCTGATTCATGGAAGGCAGCTGTCTGACTCTGAGATGACAAATGGGAACATGGTTTGTGTAACATTAGCAACACATTAGCTGTTTAATAACGTAGTCAAGCCAAAGGCTAATCTTTTCAAGAACCGTTATGTGTCCGATGTAGGGAGCGATATATAAAATGCATTACCATTATGATACATTGTCTTGTAGATGACCCAGTATAATTCACTCTTCCTCTTCTTCTGAATCTTCTTAAGTTTCTGGTTCAAACATATATTGCTGAATTAAATCAATATTTCCACTTGCCATTGTGTATCGTTTACTACAGTTGACCGAGTGGATCAGGTATTCTGAGCCGGTGTGATTGAATGGAGGCGGGGACAAATTTGCATATTCATGATTCTGTGTAAACTAAATGAAGCAAGGGTGTAGAGTTACATTCAAACTGTTTTAAGGCTTATAAAAATTATTTTCAGGAAAACATTACATTTGTTAAATTTGTTTAAAAGTTTAACCAAAACATGGACTATGATTGGAAAATGATGCATGGAAAAGTGGTCAGTGAGAAGATGTAATGTAGTGATTGATCTGTTTTTGGTTGTTTCAGAATCTCCTGCTGTAAAAGTATCTCCAGATGTCATAAGAGAGTCCAGCTCAGTGAAGATGATCTGTAAGACGCCAGCAGATGTTACAGTGAAACAGTGTTATTTCTACAGAAACAGAGAAAAAGAGATGAATATTAAACCCAGTCCATCATGTGAGCTCGATCTCACTGGTGCTGAAGTGCTCATATGGGCAGCTGAAAAATCACCTGCATCAGTCAACATTAACTGCTACTACACAATACATGAGGGAGGCGTTGATAAACCATCATTTCATTCTCTTGCTGCCACAGTGACGGTTCTAGGTGAGATTTTTCACCGCTGTTCTTCTGCATTAGATACTGTTATTGCAATGTTATTTTTTTATTATTATTAATAATGGATTAATTGACTTAAACAGGTTCACTTCAGAAACCCTTCATCAGTTATAATGGCGATGATGTCCAGCCCATTATATCATGTGAAATACCACTATCAGTCAGAGCTGATTTCACCTGTAGTTTCTACACTGAGGATGATCTTCTGCACTCTCAGGGGAAACAGCCTGGAGATCATCATTGTATGTTTTATTTAACTCCTGGTGAACTCTTGACACGATCAGTGAACAGACAGCTGAGCTGTGATTATTCACTCAACACTGAACCTGAGATCACATCACGCGCAGTGACACAATCACCATCAGAGGTGAGGACCTTTTATTGTAATCATTTTCATCATTAACATATGAGCACTTTTAATCAGAGACACCTGTAGAATTCTTAAGCCAGTATGATTTATGTAGGTCATTAGAATATTATGAAAGTTTGATCAATAAAAGCATATGAGAAAAGTTGAATGATACTGTGTATTACTTCTATATATACAATATATTGAAGTTGATTCTAGCAGTTGTGTGATGCTGTTACTGAATCAGTACAGTGATCTGTGAAATCATCTTACACAGAATAACTTGTAGGTTCTTTTCAGACAAACGCTTAACCACAGCATGACTTTGACAAGTGAACAATCTGATACATTTAGACAGGAAGGAAGAGCCGCTTCATCTGATTGTGTCAGAGAGCTATAGCCAATGTCTGACACATCTATAGAAAGAAGCTTCTTTCTAATATGATGGTCAGAGGAGAAACTTCAAGCAATTTATTTTAAAAGTTTCTTTGGGTCATTCCTGTTCTGCAGCACTTTTTGAACTCTTTTTATTAATACACAAATTCATACACTTGTGCTAAAGTCAGAAGTATTTCAATTTAAGTATCTTTCAGAAATATGCTCTGGTTAAGCTCATCATATGACATAATGACATGATCAATTATGCACAGTGAGTGATTGACAGTCAGTTTAAAACAACTTTTGAAGTGATGATATTATCATACAGATTGTTGTGTTTTGTCAAACCAACTAATACCACAAACCATCACAGAAAATAAGTCAATTGCTAATTCTGATGTTTGTGCTGTAGTTTTCCCTCCAAAATGATGTCACTTCCTGAAGGATGATGTCAGTAAAGAACTGCTTTTAATAGTTTTAATAGTTTAAAATTACAAAAAAAAGTCTAACATGATGAAAGTTAAGGATAGTTTTTTGTTTTTTGCAACTTTCAGAAGAGTCACCTGCTTCTAATATGAAATCTCTAGATGAATGCATTTCAGTTGTCCTTTTTTTTTTTTATTATTGAGCAAAAAGACAGTTACAACGTGACATAGTAACATAAGAGACAAAAAAAAAATACAGTGACAGGTATATACACATACAAATACAGAAGAAGGCAGAGAGGAGAATATAGATATATGGTTGTGATAGTTTCAGCAGGTACAGGTACAGAGATCAGTTAAATCAATTTCATGAATTGCATTAATAATTACTATTTAGCTTTCCTTGTACTGTTGTGGGTAGAAAAAAAAAGGACAGGAAGTGACTGCACTAAGTGATAAATAGTCATCAATACATTGAAATGCAACAGCAATGATAATAATAAATAATTAAAAATAATAATAATAATTATAATAGTCGTAGTTGCAGCAGCCGTGGGTGCTGGAGTGGAAGTAATGGCGGTAGCGTTGGTAATAATGATAATAATGATAATAATAATAATAATAATAATGACAATAATAGTAGCGATGATAATAATAATGAATGGACTACAGACAAGTCAATACCCCGCTAGGTTCAGCGGCCATTCCATCCCCGCTGGCAAGGACAATCAACAGACCCATCCAAACGGCCATCGACCCCGCCTTTGGTCCGCCTTGCCTCTCCTTCCCACCAGTGGAAATACCAGACTCTCGTGCCAGTGCCAGGCACCTCCAGACAAAGTTCACCTAGTCTGGGTGTGACCCAGCAGCTGACTATTCATGTATGTGTTCCTGGTGTTCAATATATTATGTCTATATCCGTTGGGCCATTTTAAATTGTATTCTATGGGTATAACTGTGGTGTGCCCAAGTTAGCTCCCTAGCCAGAGACACCACATTTGACCCAGTCTATTCCGTCAGGATAATAGAATTTGTCTATTCCTATCAAAGGTGGCGAAAGGAAGGGGTAGGCAACGCAAAAAAAAAAAAAAAAAAAAAAAAAAAGGCTGTATCGACAGTGCCTGTATCAACCAGCTGTACCAGTCTGGCCCACCGACAGAAACAGAGCGGCCGCTGGACCCAGAAAGCTTATAAGTTATATAAATTATTAAAAATTCATAATAATTGTGGAACTATTTTCATAATAGATGGAGATATAGAAGAAGCTCAATTATTCTATAAAAATGAAAGTATCAATAGTTCGTCCACTGCTGCCACTACTAACAACAATAATCATAACCATAATAATGAAAGTGCTAAAGTACCTTAAAAAAAAGAAATAATAATAATAACAGTAACATATAAACGTATATATACACCTAAGATATATTATAGCATACAGTACAATTATATAGTCAGTTATCATATAGTTATAATATAAATTGCAGTCACTTACAAATATATGTACATAAACCCCACACACACATATACACATATGCATACATACATATATATACACATATATACACACACATACATATAAATACATGTTTATAAACAGACACAGTTCAGCTGAGCTGTGAGAATACTGAAGATCTGAAGATGGAGATGTGTGTCTTTAACATATATGGAAGAGAAAGTAACTCAAAACTGAGCTCATCATGTCAGCTCTCACTCACTGGATCTCAGATCAGTATTTGGTCAGAAGGTCAGAGTTCATCTGTGAGAATAACCTGCTTCTACATTGTGAAGAAGTCACAAGTTCAAAAACCATCTCCTCACTCTGATCCAGTGACAGTAACAGTCCAAAGTGAGTCTTGAGATATTTATCACTGTGATTTACTTAAGTTCATTATTCAGTCTATGATATGGGCGGTTCACTCTTGTAATGTTTCTCTGTACAGTAGGATTATTGAAAGCAAAATTAGCATCTCTTTATATAAAACTAAATGAATAAACACATTGTCTCACTCTTAAATGTTACAGTGCTGGTTCTTTGGTTCTGTTACTTATTTGATATAAACCAGTAGAGACCAGAATTACATCAAATGGCATAGTATGAAAAAAAAGTTGTATTTGAAGGCTCTGTACCTTTAACAACAAAGACTGTCTCAACATTTGCTTTAAAGTTAAATATTGCAGTTACTCCCTGTAATACTGGTAAACTCTCTTTACAGTTTCAACACGCGCTACCACTGCACATGTGACGACCATGACAACCCGTGAGTTAAAATAAGAAATTATTCTTATTACACTTTGAATGATGTGATAATTGGTATATTTGTAGCTGATAAGTTACTGATAACACTTTGTCTGGTTATTCTGAATTAAAAGTGAAAAATGATTTCCTTCTCAAAAGTAAATCCCCTTACAATACAAGTTATTTTTATATTTGTAGACTCACTTTCCAAGTCAAACCTGCCAACCAGCACAACAAAAGAAACCACATGTAAGTTGATCCACTCTTCCTCATTGGTAAAAATCACTATATGTTGGATTCACAAGTCAGATTTAAAAAAAAAAGATAAATGTGATCATTTGCTCAACCAAGGCTCAACTCTGCACAGGTGAAGTTTCCAAATGTTGAGCAGCATGAAAGTTTACTTTGATTATGCTAATTTTCTCAATGTTCAATTGTTTATGAATTGGGTTAAAAAAAAAATATAATAATACCCAATAATAATGCATCCACTTTTTGTGACATTGTTTTTTTCTTACGTTTCCATGGCAACCTCTACTCTGTTAACAGAACAATGTCAGAACCCAGTACTTAGATGTCAAGTTAGTAACCAAATGGGAAGTCACATGACTCAAGAAGAGACTGTGTGGCTTATGAGCTGAGCTGGACTCTCTTCTGTAGCATCATAATTTAATTCAAAACCATCTTAGTTCATTTTGTATTGGTCTTTCACATTCCAATTGTTTGTTTATCATAGTTACAGCTATAACTTTTAATTTAAAGATTTATGCCAGTCTTTAAGACAACTTTCATTTTAAATAAACCCTGTGATGTTCTCACTGCAGTTTCAACAACGTCCACACAAAAAACATCACAAAGGGACACAAAAATATGTGAGTAAAGTTTAATCTTCCAATGAAAACATGTACCTAACATTAAAATGTTTTCATAGTGTGTTTATTATATCTCATATGGCTAATTATTTTGCAATGTATTTTCAGCAATAACGGCTGCTGTTTACACTACTGAAACCCCAGAATCCACCAGAACTGGTAACCTTAATAAATATCAGTAGAATCCCATATAAGAGAAATTCTTCTTCTGAAATCACTATAAAGGCCAATTCACACTGCACCATCATACACCAACAAATGGAAACAGGCACTTTGTCAGGTCTTGTCGGATCAGTGTTTTACCCATGTTGGCGTCTGTGAATTGGCCTTAAAACTGCTGTTTATAATCATCATGCTTTGGTCAAATGTGACTGTTGACTGTTGCATGAATTAGATGTTTTGTTTTGACAGTCACATGGTTTATAGTTCTGGTTTCCACTGGTGTTGGTGTCATTTTGACTGGACTCATCTGTCTGTGCTGCTTTGCATGTAAGTCAAGTTTTCAAAAATACATTTTTGTTTGTTCTGGTGTTTATAGTGAGTTTCATGTTGTTTAGTATAGAATTTAACAGCTAAAACTGAACATAATGCTCATTGTTTTGTAGGTAAAAAAAGAAGAAAAAAGTAAGTTTTTTCAAGCATTCAATTCATGAAGGTTAAAACATTTGTTATTTAAAGTGATATGACTATTTAATGCAGACTACTACAACATTAAACCTTTTTCATGCATTCCATTCAGTAGTCTGTGATAATATGTTTTGTAGTAGGCCTATATGTTTGTAGTCTAGGAACTATGAGTGTAAATGTTTAACACCTAATCTGATATATGCATGCATGAAATTATGCCATAAAGATTTATATTTGATTCTTAGCAATAAAATGAGATCAGATGTGCCCAGTCAAGAAACTGGTATGGTGAGTATCTTTGTAATTAATCTTTAAAATCACAAAGTAATCAATATATATTTATAATACCATAACAAGTAAGAATGGCTGAAATGGACATGACCTTAATTATTCTTTGTTTTTTAGAGTTCTGGACCTGCAGAGACATATTCTCTGATCACTTCTGTACCAGCCACATCTCAGCCCATATCTGTGGGTAAGAGAACATTGTTCTCAGTAAATGATCTCAGATAGCGTGAAGCTTAGTAACAGATGCTAAGTTAAAAACACCATACAGTGACCACAGCTTCTAAGAAACTGGTGCCATTTCCTCTTTCAACTCTTCAGCAGATCAGCATTATTAGCCACATCTTCTCTTAAAGGAACATTTCACACCAAAATGAAAATCATTTACTCGTTTTCTTGCTGGTCCAAACCTGTAAGTCGTTCTTTCTTCTGTGAAACAAAAAGGAGCTATTATTTTTGCAGAATGTTTACGCTGTCTATACAATAAAATCAGCACTTTTAAAGTGCTGTAGAGCTTCTATAACTCTTTCAGTCTTTCAGTTTTTCATTTTTATGATCATTGTTATGATCCCCGTTCACACGGATCTGCGAAAACAACTAAAAACACTGTGTTATGCATGCCAGGCCAGTAGTTGGCGATGTCACTTTGTAAAGAAACAATAAGCACCTACAGATTGAACATGTAAGATGCATGAGCATGATATCACCGTTTTTACAAATTTGCGTTTTTACATGGAGACAATAACAGTATCATTTTCAAAAACTTGCACTTTGAAACCCGTTTTCAAAAATTTGTGTTTTCAGGCTCCCAAAATGCGGTTGTTGAGCAAATGAATGGCCAAAATGCATAAAAAGTTCTCTTTTTTAATTGTAGTTAAAAAGGTATATATATATATATAAAGATATATATATATATATATATATAAAGCATCTATCCATAATAAAAGTAATCCATACAGTTAATAAAGGCCTTCTGAAATGAAGTGATGGGTTTTTCTAAGAAAAATATCCATATTTAAAACTTTATTAACTATAATAACTAGGTTATTAAAAATTTAAAACAAGAAATTTTAAAGAGAAATGTCGGAGGATTTTGATATAAGAGAAGAGGAGCTTGAGTTTGTTGCCCAGCCGTATTTGTTTAAACCGTGAGAGGCATTCATAAGCTTACGCTACTCCAACATCCTGCGTCAGACATCGCATCAGGGGTTACTCATTTCTCGCAAGTTGACTTGCGCAGTATGCGTACGGTCGTCTCCCGGAAGCTAGTTATTTGAATTTATAAAGCTTTAAATATGGATATTTTTCTCACAAAAACCCATCACTTCATTTCAGAAGGCCTTTATTAACCACTGGAACCATATGGATTACTTTTATTATGGATGGATGCATTTAATTTTGCTTCAAAATGTGACAACCATTATAAAGCTTGGAGGAGCAAGGGTATTTCTAAATATATCTCTGATTGTGTTCCTCTGAAAGAAGATGAAAGAAGATCGTCATATACACCTAGTATGTCTTGAGGGTAAATCATGGGATAATTTTCATCTTTGGAAAATGATTGAATAATTTTCATTCAATCAAGGTGCATCATGTTTAGTATCAAGACATGCATTGACTGAGTTTGTCACTGATATCAATTGTGTGATTCATCTTCATACACCACGTTTAAAGCTAATGGTCCCTTAATTGGACTAACATTTTAGTCCCTTGGGTTCAGACTGACCCCAAACTTTTACAGAGCGATTCCATAAGGAAACATACATTTTTTATATAATAAACTATATATCATTTTTTTATTTACTTCTCAACTATGCATTTATGCTGTGTTTTTGTGGATATTTTGTAGTTTTTTACCTATTTACTGCACAATTACTTAACCATGCCATAAACTGGCTTATGAAAAATTGATTTTTAATGAAAAAAATCACTTTAATGATGAACTTAATTAAATCTAAATTGTATTTTGACATCTCTATGTGTTAGGGATAGAATACTACCATCTACAGGTTTGTGAGAAAACGTTCCACAAACGTGGAACATGCAATGACCACATATATCCAATATATCCAATAGAGGTCAATAGGGACTCATTTCATTTTCACTTAATTTTTCTTGATGCTTCAACTTCTCACAACTTTGATATATTTTGTGAACATGCTTGTTTCATGTTGCCTTTGTGCTCTAGTATTAGTCCTTCATTTATGTTTGGAAATTTTTCAGATTTATGCCAGTTTTGATGATTTTATTTGATTTTAATTTCTATAAAAATGTTCTCTGTTGCAGTCACACACGTGTGTGTTTGTCGTTCCACTTTGTGTTTATGGTCTAGGACCAGACCTTTATTTAAATGTAGAAATATTCAGATTTATGCCAGTTTTGTTGATTTTATTTGCCAATTACTACAAAAATGCCCTCTGTCGCAGTCACACACATGTGTGTGTGGGTGTGTGTGTGTGTGTGTGTGTGTGTATGAAATAGAAAGTTCGTTCCACTTTGTGTTTATGGTCTAGGACCAGACCTTTATTTAAATGTAGAAATTTTCTGATTTATACTGGATTTTTTTTTTTTTTTTTTTGACAAATGAAATGAAAACACATTTTTTAATTTTCCCATTAATTTTCAATGTGGGGTCAATCTGACCCAGAGGACTTTTAACAGTGATTTTTTTTTTTTTTTACACACCTTTAGAACAACCAAATCAAGCCCAGATTTTTGTGCATGTTTAGATAGATTATTTAGGAAAAGAGTCTCATGCCCCTGAAATGAAGGGAACACTTTTTAAAAACGAAGGAAACTGTCAGCGGTGTCAGATTGACCCCAAGGACCCATTAAGGGTTAAGAGAATCCATTTCACATTTGTCCTCATTTTGGATGGTTTTCTGTTGACTCTGTTTGACCCTCTTCATCATGCTGTTCTTCCAAAGGCCTCGAACACCCAGATTCCCATCAGGACAACACACCAGATCCCACAGCAGCTTACTCTTTCATTATGTCTGAAAATTCAATGTACCAGCCCTCAGGTAATAAAATGTTTCTTTCATTAAAGTGGTCATATCATGATGAATCAAACCTACTAATACTAGTACTAAACCTACTATGAAAACACACTGTGGATTCACAATTCAAAACGTCCTCACTAGTTCAAATACAGCATTTTTGATGCTCACATATAAGCATTGAGAAACTCGACCCACTCAAACACAATGAGCTCATACAGAGGAAGTGAGACAAATACTAAATTCATCATAACTGTTAAACAGTCAGTCTGAGAAGAGATGATTCTGCTGTGCAAAGTGTCATTGCTTAAATTACATTAAAGCTTTATGACAGAGAGCTTGTTCATGAAGGTCAAAACAATGTTATTTAAAGTGATATGACGCTTCTGCATTGCATTACAGATGTTTTGGTCAATAAACAACAGAAAGAGGGAAATACAAAGGAAAATGAGGTATGTGTGAACACTGTCACACCACAAACCCACATAAACAAATGAGACGTCCATCATAAACAGAACCAAGGTATTTATCCTGTCTTTTCTATCTTTCTTTCTTCTTCCTCCAGAATGTTTACCACCTGTACTGCACGATCCCTGACAAACCAGTTCACTCAAACGCAGCAGATCAAGTCTACAGTTTGGTGAAGATGCACTGATGAGTCTCTGTTGTTTCATTATGTACAGTGTATTCATTATAAAGTTTCTTTACTTGAAGAAAAATAGGTGTTTACTTTCATTATTCAGTGCTTGGTGTGGAACCACTTAATATTGGACTTAAAATATCACATTTAATATTAATTACTTATTTTTAACCACTTTAAATCACTTACAGTTTGGGATGTGGCTTCTGTCAGATCCAATCCAGCGATATCAATCTTTTTATATCAGTCTATGGATCCAATACAGTTGGCTGCTTCATCTTTCAACAAAATTTTTTTTTGCAAACTCTCCATTATACTGTGCCTTCAATTAAAAAACACAGTAAAATGTTCTGAACAAACATACAAAACAAACCATCCACTTGTTCCTTCGATGCTGCACGAGAAGTCTTAAATGAAATAAACAAAGTTAAAAAAGTTCGAAGTTCACAAGCAGGCCAACAAACACACTTCATCTTATCGTCACAAATAACACATATTTGACTCGACTAAGACAACTAGGAACTGACAGACAAAATAAATAAACTTGTGTGTAGTTTAAAGTTCAAACTTGGCCTTGAAAACAATCCAAACTTAGTTTTTAAGACGGAGCAATCAATGATGCGACTTACCAGCAGGACTAGATATGCAACTCTGTCTGCTGCTAATGACAGAGCTCCACCCCGCAATATCATGTGCACAAACGCAACAACCAATGGCACGTTTTCCCAATTTACGCTGAATTTAACAAACATTATTTAAACCAGAGATTGTTTATTATAGGGAGATGAGAGGGTCTGTATCTCTTACCATTGGAGAAAGCGTAACGGCTAACTTAATCACGTGCGGCACCTCTCAGCCTATCTTGTAATGGCAGTGACATCAGTTGCAACATTCCCTAGTCTGCCTTCTCTTAAAAAAATACATTTTTATCAAGCTAAAATCTACATATAGTTCCCAACGAAAGTATTGTTTAGTGTAAAACATGCTGAAGATTAGCAAACAGGCTGTAGATTAATTAAATGATTAGCTATTTCCCCACAAAAGCTGTTTAATCAGCATAGTGAAGCCTCTTGTCCATTGACATCCATTCAAAAAACAGTTCAATTTTTTTTTAAGCTTACAGTCAGCTTACAGTCAAATGATCGTTGAAGATCGTTGTATCACAAAATTACAATTCAATTAACGTTTATCGATTAACTTGCTGTTAGTGAAGGCGGGATAGGCGGAATCGCACTGAATGACACACAACAGAAGCGCTCTCTCTCTCTCTTTGTCACGCGCGATCAGGTCTCCTTGCGCCTGAATAGTCAAATCTCAGGGATGACGTGTTTTTGTAGGCCAACCCGGAAGTTAGCGACGCACGGGTTCCCTCGATCAAAAGCCTATGCATTTTTCCCATAGACTTTTGGAAAATCGCATAACATAAGCTCTATGTTTAACAAAGGGTTATGACACTTAAACGTTTTGTCTATCAAGATAATCTTTACAAGTTAACACAACATTTATACATTTTGAAGCCTAAATAAAGTCAGATATAAGCTAACAGTAGGCTATAAACGGACTACAGCACATCATGGTCGCGGATCAACGTCACCACCACCAAGCTTCCTCAAACTTGATATAAAAAACAACTTTATTTAAAAACATGCTCGCTGATTATGATCTGCGCTGTGTATAAATACTTATCCACTTTTTCATGAGAAATGCTGTCCAAATGTCCTTTTTGTCATGATGACGTCTAAAGTCCCCACCAATTTGGCGCCAAGGAAGTAGTACCTTTTAGCAATTTGTTAGCAACCGCCATTTTTAAGACACAATAAAGGTTTAAAAAAATCACAAGCGGGTTATAACTGGTGTTTTTTATGTCATAGATCAAAACGTGAAAATATTTAGAGGCTTTGTTTTCCACAGACCTTATTTCAGGCGATTAAGCAAAAACCCATTCAAAAAACCCATTGACTTCAGGGCGATGGAACCGGATGTCCTAAAATGCTAACTCGCTTCCGGGTTTTGCCTACAAAAACACGTCATCCCTGAGGTACTCTATACACGCGCACACAGATGTCAAAATGTCCATCGTGTGGAGTATCTCACGTGAATAAAAGTCGGTTATGGCTTAAGTGGACGTAAACAGGTGGGTAATAACTGGATATGTGTCAGTATATTATGTCCATGTATTCAGCAGCCCAATTAAATACCTGTCTGTCATTAATGTTAATCAAACAACAAAAAATTTTAAATAAATATATACATGTTAAATAAACCTACTGTATCTGAATTTTTTTTTTTAATTTACTATTGTTTTTGTAATTTGCTAATTTGCTTCTTTGTTCTTTTATATAGCCTAACAAAACAACTTATAAAATTATCATATTAGCCTATGCTCATATTGCCCACCCGTACATACCAGCTGATATACAATGTAGTTTTGATAAGGGTGGTCAATCTGCATTTGAAAGTTTGAAAGGGTTTTAAATCTTTCAAATCAAGTAAAATGACTCAAAATCAAGTAATTTAAGCATGCCAAAGTCAACTTTAATCATATAAAATGTAATTTCCCAATCAGCAAAATTGAGGCCAGTGAAAATGCAGAGTGGCTAGTAACTTTGGAAAACCACTAGCCACAGTGGCTGGTGAGCAAAAAGTTAATGTCAAGCCCTGCACGCACGTGTATATATACACACACAAGTACCATCCCACTTTACTTTAAGCTGCAGTCCGTCTGCAGCCCGTGCATTGTGCCTCGGCATGGCTCCTCAGCGCGGATGAATCTGTTTGCTGTCAGTCACTACACCGGTGTGGATACTGTACTTTGGAATCACAGATTGTAGTCTTGAAGTATGACCAACATAAGAATTTTCAACGGAAAATGTCATCTGAACAAGTAAGTAACATGTCTGCCACTTTTGTTCTGACCAACTGAGGGGGAAACAAACATTACAGTAAATCGCTCTGCAGTTGAAGCTGAAGCTCGTCAAAAATCATATGTTGAAATAACTGATCAGAAAAGTAATATTTTTTCTCAATGTTTCAACAGCGACCTCTACTGGACTGGTGAAGCTCTGACAACTGCCAGAAAAACTTGTCACATTTAAAGTAAAATACCATATACTACACCATATGATCATATATTCTACCTTACATCTCAATATATATATAGAACATTCGTATAGTAAAGCGTTTCTGATATTTTCATGCTGCATTATATGATATGCTGTAATATTAATACAAGTAGCCTTCTAATTAAAGTAGTTCCAGATTAAATGTGACATTGTTAAATTCTCTTTGCAGATTCAGTGGCGACCTCTACTGGTGAATATCAGCCACAGCCACAGAAACTGATATTCTGAAAATCTGTAAGAACTAAAACAAACCTTGAAAATTCTTCCTCTCATGATCATGTGATTTGGTATATTCATTTAAAATGAATTTAATAGTAAAAAAAAATGATCTAATTTATCTGATTTAGTGCTGTATTCATTCTCTTACTGCAATATAAACAAGGATTAAAGCCTTATTTTTTGTTTTGTCAGGCTCGAGGCTTTTAGTAGTGCTGGTTTTCACTGGTGTTGGTTTATTTCTGTCTGGACTCATGGGATTCATCTGTCTCTGCCACTTTGACAGTAAGTTTAGTTATGCATAAACTGAGCTCCATGATATAGAAACATGATAATGTTATGAAAAGTTTTGAAAAGTTTTTTTTTTTTTATTTAATTTGTTAAAAACCACAGTGTGAGCTATATACTATTTTTTTGGCAGCTGTTACAGAAACAGTTTTACAAAAAATCTTCTGATTTAACCTTGAGATTTGAAGTATTGGATATCTTAGATATTTGCACCACTATTTACAATGACACTAATAATTCTTAATTTCTGATAGGAATGCAAAATCAATCGGTATTTATTAATAGAATAACCAGACACAACCCTCTACATTCAATTGCGTTTGGTCCCATTTATTTTTGATCACAGTGCATACACATACAAACTTTTAGTCCAAAAGTGCGCACATTTGTAGAAATACACGTTTACCTCAGATTTCGTTAAATAGAATATAAGCTGGGACGTGCGCAGGGTTTCATAATTACTGAGGTCAGAAAATGTAGTTTGCTAGGGGGGTACGGGGGTATGCTCCCCCTAGAAAAATACAGAAATTCATACAGGTTTGCTAATCAACTGGAGATGTTTCTTTTGGTACATTGGGGGCAGCTGTACACGTCAAGTCACTTTCACTTTACATCTGTGCCGTGAGATGTTACATCTATGCATGTGGCGCAGATCTGCGCTCTGTTATAGTCAAAAAACAGCTGAACATGTGGTCTCATGATGTACGTTCATCTTCACAGTTCTGACTGCACAAGTATTAAATGGTTTCCTGTGGTCTAATGAGTTACTTCCTAATTTACCTATTGTTTGAGTCTCGTCTCTTTTCCAACGCTTGCTGTAATGGAGTTGTTCATCTTCATTGCTTTTCTTCTCCTTATGGAGGTTCAGTCTTACAGTAAGTGATCTCTGCTGTTTAATGTTGAATTAGCACTGTATGTCCACATTTGTAGTGAAAAAAAAAAAATGTTTGTCTAAAATATTTCAGCATGTGTGATCAGTACGCTTGTGTTTTAGTAGAACACAGCAAACACATGAACCTACAACCTCTGCTTTAAGAAAGTTTTACTTTAGCTATGACATGAAAATTCATTAAACTGATTTCAATAAGCTGATTAATCCATTTATTGGAATTTTGGATCATGTAAACACCTTATTTGGAATTTCCAGTGCACAAGAGAATTAATTTACATCTGCACATGTTCAAATGAAAGTTATTCTGGGAGCTACTGTATATATGCTGATAAAAGTTATCAGAATCAGGGGAATACAGAAGTGCATGAGAAAGAAACTCTCTTTTTTGCCAAACAAGAAAAGAAATGGACTTTAAGACCCCTTGTTGAAAATCAAAACCCCTTGGTGTTTTTAATATGCTTTAAGACAAACCATGTGCAAATTCATCAGTCAACACCATTGCTGAGTATTTTCTCCTTACATCTGCAGTGTATCAAAGACCGTTTCCTACCATCACAAACGTAACTGTCAATGTACGGGGTGAGGCTTTTCCTAACAGCTCGGTGGGCATTTTAACACAGTGAGCACAAAATCAGCTTTAAGAAGGGACAGGAAAAATTGGGTAGATTTAGCAATATAGCAGTATGTATGTGATGTATGTTACGATGAACTATATGTCTTTCTCCACTGACTTTGATGTTCAAAGCATTTATAAGGATGCTGATTCATAGAACACAACTATCTGACTCTGAGATGGCCAGTGGGAACATGAGTTGTGTAACATTAGCAACACATTATTAGCTGTGTGATA
Source organism: Hypophthalmichthys nobilis (assembly GCA_037950665.1). Lineage (NCBI taxonomy): Eukaryota > Metazoa > Chordata > Actinopteri > Cypriniformes > Xenocyprididae > Hypophthalmichthys > Hypophthalmichthys nobilis. Next base: position 23,591,297 of record CM075487.1, read on the forward strand.
ACGTAGTCAAGCCAAAGGTTAATCAAATCAACAAACGTTGTGTGTCAGACGGTGTTGAGAGCAATACATAAAATGCATTACCATTCTGATACATCGACTTGTAGAGGAATATCACTGTTCTTCTGAATCAGTTTCTGGTTCAAACATATATGGTTGAATTAAATCAATATTTCCACTTGCTATTGTGTAGCGTTTACTATAGTTGAGTGAGTGGATCAGGTTGTCTGAGGCTGAGCTGGTGTGATGGAGTGGAGGCAGGAGCTAATTTGCATATTCATGGATCCATGTAAACTAAATGAAGCAAGTGTGTAGACTTACATTCACGCTATTATAAGTCTTACAGAAATTATTTTCACAGGAATAAAATGTTTAAATATGTCATTTTGATTATCTAAGATGAGTTTTAAGGGATAAAATTATTGACTGCATGAGGGACCTTAAATCGGTAAACAAATTGCTACCTCCTGGCCTTTTCCATTCATTGTGTAGTTGGATGATGTTGCAAGAACATTTATGAGTTTAAATTTGTTTAAAAGTTTAACCAAAACATTGACCATGATTGGAAAATTATGCATGGAAAAGGGGTCAGTAAGATGTAATGTAGTGATTGATCTGTTTTGGGTTGTTTCAGAATCTCCTGCTGTAAAAGTATCTCCAGATGTCATAAGTGAGTCCAGCTCAGTGAAGATGATCTGTGAGACGCCAGCAGATGTTGCAGTGAAACAGTGTTATTTCCACATAAACAGAGAAAAAGAGAAGAATATAAAAGTAAGTCCATCATGTGAGCTCGATCTCACTGGTGCTGAAGTGCTCAGATGGGCAGCTGTAAAATCACCTGTATCAGTCAACATTAACTGCTACTACACAATACATGAACACGGGATTGATAAACCATCGTCTCATTCTGCTGCTGCCACAGTGACGGTTCTAGGTGAGATTTTTCACTGCTGTTCTGTTTTGGAAACTGTTAATGCAATGGGTTTTTTTTTATTTAATTATGGATTATGTAATTTAAACAGGTTCACTTCAGAAACCCTTCATCAGTTATAATGGCGATGATGTCCAGCCCATCATATCATGTGAAATACCACTTTCAGTCAGAGCTGATTTCACCTGTAGTTTCTACACTGAGGATGATCTTCTGCACAGAAGTTACTCTCAGAAGAAACAGTCTGGAGAACATTTTTGTATGTTTTATGTAACTCCTGGTGAACTCTTGACACGATCAGTGAACAGACAGCTGAGCTGTGATTATTCACTCAACACTGAACCTGAGATCAGATCACCGCGCAGTGACACAATCACCATCAGAGGTGAGGACTTTTTATTGTAATCATTTTTAAACATAAAATGAGCTATTTAATCATACCTGTACACCTGTATAATTCTTAAGCCAGATTTATGTAGGTCATTAAAATATTATTATAGTTTGAGCAATAAAATAAAAGTCAAAATTTACAACAAGTAAAAACATAAAAGTTGAATGATTCTGTGCATTACACCTATAGGACACTTCTGGACAGATACTATTTAAGAGACCCTTTCATTAGGCTGTATAATAAAACACTGAAAGGTCAAATACACTAATAACTATATTGGTCGTTATCAGCCTATGAAAACAACATATTGAAGCTGATTATTGCAGTTGTGGGATGCTGTTAGATAGTGAATCAGTAGACAGTGATCTGTGAAATCTTACACAGAACAACTTGAAGGTCCTTTTCAGAAACAAGCGTGACTTTAGCAAGTGAACAGTGTGATACATTTAGACAGGAAGGAAGAGCCGCTTCAGTTGATCATGTCAGAGAGCTAGACAATGACTGCATCTGAAACCACCTACTCACTGAGTATGTACTTAATTTACTTAATGTACTTACATAACGAGCGCTAAAAGAGTACTATATAGCCTGATCTCGTTGAGTATGAATGCGATCTAGACATCATCTGCCATGTTGACGTTATCATGTGACCTATGACGTTTTCACAAACGCAACAACTTAAAAGAAATGAGTGACAGGTTTAATTCATTTATTTGGAATTAACCTTGTTCATTTTGTGGTCTTGTTGAAGAAACAGCTGCCCATTTATTTTGTGATTGTAGTGTAACAAAACAATTTGGGGTTAATTTAAGTTCTTATATTTATAACTCTACTAATGTGATCCACAGTTTTATCCTGAAAGATATTATTTATGTCAGCTGCTTGAAGATCTCGCCTTTGGAGAAGACTGATGATTTTGTGCTCAGAAAAAGTATTACTACTAAAGATAAGATTACCCCAGAATGAATTGCATTGCTAGCCCACCCCAAAACTTACACACAATAATAATGATAAATGCTGACCAATACTTAATTATATTACTTTTTTACTGAAAATGTTTTAGTAAAACAAGCAAAATTGTTTTGTCATATGGCATAGCTATGCATGAATACACACTAGACAAATGCAGCCAATGTGAATACATCTCAATTTACAGTCAAGCAATGAATTAATGCATAAATTAATATATTAATCATATTTTATTTACTGACAACAATAGGAAACATAAATGAGTTATAGAATGAATAAAAGTAACCATCACAATAAATAAATACATATACATGTCAACAACACATGAAACAAAGCTTTATTCAAACTTATTGTTCTAACAATTACATATTTACAGTCAGTGAACCAGACATACTGCCATCTCAACACAGCTGTGTCAATTCTGCAGCTTTATTTTGATGAAGCAGCTGACCACCGTGAACACCTACGCTGGTCTTTGCCATCTATAATGTCCCTCATTGCTGCTCTTCTCAATGGGGACATCGTTGATCCATGTCATCTGCCCCCCACTTTAAGTATACGCACGTCCGAATCTTGTGAGAATTAGTACGTCACCCAGGTAAATCTCGCCTACTCTTTTATGAATACTAAGGATTTGGACATACCTTTTATATAGTAGAGAAGTAGGCGGTTTCGGACGCATAGAAAGAAGCCTGTTTCTGCATAGGTCTCTAATATGGTGGTGAGAGGAGAAACTGCAAGCAATTTATTTAATATTTCAAAAGTTTCTTTGTAAGTTCATATTGGGTCATTCCTGTTCTACAGCAGTCTTTTTTGAACACTTTTCATTGATACACAAATTAACACACTTGTGTTGAAATAAGAAGTATTTCAATTTAAGTATCTTTCAGAAATATGTTCTGGTTAAGCTCATCATACGACATTATGACTTGATTAATTATGATTTTTACACACACAAATAAAGAACCATTGCGAGTGATTGACAGTTTAAAATAACTTTTGAAGTGCTGATATTATCATACGGATTTTTGTATTTTGTCAAACCAACTGATACTACAAGCCATTACTGAAAAAGGCAATTGCTTATACTGATGTTTGTGCTGTATTTTTCCCTCCAAAATGATGTCACTTCCTGAAGGATGATGTCATTAAAGAACTGCTTTTTAATAGTTTTAATAGTTTAAAATTACAAAAGATTAACATGATGGCCAAGTTAACATCATCTGCTTCAGAGGAAACAGACACAGTTCAGCTGAGCTGTGAGAATACTGAAGATCTGAAAATGGAAATGTGTTACTTTAACATAAATGTAAGAGAAAGTAACTCAAAACTGAGCTCATCATGTCAGCTCTCACTCACTGGATCTGAAATCAGTATTTGGTCAGGAGGTCAGAGTTCATCTGTGAGAATAACCTGCTTCTACACTGTGAAGAAGTCACAAGTTCAAAAACCATCACCTTACTCTGATCCAGTGACAGTAACAGTCCAAAGTGAGTCTTGAGATATTTATGTATTGATAATCTGTATTGATAATCTGTACTTCTATCAAAAAACAAACACCAAAGTCCTTTGCATACATCTATCCACTGTGATTTATTTAAGCTCATTATTCAGCTTCATGTATCTATGATATGAGCTGTTCACTCTTGTAATGTTTCTCTGTACAGCAGGATTATTGAAAGCAAAATTAGTGTCAGTTTACAGTACATAAATAATCAACTCATTGTCTCATTTGGTTCAGTAATGTCCTCATTGGATATAACCCTGTACAAGATAGTATGAAAATAGTTATATGAAGCCTCTGTGCCATCAACGACAAAGACTGTCTTGACATTTGCTTGAAAGTTAAATATTGCAGTTACTCCCTGTAATACTGGTAAACTCTCTTTACAGTTTCAACACGCGCTACCACTGCACATGTGACGACCATGACAACCCGTGAGTAACTGAGTTTGTAAAATCAAAAAGAATTTTTTCTTTTTACACCTTGAATTATGTGATAATTGGTATATTTGTAGCTGATAAGTTACTGATAACACTTTGTCTGGTTATTCTGAACTAAACGGGAAAAATGATTCCCTTCTCAAAAGTGATTCCCCTTATAAGTTATTTTTATACTTGTAGACTCACTTTCCAAGTCAAACCCGCCAACCAGCACAACAAAGGAAACCACATGTAAGTGGAAATCACTAAATGTTGGATTTCGTAAGTCAGATTCAAAATTTTTTATCTGGAATCCATTTGCTCAACTCTGCACAGGTAAAGTTTCCAAATGTTGAGCAGCATGAAAGTTCTCAACTTCACTTTGATTATGATTTTTTTTTTTTTAAGAAAACATTCAAGTTCAGTAATGCATCTACATTTTGTGCATTGTTTTTTTTTTTTTCAGTTTCCATGGCAACCTTTACTCTGCCTGTTAACAGAAAAATGTCAGATCTTAGTACTTAGATGCCAAGATAGTAACCAAATGGGAAGTCACATGACTCAAGTTGAGACTGTGGCTTATGAGCTGAGCTGGACTCTCTTCTGTAGCATCATAATTTAATTCAAAACCATCTTAGTTCATTTTGTATTGGTCTTTCACATTCCAATTGTTTGTTTATCATAGTTACAGCTATAACCTTTAATTTAAAGATTTACGCCATTAAGACAACTTTCATTTTAAATACACACTATGATGTTCTCACTGCAGTTTCAACAGCGTCCACACAAAAAACTTCACAAACAGACACAAAAATACAAGTAAAGTAAAGTTTAGTGTTCCAATGAAAACATGTACCTAACATTAAAATTCTTTCATAGTGTGTTTATTATAACTCATATAGCGAATTATTTTTCAATGTTTTTTCAGCAATAACGGCTGCTGTTTCCACTACTGAAACCCCAGAATCCACCAGAACTGGTAACCTTAATAAATATCAGTAGAATCCCATAATAAAGATTCTTCTTTTTACAGTGACTTCATCAAACAGTAAAGGCCAGTTTACACTGCACCATCAGACGCCAACAAATGGCAACAGGAACTTTGTCAGTGTTTTACCCTTGTTAGTATCTGTTTCCATTGGTCAGCTCTTGTTTTTGCCAATTTAACATGTTTGAACTGGTGTCTGTCGGATTGTGGAATGTCTGAGAAGTGACATACTGTAATTTGGTGACTGTCGGCGTTGGTTGCCGTCTTTCTGTGCGGTGTGAATTGGCATTAACACTGCTGTGAATAATTATCATACTTTGGTCAAATGTGATTTCACTTTATTTCTTTTCTGATGCAGATGTTCACACAACAGATCGTACTGAATGTTTAACCACACCACTGCATCCACAAAACAAAGTTTTTTCCTTTTCCTGTTGTGTTTCCATTTTTAACTGATTTGGCTGTTGCATGAATTAGATGTTCTTTTTCAAATCTCTGTAAAACATTTCCATGCACACAACAAAAGTAAAACAAATCTACATGTACATACACTTTCTCCATCTTTTGTGTATCACTTCAATTGTCAGGTAGACTGACATATATAAAACAACCAAACTAAACTTTACCATAATGCACATAAACATGTATTAAAGTGTTGGTTTCGTTTTGACACAGTCACATGGTTTATAGTGTTGGTTTCCACTGGTGTTGGTGTCATTTTGACTGGATTCATCTGTCTGTGCTGCTTTGCATGTAAGTTAAGTTTTCAAATGTACATTCTTTGTTTGATCATGGTTTATACTGAATTTCATGTTGTTAATATAGAATTTATCATGCAAGCTGAAATTGAACATATAATGCTCATTGTTTTGTAGGTAAAAAAAGAAGACAACAGTAAGTTTTTTCATGCATTCAATTCAGTAGTCTGAATTATGACAACAAGCTTGTTCATGAAGGTTAAAATATTTGTTATTTAAAGTGATATGACTATTTAATGCAGACTACTTCTGCATTGCATTAAATCTTTTTCATGTGATCAATTCAGTAGTCTGTGATACAGTATGACTTGTAGTATATATTATTTGTAGTCGAACTGGGAGTGTAAATGTTTAGCACCTTATCTGATGTATGAATATGTATGTATGAAAAGAAGCCAAAAAGATCAATATTTGATTCTTAGCAATAAAATGAGATCAGCAACATCAGATGTGCCCAGTCAAGGAATTGGTATGGTGAGTATCATGGTAATTAATCTTTAAAATCACAAAGTAATAAATATTTATAATACCATAATGAGTAAGAATGGCTGAAATGGACATGACCTTAATTATTCTTTGTTTTTTAGACTTCTGGACCTGCAGAGACATATTCTCTGATCACTTCTGTCCCAGCCACATCTCAGCCCATATCTGTGGGTAAGAGAACATCAATCTCAGTAAATGATCTCAGATAACGTGAAGCTTAGTGTCACCAAGAAAAAAAAAGTTAAAAACACCATATAGTGACCACGGTTTCTAGGAAACTGGTGCCATTTCCTCTTTCAACTCTTCAGCAGATCAGCATTATTAGCCACATCTTCTCTTAAAGGAACATTTCACACCAAAATGAAAATCATTTACTTACTTTCTTGCTGTTCCAAACCTATAAGTCATTCTTTCTTCTGTGGAACAAAAATGAGCTACTATTTTTGTCAGAATGTTTACGCTGTCTATACAATAAAATCAGCACTTTTAAAGTGCTGTAGAGCTTCTATTCTGAAATGAAGCAATGGCTTTTTCTAAGAAAAATATCCCTATTTAAAACTTTATTAACTATAATAACTAGCTTTCATGCCGTACGCATTGTTTTGCAGCGGAAGAGCACCCTCTGACCCGACGAAAACACTGGTCATGAATTAAAAGTCTAAACCGAGAAATTTTAAAGAGAAATGTCGGAGGATTTTGATATAAGAGAAGAGGAGCTTGAGTTTGTTGCCCAGCCGTATTTGTTTAAACCGTGAGAGGCGTCTATAAGCTTACGCTACTCCAACATCCTGCGTCAGACATCACATCAGGGGTTACTCATTTCTCGCAAGTCGACTTGCACTGTATGCGTACAGTCGTCTGGCAGAAGCTAGTTATTTGAATTTATAAAGCTTTAAATATGGATATTTTTCTCACAAAAACCCATCGCTTCACTTCAGAAGGCCTTTATTAACCACTGGAACCATATGGATTACTTTTATTATGGATGGATGCATTTTATATTGCTTCAAAAAAATTCACAATCATTATAAAGCTTGGAGGAGCCAGGGTAGTCATATACACCTAGTATGTCTTGAGGGTAAGTAAATCATGAGATAATTTTCATTTTTGGAAAATAATTTTCATTCAATCAAGGTGCATCATATTTGGTATCAAGACATGCATTGACTGAGTTTGTCACTGATATCAATTGTGTGATACATCTTTATACACCACATTTGAAGCTTTAGGAGAAGCCATTTCACATTTGTCCAGTTGTTTTGAATGGTTTTCTGTTGACTCTGTTTGACCCTCTTCATCATGCTGTTCTTCAAAGGCCTCGAACACCCAGATTCCCATCAGGACACACCAGATCCCACAGCAACTTACTCTTTCATTACGTCTGAAAATTCAATGTACCAGCCCTCAGGTAATAAAATGTTTCTTTCATTAAAGTGGTCATATCATGACAAATCAAACCTACTAATACTAGTACTAAACCTACTATGAAAACACACTGTGGATTCACAATTCAAAACTTCCTCACTAGTCCAAATACAGCATTTTTGATGCTCACATCTGAGCATTGAGAAACTTGACCCACTCAATCTCAATGAGCTCATACAGAGGAAGTGAGACAAATACTAAATTCATCATAACTGTTGAACAATCAGTCTGAGAATAGATGATTCTGCTGTGTCATTGCTTAAAATACATTAAAGCTTTATGACAGAGAGCTTGTTCATGAAGGTCAAAACTTCTGCATTGCATTACAGGTGTTTTGGTCAATATACAACAGAAAGAGGGAAATACAGCGGAAAATGAGGTATGTGTGAACACTGTCACACCACAAACCCACATAACCAAATGAGACATCCATCATGAACAGAATACCAAGATATTTATCCTGTGTGTCTTTTCTATCTTTATTTCTTCTTCCTTAAGAATGTTTACCACCTGTACTGCACAATCCCTGACAAACCAGCAGATCAAGTCTACAGTTTGGTGAAGATGCACTGATGAGTCCCTGTTGTTTCAGTACAGTATACAGTATACAGTACTTGCGCAACTGACAACAAAAAGCGAAAAACCTCTTTCTGGGCTTTAAGCCATTTCCATCTCTCAAACGCATCTCCAATATTTATCTGTGTTTTAATATGCCTCTGGTCATAGATCTTTTTAGATGGATAGTGATTTACATGGCTCCCATGGCTGCAAAACGCTGGGTTTTCCACTAACTGGCAACCCGGGGAGTCGAAATACTATTGTGTAAATTGGCAGTGGGTGGATCACAAAGGCCAAAACAAAAACAGACATTCTGACCCGGAACGTACATTTCAAAGTAGAATAACTGGCTGTAGCTAAGTATTTGAACTTAGCATGTTTCCTAAATAGTCAGCACCTTTAAGTAGTCAGGAAACAACACTAAAAGTCATGACAACCCACATATATTATACTCTTATAGATTCAACTTTCAGCTACAAAATTACTCCAAATGAGCTGAAAGCCTGCAAGAGGTGTGAAATTGAAGTGTGAATGACTCACTGAAATTATTTTGAGTGTTCTTTCTTTCAGTCGTGATGTGGATGAGCATTTTACATGCAGGTTGAATGGGGTTCTACCAACATAAGCACACTTGAAACTTTACTATTTATACAACATTAACTTAGAACTCACCTGTACTGCAATCAATATAAAAGTAAAGAACTAAAGAGACTAAAGACTAAAGAACTTTTGTAGCTTTAATAATGATTAATCTATTTTTAATATAGGCTATAAATTATACAGTGCAGACTGTTTGTTTCTGTATTTGTCCTATCTGTTAGACAGGTAGGAGGGGCACAGGTAAATATGACATGTATTATGGGTTTATGTGAGGATTGTTCTAAGTGCACTTTAAATTAAAAGTTATATTTTTGAAGCCTAATAAATGTAAAAAAAAAAAAAAATATATATATATATATATATATATATATATATATATATAAGGATAGCTTTCAATTACACTGTAATGTTGAATGACTATAGGCTAATTCATTTTAAAATTGGGAAGTGAAATCAGTGAAACTGGCCTTAATTCATAAAAATATGCCATTAAACAAGTATTTAAAAAATACTGTCTTTATGTTGTTTCTTTATGTTGTTTTAAGATGGAGATTAACTGTGAAATTATTACATTAAAAAATATAAAAAACATATATGTTTTTAATTGCGGTTTTTAATTGCGATTACTGATAAATAAATAGGCCTATAAGGTAAGGCTATTAAATAGCAGTCCCAAACTAGTTTTTGTTAATAAAATAAAGTTGGTAAATTGGCATGAGCCACCAGAGTAATTTAAAAATATACAAAATAACACAATGTGAAAATAAAGTGGCTCAGTGAAGATGATCTGAGAGATGCAGCAGATGTTACAGTGAAACATTTTTTCTACATAAACAGAGAAACAATATAACAGTCAGTCCATGTGAGCTCGATCTCACTGGTGCTGAAGTGCTCAGATGGGCAGCTGTAAAATCACCTGCATCAGTCGACATTAACTGAGCACAGGATTGATAAACCATCATCTCATTCTCCTGATGGCACAGTGACGGTGAGATATTTCACTGCTGTTCTTCAACTACTACTTTGAAGTCACAAGTTCAAAAACCATCTCCTCGCTCTGATCCAGTGACAGTAACAGTCCAGAGTAAGTTCTTCAAAAATCATATGTTGAAATAACTGATCAGAAAAGTAACATTTTTTTCTCAATGTTTCAACAGCGACCTCTACTGATGACAACTGTCCATTTACTACACCATATGACCATATATACTACCTTACATCTCAACATATATGTAGAACATTCGTATAGTAAAGCGTTTCTGATATTTTCATGCTGTATTATATGATATGCTGTAATATTAATACAAGTAGCCTTCTAATTAAAGTATTTCCAGATTAAATGTGACATTGTTAAATTCTCTTTGCAGATTCAGTGGCGACCTCTACTGGTGAAACTCTGACAACAGCCACAGAAACTGATATTCTGAAAATCTGTAAGAACTAAAACAAACCTTGAAAATTCCTCCTCTCATGATCATGTGATTTGGTATATTTATTTAAAATGAATTTAATAGTAAAAAATGGGCACATAATTTATCTGATTTAGTGCTGTATTCATTCTCTTATTGCAATATAAACAAGGATTAAAGCCTTATTTATTCTTTTGACAGTCTCGTGGCTTTTTTAGTAGTGCTGGTTTTCACTGGTGTTGGTTTATTTCTGTCTGGACTCATGGGATTCATCTGTCTCTGCCACTTTGACAGTAAGTTTAGTTATGCATAAACTGAGCTCCATGATATAGAAACATGAAAATAAAGTGTGTATCTGTGCAGGTTCTGATGATGTTCTCACAGAGGTGAACTACAGCTCCTGCCAGGTGGAAACAACATCTCTGTTAACTTCCTCTGTGTGCTCCAAAAACATGGATGAATCGCCTCATTTCTTCACTTGTTGCACCTCTAAAGAGAAAAAATGATTTGTACAGAGAGAATGATAATATATTTACCATGCTATTGAATTCATATACTGATCAGCAGAATCTTTGCAGAATATCACAATATTAGCATAGTGCCCGGCTTGTTTAGTTTGTATTATTTTCTGTCAAACAACTGATCAATGAACAACTGCTGCTTGACTTTTATGCATCAAGGTATAAAGTGACCACTGAATGAATAATGTAGGCCTATTCCACATTATTAATTTTGTAACGTGTGAGGATGGACAAGAAGGAGTGAGAATTCAAGTTTATTTGAAAAACACAAGCACAGATAATCCAGGAACAAGAGCACAATCCACACGGAGGAATCAGGAACATTATCAACACAAAGAAGGCAGAAGAGACATGATATGAAACACACATACAGGATCAACAACCAACAATAACAACTGAAACACAGGGCTTTAAATACACAGGTTAACAAGAGGCTGAGGACAGGTGTAGGTGATTTGTAACCATGGAAACAATCAAGGTTGCTATGGAAACAAACAAGGTAGGCAAAGAAAACAAAGGAAACAGGAACAGAAAAGACACTTAAACATAAAAGGGCCACAAGACTGGGATCGTGACAAATTAGATTTTATCTTCTAGTCTTTCTTATTATAAGTCTAATAATGGTAAAGTTATTTCTAGCATTCAGTCACCATGAAATCGAAATGGAGAATTCTTTGTTTTTATGGATTATTCCAGTGTTTATTATAGGATGATTCATGATAAATGATTTATCCGTGCATATCAAGTCAAGTCAAGTTACCTTTATTTATATAGTGCTTTTACAATGCAGATTGTGTCAAAGCAGCTTTACATTGATAACTGGTATATAATTTTGGCTGCACAGCAGCTCTTAAAGAATAGTGTTAATGCCGGCAGATCAAAGCACTGTTGAATATCAAATGTCAAGTCAAATGTCAAGTGTCCCCAACTAAGCAAGCCAAAGGCAACAGCGGCAAGGAACCCAAACTCCAACAGGTGACATCAGATGGCAAACAGGTGGCGAATAGACTTCTGTGTTAAAATGGAGAAAAAACCTTGGGAGAAACCAGGCTTAGTCGGAGGCCAGTTCTCCTCTGGCGAACAGTGCTTTGTTACAATTCAGGTTGCTATCATATGTCTGATAGGATCGCAACATTCAAAGTATTTATTCCAGTTCAATCCAGGTGAGGATCGTATTCATCACACCAGTATGGATGGTTTGTTGAGGAGCTGTGCCACTGGCTGTCGTGTCGATGAGGCCTTCACAATGGATGATCTAGTTGACTCAATCTCTGCTGATACTTCAGGGCTGCGTTGTGGCCTTGTCAAGGCGCAGGTCCTCGATCTCACCTGGATACGGCCCGGATCTGGTTGACTACGGTAAACCTCAGGATAAACAGAAAGACTAATATTAGCGTAGATGCCATTCTTCTTCTGATAACGAGTAACAAGTCTGTAACGAGTACATCTGGTGTTATAGGAAGTGTTCCCGGTTCCGGCTGACCTAATTTATGCAGCCTAATAATCCTTTAACGGATTTGAAAATATAAATTGATAATGTGTTATGTGTATGCCAGGTTAAAGAGATGCGTTTTTAGTCTAGATTTAAACTGACAGGGTGTGTCTGCTTCCCGAACAATGCTAGGAAGATTGTTCCAGAGTTTAGGTGCCAGATAGGAGAAGGATCTACCGCCTGAGGTTGATTTTGATATTCTAGGTATTATCAGCTGGCCTGAATTCTGAGATTGCAGTAGACGTGAAGGACTATAATGCTTTAAGAGCTCGCTCAGGTACTGGGGAGCTAAACCATTTAGTGCTTTGTAAGTAATTAGCAAGATTTTAAAATCTATACAATGTTTAACAGGAAGCCAATGCAGTGTTGACAGAACTGGGCGAATATGGTCATACTTCCTAGTTCTAGTAAGAACTCTAGCTGCTGCATTTTGGACAAGCTGTAGTTTATTTATCAAGCGTGGAACAACCACCCAGTAGAGCGTTACAGTAATCTACCCTTGAGGTCATGAGCATGAACTAACTGTTCTGCATTTTTCATTGAGAGCATATGTCGTAGTTTAGATATATTTTTAAGATGGAAGAATGCGGTTTTACAGATGCTAGTAACATGGCCTTCAAAGGAAAGAATCCAAGCTTTATCATTTGTTTATCATTATCATCATTTTTAAAAATTCATGTGCCTTGTAATCTTTAATCAAAATAACTTCCCCTCCCTTTTACAGCAACATCTCTTCTCTGATGATGTGTTTCCTGGCGTGAGGGCGGGGCAACTTGTCAGTCACATGAGATCCACCAATAAACCACAACCATTCAATCAATTCCTGATGGACAAAATCAAGTCCGTCCTAAATTTTTTCTGGTTTGAGAAGTTGTTTCACTTGGATGTAACAATAGAGAAAGAAGAAAAGACTATCGCAACTTCCCTTCATGTCAACTTTAAATGTTACTTTTACCAAACTTCCTTCCATCTTTCCGAGTCTGTGAGTACAAAAAAACGTTACATGTGGCCAATAGCGTAACTTTGTTATTGTGGTGCTGGTTACATCAGAAATGTACTGATCAATGCACAAAAAATAACATTACTGTCCAGAAATCAATTACATTGAGTTTAATTTATTGTCATAGAATTCATGTTTAATGTGATAGTTTCATCCTTACATCCACTATAATACAACATGTTGTTAGTCTAGAGTATTTACATTAGTGAATAAAAATTTGTGTGTCCTAATGGACTGGTGGTAAAATATTTGTTAGGCGTGCAGGCGTTCTGGGTTCTAATCCACCCGTTTATTAATTTTTTCTCATTAAAACCAAAGATGTGCATCAGTGTTTGTATATCAAGAGCAGGGACATGTTTTTGTGCATTTTGTTTTGTGATTTTCAACAGAAAAATAGAGTCTCTGCAACAACGTTAAAATGTTAGTTCACCCAAAATGAAAATTCTGTCATCATTTACTCACCCTTAAGTTGTTCCAAACCTGTATGAATTTCTATCTTCTGCTGAACACAAAAGAAGATATTTTGAAGAATACTGGTAACCAAACAGTTGATGGGCCTCACTGACTTCTATAGTATGGGGTAAAAATACTATGGGAGTCAATGGAGACCTTCAACTCTTTGTTTTCCCATATTCCTCAAAATATCTTCATTTGTGTTCAGCAGAAGATAGAAATTCATACAGGTTTGCTAATCAACTGGAGATGTTTCTTTTGGTACATTGGGGGCAGCTGTACACGTCAAGTCACTTTCACTTTACATCCGTGCCGTGAGATGTTTCAAAAAGTGGTGGGGACAATACTGACACTGGCAAAAAGTGGTGGGAACACGTCCTACCCATCCCACCCACAAATTATGCCTATGCATGTGGCCCAGATCAGCCCTCTGTTACGGTGAAAACAGCTGTACATGTGGTCACATGATGTACGTTCATCTTTGTACAACTGACTGCACAAAGTATTAAATGGTTTCCTGTGGTCTAATGTGTTACTTCCTAATTCACCTATTGTGTGAGTCTTGTCTCTTTTCTCACACTCGCTGTAATGGAGTTGTTCATCTTCATTGCTTTTCTTCTCCTTATGGAGGTTCAGTCTTACAGTAAGTGATCTCTGCTGTTTAATGTTGATTAAACACTGTATGTCCACATTTGTAGTGAAAAAACATTTGTCTAAAATATTTCAGCATTTGTGATCAGTACGCTTGTGTTTTAGTAGAACACAGCAAACACATGAACCTACAACCTCTGCTTTAAGAAAGTTTTACTTTAGCTATGACATGAAAATTCATTAAACTGATTTCAATAAGCTGATGAAATGGTTTAAACTGTCCGTTTCTTACTGTCACAAATGTAACCAATCCTGTCAATGTACGGGGTGAGGCTTTTCCTATCAGCTTGGTGGGCATTTTAACACAGTGAGCACAAAATCACCTTTAAGAAGGGACAGGAAAAATCAGGTAGATTTAGCAATATAGCGGTATGTATGTGATGTATGTAATGATGAACTATATGTCTTTCTCCACTGACTTTCTATGATGTTCAAAGCATTTTATAAGGATGCTGATTCATGGAAGGCAGCTGTCTGACTCTGAGATGGCAAATGGGAACATGGTTTGTGTAACATTAGCAACACATTAGCTGTTTAATAACGTAGTCAAGCCAAAGGCTAATCTTTTCAATAACCGTTATGTGTCCGATGTAGGGAGCGATATATAAAATGCATTACCATTATGATACATTGTCTTGTAGATGACCCAGTATAATTCACTCTTCCTCTTCTTCTGAATCTTCTTAAGTTTCTGGTTCAAACATATATTGCTGAATTAAATCAATATTTCCACTTGCCATTGTGTATCGTTTACTACAGTTGACCGAGTGGATCAGGTATTCTGAGCCGGTGTGATTGAGTGGAGGCGGGGACAAATTTGCATATTCATGATTCTGTGTAAACTAAATGAAGCAAGGGTGTAGAGTTACATTCAAACTGTTTTAAGGCTTGTAAAAAAATATTTTCACAGGAAAAAAAGCTTAAATTTGTCATTTTGATTATCTAAGATGAGTTTTAAGGGATAAAATTATTGACTGCAGGGGGACTTTGCAAGAACATTTAGTTTAATTTTGTTTAAAAGTTTAACCAAAACATGGACTATGATTGGGAAATGATGCACGGAAAAGTGGTCAGCGAGAAGATGTAATGTAGTGATTGATCTGTTTCAGAATCTCCTGTTGTAAAAGTATTTCCAGATGTCATAAGAGAGTCCAGATCAGTGAAGATGATCTGTAAGACGCCAGCAGATGTTACAGTTAAACAGTGTAATTTCTACAGAAACAGAGAAAAAGAGAAGAATATAAAAGTAAGTCCATCATGTGAGCTCGATCTCACTGGTGCTGAAGTGCTCAGATGGGCAGCTGTAAAATCACCTGTATCAGTCGACATTAACTGCTACTACACAATATATGAGGGAGGCATTGATAAACCATCATTTCATTCTGCTGCTGCCACTGTGACGGTTTTAGGTGAGATTTTTCACTGCTGTTCTTCTGCATTAGAGACTGTTATTGCAATGTTATTTTTTATTATTAATAATAATGGATAATCTGACTTAAACAGGTTCACTTCAGAAACCCATCATCAGTGTTGGTGACGATGGAGACCAGATCAACATAGCCTGTGAAATACCACATCCAGTCAGAGCTGATTTCACCTGTAGTCTCTACACTGAGGATTATTTTCTGCACTCTCAGGGAAAACAGTCTGGAGATCATTATTGTATGTTTTATGTAACTCCTGGTGAACTCTTGACACGATCAGTGAACAGACAGCTGAGCTGTGATTATTCACTCAACGCTGAACCTGAAATCAGATCACCGCGCAGTGACACACGCACCATCAGAGGTGAGGACTTTTTACTGTAATAATTTTTTAACATTTGAGCACTTTTAATCAGAGACACCTGTAGAAATCTTAAGCCAGTATGATTTATGTAGGTCATTGGAATAATGAAAGTTTGATCAATAAAAGAAAAGGTCAGTATTTACAACAAATAAAAACATATGAGAAAGTTGATGCTACTGTATCTGTGTATTACATTGTGGTAGATTTTCCCCTACGCACCTGACTTAAGTTTACCTGATCACCTGGAGCGTCTCCTAATCGACATCCGAGCGTCTACTGGCAACACTCAACAATATACCTGATCTTCCGGGGCGTCTCCTAATCGACACCTAATAATATTTCACCTAATAAATTTTACAATGTTTTTGTAATGTCCACTCCTGAAACGTACAGTTCTGGTAAATTACTGATAACACTTTTTCTTGTTATTCTGGATTAAAACTGATTAATCTTGCAATATGTTATTTTTATATTAATAGACCGCCATTCCAAGTCAAACCTGCCAACCACCACGTCAGAGGAAACCACATGTAAGTTAATTCACTCTTCCTCAATGGTAAAAGTGACTGTAGGATTAATATGTTGGATTTAAAAATCAAATTCAAAAATATAACTGGGATCCATTTGCTCACCCGAGGCTCAACTCTGCACAGGTGAAGATTCCAGATGAGCAGCATGAAAGTATTAATGTGATTTATTTAAGCTCATTATTCAGCTTCATGAGTCTATGATATGTGCTGTTCATTCTTGTAATGTTTCTCTGTACAGCGGTATCATCGAAAGCAAAATTAGTGTCAGTTTACAGAATATAAATAATCAACTCATTATTGTCTCATTTGGTTCAGTAATGTCTTCATTGGATATAAGCCGGTACAAGATCTGAACACTTTACATATGAAAAAAGTTTTGAAGGCTCTGTACCATCCACAACAAAGACTGTCTTGACATTTGCTTGAAAGTTAAATATTGCAGTTACTCCCTGTAATACTGGTAAACTCTCTTTACAGTTTCAACACGCGCTACCACTGCACATGTGACAACAGCCATGACAACCCGTGAGTAACTGAGTTTGTAAAATCAAAAATAAATTATTCTTATGATGTGATAATTAGTATATTTGTAGCTGATAAGTTACTGATAACACTTTGTCTGGTTATTCTGAATTAAAAGTGAAAAATGATTTCCTTCTCAAAAGTGATTCCCCTTTGCAATACAAGTTATTTTTATATTTGTAGATTCACTTTCCAAATCAAACCCGCCAACCAGCACAACAAAAGAAACCAAAAGTAAGTTCATCCACTATTCCTTATTAGTAAAATCAGTATATGTTGGATTCGTAAGTCAGATTTAAAAAATATAACTGTGATCATTTGCTCAACCAAGACTCAACTCTGCAAAGGTTTCCAATCGTTGAGCAGCATGGAAGTTTACTTTGATTATGCTAATTTTCTCAATGTTCAATTGTTTATGAATTGGGTTTAAAAAAAAAAATTAAAGTTCAATAATGCATCTACTTTTTGTGACATTGTTTTTTTTCTTACGTTTCCATGGCAACCTCTACTCTGTTAACAGAACAATGTCAGAACCCAGTACTTAGATGCCAAGTTAGTAACCAAATGGGAAGTCACATGACTCAAGAAGAGACTGTGTGGCTTATGAGCTGAGCTGGACTCTCTTCTGTAGCATCATAATTTAATTCAAAACCATCTTAGTTCATTTTGTATTGGTCTTTCACATTCCAATTGTTTGTTTATCATAGTTACAGCTATAACTTTTAATTTAAAGATTTATGCCAGTCTTTAAGACAACTTTCATTTTAAATACACACTATGATGTTCTCACTGCAGTTTCAACAACATCCACACAAAAAACTTCACAAAGGGACACAAAAATATGTGAGTAAAGTTTAGTGTTCCAGTGAAAACATGTACCTAACATTAAAATTCTTTTATAGTGTGTTTATTATATCTCATATGGCTAATTATTTTGCAATGTATTTTCAGCAATAACGGCTGCTGTTTCCACTACTGAAACCCCAGAATCCACCAGAACTGGTAACCTTAATAAATATAAGTAGAATCCCATATAAGAGAAATTCTTCTTCTGAAATCACTATAAAGGCCAATTCACACTGCACCATCATACACCAACAAATGGAAACAGGCACTTTGTCAGGTCTTGTCGGATCAGTGTTTTACCCATGTTGGCGTCTGTGAATTGGCCTTAAAACTGCTGTTTATAATCATCATGCTTTGGTCAAATGTGACTGTTGACTGTTGCATGAATTAGATGTTTTGTTTTGACAGTCACATGGTTTATAGTTCTGGTTTCCACTGGTGTTGGTGTCATTTTGACTGGACTCATCTGTCTGTGCTGCTTCACATGTAAGTCAAGTTTTCAGAAATACATTTTTGTTTGTTCTGGTGTTTATAGTGAGTTTCATGTTGTTTAGTATAGAATTTAACATCTAAGCTAAAACTGAACATAATGCTCATTGTTTTGTAGGTAAAAAAAGACGAAAAAAGTAAGTTTTTTTCAAGCATTCAATTCAGTAGTCTGAATTATGACAAAAGGCTTGGTCATGAAGGTTAAAACATTTGTTATTTAAAGTGATATGACTATTTAATGCAGACTACTAAAACATTAAACCTTTTTCATGCATTCCAATCAGTAGTCTGTGATACAATATGTTTTGTAGTAGGCCTATATGTTTGTAGTCTAGGAACTATGAGTGTAAATGTTTAACACCTAATCTGATATATGCATGCATGAAATTATGCCATAAAGATCTATATTTGATTCTTAGCAATAAAATGAGATCAGATGTGCCCATTCAAGAAACTGGTATGGTGAGTATCTTTGTAATTAATCTTTAAAATCACAAAGTAATCAATATATATTTATAATACCATAACAAGTAAGAATGTCTGAAATGGACATGACCTTAATTGTTCTTTGTTTTTTAGAGTTCTGGACCTGCAGAGACATATTCTCTGATCACTTCTGTACTGGCCACATCTCAGCCCATATCTGTGGGTAAGAGAACATTGTTCTCAGTAAATGATCTCAGATAGTGTGAAGCTTAGTAACAGATGCTGAGTTAAAAACACCACATAGTAACCACAGCTTCTAAGAAACTGGTGCCATTTCCTCTTTCAACTCTTCAGCAGACCAGCATTATTAGCCACATCTTCTCTTAAAGGAACAGTTCACACCAAAATGAAAATCATTTACTCATTTTCTTGCTGTTCCAAACCTGTAAGTCGTTCTTTCTTCTGTGAAACAAAAAGGAGCTATTATTTTTGTCAGAATGTTTACGCTGTCTATACAATAAAATCAGCACTTTTAAAGTGCTGTAGAGCTTCTATAACTCTTTCAGTTTTTATTTAAAAACATTTTCCCTAACAGTTTGAAGGTACGTTTACACAGCAACGCTGTACTAAAAACGAAAAAGTTTTTCATTTGCTTTTGATCATTGTTATGATCCCCGTTCACACGGATCTGCGAAAACAACTAAAAACACTGTGTTATGCATGCCAGGCCAGTAGTTGGCGATGTCACTTTGTAAAAAAACAATAAGCACCTACAGATTGAACATGTAAGATGCATGAGCATGATGTCACTGACATGATGTCAAGATTTTTAATGTTTTTAAAAGAAGTTTCGTCTGCTCACCAAGGCTGCATTTATTTAATTAAAAATACAGTAAAAACAGTAATATTGTGAAATATTATTACAATTTAAAATAACTGTTTTCTGTTTGAATATATTTTATAAAGTAATTTATTCCTGTGATCAAAGCTGAATTTTCAGCATCATTACTCCAGTCTTCAGTGTCACATGATCCTTCAGAAATCATTCTAATATGCTGATCTGCTGCTCAAGAAACATTTATTGTGTACAATTGTACAAAATATTTGTGTACAATATTTTTTTTCAGGATTCTTTGATGAATAGAAAGAACAGCATTTATTTGAAATATAATCTTTTGTAACATTATAAATGTCTTTACTGTCACTTTTGATCGATTTAATGCATCCTTGCTGAATAAAAGTATTAATTTCTTTAATTTCTTTTCAAAAAAATAAAAATAAAAATTCTTACTGACCCCAAACTTTTGAACGGTAGTGTATAATGTTACAAAGCTTTTTATTCATCAAGGAATCCTGAAAAAAGTACACAACTGTTTTCAACATTGATAATAATCATAAATGTTTTTGAGCAGCAAATCAGCATATTAGAATGATTTCTGAAGGATCATGTGACACTGAAGACTGGAGTAATGATGCTGAAAATTCAGCTTTGATCACAGGAATAAATTACTTTATAAAATATATTCAAACAGAAAACAGTTATTTTAAATTGTAATAATATTTCACAATATTTCTGTTTTTACTGTATTTTTAATTAAATAAATGCAGCATTGGTGAGCAGACGAAACTCTTTTAAAAACATTAAAAATCTTACCGTGTCCAAACTTTTGACTGGTAGTGTATGTATATATATATGTATAAAGCATCTATCCATAATAAAAGTAATCTATACAGTTAATAAAGGCCTTCTGAAATGAAGCAATGGGTTTTTCTAAGAAAAATATCCATATTTAAAACATCGATTTGCAGCGGAAGAGCACCCTCTGACCCAACAAAAACACCAGTCACGAATTAAAAGTCTAAAACAAAAAAATTTTAAAGAGAAATGTCAGAGGATTTCGATATAAGAGAAGAAGAGCTTGAGTTTGTTGCCCAGCCGTATTTGTTTAAACCGTGAGAGGCGTCTATAAGCTTACGCATAACATCCTGCGTCAGACATCGCATCAGGGGTTACTCATTTCTCGCAAGTCGACTCACGCAGTATGTGTACGGTCGTCTCCCGGAAACTAGTTATTTGAATTTATAAAGCTTTAAATATGAATATTTTTCTCACAAAAACCCATCACTTCACTTCAGAAGGCCTTTATTAACCACTGGAACCATATGGATTACTTTTATTGTGGATGGATGCATTTTATTTTGCTTCAAAATGTGGCCCGCCATTCACAACCATTATAAAGCTTGAAGGAGCAAGGGTATTTTTAAATATATCTCTGATTGTGTTCCTCTGAAAGAAGATAGTCATATACACCTAGTATGTCTTGAGGGTGAGTAAATCATGGGATAATTTTCATTCAATCATGGTGCATCATGTTTGGTATCAAGACATGCATTGATTGTGTTTGTCACTGATATCAAAGCATAATGCATCTTTATACACCACGTTTGAAGCTTTAAGAGAAGCCATTTCACATTTGTCCAGTTGTTTTGGATGGTTTTATACTGACTCTGTTTGACCCTCTTCATCATGCTGTTCTTCAAAGGCCTCGAACACCCAGATTCCTATCAGGACACACCAGATCCCACAGCAACTTCCTCTTTCATTATGTCTGAAAATCCAGTTTACCAGCCCTCAGGTAATAAAATGTTTCTTTCATTAAAGAGGTCATAATATGATGAATCATATCTACTAATACTAGTACTAAACATACTATGAAAACACACTGTAGATTCACAATTCAAAACTTCCTCATAAGCATTGAGAATTCCTTGAGAATTGAGAATTCCTATAAGCATTGAGAAACTTGACCCACCCAATCACGATGAGCTCATACAGAGGAAGTGAGACAAATACTAAATTCATCACAACACTGTTGCATAATCAGTCTGAGAAGAGATGATTCTGCTGTGCAAAGTGTCAAAGCTAAAGCTTTATGACAGAGAGCTTGTTCATGAAGGTCATAACATGTTCTTTATGATGCTTCTGCATTGCATTACAGATGTTTTGGTCAATAAACGACAGAAAGAGGGAAATACAAAGGAAAATGAGGTTTGTGTGAATACTGTCACACCACAAACCCACATAAACAAATGAGACGTCCATCATGAACAGAATACAAACATATTTATCTTGTCTGTCTTTATTTTTTTTCCCTCCAGAATGTTTACCACCTGTACTGCATGATCCCTGACAAACCAGTTCACTCAAACCAGCAGATCAAGTCTACAGTTTGGTGAAGATACAATGAGTCTCTGTTGTTTCATTATGTACAGTGTAATCATTATAAAGTTTCTTTACTTGAAGAAAAAAAGGTGTTTACTTTCATTATTCAGTGCTTGGTGTGGAACCACTTAAAATATTACATTTAATATTAATACTATTTATTTTTAACCATCCCTTTGTCTGAAATGATCCGTTTTAATAGAAAATGTATGGCTTGTCAGTAAATTGCTACCATTTTGTTTGGCTAATGTTATTCCATAGAAAAAAAGTAGGCTATCGACGGCCCCTTCACTATTGCTTTGAAAACATTATCCGTAATATACAGATTAAATTGTTTACTTACGGTTTGGGATGTAGCTTCTATCAGATCCAATTCAGCGTCATCAATCTTTTTTACAGTCTGTGGATCCAATACATAATGCTTCATCTTTCAACAAAAGGTTCTTTGCAAACTCTCCATTATACTGTGCCTTTGTTAACAAAACACAGTAAAATGCTCTGAACAAACATATAATTATCTGACGCGATCCGGGATTTCTGTTTTACCATCTGTATTATCATAGTGGTTATCAGTACATTTATCATTCCAAAATAAACGCTGCTTTGATATCAATGTTGTCAGATTTTATTGCTTTCATGACTAGTGCTTAAATTCAAGCTGCTATTCCTCTAAGAGAAATTAGAGATCCGTACCTTATTACAACCTAAAGAATTCAAGTAGTGCATTCAGAAAAATTAAATTAAAAGATCGAAAACTGATGGAAAATATGTTTTTATTTACATAACATGGCTTTCCTTTGATGTAAAGGGAATAGGCAATTAAAAGTTATTTTCCAAGTACTTTTTTAGGCAGGCAAAACTTATAAAGTTTGTGAAGAATCCACATCTCATCTTTTGATGACAATGTATGCTATTCTTACAAACAGCACTGTGAAATATTCCTATTTTGTCACATCATGCATCTTAAGACTTCAAATTAAATGCCGAATCAATCTGAGGCAGGCAAAAAAATAATTAAATAAATGACATTTTTGCTCAGTTTTTGTCTGTGCTTAACAGTACAGATTAAGACTAAAGTTGAGGTGTATGAAGGAACCTTGAAGAACAGCTACATGGACTGCGTTTAGCTGTGACGGCTCGTGGCGGCCACTCATTTCCAGGTATGTTCACTGGTCC
Source organism: Hypophthalmichthys nobilis (assembly GCA_037950665.1). NCBI lineage: Eukaryota > Metazoa > Chordata > Actinopteri > Cypriniformes > Xenocyprididae > Hypophthalmichthys > Hypophthalmichthys nobilis. Next base: position 23,614,849 of record CM075487.1, read on the forward strand.
ACATGTAAGAATAAAACACTCAGCACATTCTAACACTGTCTTTGACGGTAATAAATATCATCTATCTTCAGTAATCCAGACATCACAAAGATGATTTTGTTTCTGTAGACTGAGACTTCATGTTTGGCGGAAGCAAGGCTCTCTGATTTGAGTGTATAGTAAGCCTAATGGGTCAAGGCAGAGGTCAGAGGTCACCTGCTGACCAGGAGCGACAATACTGGGAATAAAATGGCCACCAGTGGAAAACTCAAAGCATTCGCTGATCCACATTCCATAGCGTTCTCCTGTTGGAAAAAAATATATATAGTTAGGGCTAGCAAATCTCATTTGGTCTTAAAGGTGCAGTATGTAATATTAACAGTTAGTGGTTGAAATGGGATCTGCAGGCCAAATTTAAAATACTGGAAAGAGTTGTTTCCCACGCCCCCTCGTCCTCAGACTCCACACTCATATGGGTTGCCAGACTGAGGAAGTGTAACAGGAACACTGTTTACTTGCGCAACTGACAACAGAAAGCGAAAAACCTCTTTCTGGGCTTTAAGCCATTTCCATCTCTCAAACACATCTCCAATATTTATCCATGTTTTAATATGCCTCTGATCATAGAGCTTTTTAGATGGATAGTGATTTACATGGCTCCCATGGCTGCAAAACGCTGTGTTTTCCACTAACTGGCAACCCGGGGAGTCGAAATACTATTGTGTAAATTGGCAGTGGGTGGATCACAAAGGCCAAAACAAAAACAGACATTCTGACCCGGAACGTACATTTCAAAGTAGAATAACTGGCTGTAGCAAAGTATTTGAACTTAGCATGTTTCCTAAATAGTCAGCAGCTTTAAATAGTCAGGAAACAACACTAAAAGTCATGACAACTTTCAGCTACAAAATGACTCCAAATGAGCTGAAAGCCCGCAAGAGGTGTGAAATTGAAGTGTGAATAACCCACTGAAATTATTTTGAGTGTTCTTTCTTTCAGTCGTGATGTGGAGCATTTTACATGCAGATTGAATGGGGTTCTACCAACATAAGCACACTTGAAACTTTACTATTTATACAACATTAACTTAGAACTCACGTGTACTGCAATTAATATAAATCACCTGAGACGTTTTCATGTCTGGGTTCCCGACCAAAGATTTTACTTGTCAAATGGTAGTCATTCATTTAAGCCATTAGTCAACTAGTCGCACTTTTATAATAATAACAAGTGTTTTCTGAGTCAGTGTCGACTGCAAAGATGATGTTGATGACACTGACTCGTCAAAGCGCCTATAAACAGAAATGCTACATTTGCCATGTTATCACTGTCATGTGACCTACGGTGTCAGTTGCATCTCTTGACGCATGGCCTCATTGGATATTAAAGTGTCCATTGGAAGCACACTTCAAAATCTCGCAGGAACAGTAGGTCATCCAGGTGCTTTTCACCTACTGTTTTATGAATATTATGAATTTAGACATACTACTTGGCTCACATATCAGGTTTTTCACCTACTATATAGTATGGAAGTAGGCATATTCGGACACAGGCTTGGTTATGTGGCTAATAATAGTGCACGTTTATCTAGGTTAACGTTAGAGATATGTTTCAAATAATAAGCCTTGTTTGATGTCAATGAATAATAGACGAAAGTTTGCCTGCAGAGTTTGCACGTCACCTTTTTGGGGTCATCCTTTACCCTCTTCAAATGATCCCACACTTTGGATTTCCTACCCAAGATAATTACCACATGGACCAGCCGTGTTAACGATCTGTCCATCACGGACTGTGTGACTTCACCACTTCATGTGGAGTTGACCAAGCCTTTTCTAATGTTTTGCCTACTATTAAAGGATTAGTTCACTTCAGAATTAAAATTTCCTGATAATTTACTCGCCCTCATGTCATTCAAGATGTTTATGTCTTTCTTCCTTCAGTCGTAAAGAAATAAAGGTTTTTGAGGAAAACATTCCAGGATTTTTCTCCATATAGTGGACTTCACTAGGGTTCAACGGGTTGAAGGTCCAAATTGCAGTTTCAGTGCAGCTTCAAAGGACTCTACACATTCCCAGCCGAGGAATAAGTCTTGTCCAACGAAACGATCTGACATTTTGTAAAAAAAAAAAAAAAAAAAAGTACAAATGCTCGTCTTGCACTAGCTCTGCGATACGCGTCCATGATTTCACGCATTACGTAATCACGTTGGAAAGGTCACGTGTGATGTAGGCGGAAGCACTGATCCAGTGTTTACAAAGCGAACGTGCAAAGACTAAGTCAAACAACCTTTACAAAAAAAGGTAAAAACAACTGCAATTTGAACCTTCAACCCTTTGTACCCCACTGAAGTCCACTTTATGGAGAAAAACCCTGCAATGTTTTCCTCAAAAACCTTAATTTCTTTTCAACTGAAGAATCTTGGACTGAAGAATTCAATCTTGGATGACATGGGGGCGAGTAAATTTTCAGGAAATTTTAATTCTGAAGTGAACTAATCCTTTAAGGGGCACCCCTACTTGGCCTGATTTTATTTTTTATACTATTTATTTTATATATTTAAAATAAAATGATGGTGATAAAGAAGTGCATCTATGATATGGTTATTATATATAATACACACTGTACCTCCGGATGAAATGGATGACAGGACTTTGGCCGTCTGCGATCCTTTTGAAACTTCAGTCTGTCGCACTTCAGAGACTCATTATGTGCTCAGAGGTCAAGGCTGATAATTACACAAATACTCTTGTTAAAACTCCACATTCTAGACAAGCAGATGTTTTTAGTTTATGAAAGGATATAAATGATCTCAATGGGCTCCATGGTAACCGGAGCGGCGGAACCACAATCACATTTATTCTCAACAACCACCATAAACAGGTTACTGCTGGGAATCTGCTGAATCACAAACGTCCTGAGTGCGAAAACAGAACAAAAGAAGTGAGATTCTCATACCCACATTAAAATGAACACACAGCACTTTATGTCAGAAATAAAGACGTGAGAAACACAGCTCTGTTTAATGTTGTCAAATCGCGCTATATTTACACTCTCAGATGTACAGTGGGCTGCAGCTATTGGGGGCAAAATAACCACACGTAGACTAAACAGCGTTCTGCAGAAGGGAGTCAGTTATATGTGGTAGACATATGCCTCTCTCACAGTTCTAACCAGACGCTTTTTAATTAGAAGCATGAAGGTGACTGTGGGAGGTATGTTATATGTTCACATCTGAGGCCTCTCGGTTGCACATTAAATATTTTTACTTTCTATTTTATACTTTATATTAAATATATGTGCCATGATAGGTTAGAATATTAAGAATTTTGATAACATTTTATACTACTGCAGCTTTAAATTAATATAACTAATCATAGTTTTGTTTTCATGTTATAAATTTATTGTAATATCATTTTAAGATCATATAATGTAAAATATTAAAACAAAAAAATATAAATGGATATATTATCATATAAAGTTATTATAAAGTGCTAGCAAGTGTGGTTTATAGCACTTCAGTTGCTTGACTGATAACCTTTACTTAGTGAGAGGTGCTAGCTAAATATAAAAGTGCATTTTCACAAAGCAAATGCTAGAATAGCATTCTTTTTTTTTATCCATATCACTTTAAGGATTAAAAAAGTAATTTGAGTTTTAAACCAAAGCAAAAACATCGAAAAAGCCACTTTCCACTCATTTATGCTGTGCATTATAAATAAGCATGCATACTTATAGACACACTCAGATGTTCTCACCGTATACAGCCATTACAGTCAATGTTCCCTGTGGTCTCTTTGATGGTGCGCTCAGAGACAAAGGCTGGGTATTCTGTGTCACATGGCACCATCATTGTCCTCTGAGCTCTCTGGGCTGCACACATGAAAGAAAACAAATACTCAGTGCAACTCAACCATCTGCTTTAATGCACATCTCAACCATCTCCAGACTTAAAACACATTCAATTAGATATATCTAGTTCAGACATTAAACTCTAGAGGTCCTTTACATGCAATCTGCAAGCAAACACATCATTACCACATGGCACAAGCTGATTGGCCTCTGCTGATCCCACAACCAACGAGGCCAATTGCTTGCTCAACATTTAAATAGTCTGGTTCAGTGTTTGAAAATACTGAACCATAAATCGAAATACTTTCCATAATTTATAACTGAAACAATATATCATTATTAATATATATTGTTTTTGGTTCGCATTATGGTCATGATAGCCAACATGCCAGTGTATATAAACTACATTTTCTGCTATGTGTGATTAATATGCCATTGTCCTACAGATTAATTGAGATTTATAGTCTTTTTAGACCTTTATTAGATTAAAATCTAATATCTATTATATATCATGTGGAAGAAATGGAAAATAACAAGGGCATGCTCACGGGAGCATGTAACCCCATTAACATGTCATATATGGACTGATACCTTTGACTGTCGAGTCCCAGTTCCACCAGCTATACAGATTAAACTCCAGCAGAAATCTGCAATAAAGACACATTCTCATTCAGAAACACAGACTCAAAATCCCAAGCTGACAATAATAATTATAAAGCAAAAGGCTTTTATCTCACATGACAAGTTCTGTCAAGAGCCATTTCACAGTGGTGAAGGGCTGAAAGGAAGAGAGCAGTGTGTCAATGGAGACAGGAAATAGAATCCAGAAGCACTGAAGTCAAACACTACAGCACAGATGATAGCGTACTCACATCCAGTAAAGTGCGTGCGCTGTCACTGCTGCCTGCGTACTCTTTACAGAGAGCCTGATAGTCATACAAATTAATCCTAACAGGAACAAAAGCAGAAGCAGATTTACTACTAAACTCAACCCTGGGTTCATTTCTTTTTTAACCCCAGGTTAAATCCACCCTGGGTTAAGGAACGTTTAAAGAGGATCTATTATGCTTTTTAATATTTACTTTCTTTAGTGTGTAATGTTGCTGTTTGAGAATGTCTGAAAAGGCACTGTTTCTGAACTCCCTGAAACGCCTCGATTGTAGTCTTTAGTTTTCTTCGGGGAACAAACACGTCACAATATTCCTCATTTAAATATTTCCCGCCCAAGGCATATTCAAAAAGAAAGGGGGCGAGGCCTGGTTGAGTTGAGGTACTAGTTTGTTGAAACTTCTGGTTTTGGAAAGGGGCGTGACATTTCTGAAACATTCTTAAAGCAGTTGACCAATCGCAACACACTGGTCCAGTCGACCAATCAGAGCGCATTGTGCTTTTCAGAAGGAGGGGCTTCATAGAGACAGGTACTAAATAGAGCGTTACTGACAGACTGGGAAGAGAGGTGCTGCAACAATGTCAAATATGTGAAAAATAATGTTTTTTGAACATTCAAGCATGAAACCTATTCTGGTAGACCCCAAAAACAAAATCAAGGCTTTGTAAAAGGGCATAATATGGCAATAATTAATGCTTGTATTTTTGAAAGTTTAGCACCACTTCCAACTGTGTTTGGCGCCATATTTTAGTGCTAAAATATAAATTGTGAAACAATGTGGTGTTAGAATGAGTTATTTAAGGACAGACAACCAATCTTAAGCTAAACAATGCAGGCCTCATTAAATATTCATGATATAAAACATTAGAGAATTCTTTAAGCTTGTTTTTTTTATCTAAATATAAGTCAATTTAGAGAGGTTTATGCTTAAAACAAAACAAAACAAAAAACTCTTTGTCAAAAGGAAAAGAAAAATAATTCAGGAAATATTCTCTAAAAACAACCGGACAAATTGAGCCTCAGTTTAGGGATGTTTTGATATTTTTAACAACAAAAAGACTTTTTACAGTGTTCCAGAGTGATGAAGGGATAATACATTTTAATGATTTTTATAGTTATTAAAACACGAAGCATACTTGTTGCATGCTGTACTGTGTGTCTTATTAACCTCATAAACATGCAAATAAGTGTGTTTACACTGGGTTTACAGATGTACAGTGAAAAATCTTGAAGCTTGACTATGCAGGTTAATTAATTTAACAGATTAATTACTAACCCAAGGTTAAAATATGAACAGTGTATACTTTCATCGTGTGTGTGTGCTTTCATCTCTCACTTTTTAAATGAGCCCATCAGAAGTAGTTTGTTCATGACAGCTCCCTCCACTTCTCCAAAGAAAAGGTTTGTCTGTGGGAAACACATTACGGAAAGTTATAGTCTCCATTTCATAACAATATTGATAATGAATGGTTTTATGTACAGCTCTTGTGATTCAACTGTCCATATGCAATACCTGAGAAGTGTCTTCAGAGACGAGGATGAAGCCATTGTTGTCTATGAGATAGCATTTAATGTCCTAACATGAGCGAGAAAGGTAGAATATTCAGTTAAAAATATGATTTGACAAGCTGTGATCTTCTTTAATCATCACAAACTAACTAAACTTTTCATAGCGCATTTTCAGTTACATTTTGAAATGTTTTTAGGCCAAATGCAACGAGACAGTAAAATAATATGCATTTTATAGCTTTTTATACCAAAGCCATTAATAAGAGACATTGAATTTAAAATAAGAAATGCTATGAGGCATTGTCATATATCTTACATGCAGTGCAGATCTAGTAAGTCTGTCATGTTTCAGAAATGTCCATTGTATAATGAGTATGTGGAGAATACAGGCCATTTTATGAGCACCATCATTGAAAATATGGCCAAAGGGAGAGAAAGAGTGTCACATTTACCTCATTATCACAGCTGATGGTACATTTGCCATCCAGAGCATTACACTGCATGGACGGATGCAATGGTAAAGACATGAAGCAAATGCATACATTAATGTTATTTATATGCAGATACTTGCTTATAAAGAGTTACATTAGTTTACCTAGCATGGTCTCTTGTACATTATTGTTCATAAACACATCAAACAGAGCTGTTATGCACACATTAGTTTTAGAAGATCTGGTCTGATAAATATATATGAGTGTTTATTTCTGTGCTTACCTGCCGACTGGCCGTCCAAAATTTCCTCTGAAAGAATTCCAGCTTCATTTGAATTCCCACAGCTTCGGGTGTCATAAAAAACACATTTAATATAATGACGTTTAGCTGCGCTCAGTGTAAGTCAGTTGCATTTTAGCCAACAATACATTTAAAAAACAATATATTATAATCACATTGCTTTGAAGTAAGAAAACATGTACCTGCCACTATAGGAGACTTCCTGTCATCGAGTAGTTGGATAGCAGTGCTTGCCAAAACCACGCTCTTATTTTCACCCCCTTTAAATAAATATCACAAATTAACATAAATGCCCTCTTATAGTATTTACAGCAACATCATCAATGAACATAAAATCTGGAAAAATCCACTAAAGAAATGGTTCTCAACTGCTGGTTTATGACCCAAAAATGTCTTGTAGATCTGTTCTGAGGGGGAAAACAATGCTAAACACAAATAATAAAATGCAATTAACCATATAATCATATGTAATTATGAACGCAAAATAATCAGGCTTAAGAACTTGCTTCCATATCTATTATTGTTGACATCAAAGGTTACGTGTCTAAAAAATGTACTATTAGGTGCTCTTGGTAAAAACTAGTTAAATAAGACTAATGCCAACATGGACAGGTCAAATGACCTCCCCAATATTCAAAAAACTTTTTAACAAAAGAAGGTAAAGAAAATATGACGCGGACTGAAAAAATACTGGTTCATAATGAAATTCCATTGTTGAATCTTTTGTTTGTGCTGGGATATTCGACATAAAATCTGGATCCTGAAGCTCTATCCGTTGCTCTAAAAGACATGTCATAACCACTAGAGGGCAGCATTTATTTGCATAAATATTTATAAGCATAAATCTATTAGGAGCAACTCCTTCGTTTGCATATTCAGATCAAAAGCAGCATGGATTGAGACAAACACTCAGTTAGATGATAAAACAGAGCTCATTTATAGCGATACAGGCAGATGAGGAAGAGTGTTTGATCAGAGAGAGTTGGAGGATCAGCGCTGTCTGTGTGATAAGGAGCCCAAGAGCTGTTGAGTGGGATGTAATGATCCTGATCTGTCACACACACACACATTGCGTGAACATAAAAGTAGGGCACATTAATTACAGGCGAAGGAAAGAGAGATAAGCAGACAGTCTGCGTGCACTATTACATCAACAGTAACCAGCTTTCATTACACGGACATTTACTAGGGTGCCATAAAACTGAAATTCTGAAGATCCACCTGAAATATGTTAGAGTTAAATGACGATTTTTGCAAAATTAATCAGTTGTATGATATGCTAGAGGTGTGTGGTAGAGCAATGGGTGAGTATTAGTACCATATCTATCTATCTATCTATCTATCTATCTAATTACATGATGGAAACAGCAGATAGTAACAATCTATTACATTACACATTTAATATAATCTGAATACTTTTGATTACTTTTAGATTACTTTTGACTTTGCGTGCTTATCACATTGATTTAAATAGGATAATCTTGTACCATATCAATGTAAAAATACAAAAAAGATTTATCAACTACAAGAAGTGCATTAAACATTATATTACCTCAGGGTTTTGGTGAAGGAACCGCATGAAGTTTGTAAATTGAGGCAAAGGTAATAATTAATTAAATTAATTGAAGTAATAATTAATTAAAACAAAAATGTTTTTTCAAAATAAAATAAAAAAGATGAAATATTTTATTTGTTTATGCTGTGTGGCCTCTCAATTTTCTGTTTAATTATATCCTTTATGAACACATATAAGACACTGTTTTAGAAAAGAAAATTTAAAAGATAAAGAAAAAATAGGGAGAATCAATGAATTATGGATAATTTACTGTCATTTCATTATTAAACATGCTCACTTGAAAACGTGACATAAAAAACAAATGAAATTTAACATAATTAAAATCATTCTAATACTCATTAACTGATTTTTTCTGCATGACGTCATCTTTAAATGCTTGAAATATGTTGCATGACATGAAGACTTTGCATGTGTGTTGATGTACTTGAGCATCATACCTGAACTGAAGGGAATGGAGTACACGAATGTGCCGGGCACCTGCTCTGCGGCTCTTTTATACCACAGAGGAAAGTGATCTGCGTTAAAGACGCCCTCCCTGTCTTCAGCGGTGAGAAAATCTCTGCAAAAACATGCAACCATAGAGGATATCTTACTTCAACATTCACCCATTTACGCTTATTGAGGCTTTTTATTGGACACTGTAATGAGATCAGAATCAGTCATTAGTACTCACTGATTGGTCAGCAGCTCGGGAACCACAAACAGGTTGGTTCTGGAAAGACCAGTGCGGGTGCCGAGGAAAGCGATCTCAACCCCTTTATCAGAGTTCCTGTTGAAAAAAAACAAAATTGTTTTAGCATGTTAGACTGCCTCTAACATGAACAAAGTTTTCCTACCCAGTCAACCAACACCATTTAGCAAAAACTATAAGCTGCAAAAACAGCCTTTTTAGATTTGAGAGACAGACCGAAGGTGGAACATGGTTGTGTAAAAGGAAAAATTTTTTTTGGTCAAATAAACTTTAAAAGTATGAAATATGGCTCTTTTAAAATTAATGTAGTAAATATTAACAAGTAAAGAGTAAAAGTCCAAACTCACTCAGACTTATTGAGGGCCAGTCCAGTCCAGTACGCTTCTAAAGGAGCGGTTACCACAGCATCAAACAGAACCTGCTGAATCAGCTCTCTGTCACCTACAACACACAAGAGGACATTTACACACTCCATAATACTTGTCGGACACCAACTTTAATGAGGACAGTGTTCAAACTGAGGTCATTTGTAAGCAAGGTGTAAGATTTAGATGAAGGACAAAGTGGTAAAACTTTTGCAGGAGCATCTGCTACTGTATATACTGCAGTATGACGTTACCACAGAAGTTTAAGCTGTAAAACCAATCAATTGAGCTCATTTAACTGAAAACTGAGCTGAAAGTAAAATCGTTTCAGAGGCAGAACAACTTGATTAAAGATTATGAAGACAAACGTTTCTCCTTAGAATAACATGCACTGATGAATTGATCACAATAAGAAAGGGTTAATTTTGATTTCACATTGACATTAAGGATCAGCTGAAACTCTGCTCACATTTAAGGTGTGGTTTACGGCTGGTCATGTACAGTTTGATGGCCTGAACTTGAGTCAGGTGACGATGCTCATGATGCTCATCTGTGTTACAGTACGTCCTGAAACAAAAACGTAAAAAAGCACAATATTTAATACTTATGTGATTAATAACAGTAACAGAGTATTAGCCTATACATTGAGTGTCAATAGAGGTCTTTACCATTCATCAGCAAGGGCAACATCCGGTTGCTCCAGATCATGTAGACCTAAAAAGAAAAAAGTGTGGATTAGAGAGGATTACAGATGAACTGGAGGTATCAGGAACACTCCTGGATACTTATGGGTAAATCTGAGGAAGAGGGACAGAGCTAAAGAAATTTAGAGGTCCAGTCTCTCAAAGCAGCTCTGTTAAAAAGAGCATTGACAGTTAATCTGTCAGAATTATGATATTTGTGTTTTCAGGCCAGAGGAGAGGAAGATCTCAAGAAAACAGATCTGTTCACCTTATTATAAATATCACATTATTTATTGTTCATTAGACTCTGAAATACAATCTGAGGTTTTATTCTGGTTGTGAATATATATGAAGGGTTCATAAGACAATATAAAAGGAATAAATGATTCAGCAAATCACAGTTATTATAGTTAACTAAAACTAAAACCAAAACCATTAAAAAAAGTTTAGTTACTTGAAATAAAATGAACTGAAATCAAATAAATTATATAAAAAACTTGTTAGCTAGTTGCCAAGACAAGATTTCTTATTTTCATTTAGTCTAACTTGATGTACTAAAATAACTAAAACTGAAATAAAAATTAAACTCTATACAAACATATTTTTTTTTTTTAAATATTTAAAAAAAAAAGTCAAAAACATGCAACAAAATTACTAAAACTTTAATTAAAATTAAAATGAAAACTTGGAATACTAATTCAAAATATTAATGAAAAGTAAAATAGTATCTCAATGATATGAAAATTACACTGAGTAATATAAATACACCAATAAAAGTCTAAAGTATTTGAATTGTTCCTACATTGTTCATAAAAATATGCAAATGGTCAACAAAAAAAAATTATGAATTTTTAACATTTCTCTGGATTACATATATTTCAAATTCCCACATAGGAAAATGGAAAATCAAGATAGATATAACAATGGTGAAACAATCTCCAAACTCCAAAATATCAGACCTTTAATAGGACTGCTAAGAAATTAAATAATTAATAGAAAGAAAACTAATAAAAATATATGAGATCCAAAGCTATAAGACAAGAATATATATTCAAGCATTTTAACCATAAAAATGAACTTCCTTGGTTTTCCTAATTCTTGCTAGTAAACCAAATCCTCACCAGCTTCTAGCGAAACATTTCCCTTAAAGAAGTATTTTCCATGTCCTCTTGAAAGCGCCACACCTACACTACAAAACACACAGAAAACACCATTTCAAAAGTCACATTTTCATCATCACAATGTCACATCCCTTTAATCAGTATTTGTTCAAATGTAATACATTTATAAGCAAACATTTGAGAAACATTTACATATACGAGACATGGCCTACCTAAATGGAGTTCCTTTAATATCAGTGTAGTAATAATCATTGTGCATCGTCAAGACACGTTTCTGTTGGGGAACAAATTTAAAGATAAAAGATTATAAAGTTAAGCACTCATGTGAGGTGTATTTTTGATATTTGCCATTAAACTAATGTTTTATTTTAATAATATGACACTAAGATTGTATATCATTAATCTGGAATTGTAAAAATTCTTGCAAGCAATGATAAAACGTTACCCCTTTATCCACTGTTCTTTTTACTTCCATTGAAAAAGTGCCAGTTCGTCTGTTCACCATTGCTGTGCGCAACTACAAATAAACACATTTATGAAGCAGTGAAGCAGCACTTATTCATGTTAATACTGTATGTCAACACCTCTTAAGATGCAAAACACTTCATGCAATTACGTGAACCTAATGTACAACAGGACTGAGCACCTGCAGTGCATTCGCGTCTGTGTATTTTCATAAAGTATGTTTCTGGTCTAAAGGCCCGTTCACACGAAGGACGATAACTATAATGATAAAGATATAGCTCTAAAAACCATTCTAAATATAAAAGAACAGCAGAATCCACACCACAATTTATGGAAGCTTGTTTCCGCCACTAAATATAAAAATAAAAAAGGTAATTGCGACTTTTTATCTCAAAATTCTGACTTTTTTTTCTCGCAATTGCGAGTTATAGAGTCAGAATTGCATGATATAAAGTCAGAATTGTGTTATAAAGTCAGAATTGCGAGATATCTCGCAATTCTGAGATATTTCCCCTCACAATTGGACATTATAACACGCAATTGATAAAAAGTCAGAATTGTGAGATAAAAAGTTGCAATTACCTTTTTTATTTCATGGCAGAAACAAGCTTCTATAACAGCTATAACGATAACGACAGAAAAAACAATATCGTGTTTTCCAGCTGATGAACGATAAAAACATTGACAGCCAATAAGAATCCATCCTGCTTTAAAGAGCTCAAGCATTTAAAGCGGCAGACGACAAAACTGCAGAGTGTGCTTAGAATAAACAGAACGATATCGTCCGCTGGTGTGGACACTAATATAGTTATCATTATAGTATTCGTTCTTGGTGTGAATGGGACTTGTCTAAGTGTACTGCATTGTCTGCACTCATTGTGTAAAAACACAGAAACTGGTCCATACAACATCCTCAGTGTCCTCCCATTCCACCTCGGACAGGTCCACGCTGCTGTAACTGGGTTTCTTCCTCTTCTGGCCCTCCTGGTACTGCAGGAAGAGACACACAGAGGACAGGAAGTGCTTTAGAGGACGGCAGTGCACTTAAAGTTAGGAACTGGGGTCATACGGGTAACACGATGGAGACAGAAACGTACAGTACGTGGTGATAGAGGCCGTTAGTCTAAGGTTTTTCACTCCTGCTCCTTGACTTTCCCATTAGCACTACACATTTATGGTGTCTAATCAGATGATGAAGCGTGTTAAAGGTGCTGTAAACAATCTGCTCAGTTTCACCTTTTTGCTAACTTCAACCACACGGCCTCTCTCTAAAACGATCAAAGCAATCCCAAACGTAGTAAATGATAGACAGGCACAAAACTTTTCTGATTGACTGGTTTTCTGATAGGCTTAAAAGCATGCATTGCTTCCTTGACTATTTCATTTACTGTTTACAGAGTCTGGCGCTGTCACCGAGACAGGTGTGACACCTATTTTAGTGATATCTGTCAGTAGTCGGGGCATTTTATGTGTGGTATTCCAGAAAAATTGTTTACAGCACCTTTACATAAGGGAAACATCCAACATGTTCAGTGCTGAGGGACTCCAGGAGCAGGACTGAGAAACTGTGGTGCAAGGAAATGAGTTTTGTTTACACACTATCAGACCAGCCAATATTAGGCTTATAGAGATCTGTGTCAAAATAATCTGTCTAATCTTTTTTGCTCAAATTGGTTTTAGTCAGTCAATGGCTCTGTTCCAATCCCTAATGAGTTGCCTCGCTGTCTATGGTCTACATAGGCAGCATCCTAACTGAAATGGAACCTCTGAGTAAGTAACTGAATTCAAATACTCCATGTACATTACAGTTAACAGTGCTATGCAAATAGTGCTCTTTACATGGAGAACACGACAAGCCACTGAGAATGCTGTGAATCCACTGATTTTAAAGGGAATGGCGCATCGCAATATTAAAATAAAAGATTAAGTTTTATTAAGTTTGTTATGTGCTTTTGTCATTAGGGGCCAAGCACTTTGGTGAGAAGGCACCTATTGTATCTGTTAGTTTTCCTATTATTATTCTTTTTCTTTTGCTTGAGTCTATTATGGCCCATATAACTGTATGGTAAAAAGTTGTGAAATTTGGCACACAGTCTGAACATTAACCACAGCAATTTGGAGTCTCTAACTCAACCTCTCTAGCGCCACCCACTGTCCAAATTATACTCATGCTTATGCTAATCATTTTTGAGCTTTAAGGGTTAGAAACAAAATTCTTTTTTCCTGATCCCTTGGCTCAAGACGATTCGATTGCACCCTATGACTTCATTTTCCATCATGAAAACTTTCCCACCATTTTGAATTTTGAACTTGTCTTAGATGGTTCATTTGATTTTTACCAAAATTGTCTCACATAATTCTCAGACTATGCTTGCAAAAAGTTATTAAAAGCTTTTTGAAAAACAAAACTGTTCTCAAATAATGCATGCGTGATTTTGACGAAGAGCATGTCAAAAATATTTAGTCTTAAAATGCAGTATTTTATGAAAGCGTTAGCGTATCGTTACGAAACTCAGTATGTGTCTTCGGCACCATGCCCTGAAAGTACTTAAAAGTTTTGAGACAGTGCCACATGGTCAAAAATGCTAATAGCTTTTGATTAATTTTGCATATTTTAATGAAAGTGGTCTTGATAGATTCCATGGGTCATACCGAGAACAATGATACCAATTATTCCATAGTCTCACGTAGCCAGACCTTCAGACTTACGGCAGAAAGTCTGGACTCTATCGCAGCTTTCATTGGCCAAGGACCGCTCAAGAGGACGTTTGACTGACGTAACGCATCCAATCACAATTTGTTTGGTCGTTATGTTTAGGGGCATGAAAATATAAGGTCGATGTCTATACAATAACAGACCGGTGTGCATCTATAAATTATTCATTCGAGAACATTGTGCAAGTTTACTGCAACAATGGAGCAGCAAACTTCACATACTTTTGAAAATCTAGTGTCTAGTTTGAAAATCTAGTGTAGCGGTAAGCGCTCATTGTCACAGTTATAAACACATCGGCGTTGTTCTTCTACGAGGGGTTTGGTGTCACAACACTTGTTTCCAGGCGGACCGTTAAAGAATGCGACACACACGTCTCCCAGACAGATGACGACTTCGAAACTTCTGAAATGTTTCCAGATAAGCGTGCCATATGCATCAGACGTTCAGCCGTGGGCGTGACGTCTGAGGCTGAGACTAATTATTCCATAGTCGGTCGAATTTGCAGTCCAAAAGTGATAAGCTATTAAATCATATTACTATTGATTGTATTTACACTTTTTCTGTCGTTTTGACTAAAATAATCTAAAAATGTCTTTAATTACTCATTGTTGCACTTGATCTGATGCTCCCAGCCATGCCTGCATGACTCATCATGTCTTTTGTGTTTGGCCCCTTAATTGCTGCTCGTAGCTATATTTTTTATTAGATTGCATTTTAAAAAATAGTTCTATTTAACTTAATTTTTAATTTTTTTTCTATTTTACTTTTTTATTTCAGTTTTCATATTAGTAATTTTAGTACTTAACCTAACTTATTTTATTTCAATAAGTTTCAAATTTTCATTTAATTAAAAAACTAATAATATTTACATTTTGATTTATTTAATCTTTATTTCGATTATTAAAAAAGGTTTTTAATAGTTTTACTAAGCACACCAAAACATTAGATGAAATAGTTCATTTTTTTAATTAGATGGAGCTATTTTCTATAATTTTCTATACTTCATTTTACAATATATATAAAAAAAATCCCTTGTTGCAATGCATCGTGGGATTTGCATGTACAAAACATACTTTATATAATGTCTAACATTAATATTAAAATCCATCATAAATTTGCTCCCAAGGTGAGAGTTTGCCTATAATGTCTAAAAATGTTGCCTAGATGGTCAGTTAACTAGGGTTTGGAACAGAGCCTAAAATTGGCTACAAGTTTTAATCAGAATGTTACTTTATGTGCACACTTGAATCCAGTCCAGTTCATAGTAAACAGTCATAATGCTACTTACACTAATAATACTCATTTTAGCATTTACCACATTCAATAACAGTAAACACTGTCCCTGTTCAGCAACACAGAGTCAGTGTGGTCTGTAAATACACACACTCAGAAGCCTTGACTGATGCACACCACCGCTACGCAAACACAAACTGATACACAGCAGCACTGGAGCCACATTACGACGAGAACACCAACACGTTCACGACACACAGAGACGCACAGTCACGCGTGGTGACTGAGAGCGGGGTGAGGGGTGTCCCTGCGAAGGGTGAGTTACCTCAGTGCTCTGATCAGCCCTGGCAGGCACATGAATGGGCTTTTATTCCTGCATGCAATATATCAGAGGAAAAGGGTTGGGATTACAAAAACTACATCTCCCATGATGCACTTCAGCGTCCCACCAGCGCTCTCACAAGCACACACTGCATGTGTGGGTAGATTTTACCTGAGCCATCTTTTTTTTTTTTGGGTATGGATGTAATTGAATGTCTATTGTATCATATTCCTAATATAGTTCTAATATAATGCTGGATATGGGCTCAGAACAACATATTAGTCCTTACCAGGGGCCTCAGGTCTGGATGTGTAAGGATGTATCCGTTATTGGTAATGGCAAATGCGTATCCGTGTATTCCTAGCTGGAGAAAAGAAGATAAGATTTTAAAAAAATTATAGCATTATCAATACTTCAGCCCACTTTAAGATATAGAGAGTGTAAAATTGAACAGATTAAAATTGATTTTGGAATGCATGGCTATTTATTGGTGGTAACATCCAACCTTGTGTTTTGGGATGGTTTTCATTAACTCCTGAATGGGGATGTCAGTTCCCACAACGCCTAGAAGGATGCCTTGGTTTTTCTGCAGAGAGACACATACTTAGAAATCATCTTATTTTCACACATGTACACACTTGTTCACTTCTCATTTGCATTGATATTAATAGGTTTTTAAAGCGTTTAAAGTAAAGTCAAAAATATGTCTTCTGAAGCTGTTGTATGGTGGATATGAATTATGTCAAAGCTCAATGAACAGGAACTATAAGTAAAACACACCATCAACGTTACAGCATACTAATAATTGTTTTCCAACAAGTTTGATTAAACAAATAGATATGGATGAAAAATTATTTGTTCTTTTGTGTCTGATCTTTTCAATGAATCAGTTGATTCAGTTCACAAAACAAAATGAATCATTCACGCCTCCAAGTGTAAACTTTTTAGAATATACATTTTAGAATGTACTTGAATATTGATAGTTATATTTAATTAATATGTATTATTATTAATATTAATAATAATATACAAACAACATTTATATTAATATCAATAATTTTTTTTATTTTTGTAGTTCCATATGAAAACATTTTTGAATGTTTTAGAATATACATGAATATTGATAGTTATATTTAACAAATATTAATTATTATCATTATTAATAATATCAAAATTAATATTAATATTAATATTGTTATAATAGATCCATTTGGAAACTTTTTAGAATATACATTTATATACATTAATAATGATAGTTGTATTTAACAAATACTAATTATTATTAATACTGATATTAATACTGTTATTATAGTTTCCTATGGAAACTTTTTAGAATATACATTTTAATATATACATTAATATTGATATTTAGGTTGAATTAATACTAGCTTTAAATATTAACATTAAAATTAATATTGCTATTGATGTTAATATCATTAATAATATTAATATTTGTTATTACAGTTCCAAATGGAAGCTTTGTATAATATAAGTTTTAAAATATACATTAATATTAATTGTGTATGTATCTGTGTCTATTCAAACTCAAAATATGTGCTAGATCAACAGATTTCATGTCACACATAAACACACAGACATTCTCCCCACCGTTTCATTCTTGGTGCTAAACACAGGCATGGCCACTGTGGTCATCGGGTTTGGACCTTTACTCTCCCCAAGCTGCTGACAGACCAAAAGAAAACTTTCAGATTTAAATTACATGAACATCTGAGAAAAATGCATCCGATAAAGATTTTGGATGGACATTAATCGCCACGGTCGGTTCATAAGCTCACACTGTGTTGTCCCACCGGCCTTCAGATCAAGGAAGTTGCTGCGATATGAAATATTCAAACCAACGGTTTGATTAATGGCCGTGCGAGGTGTAGACAAGTGAAGGGTGATCTGGTGAAGATGGTTCATCTCTGTAGCTGAACTGTAAGCTCAGCTGCGGGCACGATGAGGGCTGACATGATTTAACGCATGAGCTCACTGAAACTAGGTCTGCTATTCCCCCACCTCACCCTTATGTGTGTGTGTCCATTATGCATGTTTTACAGTGGCCCTTGAGAGGATTCGTGAATGCGGTTGTTTGTGTTTGTGGAAGAGAAAAACAGACAGAAAAAAGAAAAATGGTAAATGTCCCATTCTTAGTTGGCATCTTTGTTTTGTTTTCCAGTAAAAAAAAAAAAAATTAAAGGGATAGTTCATACAAAAATTCTGTCATTTACTTACTCTCATGTCTTTCCAAACCTATATGACTTTAAGGGGAACAGTAAAATGAAATCAATATAATGAAAGCAAATGGAGACTGGAGCTGTCAAACTCCAAAAATGACAAAAAACAGCATTAAAGTATCATAAAAATGGTCCATATGCATTGTGCTATATTAAAAATCTTCTGACATCATGTAATTTGTGAAATCTGAATACTTTTTCACTGAAAATCTTCTCTGTCGTACTTCTCAAATCTCATTTCTGTTAGCATATATTCAAACATAATGTGTCAAAATGGGTCCCGTTGAGTTTGACATCAATGACATGAAATGTCAATCTTGTCTTTCGGTCTCCTGTGTCTTGAGACCAATCAAATTGTTAACATCAAACCTGGTGTGACATGTTTTAACATCCCATATTTAAATATGATGCGAATACAGCCATTACTCCAGTCTTCAGTGTCACATGATCCCTCAGAAATCATTCTAATATGCTGATTTGGTGCTTAAGAAACATTTATTATTATTATTAATGTTAAACAGCTGCTTAATATTTTAACGGAAACGTGACTTTTTTTTTCAGGATTCTTTGATGAATAAAAAAGTTTATTTGAAATTTTATTTGAAAGTTTATTCTTTACACTGTCACTCAATTAATGTACCATTGTTTAATAAAAGTATTCATTTCTTAATACTTAAAATCTTAATGACACTAAACTTTTGAACAGTAATGTAAATTATACATAATTTTATATAGAAAGCTATCGTATGATATCAGAAGACTTGGTGTACAGTTTGAGTTGTATAGACCTCTTTTTAGTGATATTGGTGCTCGACAGCCCCAGTCCCCATTCACTTTCACTGTAAGGAAAAGATCTATGAGAATATTCTGCAAAACACCTTTTCAGTTCAACAAGAACAACAAAATAAAGAATTTCATATGGACTTGGAATGAAAACAGAGAGTAAATGATAACAGATTGAACAATTCAAAAGTAAACAATTTCATTTTGGGGTGAACTATCCCTTTAAATCTTGTTTTCAGAATGTAACTTTAATCATCACTGGTCTTGTTCCAATGGCAGGTTTGCTTCTAAAACAGCAGCAAAAATCTCCCTCAGTCCCACTGAAGAAGGCTTTAAAGTCTCTCTTATTCTTTCTCGCATTCGAGAGCTCAAAAAAAAAAAAAAAAAACCCTCAGTTTGAGTTTTGTCCAACATTTGTTCAGTCTGGTTGGCGTCGTGCAGAACACTGGAGGTGTATCCTGCAGGAGCCAAATTGAAATCTGTGAATTAACCTTGTGCTTCCCCATTCCTCTCCTTCCCCCCTCTTCCCTTCTCTCTTTCTCCCAGTCTCTGCCTCTCTCACCCCCTCTGCTCCAATGTCAGTTTTATTACGGCTTTAGGAGATAAAAGCCAATGATCCACAAAATGATGAATGGGGTGTCTCAGTGGCCAAGATACAGCAACACACACTCCAGAGAACAATTCCCAACACCCTACGCCTATGCCTGTGTGTGTGACAGAGGAGGGTGTCAAAGACATCGGATGGGTGCGAACACTTTTGTGTGTGTGTGTGTGTATGAGTCGGTCTTATCAGAAATGGAATGGCACAGCGGTCGGTGTTGCAGTTCTCGACATACCCAGCAGAGTGAAGCCAAACCCTATCTCTGACCACATCTCGCCCTCACTCGCTTTTATCTTTCGCTCTCTCACGCAGCGTTCCCCAGTAGCACTCTGCACCACATCCATGTTCAAGAACTAATAAAACGTTTCAGATTCCAGAAACGGAATACTGAAAGCAAATTACAATGAGGAAATGCTGCAAGACACCAGTGACAGAATGGACACAAACAGGCTCTGGTCCAAAACCTAGTCAGCTGCCTTGCTGACTACAGTCTACATAGGCAGCATTCTAACTGAGTGACCGATTTGGAACATTCTACGCTGTATGTCATACAAATAGTGCTAAAAAGCATGAGCACAAACTCTAATAAGCATAAATATACAAAAATATTGCATAATATTAATATTGGCTAAAACAGTCCCATTTTAAACAGTTTAAAACTATTTTAGTGATGCTTTTCAGTATTGAATGAATTATATATAATCTACAGTTTGTAAACTCTCAGGAAAAAGGGTACAAAAGCTGTCACTGGGATGGAACTCTTTCATAAAAGTACTAATATGTACAATTTAGGAACTAATATTTACCCTTTAGGTCTTTATATTAATATAATACATACATTTAGGTATATGTACCTTTGGATATTAATATACAATTTAGGTACTAATATGTACTTTTAGATATTAACATGTACCTTCATGTATTAATATGTACACTTTAGGTACTAATATGTACACTTTACATACTAATATGTACCTTTAGTTATTAATATGTACCTTTAGGTATTAATTTGTACACTTTAGGTGCTAATATGAACAATTTATATACTAATACGTACATTTAGGTACTATTATGTACCTTTAGATATTATATGTACATTTAGGTATTAATATGTTCACTATGTGTACACTAAAGCTGTCAACAGGATGGAACTCATTCAAGAAGTACTAAAATGTATAATTTAAGAACTAATATATACCATTTACATCTTTATATTTACATTTAGGCACTAATATGTACACTTTACATACTAATAAGTACATTTAGGTACTAATATGCACCTTTAGATATTAATATGTACACTTTAGGTACTTATTATTATGTACCATTTAGGTATTATTATGTACATTTAGATATTATTATGTACCTTTAGGTATTAATATGTACACTTAAGGTACTAACATGTAGACTTTAGGTATTAACATATACACTGGCAACACTTTATTTTAAGGTGACGTAGTTACACGTTACTACATGTACTTACTGTATTAATAACAGTAAATTACACATAATTACAAGTAACTAACTCTAAACCAAACCCTAACCCTAACCGTAACTCTATAGTAAGTAGTTAATTAATATTACTCAGTACTTATTTGAGTAAGTACAATGTAACTACGTCACCTTAATATAAAGTGTAACGGTAACACTTTAGTATAGGGAACATGTATTCACTATTAACTACGACTTTTCCCTCAATAAACTCCTAATTTACTGCTTATTAATAGTTAGTAAGGTAGTTGTTAAGTTTAGGTATTGGGTAGGATTAAGAATGTAGAATAAGGTCATGCAGAAATAGGCATTAATATGTGCTTAATAATTGCACTTTTAAGGTACTAATATGCAAATTTTAGGGTTAAATAATATACAAAGGTGTGCCTTTTGAAAGGATACCGCCCCAGTGACAGCTTTTTTACCTTTTTGTTCTGAGAGTGTATCTACAATATGTTTTACCCCCCTGAACTTGTCACAATGCATTCTGGTATTGCAAGTTATATGCATGCAAGACTGCCATAGATTTGGGCTATTATTAGGTATGTTAGAAGGAACAGACTTCATGTTGTGCGCGCCCTTAAAATGCTGCCTCCGTAGGCAGCTCGCTAGGTTTCGGAACAGAGCCACAGAGACACCGGTTGCGACTGTTACCTTGTGCGCCTGCGCGAGCTATAGGGACACAGGGAGAAAAATAATACGTGTCATTGACATGTGCTCACGTCTACACACATACAAGAGACACACTGCACGGTGTGTGACCTGATCTCGTTCTCGCAGTGCTCACTGAATGGAAGAGTGTCTTGATGAGACCTTCAGGGAGTTAACGGAGCTACTAATGAGTTGCATTTTATGAGGGAGAATGATTGTAGAAAACACATACATTTAGTAGATAAAATACTAGATTTTTTAGACAGCAAACCCTTTACAAAAATGTACCATAGTGGCATTAATTTATGCCAAACAAGTTGTAGTTTAAATAAATAATAATAATGTTCCTCAAACATTATGATGTTCTTCAGAATCTTTGTTATTTTGATGATTGTGGTGATTTACAAATAAAAGTTGTATTTTTGCAGAAGCTGTAGTTTATATTGTACATCGTTGTAAAGGATACAGATGCTGTACACACACAACACACGTTGTGATTAATTATACTTACTGCACTGTCCACGTAGGCTTCAGTCCACACTGTGTCATGTTCATGGTCGATAACTTTAGGTCTGCTCATCACATGCAAATACCGCATCACGTTCTCCTGAACGTCAGCCAGAGTAGAGATCTGACTAAAATAACCTGCACAACACACAATCCACAGCAGATCTGAATTACTCACTGAACCTATGAATATATGGTGAACGTGATTTTAACAAGTACAACGTGTTCCTGGATCAACATCTTTGTTGATTCTGGAACAACATCAACCAATCAGATTTGAGGGACAAGTTTACAGTTTATGTCAAATTTAGGCGTACAACCAGGGTTAGGTGCTTCTACATCAGAGTTATTCACCTATCATTCCCTCTGATTTTAGGGATAAGTTATGGGTAGGGTTAGGTTTAGGGGTAGGGATAGGACTACATTTTTGGGCAGGAATGTTGTTCCAGGATCAACAAAATGCGTTGATCCAGGACAATGTCTTGCTTGTCAAAATTCACAGTGACCATGAATATATATGGTGAGCAGAAGAGACTTTCAAAATCATTGCATGTACAGTATATTTTGTCTAAATGCATTTTGGTATCACTTTCTATGAAGCCTGTAAATGTTCTGCATTTTTACAGATTTCTTTACTGTAATATATTATTTTTAAAGGTGTTCATAATGCATTAAAACAGATGATATAATCTTTTATTTTTATTCATAAGTCATTCTAACGCCCATTATGATATATTATAATGCTTAGTTAATCATAGTTATTGATATGGAAGCTTGTTTCCACCATGAAATAAAAATAAAAAAGGTAATTCTGACTTTTTTCTCAGAATTGGCAGATATAAACTGGGTTATTAAGTCAGAAATTCTGAGATAAAGTCAGAATTGTGAGTTATGAAGTCAGAATTGCGAGTTATAAAGTCAGAATTGTGTAATAAATACTCGCAATTGCATGATATAAAGTCAGAATTGTGTGTTATAAAGTCTGAATTGCAAGAACTGTCTGAAATATATATTTATAATATGCAATTCTGACTTTATAACTCGCAATTGCGAGTTTAAATCTCACAATTCTGAGAAAAAAGTCAGAATTGTGAGATGCAAACTCGCAATTGCAAAAAAAAGGTTAGAATTGTGAGATAAAAAGTAGCAATTACCTTTTTTATTTTTTTATTTAGTGGCGGAAACAAGCTTCCATATATTGATGTAATGCTAGTATAATGTTAATATTCAGATTTTGGTCAATTTTTCCATAAAAAAAAATGTGGGGGGAAAAATGCTGGGCTTTTGAATAATAATGATATTATTACTATAATACATTATACTATTTAAATGTATAGCCTTGAATAGCTTTGAATATTTAGATTATATAAACAGAATATAATCATACATACTTTATTAATTTAAATTAAATTAAGTATGATTATTAAGGTAAGATACAAGCTGATCATCAGATGCCTTTTCCATCCTTTTGGCGGTGTTGAAAATGTGCATGTGCTACTGCAGAGGCTCCAGGTGCAGAGCTAGAAATTCTCAGCTTGTGTGTGTGTGTGAGAGAGCGCTCCTCATCCCGCGGCCAGTCATCCGTGGCGCGGGCACATGGGAGTGATCAACGTTGTGCAGCCACAGAAGCCGAGCTGACAGGAAGAGTGATTTAGGCTCAGTTGACCCTTGACCTCTGCATGTCAGCTCTGCGAGTTGAGCCAGTTGCTGTCGCACTCCCATCAAGCACTCAACACCCGCGTGATTTCCTCCAGCCTTCAAACCAATAAACCCACAGCGCTCGCATCACTCTCGGAAGCTGAACGGAAGCTTCCGTGCTCCAGGAAAACCCAGCCAGGATAATTAATTAACTAATTAGCAAAAATTAAAATGGAATGTAAATCAAATTCAGCTCATCACTCCCCCCCCCCCCCCAAAAAAAATAACGAACCTTTATTGGCGCACGCCATCCATTTCAGGTTATCAGCAAACGCAGATTCCCGGCCAATCAGGTAGGGGAATATACGAACCTATGAAGAAAAAGAAAAGAGTTTCATTTGTGCGATAAATAAATATGTTTTTGGTATTTGTACGTGAAGAGTAAGCATTTTTGTACTTTTGTTTGTATTTATTAAATACTGATACACACAAATTCACAGATGGACAGCTCATACAATGTAAACTTTACACATGAATAGCTTTTAGCTTGGCAAGCTACAGTTTCAAATTTGCAATCACATTGGTCTCTGTTTCTTTCCATTCCTCTGTTTCTCTTTGTTTCTCCACACTGAAAACACACATGTAGCAGATCTCTGAATTTAAATCAAAGAATCTCCTTGTTTCCCACGATGCAATTTCCTGATGTCAGGGTAAAACCTGATTACTTGATTACTCATTAGAAAACAACTGCCTTGGTGCATTTACTTAATTACACAACTGGTGTAACAAATCAGACAGGAAAACTGTTAACCATATGTTTTAAGATTCAGTTTTACATTTCTAGCAGGGATGTGCATGAGTACTCAGAGTGACAGCAATGATCAATCATGAAAATACTGTAATTATGTGATTTTTTATGTTCAACTTAAAAACATTTCATGTTTGAAATGCAAGGGCCTTACAATCAGTGTTATTTTAGTATTATTTATATGCTATTATAATATTTATTAATATTTGTATTAGCTTTTATTTTCACATGTTCAATTTGTCATTTTTATTAGTTATTTATTTTATTTCAGTTTTAGTTTAATTTTAATTTCATTCCGTTTTTGATTCAATTTTTATTTTAATTTCATTCAAGTTTGAATTTTTCATCTAATATTTATATTTTATTTTATTTCAGCTTTATTTAAGTTTTTAAAAGCAATTTTTAATAGTTTTAGTTGACATTAACAACACTGCTTACAATGTGTTTTAGACATTTTTTTTTTTTTTTTTGAAAAGGTAATGTCCAGTGATCTAAAAAAAATTTAAATGCTTTTCATGTTTAGTAGTTTCTTTGAAAACATTTTTATAAGCATGTTTCAAGACGCCCTTGCTGCAGGATGTTAAAAAAAACAGCCAAATGCAACGACTTGCAAACTGCAAATATTAATAGATTGATCTTTTTAAATAGAGAAGACAGATTGACCAAAATGCACGTTTTTATACATTTATTTTATTTATTAATTTGTGCACATGAGGGTGGGTTCAAAATATGGATGTATAAACTCAACCATTCCTCTCGATGTTCCTTCCTCTGCTCACTCATTTTTTCTCCCTCCCCCTCCCTCCTTCTTTTTACCCTCCATCCCTCTATTTCTCAGTACATTGCTCCTGTCTCCCATGTATAAATGGTTTTTGATTCCAACCAATACTGAGCGGTTACACCGCAGTGGGCCAGCGACAATTCACACACACATACAAACACACACCCCTTCTGCAGGCCGTAAAAACGCATTTCTCCTCATGCTGTTTAGGACATAAGATGCAGACTTACACAAGCAACCAATCCAGGCCAGGAATGTTCGTTTATTGTGTTCACCTGAATGCCGAATGCTTTATGAACACATCTGGTAGTGAAAACCGCGCCGCAGCCGGCAAACACTGGTTCACAGGGTCAATCAGGCGACTGATTCAGCACCGCCAAAGGGCAGGTACATGTGCAAACCCTCCAAATCAGTTTATTCAACATTTTCCCCTATGTTTGAAGAGTGTGTCAAATAAGCTGGTGCTGTCAGCAATTCAATATATATTAACACACTTTTTCAGACAACCACCGCAGGAGCCAAACACAATTCCTCAAAATGTCAAAACGCTCTCAAAAGGGAATTTTACACTTGTGCTGGGGTGAAAAAAGCAATCATAACTAAATCTATAAAGTAAGAGAAAACACACTGTGCTTAGGTAGGAAAAGAACCAATATACTTGAGAGAAACAATGCTGCATTTGATCATGTATCTCGAGTAGGATTTAGTTATGAATATTCATGCTTTTATGCTTGTTTGATGCTTTTAAACTGAAAATGTGGTTGCTATGCATGGAAAACCTTCTTTTTAATAATTCTTTATCTTACCTTTCGCTCAGGCCAGTTATATTTGGCAAAAACATCATCATACATTTCAGTGGCTCCATCTGTTATCAGCATGATCGCCTGACTACATGAACTTCCACGGCCGGTCTGATTAATCTGCACGGTGAGAGGGAGAGATAAGGAGACATGAGAAAGAGAGAGACTTTTCAATATGAGACTAAGAATTCAGTTCGACATTCAGAATAAACACTATCAAAATGCCTTAGAATGATTCACTAACACATAAAGCTAAAATTTAACAAAAGAATCTATTTTAGTTGGGGGAAAAAAAAAACAAGAGAAGCAAACAGGAAATTGTCTTCTGAGTGGTTTCTGTATCTACATTATGAGGCTCTGACAGATTCCTCATATATAATGCTTTGTAGATGATAAAGTGTTTATGCTGTATGATAAAATGGTTCCGTCCTGGATGCTGATTGGTCGATCTCAAGAGTAAACAGCTACTACAATACATTTAACTAGTCAAACTATATTTTTTTAGTGTAACAGTAACAGTAGCTTAACTGTGGACACAAAATAGCACAGCCTCTCATACTTTATTGTTTAATTATGTTATGATTACATTGTTTATATACAGTTTTTTTAGGATTACTGTAAAGGCTACAATGCATTAATCTTATTTGGGAAGCACTGCATGTTTTGATCAAATCTTTGCAATATGCGATAATATCTCAGGGTTATACCTGCAGTTAGGTCCAAAAGAATCTATCAAAAAATTATATATATATATATATATATATATATATATATATACATACATAACTATAACTGTAAAATTACAGTAAAATATATTGTGAAATATTTTTACTATTTAAAATAGCTGTTTTCTATTTTAATATATTTTAAAATGTAATTTATTCCTATGATGTCAAAGCTAAATTTTCAGCATCATTACTCTAGTCTTCTGTGTCACATGATCCTTCAGAAATCATTCTAATATGCCGATCTGCTGCTCGAGAAACATTTCTTATTATTACCAATACTGAAATATATTTTTTGTGGAAATGGTGATACATTTCTGTTGAGTAGTCTTCAATGAATAGAAAGTTCAAAAGAACATAACTTCTTTGAAATAGAAATATTCTGTATTATAAATATCTTTACTATCACTTTTGATCAATTTAATGTCCTTGCTGAATACATTTTTTTTTAAATTTCTTTCAAAAAAAAACTTTTGAACAGTAAAGTATAATATATTAACTTATATTAACATGAACAAAATCTGATTATCATGTTCTCTAGCATGATTTGAGTTTACTTCAAGGTTAAAAATGGATTTTAATTCCTAGATTTTCAGACTTTTGTAGTTTCAAATGAACAATGACATTATTATCTTTCTAGAGCTGCTTTATGCAAATTGAATTCTGTTTGCATCATTGATCATCATTTACCTGTTTAACATTGTAAAGCTGCTTTGAAACAAGGTGTATTGTATAAAGCACTACATAAATAAAGATGACTTGACTTGACAGAGGGATTGAGCAGAATACACTACATAGTATCTCATAGAGGGAGACGTTTTGCTGCTAAAACAACCTGCATTATAGGTGATAATCAGGCTTTGTATTCTCTATTGTAGTCTTTATACCAAGCGAACTTTACTGCGGTGCAGTGCATGATGTCATTCCAAAAGTCAAAGACTGCTGCATCTACTTAGTTTTTTTTTTTTTACTTTCAACCAATCAGACACAAACACAGCATGCGGTCCTTTAAAGGGGCCGGACTCTGGGTTTTACGATTACCATATTAATGGACTGGCTCTAATGAATGTGACAAATACAGATACAACCCAGTCTCTCTTTTCTGTCTCCCTGTCTCTCCCCTCCTTGTTCTTTCCGCGAGACTAGTGGTCTGAGAAAAGAGAGATAAAGGGCACAACTGGACCGACTTTGAGTGCTATCTCGTCTGCAATTGCCTTTGCTTTCATCAGCTTATTAATCAGCACTGCCAATTACCGCGATTAATCACAGGGAGAGATAGAGGTGTCTCGAGGAGGGGCCGGAACAGTGAGACAAAATGCAGGCTCACACACGCAAACACACACACTTGTGTAGGAGCAGAAAGGAGGGCAGTCATGATACCAGACTTCTGTAATCTCACGGTTTTGGTAATCTTCACTCACCTCATTTAAGATAGTGAAAGCCTCACTCAGTGCATTGCCCAGGAGTCCGATTCCTTTGGCGAATAACTTGTCCAGATGCTCTTTAAAGTGCTGATGAATAAGAACATGAGAAATGGCTTTCAGATATGTTTTAGGAGTCCTAATTTCACTGAAAATTAGGTAATTACAGCAGCAAGTGTGTGCCATTGTTTAATAAAAGAAAGACATACATCCTTATTAGTACTGTCAGCTTGAACGAGAGTGCCGTTTAGACAGGGCTCCACATAATGGATCTCTTGATTGTACTGGAAACACAAGAAATTAGACACAGTGAGCATTAATTAAAAAAAGCCTTCAAATTAATTGATATCCTAAAGGGTACTAATTATTCCACTCATGGATATTAAATCAAAATTTCCTTGCGTTTTTGAATCGAAAGTACATGAACATACTGTTACTTTAAAAAAAAAGATCATAGTCTAAAAAACTATCCATTTTAATGCGAACATAATTTATTACATAAATTCTTTATTTATTTTAAGTTTTTAATGTTTTTGAAGGAAGTATGCTGACCAAGGCTGCATTTATTTGATCAAAAATACAGTAAAAACATATTTTTACAACTTAAAATAACTGTTTTCTATTTTAATATATCTTAAAATGTATTTATTTCTGTAATGGCAGAATTTCTTAATTTTCAGAAATCATTCTAATATGCTGATTTGGCACTCAAAAACTCCTTTCTTATTACAATCAATGTTGAAAACTGTTGTGCTGCTTAATATTTTTGTGGAAACCGTGATACATTTTTTACAATATAAAAGGCTTTAATGTCACTTTTTATAAATTACATAATAAATATAATAATATAATAATATGACTGTTTTAAAATGTAAAATCATTTAATTTCTGAAGTTTCTCGCAGCCACTGATCTAGAATCAATTTTTACCTTTTTAAAGGTTTAGATTTAGGGTGTGAAAACTGATCCTAGACCAGCTGCATTATCCTAAAGCAGCATTCAAATTGATATCTATATTCATAAAAACACATCATGCCTTTGTAGACGAAGGATAAAGCTCAGAGAAGGCTAAACTTTCCCAAGCTTTACACAAGAGAGGAAACTTTCTCTGTTCGACTCACTGCAATAATGTTGAAGAAGTCATCATCCCCGAGCGTGTCCAGTATGGAAGCGACTGTCTGTCTGGCTATAGTCAATCTTAAACCCTTCATACTGCCACTGACATCCACCAGAATCACAACATCTTTAGGAGAGGTGGCTGCCTGGATATACCTGAGATAACAAGATTCAGACAGAAGTGTTAATGCATGAATCATTTAGAAATAAAATAAAATGTTAGGCTAAACTGGAATCTATTCTTGAAAACCAAACCAAAGCTTACTGATCATGCTCACCACCACAAAACAAATAAAAAGCACAAAAGAGACATTTCAAGAATCATTTAAAGAAGAAAAAAGTCGTTCATACCATTTTCTGTTCCTGCAGTCAAAAGCAATGACACCATGTTCATCAGGATGCCATTTCACACCTGAAAACACACATAGTGTAAAGAATTTAATTCACAGGTTGACATAAAAGAATTTGATATTGTATTATATATGGATATTGTTGATATTGTATATGATGTTTTTCCCCACACACACATCCTAGTGTCTCAGAACTGTTCATATTAAAATCACGTTTCACATTTATCATTTATAGTTTGCAGACTCTTTACTTAGAAATCAAAATATGGTTTATCTCTGTGGCTCAGCTCCTCATCCACATCTGTTTAGCACAAATAGCTAATTTATGTAAATTTGGCATAATGCTATAAGATGTAAGATGTGATTTAGCCAGCCACAGGCTTTGATTAATGGAAGGAATTTTCTCTATGTCCTCTCTGATGGTCTGTAAAATTAAAACATTAGTGAAATCAGCCAGTTTGATCTTCATCACTTTCCGCGCCGACATAATGCAACATTACACACCTGGGTATTGTCGGAAAAAACCTTTAGCGCTTCCAAAGTACTGCCAAATAAGGGTTGGGTCCCTTCTGAAGTTATCCACGAAAACTTTGTTCAAGGCTTCTGACCAATAGACTCCATTAACAATGTCAGGGTCTGAAAGGATGAAGAGAGATAATGAGTGAGAATTTATTTGCATCATTTGCAATCATAGCAGAAACACAGTCCTAATTTGACCTTTAACCCTAATTTCGTTCGTCGTACAAGCCCAAAGTGGAGCAGTTAAATCACCTCATCCCAGTTCCACCCCTCCTTCTGCTCCGAGTCCAACCTGACTCCATAAAAAACCTCTTGCCTTTGTCCTCAAGCACACAAAGCGATGCCATTGAAAGGCCATTACGGGTGCACACAAAGGGACGCGGTGCATCCACCGCGAGTGAGCGCCCACTGCAGCATCCACAGATCACAAAGCGAACAGCTACTTTAAGAGTGATTACTCTGTTCTCAGCGCGCTCTTCGCTGGGGCATTGAGCCCTTGGCTTCGTTCATTGCGCCGTCCCCAGGTAGTTATTGACCCGTAGTGCTGCAGTGACACTGAGGAGTTCGTTCTCGGATCAGTAACTTCAGAATGACCTGAGGTGGTTGGCTATTATCACTGCTCTATGACATACTAACTTAACTCTCTCTATCTTTCACTCCACAACCTCAGGACACCCAGGAGCTGTTTATTAGCGGCACATTCAAAGCTTTTAATCTGTTAATTAATCTGTTTCTTTGTTAATATGCATAAAAGACTAATAAATGACCATAATAAAAATCATTATTGACCACCAATAATAATTCATAACAACTGAGCACCAAATCTGCATTTTAGAATGATTTCTGAAGGATCATGTGACACTGAACACTGGAGTAATGATGCTGAAAATTCAGCTTTGATCACAGGAATAAATTACACTTTAAAATGTATTCAAATAGAAAACAGTTATTTTACATTTTAAAATCATTTCACAATATTACTATTTTTATTTTTGTATTTTCAAATAAATGCAGAGACTTCTTTCAAAAACAATCATTTAGTCTGCTTAACCTTGCCACTTTCTTACAATTGACTGAAGCTAGCATTCAGATATGCCTCTATCTAATCAACAACTGATGGAGAGAAGTCCCACCTTACATATTATCATTTCTGTTAAAAAGAATATATCTGCCACTACATCCATAACATCGCAACTTTAAAGGTACAATGTAACTTTTGACCCTCTAGTGGTTAAAAAACAAAATCTCCAAAAAGGCAAGCCTATGTTGATTCACGTTATATTATGAACTCTGTCTTATTCTGTTTCTCTTCTGTTCTGCGTTTTTTTTAACGTGCTCCATGTCAACCTTTCTTGCTCGTTGTGACAAATAACCTATGCCACTCCCACACTATACAAGCATCAAAGTAACCGGAGCAACTTTTCTCTATTTACGTTTTTAACGAGACATGAAATAACGAGACATTTTCCTGTGAAAACCATCTAACTGGGTCTAAAATATAAACACTTTTAATAGGCTTACCATAGTGAATCAGGGTAAGACAAAACACGTTTTGGAAGAAGGATTGATGACGTATTGACTGATTTAAATTTTGAACAAAAAAAGTTTACATAGTGTACTTTTAAGCAGTTTGCTCCTGCTGGTAGATGGGTGAACTGCAGCATTTTGCTGCAAAAAGTATTCAAAATAGCCAATTATGCTGACATTTTTTGCATACAACATACAATACAAATCAACAATATTTCATTATATTATAGCAGATGTTTTACCAAGCCTTAATAACTCTTAAAAGCATGAAATGGACTGACATTTTTCCCATTCTGCTGCTCAGGATAGCAAAGAGTTTTGGAACTGTGCGTGTTCTTGTACTGCCATCAACCAATCAATGTGTCATGTTGGTTGAATCACACCCTAGATCCTGTATGCCTAGGTAAAAACAGGATGCATTACCTTTATTGTACATGTTGGTTGGCACCTGCACCACGCTGAGGCTGAGGTTGACGGATAGGTTATTAAAATGATCGTTGGGTTCCAGAAGGAACTCTCCTCCCAGCTCCACGCTGTTCCCATCTTCATCCACCTCGTTTATCAGCACTGCATTGAAATACTCATACTGCAGGAAGAAAAACGAGCAAAACAAGTCTATATAGAGGTGTCAAGCTTGAAAAAAGAAAATGTAAATGAAAAAGTAAAAATTTTATTTTAGTTGATAATAATACAATATTGCTGATATTTATTCTATGGTGTTACAGCAACTTAACATTCAAAAGTTTACAGTTAGTAAGACTTTTTAAAAATAAATTAATACTTTCATTCATCACGGACACGATAAATTGATAAAATATGACAGGCAAGACATTTATAATGTTACAAAAGATTTATTTTTTAAATAAATGCTGTTCTCTTGAATCTTATTAATTCATTGAATCTTAAATAATCTCAACTTATTAGGATGATTTCTGAATGATCATGTGACACTGAAACTGGAGTAAAATTCAGCTTTGTCATCACAGGAATAAATTACATTTTAAAATACATTAAAACACAAAACAATAAAATTGTAATAATGTTTTTCAATATTGCTGTTTTTACTGCATTTTAGATCAAATAAATGGTGAGCATAAGACACTTCTTTTGAACGATCGTGTCAAAGTTTAAGATTTATCAGAGACTTAACTGAGAACTCAGTTATGTTTCATTTAAGTTTGGCTCAGATGTTTTTCCAAAAAAGTTCATATCGAAATTTTTGACTTTGCAAATCTGAGCACAGTTTGAGACACTATTGACATTTGAAACTCTAGAGGAATTTGAAATTACATGTGAGATTACTAGGGTCTTTTACTCAAACAAAAAAACTAGAGAATGTTCAGCAAAAGTCTCTGTTTAATCTCAATGCTGTCTGGGAGAAAACAAAAACTGAGATATTAAACATTAGTGATTTTTCTATCCTACAGGAAAACAGCCAGGTATGCATAAACATTTAGACTAAAACACTAAAAATGTTATTTACGGACTGCATGCACACACACTCTATAGGTACAACATTTCACGCGTGTCCCAGTTGAACTATAAAGGATAACGGGCAAAGAACATTTAGTTTGTGTCCAGAGGCCATGCGTGATTAAACTACCTCTCACTTTACTGGACTAGAGGTCATTCTGTGAAAAGAGGCTATCTATCTGTTAGGTGAGTGTACTTGGTAACACCTTTGTGTTTACTATTAAGCGGCGTGTGTGTGTATGTGTGTGTGCAACATCTCCTGTTGGGGAGGGGGGGCATCGCTACAGCAATGACAGCTCATACCACGGCTGGGCGCTCCGGTGATACACCCCTGGGGGGGCGGAGGGGGAGCGGAGTCGAGAGGAGCGTAGCGAGGCAGAGGAGAAACGCTCCATACTCAGCGTTTCTGACAGCACTGCGACAAGCTTTTGAGGGTTATCAACAAACAGCAGGAGCAGGAGCTCCACACCCGACCGAATCCCGGTCCCAGTGGGTCCCAGTGAGTCAGAACTCCTCATTCGAAGAGTCACGGTCAGAACTGTTTCCTCCAGATCGTTATAAACATTCACTATCGGCCAGACCATTTATTGAAAGCTGAGTTTTTATATACTCACACTGAGGCACTAAGATAATTCAGCAATTTTTTAGGCCTTTTTTATTTTATTTAGGTCAATTTTTGTTTTTAATTAATTGCATTACTCTTTTTATTTTTATATTAATTCCCGTAATAAATCTCCATTACATTTTTTATGTCCTGATGTCTTTGTTTAACATCAATATAACCCAATAAAATACTCACAAAAACTTATTCTTTTAATAAATCATACTTATCGTACAATTACTAATTGATGTAACTAAAAATAATTGTATATATATTTATATATATGACGAATAAGGTTTTTAAAAGTGTAAAATACATAATTGAGATATAATTAATTTGGAAGTTTTATGAAGTGTTAAAAATGAGATTATGTGGTTTTTATAATCAATTAACACTGCTTTTGTCATTTTTACAAGATGGACAAAATTTGTCACCAAAAAAAGTCATTCAGTTTAACCAAAATGTTGGTTTTACCGAATGACACTTTTGGTTATACCGAATGACACTATTTTCAAACAATGCTAACAGGTTGATATCTAGCTAGCTTGCTAGTTAGCTTGCTAGCTAGCTAGCAAAAGGACAATCAAACATGTTATATTTAGTACAAGTTTTTAGCGGTTGTACCAAATGACCTGATGTTTCAGGACATGTGTATGAGCAAGTGAAAACATGAATTTTTCAAATAGTTAAAAGAGAGTTTGCTTCACAACCATGTGGTCCTTTGCAGGTGTCTGAATGATGTCACATCCTGTCACATGATATTGATCGCATGACTTGATCCAAAATGGTCCTTTTATATTGGTTACTCCAAATGACATCAATGAAATTTTCCGGACATTCTTTCTCATAACAAAGCAACGACTTCTACACATAATTTTAATACCATTTTGCACTATGTTGATATATGATGTTATAAAATGCCAGAATAACAAATATATACATTTATTACATTTTAAGATATTTTAATCACAAATGAAATGGCTGTATTGGCCTAAACCGAATGACCTTTTGACATTTCAAAATCTTTAAAATACCTTTATATGTAGCAAAATATAATTAAAACCTTTTGGATTCAATAAAAGCGATCTAGTTGTACTACCTTACATACTTTGGATGGTATATATATTTTTTTTTTTATTATTATTAAGGTCTTCGGACAAAAAAATGACCCGTCACGTCATTGACCCATATATATGTGTGTGTGTGTATATATATATATATATATATATATATATATTAGGCCTACAAATTAAAATTAAAGAATAAATGAGTGTATAAAATGAATTAACGTGTTAGAATAAAGAGTGTGTATTTCTAAAATAAACATCCTTCCTTTCAGTCAAAAGTTTTTTTGTTATAAAAACAACATACAGAAATATAGAGACTATAAAAAACCAACTCTTTCACTATAATTAAAAAAAACACCATTTATGAATCATTGGAAATGTATTTTTACGTACAAGAGAGTGCATGAATTCATTACTGAGGGGGGATAGCATTATTTTAAACGTATTTTGCTTCAGTGAATTTTCCATTTGTCCCTGAATAGCGCAGCCAACATGGAGTCATTTATCTTAGTCGGAGTGTGGAGGCCGGAGCGAGGGGAGGGCTTTCCGGCACATAAATATATATATAAATATAATTCACTTCAAGAACTAAGCTGGAGGTCATGTACAGGATATTTGCATAAAGCAGGGCTACAAGATTATGGCAAGGAGTGCAGGGGCTTTGCCATTAAAATATCCCTTAAGATTCAATTCTAAAGAACACAATAGAGTTTAATACCACACTTTATGAAATATCCATGAAAATAATTCAAAATTAGTATGCATGTAATTTTTGTGTTTGGACATTTCTGACACTACAAAGTGGCATAAGATCATTAGAGTGATTGGGTTTTCTTTAAGAACTGTCCATGGTTCTGAAATCTTCCCATATGATACTGCAAAAACAAACAAGTGTACAAACTCTCACCTGTAGGTCAGGGTTCTCCTCATGCTGAAGATGAGCTTCCTCTGCCGCTTCTACGAGCCTCTACACATGAGCGACATGACACAGAGAACAGAACAAACATAGAAGAGATGATTGATGGCAAAATACACTGATGGGCAACATGAGCTTTGTGCGATAGATTTCAAAGATGCAGACATTTGTGATCATAATAGCCTCTAGCTACATGTAAAAGACATTATAAAATGTCATTAACAAATATATTACATTTTATAATGCTTATCAGATCATAAGATAATGTACTTTCAGAAAGTCTTTGATTCATATGGGCGGGGGGGTTGACTTTCAATAACAAACTGACCCTGAGAAACATTCACAGGTGAAAACTAGCCCTGTCATAAAGACAGATTAATGAAAGTTAAAAAGTCATAATGATTTATTTATGAAAGTAATTGTATAAGGTGACCTATTTAAAGCTAAACTAAACAGTAATATAATGTTTAGTTTACCTTCTGCTTGCAAACAGGTTGTATTTCACGTGGCGGCTTGTTCCCTTGCGGCAAACACAAGTGTGTGTGTGTTTGTGTAAAGGACAGTTTATGTTTTGTCGTCATTGAAAAGTGCTGGCATGCATTTTTAGTTACATGGCGGTATAATTGCTTCCAATCCACAAAGCGCTTTAGGAAAAATAATTAATACCTGTCGCATTTCGAGGAAATTATAGCAAAAACAAAAGTGAGGCTTTTATAAATACAAGCTACCTAAGCCAAGCTGCTCTGTAAAATAATAGCTACTATAATAAGGCTATGTTCCTAGAAAAAAAAAAAAAAACAATAAAAGAACATATTTTAATGTCTTTGTTTATGTAACGTTATGTCGACAATATAGCCTAATATTATTTTCACAAGATAAATTGTCTTCTAAATATGTTTTTAGATACAAACAGGGTGAGAATTATGACAGTCAAAACATACGGCTGGAGGGGGCGTACATATTCTTTTACACGCAAGTACATTTCAATTGTGTTTTTAAACGTCTCATTAACCACAAAAGCTAAATCACGAGATAGAGAAGAGGGGAAAGAGTTAGTTAGAGCGCGTATTTTCACCTGTCGCCAAACAGGCGGCGCTAGCGAACTGAATAGCGAGTTTACCTGAGGAGGTAAGCATTTAGCAACAGTAGCCTACACACGACGCTTATTTAGCCTTCCGTTGCGATTATTATCAAGTTAACAAACATGACAAATCAGTAGAGATTAACATCACAGTTAGCCTAGGCCTATCCTAAAAAACGTTAACATATATTTTTGTTTAAAAAGTCTATTTGATGCTTAGCTAACTGTTTGCTGCTGAAGCTCAAAAGATGACACCCCGAAAAATAGGCCTACAAATACCTTTTCGACGATCCTGAAAGACTGTTCTGATTTACCTAGTTAATTCCTATAACCGCCCCAACAGAAGTTATAACTTGTAAACAATATTTCAGTAGCTAATAAGTTTGTCAGCGCGCGGATTTCCTCTCACGTGCTCGTGAACAGAAGGCGCGTTCGCCTGAGTAGAAAGGAGGACATCATTTGTCATTTTATTATAGATTTAACATATCACAACAAGTAGGCTATATAACAAAAACATTTTAAGATATATAAGCGAGACAACACGAACATTATCAGCAGAAAATCATTTAAACTCTGGATAAAAATTATGTTTTTATTTGTATTTGTAGAATTATTTTCCAATAAAATAAAATATGCTGCAATACACTTGGATTTCTGTTGTATAAATTGTATAAACTCCCTTCAATTCCGTCGAACGTGTAAATTTATTTCGTATATACGCGCATCGCATCCATTTTATAAAATCGGAATGCAGCAGCAGCTACCTATTTATGGGTTTTACCTTTCATGGCAAACCGACTCCATTGCATCATAAAGTGACAGTGTGTATCTGCAGGAGTTAGATAAGCCTATCTCCTCCACACACACAGGCAATTAAAGCCTGGACCGTGTGTGTGCCTCTGAAGAATAACGGCACGAGCCGGTTGTAACGGGAAAATCTTTATGTTCTTCTATATAGAAGGGAGAAGCTTCAACCGAGATGCTTTTTATACGTTCGCAATAAATAAAGCTGTTGCGGCTGCAGCATCCAGGACAATAAATGACTGATGGAAAATGCTTAAACAATAAGAATTCATGCAAAAATCGTAAAATAATTAAAAAAATGGCACTAGATAATAATAATTCCAAACTATTTTAACACACACACACACACACATAAAACTATATGTTTTTAAAGGCTGTTCATTTAAAAGACGCATGCAGAAGATTTTTAAAAATCTCTTCCTTTTAATTGTTACTTACTCGTGTGGCCTCAGCTTTTTTCCGAAATATTTCCTCCATATTCTGCGCCAAAGTTTTCACCACTTTTGCGCCGTCAATCTCCTCTATTCGCACAGATTTCTCATATTCCTTGTATTTCTAAAGAGAAATAAATGGGTCATGTTACGCAATGAATGTACGCACGACAGATATTTTACTACTTTTAGTGCCAGTATGGTCAAGGCTGGATGACATTTATTTAATAAAAACAATTCTTTAAACAGTACAAAACTGACACACGTTGTCTCGCAATAGTGACAGTCTGTTGCATGTTATGAACAGCAATTTATTAATAAAAAATAAAATATTCAACTCTTAAAAACACATTGAAAACAGGCTAAAAACAAAAAGAACAGATAGTAAACAGAAATAAAATAAAATCAGTTTTATTTAACTGCATTCATATTTGCACACTTTAATACAACGGATCACTATTTATTTCTTTGCTGTGTGTGTGTGTGTGTGTGTGTGTGTGTGTGACCAAATTTCCCCATAAAGATAGTAATACCAGTCATTTTTAACCTTGTGGGGACTTTTGTTTTGGTCCCCATGAGAAACAACCGCTTATATATCATACATAATGTTTTTTAAAAATTTAAAACAGAGAAATTTTAGAGTTATAGAATTTACAGTTTTTACAGTATAAAAATCATTATGTCTATGGAATGTCATCACAAAACATGGAAACCCAACGTGTGTGTGTGTGTGTTTCACATTGTGGTTTGAAGTATCTCAAATAATCTCAGTGGAAATCTTATTATAAAGTCTCTGCTTTGTTTATGAATATCTAAAGAAAATCTCCTTCAAAGATATTAAAATTCAGCAAATTCAGATATAAAACTCCACCAGACAGAAAAATAAAACAACACTTTTAGCCCCAGATCTTTTATATAATGGTATTGATTTGCACAAAGCAAATTAGATAAATGTGGGGAACCCGTGATCATCTTTTCTTTTAGTCTAATGTGATACCCTCAAACATGAGTTTAAATCGATGTCCAGCATGACAAGTTCATTTGTCAGCTTGTGATTAGTAAATAGGGACATTTACGTATTCAATCTGAGGGAGGCAGATATGTGTGGCAGCGAAAGATGGACGGACAAGACAAATAAAAAAAATGACAGGAGACAGTGATGGAGAGACGGGGGACGGTAAGAAGAGGCCTTTACAAGTCTTCATGACCTACGCTTTGCATTGTCTCTTCGTTAATACAGCTGTCGTTCCCATTCGAGTGAGTGCCACAAGTCTTCAGATAAGCGTGCCGTTGTGCGCCTCTCTCTGGCAGCGGCCTTTCTGATTGGTCGATAAGACATATCCTCTCCAGATAACGAGCTCAATCTTGTCCCCGTAATTGGTGGAACTGCTGCTGCAGTGTCTGTTATTGGTGGAGGAAGAGCGTTGTGGGTGGGCTGCTTTGGGGAGGCTGGGCATGGCTTGTCGAAAGGTCCATGCATTGTTGGAGGGTAATTGAAATGGAGTCAGAATTCGGGAGAAAGATAATAAGTTGTCAAGCCTGGGCGAGTCTGGATAATGAACTACACTTCAGACAACGCTGAGTCTGCAGTACAAGCGACACCTGAAGCAACAGCACTCAATGGGCGTTGTG
Organism: Hypophthalmichthys nobilis; assembly: GCA_037950665.1. Classification (NCBI taxonomy): domain Eukaryota; kingdom Metazoa; phylum Chordata; class Actinopteri; order Cypriniformes; family Xenocyprididae; genus Hypophthalmichthys; species Hypophthalmichthys nobilis. The sequence goes on from CM075487.1 coordinate 23,654,938, forward strand.
ATATTAGACTATTCAAACACACTCAGGCATCGACGCCTGCAGGCTTACACCACTCCAATATAAAAATTAAAATAATGATTAAAATAAGTTCATGTTAAATGAAACATGGAGATAAATTTTATGAAAAAAACAAAAAAACACTCAAGTTCCAAAACGTGTGCCGCACAGCCTTTCTGATGAAAACTTAAAGGATTAGTTCACTTCAGAATTAAAATTTCCTGATAATTTACTCGCCCCCATGTCATCCAAGATGTTTATGTCTTTCTTTTTTCAGTCGAAAAGAAATTAAGGTTTTTGAGGAAAACATTCCAGGATTTTTCTCCATATAGTGGACTTCACTGGGGTTCAACGGGTTGAAGGTCCAAATTGCAGTTTCAATGCAGCTTCAAAGGGCTCTAAACGATCAGAGATGAGGAATAAGGGTCTTGTTTAGCAAAACGATTGGTCATTTTCTGAAAAAAAAAATAAAAATGTTATACTTTTTAATGATGTTTTATTAACAAAGTTCAGGAGGAGCAAGTTCAGATAATTAACCTAATTAGCACAGGTGGACAGCATTCAGTTAATCAACTTCAACCAATGTCAAGAGGGATAAATTCAGCAGACTTACCTCTGTTCATCTGAGAGTTTATCAGCATCCCCCCTCTACCCCATCTCTTCACTTCTAGTTCTAGGAGTACTCTGGGTTCGGGCCAAAATTCAGAGCTCGGAGCCCTCTCCCCGGACAGCACGCCAAATAGCATAACTTTACTCTATTTAAATATATGGATATGTGAACTCGTGAAACCACAAATGCTCATCTTGCACTGCTCTGCGATGCGCCACGCATTACGTAATCACGTTGGAAAGGTCACCCCGTGACGTAGGCAGAAGTACCGTTCAAGTGCTTACAAAGCGAACGTGTAAAGACTGAGTCAAATACCCTTTACAAAAGAAGGTAAAACAACGATGGCGGACGATTTTGAAGTTGGAGGAGAAAATGAGATGGAGTTTTTCACCCTAATGCATAGGGCATCACAGAGCAGTGTAAGACGAGCATTTGAGGTTAAAAAGTTTTTATATTTTCTATAAAATGACCGATCATTTCGCTAGATAAGACCCTTATTCTTTGTCTGGGATCGTGTAGAGCTCTTTGAAGCCGCACTGAAACTGCAATTTGGACCTTCAACCCATTGAACCCCAGTGAAGTCCACTATATGGAGAAAAATCCTGGAAAAAATGTGTCTCACACTTCTTATTTCAAGACACTCTCGTACATCCAAAATCCCACGTTCTACAAAATCCTTTTAAATTAAAATAAATCACATGAAAACGCATAAAAAGTACCACTGAATCCAAAAACCAAAACAGAATGTGAAACCAAAAACAGGACATACATCACATGTAAACAGTATGCATGCATGTCTGTCCCAGTTTTTAAATATAAAAACCATGAAAACACACATGCACACACGCTGGTTTTCCATGTTTTATGAGGACATTCCATAGACATAATGATTTTATACTGTACAAACTGTATATTCTATCTCCTAAACCTACCCATGCATTTTTACATTTTCAAAAAACATCACTCAGTGTGATTTAAAAGCTGTTTTCCTCATATGGACCAAAAAATGTCCCCACAAGTTCAAAGATTTAGAATATTGCCATCTTTGTGGAGACATTTTGTCCCTATAACGTAGGTTACACCTGAACCACACACACACACACACACACACACACACACTATATATCACTAGTTCCACGATCCTTGTAACTTACAAAATGTGTTGTGATTAAAAATAAGATTTCTGTAAGCAAAACAATCTTGCATTTTTTTTAATTTTGTTTTTTTTTTTACAAGACAACAGGACATCAAATAGCATGGAAACACACACTCTGGCACATCTCAGACCCCCAACATGTTTCTAACACCAACACCCCCCTCCACACACACAGATCGCAGCACCACGCGGCAAATTACCCCTTTAAGAGAGAGACCATGGAGAGTTATTGAGGCGGAACAGTTCATTTCACGCCTGTCCTGCCTCCCCACCCCTCACCCCCATTCCGGCTCCCTCCCTGGCCCCCAAAAAAGCCATAATCAAAGCCATTAATGCTGCGTTCGTCAATAGTGATGATCACCCCACTGATTCAAAACACAGTAGCGAAATAGTCCCGGGGAGAGTCCCAGACTACCAGATGCTCCTGGACAAAACAAGTTTCTGCCATCATATTCTCAAGATGCTGCAAAATTATTCACTGTAAAGATGCTTAATGGTAATGTATTTATACAATCTGTTATTTTGTTGCGGTGAGTTGGAAATTTCAGTGATTGAAAGCAACAAAGGGTGACATTTGTATGGCTGTTTTCCCCCCCTTTGTGTAAAAATCAGGTAATTTTGCATAACAAGCTTAATGATCACTCTTAACGATCCTCCTTAATGAACCGGCCTGCTGCCTCATCCCTCCCTTTCTGCTTCCAGCTCTTCAAACAGACAGTTTATTGGCCCTGAGCCCCACCCATCGGTCACGCCCACTGAGCAGGATGATGGGAAAAAGTGCAAACATACGCAGAAACGGCAATGAAGAGAGAACACAACTGGCTGGGACATTTTACAATGTGTTAATGTGTGTGTGCGTGCGATAATTCTGGGTAGGATGATGGAACATGTTCATTATTGATGTTTTGGCTGAATCAGGAACAGATTTCCATCTTAACTCTTATCTTAAAGCGACAGTTCACGCAAAAATGTGTCATTTTTTACTCAACCTTATGTCATTCCAAACCCATATGTTGTATTTTTAAATGCATTTTTTCCATTGAAAATTTAAGGATACATTATAAACAATATCCCTCATCTCTTTTTAATACAGTTCATAGTAGGGATGCACCAATATAATTTGTTTTTGGCCGATACGAAACCGATTTTAACAAACAACTATTGGCTGATAACGATATTTGTCACTTGCATATTTATTAGAACTTTTGTCATTAAAATTAGGGATGCACAATATGCTGGTCACCATATCTGTATCGGCCAAAATAAGTTCATTTTTAATGTTATCGTTATCGGTCCAAGAAGCAAATTTGGCCGATATATTAAAGCCAATAAAAGGAAAACATAGTTAAGTGTGTCATATAGGCTACATTAAATTATAATGAGAACTTTATAATAGTGAGCTTGGGACATGGTTTTTAATGGTGAGACTTTTGTTTTTGTAATCAGGCTCCCAAAAATTATATAAAAATTTGGATTTATATCTGTTATCGGCTTTCAAATATAAAGAATTATCGGTTATCGGTATCAGCCAAAATTTTCATATTGGTGCATCCCTAATTAAAATAGATTACTGTTTTGATCATGCTTTAAATCAAATTATTTCCATTGAACATGGATTGGATTCATTTAACATTCAACAGGCTAACATTATAAGAGAGGCAGAAAGTAAGATATAAAAACAAAATACAAATAAGAAAACATGACAACCTTCAGAGGTTATTTGTGCTATCAAACTATATGCTGACAAACTATATTTTGTACACATTTCATTTTGTTTTGTCAAGTAATTATTTTACCCAGAGAAATGCGATGGATTATGCAACAGACATTATACAACTCAGTGCCTTCACGCAGTTAATTAATACATAATTTGATATCCTGATGGTTTAAATTGATCAAAAATCAGTCAATAAATATGGACAAAATGACAAAAAGCACTACAAAAGTTGGCAATACAACCAATGCACTATGTTTCAGCCTTCTGAATCATAACATTTTTATAGCAAGGAACAAATGGAAATTTAAGTCGATATCTGATAATCTTCCACTCCACTGAAGCGCTGAAATTTGCATTCGCATTCAGGCCGTGTTGATGCACAATGCCATATTTGGCATCACTGTCATGAAGTTTCACTGGTTTTTGTGTTTTTTGTAATGAATATGGTGTGATAGTTTGAATATGCAGAATGAGAAATTAGATTTTTCAGTAAATAATAACCCAAACATGAATAATCTGTCATCATTTATTCAACCTCATGCTGTTCTAAACCAGTATGACTTTATTTCTTCTACAAAACACAAAAAAAAGATATTTTGAACAACACTTGAGTCCACAACAGTAAAGGTGCGTCCCAATTTACGTCTATTCTTTGTTGATTTTTAGTATAAATAGTGTAGTGTGTTTACAAAAAAAAAGAAAAAAGTGTACTTAAAATACCCAGATGATGCACTTAATTAACTGAAAAAAAATACTGGACATCATTGGACACTTCATGCACTCAAATGTCGCAGTTTTCCTTAAGTTGCAAAGAGGGAGGGGCTATTAGACTCCAATGCTGGATGACAAAATAACCTTATAAAATTCATACACTACACAGTTAAGTACATAGTATAAGTGCATAGTGAAGTTGTGTCCCAAATGACACTATAAAGACATTTTTCAAAATATATTTTTACATTCCAGAGAAGAAAACATTATAAAATTTGGGAGGGTAAGTAAATTATTTTAATTTTTGGAGTATCCCTTAACATTTCAGTCTGTTTCTCACACTAAGCTACTGTATGACTTTAAAAGACTCAGAGATTAGCACATGGATCATGTGGACTAGTTTATGCTGTCCTTTTTGGAGCTTGGCAGACATAATTACTATGAACTGAACAGAAAAAAAGCAAATGTTTTGGAACAACATGAAGGTGAGTAAACAAAGACAGAATTTTTATTTTTGGGTGAATTATTCTGTTAACAATTATGCAAGGTAAATCAGCCGCATTGGTCTCGGATCACTGGATAAATACAACACCGGTAATGGCTCTGACTACACTATAGATTTTACTATAAGGGCCCAATAGCTAAAGATAGACCCCGAATATCAGTTTTAGTTAAACAATCAGTGTTTGTGGACACATGTATCCTTCACAAACATGCACTGACATAGCACCTATATACCTCACTAACATACATGAAAACTCCCATCATTCTCAAAGCCTCAGTTTCATTCATTTCCGCTGTTTTATAAACAGACCCGGGCGAGCTCAGTTAAAGAGTCACGTACACACATTCTGTGAGGAGGTAATTACGACGATAATATGTGCACTGATGGTGAGAGCTGGGCTCTTATCTCACACCAACACTGAGAGACTTATTAATACTTCAGAGACAGAGACAGGGTTATCTCAAAACATCCATCACTGTTTTTCCTTCAATAGAAACCGAGAGGAAATGAAGTGTGTTCTGTAGTATATAACGCCACCGTATAGTGCATTCAAACAGCAGTATTAGCTATAACACCGTATACTGGAACAAAGAAACCAGGTGGAGACCTTAATATCAAAATATCAGCACTGTCACATAGATATGAAGTTTAATAATAAAATATATATATTGTAATGTGTATCTGTGCTTTTTTCTCTTTTGATAGTGTTATCAATAATGAATCGTTAATATGTAAATATAACGTCACACCAAAAACTACATAATGTACACAATATGAATAGATATGAGGAAATGGATAAATTGGATAAAAAAAATACGACAATGGGCATCAAATGTCTGCGTTATAGCCCTTAGTCTAATTTTTCCCTTATTTTTACTACTTTATATTTTTTTGAAGAACATCATGATTTATTTAATAATTTAAAAATGCACATTTGTCTCCAAATGCCTCAGATTTAAAATATTAGAACCCTGTGACCAAAAAGCACATAATATCAGCTGCCACCGTGTGGTTATAGTGTGCAGCGCATCATCAGATGCTCCTTTGTCATTTATAAAGAGACACACATTTATTCAGTAATTCTATTTGTCCAGCTAGTCCTACACAGGTGTTTAGATCCGAAAGACAGATCGGGGGGAAAGAAACTGAGTGTAATGAGCCTTATCCAAAAACTCCACCTCACACACACACACACATCTCAGATTATACACCTGGATGTTGTAAGGCAAAGCCATCTGTATTCATATGAGCCGAGAAGAGGTGTGTGTGTCAATGCAAGTGTGTGTGAGAGAGAGAAAAGGGGAAATACCTTCTGTAAGAGCTGAGATCCTGAGTATTTTGAAGCTATTGATTTTATTTCACCACCAAACGCTGAAGCCCAGAGTTTCACCCTGTTGGGGGAAGAAACCATGTAATCACTCAAATTACAACACATTATGCCACAATTACAATATTAGCAATATTATAATGATAGATTAAAAATAAAACAGTTAACAAAAGCTAATGCATTAACTGTTTGTAATCATTATAATGTATTCTATATGGCCATACAGGAGCATATGGCTTTGTTAAATTCACATTGTTTCTCTTTTTTTGTGTGTGTGTGTGTCCAAAAAGTTATTATGCCATAAAAGCTTTGCATACTGTATTTTCATTCTATACTATCTTAAGGAGGTACAGTATTTCTACCTGATCTGACGGTTAGAAATTACTTTCATTGGTGTAATGTAATGTAGTGAGGTTGATAATATCATATTACTGTAAATTATATTTGTGGCTTAATCAGCTGATTATCGCATGAAGCACATTTTTGCACACTTTACAAACATTTTTACATGTAGGCTACTGTATATATCCAACATTATTAGGGCTTCTTTTCTATATTTTGTTATGTTTAAATATAATAAAATGTGCATATATTACATATTTGGACTCTAGAGATAACTAGACCCTCACAATAACCATCATAAAGCATAGTTTTTACCTCTCTCTGAGTGCACTTATGATTATAGATTAAATGTAATTATTATAGCTTCTCTATGTTGTGCATACATTTAAAATATTCATAAATTATAAAAGCCTTTCATATTGAGACTGGAGAGACAACTAGACATTTGAAATACCACCAAAGCCATCATAAACGAATTCTCTCCAAATTTGCATATGGATGTAATACAATTATCAAGGCTTCTCTATATTTTACATACATTACAATGTGCATTTGTTATAAAAGCATTTTATATTTTTACTCTAGAAATTTCTAGACCCACAAAAGCCCTCACACAGGATAGTTTTAACCTCTTTGTTTCTACATGCATATAGGTTAAATGCAATTATTATGTCCTCTTCTTCTCTATATTGTGCATGCTTGCTCTTCTACTCACACTGATAAGGGGATCTCCGGTTGGGACCCCCGCACCTCCAGCGCCGTCCAGCACGCGCTCATCACACACAAGAGGAAGCAGTGCGCGTGCATCAGAGGAATTCTCCGGTCCCGCTGCATCCTTCCCCCAAAATTTCTTACGCTGCAAAGGAACCGGCGGCTGGGGCAGCCTTTAGAACTCCCCCCTCCTCTCCGGTCTCTCTCCCCTCGGTTACAAAAACAGCACCGAGAGCCAATTCAGCCTGCCCGCCCCAGCGCGCGTGCTGCCTCCGGAGTTTCAGTCTCTCCGCCCAGCTGTCACACACCCCACGACCTCCTGCTTGTGCTCTTTGACATCGATCCTCGCTTTTTATCCCTGCATTGGTGGCACAGAGAACAAAACAGAGATTTAAATGCTTATTCTTGCGCGCGAACCTTTCTCTTAGAGCTGAGGTAAATTAACTCGCGCGCTCTCACTACTGGCGCTGCTGATATTATGATGAACGACACTTTCGGGTCAGTGCTACAAGCAGAAGTTTAGGGAGACGAGAAGCGAGCAGAAAGTCATCAAGACAGTAAGGCTCATGTGTAAATCTAGGGAAGGAGATCCAGTGCGGTTTCCCCATGCGAGCGCGCTCACGAGAGAAGCTGATGCGAAACTTTCCCTCGGCAACGCGCATTCCTCCGTTTGAGGATGCTTTTGCTCTGGTGTCAAGCGGTGGAGATTACGTATTTTAGTTTCATATGAATAATTTGCTTATTAATAATTACAAATACGCATGTTATTATTAATTTAATATTAGTTTTTTATATTAACATTCACCTTGATAGAAGACTAATTTTCATAACAGCACTGCATGTTTCTGAATATTGTGGTTTATAACTGTTTCTGTCTCACTTTATGATGTATTTTACCTAGGCAAGGTGTCAGATTGGGTAAATTGTATCTCCATAACTGTAAGGTTTTGAGTCTTATAATAGCTAATATTAATAATATTTCCGATTTTTGTCCTCCGAAAGCTCTTATTTGAGTATTTTCATGTACTAGATTTCATATGTGACAATATGATTCTGTATATTGCTGTTTTCATTTATATACACGTTAATAAAAGTGCTCCGGGTGTGTGTTCACAGTGTGTGTGTGTGCACTTGGTCGGGTCATATGATGCCATAAAAGAGTAAGTGAATAAGATTTATGACCAGCCACTAGTATTACAGCACTGACCTCTCAAGTCTGATGCTTAACAATGGCATCCAGAAGTTAATTGCCATTCTCTCACTCTTTTTTTTTTTTTTTGTTCCTCTAATTATCATGAGCACATAAATGATGAGGTGCATTTGCATGTGTGTGTGTGGTAAGGGGTCTGATGGATCGGTCTTAACACGGCCTGTGTCTCTGTGCAGTCATGATTAGCTGGTAAATGCATCATACATCACAGACTCAGCTAGAAACAGCGGCGACTAAAGCTGAAAAACACAAGACATACTGTACTACTGCAATGCTGCTACAACACGCCAAATTCTAAATGACTTCCATTAACTTCTGTTTAATAAGTAAGACTTATTAACAGTGTCGGGGGTAACGCATTACAAGTAATGCGAGTTATGTAATCAGATTACTTTTTTTCAAGTAACTAGTAAAGTAATGCATTACTTTTAACGGGTTAGTTCACACAAAAATGAAAATTCTGTCATTAATTACTCACCCTCATGTCGTTCCACACCCGTAAGACCTTCGTTCATCTTCGGAACACAAATTAAGATATTTTTGATGAAATCCGAGAGGTATATGACTCCTCAATAGAAAGCAATTTAACCAACACTTTCAAGGTCCAAAAAGGTACTAAAGACATCATTAAAACAGTCGACGTGACTGCAGTGTTTCAAGCTTAATTTTATGAAGTGACGAGAATACTTTTTGTGCACAAAAACAAAACAAAAATAACGACTTTATTGAACAATACACTGTAAAAAACAATTGTTTTAACTTAAAAAAAAGTAAGTTACCTGGTTGCCTTAAAATTTTGAGTTCATTGAAATTAAAAATTTGAGTTAATACAATGAAGGCGATTGATTTAATCAAGAGAAACTCAAAATATTATGTTATTTGAACCACATTAATTATTAAAGTTGATTTGACAAAAGAAACATTTTTGTGATAACAAATCAAGAAAATATTTTTTTTTTTTACAGTGTATCATCTCTTCTGTGTCATTCTCATACGTTGTTTACATCCAGTGCTTCCAGGTTTTAAACATGACTTTTTTTTATTATTGCTGAAGTAAACTTTCTTCTCCTCCAATTCTTCTGTGATCCAGAACAGAACAGGCAAAATTTGCATTTCCTTCAGACTGAGGCTTATTCATTTCACTTTTGGTGTGAAAGGGCCTTTACATTTTCCAGAAATATAATTTTTTTTTTGTTATTAAAAAACAAACAAACAAGCAAGCCCAGCCCAGGTGAGAAAAAGTAATGCACAAGTAGCGTAAAGCATTACTGCATTAATGCAATTAGTTACTTTTTTAGGGAGTAATGCAATATTGTAACATTACTTTTAAAAGTAACTTTCCCCAACTCTGCTTATTAAATGTCTCCTATATGTTTACTAATGTATATTAAAATGCACATGCAGAAATAGAAGTCTTTCAGGGTCCTTCTTTAATCAACAACAAAGACAACAATAAGATTAAGAAATTATAGGTCTTTCAGGGACAGAAGCAATAGTTTTAACAACTCTTGAAGCAAATCCGGTTAGTCTGTGCTGGAGTTCTGTCTAGTCTATTTTAATGCAGGGCACCAAACACACAGTAATCTCTGTCTTGTCTTAATGGAAGTTAAAACTCTTAGCAGGTCAAATATAGTACTGTGCAAATGTGACATCTGGCACTGAAGGTGCTGGGAATCATTTCACAGCTATTCACAGTATATATATAATAGACATGGATAGAGATGCCCAGGAGCATCTCTAAAACAATAACATTAAATGATAAGGCCTCAAGGCATTGATACAGGGTGAATTCTTGTAAATTAGACCACTTTCGCCAAGTTACTTTACTGCTCCATGATAATTAGCATTGAGGGAAGTCAGGAAGTGGAAATATTCATAGTGTAGTACTTACGAAGGTAATATTGTTTCCCAGTACAGCAACTAGTCCATTAGTTCTGCCACCAGTCAATGTGTAGGATATCAGTTGACTAGTCATGGATCACAAAACTTCAGTTGAACTGTTCTGTATATGAAAACTTCCTCTAGGTTTTAACCATTTCTACAGACTCTTTATAGCAAGATTTGGCTGTTTAACATGGCACTGTTGTTAGATGCCGGAAATACACCTCAGACATAGCTGTTTAAACTGCATATAAATATTAATATATTGTATAATGTAATAGGCCTATATTTTAAATATGCTGTACATAGCTAACAGCCACAAAGTTCTAATTCTGAATCTTTACATTTTCTTTAATCTTAGAGAAAAAACAGAAAATGCAGTATTTTTGGTGACACTTCTTTTTCAGTCATTCAAGTCATTTTCCTACTGCAATCAAGGGAAGAGCTGGATCAGGGATCACACCCAGGAGGACTTATTGTGCTTTAAGTCCGGATCTTTGGGACTTTTCTTCTTACAGCACCTAATCTGAATAAGAACTTTTTTGTGTGTGTCGCAGACAGAAGTCGTGTGACGCAAAGCTGCATGCCTGATGTACTTGAATGAACCAGCAGAGAAAAGAATATAGCTTGAAACTGACTGAAAAACTACTTTTTTGTCTGTATTTTTAGTTAAGACTTTGGGAGATGGACTCTTTCCCAGAATTTCTGAATGACTCTGGTGCAAAGGTGCCCCTGCCGTGGGCTGGATTCATCACGCTGTCCCTCCTCATGGCCGTGTTCTCCACCACAGCTGTCGTGTTGAACGCTACAGTGATAGTCGTCACCCTCCGGCACAAACAGCTGCGGCAGCCGCTGAATTTTGCCCTGGTCAACCTCGCTGTGGCCGACCTGGGCATCACGCTAACAGGAAGTGTGCCATATGTGGTGACCAATGCCGTGGGCTACTACATCATGGGACGGGTCGGTTGTGTATTGGAGGGATTTTGCGTTGCATTATTTGGTAAGTCTGTTTAGAATTCATTCCAACACTAAATAATGATTTTAGACTGTATTATGTAAACTGCACCCCTGATGGGCTTCCAGACACTAAAAAATTAACATTTAAAAGAAAATATGACTTCACTCAAATTCAATTACATATATCCTGATATATCCTCAAATGCAACAGCTATAAACCCAGATACTATTATTCTGTCAAAATTAGTGTTGCTAAAGCCATGATTATGACTAATCAAAATGATCCCTATTATTAGGCCTATATTTTTGCTATTAGAATTTTGTGAATTTGATCATATTAGCAAATTTTGGCCTCTATTTATTTGCATGAATCTGCTCAAAATTACATTTTTCAAAATACCATAATATTACACTGCACCTATGTACCAGGCACATACTGTACTTTAGGTAGCCTAAATGGAAGTTTGAAAAATACAGAGACTGAATGATTCCCGCATTAATGTAGCACAATATCAAGGCTTATGTTCAAAAAGATGGAAATGCTGTAATACTTTTTGTACTCTGTAATGACATGTAGCCTACCGCTAGTGTTTTGTTTGTTGTCTTTACCTGCTCGTGCTCGTGCAGGAGTCTAAGAGCTTCATTGCTGACATTCACAGGAGACATTTGTAAGTTTTATTTAATGTGCAGTAGGTAAATATCCACTTCATCTAGCGCTTTTTTTGTTTCCTGTGTCTTTTACGGTGTAAACCTCTTCAAACAATTCAGTGCGTGTGTGACTGAACTGTCCGAATGATTCAGACTGTCACGAACTAATTCTGCTTGACCGACTGACACAAAAGAACCGATTCAAATAAGTGATTCATCAATTGTTATGATTCTTGTTTTTTGACTGAAGCGCTTCAGAATTTTAACTTTCAGTAGCTTACCTTAAGTAGGTTAGATATAGACTAACAGAGAGTTCATTCAAGGATTCATCAGAATGAGTCAAACAGCGAGGGTAAACCATTCATTAAGAGATCCGGTTCATAAGTGTCATTATTATTCGTGAATGGGACTAAACCGAATGCACTGCCTGCGTTTCAGTGCGCACTATCCAGCCTAAATAATATGTGACATTAGTAATATTCAATACTATTTAGGGTGGATAGTATGAACATTGGGATGCAGGGACTGTATTTTTTCATTCACTAAAAAGAACCGAATTAAAAGAGTCACTTGGTCATGAATCATGAGTCACTGATTCCACTTCATGTTTTTGTTTCACTATAAAGAACCGAATCATAAGAGTCTGAGACCAGAATATCTGAATAACGTTGTTTTGTTTTTCAGAAAATATTAAAACATATACTTGTTTTACAACCAAATATGACTTTTCAAGGTTTATAGTGTCTAACTGAGAAATATTACTGTGTCATTATTGTGTAAACATCATAAGCATTATCAGTGTTGGGTAAGTTCGGCTACTCAGTTAATTAGCTACTAATTACATCTTCAACAGTGTAATTAGATTAATGTACTAATTACTCTCTCCAAAAAGTATTGGATTACTTATTACTTTCTAAATCCCATATAGCAGCCTCCACCAGTTACTGCACTTTTAATTCTTTCAAAAAAAAAAAAACAATATACAGTTGCATTAATTATTCATGACAAAGTGTGTAAAGAGAGAAGGTTACATTAAAAACATACATTTTAACATTAAATTTTGATATTAAATACACTATTGTTTTATATAGAATTGTTGCATAGTCTATACAGTATTGAATGCATTTACAGTTACGGTAATTAAATTACAGAAAAAATTAGAGTAATCCCTTACTTTACTTTTCAAGGGAAAAGTAATTAAATTACAGTAATTAGATTACTTAGTAATTAATTACACCCAACACTGAGCATGATCAGCCGACAGGCACAAACGTTAACCTTTGAAATGTGAATTAAGTGAACTTGATCTTCACTCTGATTTCTTCTGTTTCCTCTGTTGACTTCACAGGTATAACAGCGCTGTGCACAGTGGCCCTGATTGCTGTGGAACGGCTGTTTGTAGTGTGCAAGCCTCTGGGTACCATCACATTCCAGAGCAAGCACGCCGCCGGAGGGTTGGCGTTATCCTGGATCTGGTCTCTGATCTGGAATACTCCACCTCTCTTTGGCTGGGGAAGCTACCAGCTGGAGGGAGTCGGCACATCCTGCGGACCTGACTGGCAGAGTCGAGATTTCAAAAACATGTTTTACATCATCTGTTACTTCTCACTCTGTTTCGCAGTGCCATTTGTCATCATTGTGGTGTCATATTCATGGCTGCTCTACACACTCAGACAAGTAAAACTTTGTCCTGTTTTACAGTTTTGCTTCTTTTTTTGTTATCTTTCAGATGAGCTGGTGAAGTTTAGTTTGTTGTTTTCAGTGGTGGACAGTAACAAAGTATATTCATTTTTTTTGTCTAGTACATTTTTTTTTAAGTATCTGTACTTTATCAGAGTAGCCTTTTTTATTTTGGGAAATATTTACTTTTACTTCATTACATTCTATTGCATAATACCATAGTTTTTACTCCACTTCATAAAAACATGTAGGGAAGTTTGTTTATGGAAGCCTACCCGCCACATAAGAAAACATGTAGGGTGAATTCTGGGTGATTGGGACACTTTTTGCCATTGATATGAATTGAAAAAAGTGTCCCAATCAACCTGAATTCACCCTAAGTCATAATTAAGCCATAACTAAGCCATTATAATTAAGATATAATAAGTTAAAATTATGACTACTAATACATACTAATGACTAATGAAATTATGACATGACATTTTGCACATCTATACATTTGTCACCACATATTGTATTTTTACTGTATTTGCACAAATTTGCTATATTTTGGTATATTTTTTCACTGTTTTGCACACTTGACTTAATTTCATTGATATTTTAGTATATTGAAGTTTAATGTTTTGAAATTTTATAATACGTTTTGGTAAAAATATTACGTTTGCTTATTTGCAGATCAATATTAAATGTCTGCATTAATCTTTCTTATTGACTAGTGGTAGAATAAATAATAAACATGGTTCATTGACCAGTACTTATTAATAACTTTGTAATTTTAGTACTTGAAGTCACAATGGAATCAAAACTGACAATTCTTGTTTTTATGGAATATTGCAGTATTATATATATTATTAGTTTGTGCACAACATTTAAAAAAAAAATCATGTGCCCTCGTAATCTTTATTCAAAATAACTTCCCCTCCCCTCATCTCTTCTCTGATGCCATTTACCGGCACAAGTTCGGGGCAACCTGTCACAGCAATAGCAAACCACAACCATACTACTTTTTTCCAGTTCAAGAAGCTGTTTCACTCAGATATACATCGCAATAGGGAAGAAAAGAATATCACAACTTCTATTTCATGCTGATGTAACCGGTCCTACTCGAGCGTGCCTCTTGAGGCCAGGGGAGTGAGGTTTACACGCACAGCTCTTATACTGACCTACATTACACTCATCCCTCTAAACCTCATTCCCATCCGGGTCACGGCACCAAATGTAACCTTTCCTACTACTGGACCCGCTCTGGGGTGCGTTTCCGGAAAGCATCATTAGTCAACTATGGTTGTAAGTCCCATTGAACTGTATTGGTAACGACGGAACTTGTGACCATAGTTCGCTTTGGGAAACGCACCCCTGAGTGGGATTCGAACCTAGGTCACTGGCATGGGAGGCGGGCACACTAACAAAGACGCTAAAGACTGCAGTCTCTAACGTCGCACCTCTTGAGGCCAGGGGAGTGAGGTTTACATGCACAGCTCAGCTTGCTTTCGTTATACTGACTTTAAGTACATTTAAAACCAAGTGTTTTTGCACTTTAACGCAAGTAAAAATGAAGTGACTCTAAACTTTTACTGGAGTAATATTTTTATCAGGGTATCTGTACTTTTATTCAAGTACTTAATTTGTGTACTCCATCCACCACTGGTTGTTTGAAAGAATCTTTTCTTTGACAGGTAGCTAAGATAGGTGGAGGTGTGGCTGCAAGGGCAGAGGCTAAAGTGGCGCGGATGGTGGTGATGATGGTATTGGCATTCCTCGTGAGTTGGCTACCGTATGCTACTCTGGCTCTAACAGTCATCTTCAACCCTGATGTTCAGTTGCCTGTGCTGGTGAAGGTGGTACCCATATACATGGCCAAGAGCAGCACTGTTTACAACCCTATGATCTACATATACATGAACAAACAGGTGAGTGAAACTGATGCAGATGAATCATTTTCATCAATATGATTTGCCTAGTTTAACACAATAAAGACAATTAACACTCAGCCTGAAAATGGAGTTATTGTCTCCTAAAAGAAAGAACCAATTCTGAAATGAATCATCAGTAATTCCAGTCTTACTTCCTGCACAAGCCTATGTAGGTTTACAACAAATTTGCATAATGCCAGGCTATGGCCTGCCTGCAAAAAATGTCTACTTTGACCCGCCCTCAAATGCTGTAGTTGTAGCTGAGATTGGAAGAGCTTGGTTTGTGTTGGTTTCTCACGTTGAGAAGACGTTGTTTTCTGCGCAGCGTCTGGAAGCAAATTCACTTTGCATGCACTTCCAAAAAATGAGGACTCGAATTGATATAGTAAAACATTGTTACTGTTTGTATCACTGTATACTGAGTGCTAAGGAAGCATCCAGAACTGAAATCCATATATGGTAATGAGCATTTATTTGCTGTAAGTGGTAGACCAATAACAGACTGGGCCATATGACCAATCAGAGCAGAGCAGGCTCTCGTAAAGGAGGGGTTTAGAGAGACCGAATCCTTTATCGAAGCATTTCAGACACTTTGAAAAAAGAGGTGATGCTGCAATGAATATTATAAGAAAATTAAAGATCTGTAAAAAATTAACTGGACTTTAAGTTTGGCTATTTGAAATTAATTTTGTTGTAATATGGTTCTCCAATCCCAAACAGCTAATGTGTTTTTCTTGTTCAAAGTAGTATAAATGAATATGAAGAGTTTAGATGGAAAAGCCACCTCCGTCAAAAATGAGATAATGATATTGAGCGAACATTCTCCGCACAGAGTATATGTTCATCAAATACTTTCACTTCAAATCCGCTAAATCCTATGGAGCCCCGTACATGACATGCAGGGAAAAAAGAGTAGGCTAAATCGTGTGCACGATTTACTGTTTCGTTCCCTTGATTTATAAATCGAGGGAACGAAATAGTAAATTGTGCGCACGTTTTAGTAAATCATGCGCACAATTTAATTTTGTTTTCTTGCATGTCGTGCGGGACTCCATAAAATCCCAGCGTCAGTCCATTCAGAAATACCGGTTCCTTGGCAGAAACCGCTAAACGCCACTTCCCTTTGTCAGCAAAAGCCTCGAAGTCCACAGAACAACCAATCGGAAGACGCAAATCGAATCATATGATTTTAAGATGAATGACATTGTGCGTATGAGCCGCTTTCAATTGCCGAGTTTCATGTTTTGTCCTTCATAACAGTGGCAATGACAGGATTTTGCTAGTAGCAAGTAAACACAAAGCCCCTTTAAGACTAGTCATTTTACTCGGCGGCCATCTTTGAAACGCCTCTCGGGCATTCAAGTGCAGCTCCGATCACTTTAAATGGGGAAACATCAAATTCTCCAAAGCTGTTTGGATTAAATTTCATATTTGAAATCACCAATGAAATCTAAGAACAACTGTCTCATAAATTTTGTTTCTAAACGCTCGAATCATGACAAAAAACTGTATTTTTCATGCGCAATCCTAAATGCGCGTCTCTTATGTCTCATTTCGGAGGCGCGTGTCTGATTGTTTCTATAGGAACCGGAGCTTCTAACGGCCGCTGCAGTGACGCGATGACTTTACCAATCAGTGATTGGCTCTTATTTAGAAGGCGGGACTTATTCCGCCATATTGCGCGTTGCACTTTCTCCCCTTCGAAACAATACGAATGACGCGTCTTGTGTCATTCTAAAGACTTTGGTAAACACAACAGTGTTCCTTTTGCTGCTGTTTGTTGTCCAAAGAGGTGGACTTAGAGGTTTTTGCAGTGGAACTCTTAATATAATTTTGTTAAGGTGGGCTGTTTGAAAATACCGTTCTTTTCTAGTTCCAGAAGTATGCAATACCGCTTCTGATGTGTGGAAAGGATCCCTGGCCTTCAGAGGATGATGTATCAGATGTTCAGACCGTCGTGTCACCACTGAACAACAAAATCAGCCCAAAGTGACTTACCATTCACTACACTCTGGTAGTGCATGATAAAGGTGCTTCTTTAATGAACACTTGTTTTCTTTCCTGTATGTATTGTTTATTGAAGTTGGTGAGGGGTGGGACATATAGAATGTATTGTCCTTTTTTTTTTTTTTTTTTAAAGGCCAATAGATTTTCATTCACATCTCATTACTTGCTAATGCTACTCAGAACTAGCTAGGGACATTCTCATTCTAGACAGCATTTGATTGGACAAAAATGTATATAAGCTCCTGTGTGCAAGATAAGCCAACAGTATTTTTTGTCATTTAAAAGACTCTAATATATCACAACATTACTGTTTTTACTGTATTTTTGATTAAATAAATGCAGCTTTGGTGAGCGTAAGAGACTTATTTCAACAAACATTCAAAAATGTCACCAACTTTTGAACGCTAGTGTAAGTATTGAAATGCACTATGATTCTAAAACCCTTAAATTAGTCAAGAACGCTACATCATCTGATGGTCATCTAGATCCCAAAGCCCCAGATGAATTTTGCAAAGTAATCAGATTAAATCTCTCTTATTACTTTCCAATTAAAGTAGCCTTAACCCACAGATCTACTTTATTAACAGTTAAGTCTTTCTGCAGCTGTACAAGTGTTATTGTAATATTATGAATTGCATTTCCATGTTCTTGTACAAATAAGTGACACAATTGTTTGTTCATTAAGTTTATTCTGTATTAATCATTAGAAAATAAAATTTCAATATTGATTAAAATCAAGTCCAGGCCAAAATAAATAGGAAAATTACAAAAAAATGCATCAATACAAAACCTAGAGGGATATTATAAGTCATCTGCTACGAAGAGAAACCCTTTTTTCTTTTTCTTCATGGAATAAAAACCATAACAGAGCAAAGATAAAGACTTTCAAATGGAGAACATCACCACGCATCTTTCCGTTACATATGTACATATGTTACACTATAATCTTAAGTTTCCTTACAGCATTATTAAGAAAAAGAATATAATAGTATAGCAACAACTCTAGATGAAACTGTGATAATGTGGCTCTGAAAACTTGCGTAATACTTTTTTCCATTTTTTTGTTAACATATCAGCGTTAACAATACAGAGGAGTGCACTTTCCCCCCTCTCTTCTGTTTGTCCCAGCATTGAAAGGTGAAATGTAAATGACATATAGATTTCACTAAACCGTACGCACAGTCACAGAAAAAAAGTACAAAAGTGCCCACCTTGATACACAAAATATGAATAGAAAACAGGGAAAACAAATTGCACGTTACAGTAATTTGTGCAAAGACGAACAGCAATGTGCTAATAGTAAAATCCCATTGGTATATTAAGAAACCAAATTTTTTCTTTCTATTCAGGAGTCCCTGACACGAGGTAAAAGTTAAATCTTTAGTTTAATAAGTTTTTTTGAAAAGTTTTTTCTCTGTTTATTAAAAATAATGCATATTTTATTGTCCTTACCAGTAATTGCTACGAATAGTACAATGTGCCAAGAATGTGCATTGGTCCGTTTACAAGATACAGTATAATTGACATGAAGACCAGAACACAACGTTTCATTTATTTTTTTTCCACACGGATCATTTCAGCCCTTTCAGATGTGCACACGCAGTGTTTCAATGACAGTATTCGGTTGACTGAAAAGCACAGTACTCTTCCAAAACACAAGAGATCAATAACACTCAAGAACAAGAACATCCGACAAACCCCACGTTTCCCTTTATATAAGCTGTAGTGAAGCTTTACACTTCAAGGCAGTGGCCTTTGCAGTCAAACTTTTTTTTTTTTTTTTTTGCCCATAGTGCTCAGCATTAATTTGCCTGTTGGAAGTGACAAAAGGTCAATTGAATTGATGTAATCCCATGTTGAGGCCTAAGGACAGAGATTTACAACACTTTAAAGGCAAAAACACTCACAAAAAGGACGCTTCAAATGCTGATATGTTTCCCCTGCTCTAAAAGAGGTATTTCCAGAAGCCATAGCTGAAGTTAAAAGAAAGAAAAAGAAAAGCAAAATAAAAACAAAAGTGGGGGAAAGGGGGTCAGTATTGCTTAACCAGTTTCTTGTCCTGCTTAAAGGGATAGTGCATCCAAAAATGAAAATTCTGTCATTAGATACTCTTGTGTCATGATTTTTTTCTATGCAAATACATTTTTCCAGCTTGGCAGACATGGTCACTATGATTACAATTACATTTACATTAATGCATTTGGCAGACACTTTTATGGGCGCTTTCAGACCTGTAGATTGTTTGCTTTGTTCCGAAACAGAGATTAAAATACTACTGTTGCAATTTCTTCTTGGTTTGGTTTCTACATTTCTAAACCGACCAAAATTTGTTAATACAAGTCACGTGCGAGTAACCCGTACTCTCACTGTTCATGTTCCGGGATTATGCTCAATGCGGTTTTCCCTCAGGATAGCATAAACGACAGCTCCACTGGCTCAAAGTCCTTTTGAGGCAAGTCATTTCTCTCGGGCAGCTATTTTAGTCATGCAAGTACAGCTCCAATCTCTCTAAATGGGGAAACATCAGATTCTCCAAAGCTGTTCACCAAGCTTGCGATTAAATTTCATATTTGAAATCACCAGTGAAATTTGACAACAACCATCTCTGAAATTTTGCTTGTAAATGCTCAAATCATGACCAAAAAAAGTCCTGAAAAGTGAAGACAAAAAGTTTCGATCGCCCCCAGGTGGTTGGTCCCAGTATAGGTCGTAAACCCCGACCTCTCCATGTAATCTACTGGGAGGTGAGACAAACTAAACAATTAAATTACACTTCAAATACATTTTTTTCCAAAGATGGTTTCTGTAATTTTAGGTAGTTTTTATCACGTTGATGTAAGTTCAAGTGTTCGTTTTTTAAATAAATTTGGTTTTAGTTAGTTATTTGACGCTATAAAAAGTTAATGTCTATAAAAATGTCATGATTGACAGCTTCTGAGCGAACTGAGGCACTAACAGACTTTTTTCGGGATCTTCAGGAGCAGACTGGAGCTAAAACTTTAACTTCTACATTTCCATAACTGTTTATTTCACACCGACATAATGGAAAAGTCTGCAGTAAACTGTACTAACCGATTCTGTGGGAGTGTGGGCGGGACCTTGATACCACGGCTCCACTTCACTCACTACTGCGAAGACTCGGGTCCCGAATCAGCACAAGATGTCAGCGCCATATTGGGACACTGGCGGCTTCACTTTTCTACAATAGAAGAGAGTGAAGGTGCGTTGTCCATCTTTTTTTACAGTCTATAGGCTAGACCAGCCAATGCACATGTGCAGTCACAAGCACGTCTCAGAACACTGACTATTTTTATAGCAACCAGAGCTTCTAAAGGCAGCTGCAGTGATGTGATAACTTTACCAATTGGTGATTGGCTCTTTTATTTAGAAGGCGGGACTTATTCTGCCCTATTAAATGTTGCACTTTCTCCCATTCATAGTAATATGAGTGCACTGTCTTTGTGTATCTAAAAACTTTGATATTAATCTGCATTTAGAGCATGAATCAAGACTTCATTTGCATTTTTATGCGATTTGGCAGATCAGATTTCAATTAGGCATTTCACTTTGTTTTGCTAAGTTAATTTTCACCCAACTTTTCACCCAGCGTATGTAATTACCCATCATACATTATGATGCAGCCTGGTTCGTTGGGTCAGATTGCTTTCTCAAGTGAACCTCTACAGAGTTTATTTTCAAGCGGGCTGAGACCACCTCATTCAGGCGATCTTGGATTAATTTTTTTAGGTGCGGATCAGAGTGCGATTGCCATGTTCATATATGCCTAAACAAACCAAACTAATGGAGAAAACAAATTCTGCACCAGGTTCTGAAACAAATGTTCCAAACAAGCCAGGTGTGAAAACGCCCTTTAGTTGCATTTTTATTCCCTCTGAATCAAACCATTGGTGCTGCTAATGCTATTCTCTACTATTTAAGCTAGAGAAATGCTATATGAGATAACTTTTGGGCATTAAAATTATCCTTGTGTTCCATAGAGGGAAAAAACCCCAGCAGTTTTGATGACATGACAGTGATTGTGAGTGAATAAAGACAGGATTTTCATTTTTGCCTGAACTGTTCCTTTAAGGATGCATGATGCGAACATACATTTCAAACAACCCAAAACTCCCCCATAATCATATTTTGTCATCATAATCATCTTCATTATCATCATTGTTATAAAACTAAAGGAAGATTTCAGTATTCAAAACACCTAAATACATTGGTGGAAACGATTGCCTGATCTGAAACCCTTGCGCAATTTCTAGATCAGCTATAGATCAGCCAGTGGCAGCAGGCTTTTCCAAGTGGCAGCATGTTCCTGGTGAGGGTCGTACAGTTTAATTGCAGACTAATTAAGCAGCATTGTTAATGCACAAAGCATTTACCATTGCACCTTCCTGTGCACCTCCCCTGCACAAAATATGCAACGAAACACGCACACGAACCCTTAAAATGGGAAGTCCTATTCGACACACTCTTTCAATATACACAAACAAGACACACGATTCTGTAAGCCCTACTAAATTCCCCATAAAGGAGGTCAACGTTCGTGACCCATACTGCATGCCGTAGATTTGAAGGAAACACTATGTCGGTTATGCTTATGAAACGGACACTGAGAAAACGACTTGCATATCTTGTGCGGGTGTGTCACAGACATAACCTCATATAAAATTGGCTTTTTTGTTCTATACTTTTCACAAACAAGTATGAATGCATATGAGCAAAGAATAAAGGCAAAGAATTTAATAAAGTACAGTACCTATTAAAATAACACCAAATTTTGTCTTTTTTTGTAATGCAATAACATCAATTAGGATTAATATTGCTGCTTTTTTGTACAGTACATAATTACAAAATATATAATGTCTCTTTACAAAGTTTTTCTTTTGCTTTATATATTACAAGTCATTTACAGCATATTATGAAATATCAAACAGGCTATCCTAAATTAAAAAAATAACCTGTCTGCTAGTGCATTCAACACAAATGCTGAAATCCTCTTGAAATCCACAAACCTGCATGATATCCTTATTGTAAACCAGTGTTGTAGAATTAGCGTTTGTTCTCTAAAATATGCCTTAACCGTTACTAAAGTAATCATACAGGACGAGTCGAAACTAAAGCCTTTGTGGAGGGATATGCCATACTTGCTTGCATTGAGCTTGCAACGTGCTTGATATGCAAAACCCTTAATAAAGTGACTGAGGTAATGACATATTCTTTCTGATTGTCATCACCTTGGAAACAGCCTGCCCCTGCGTACCTCGCCTCGCTGCTCATTGGTCCATTTCCTGCAGTGACGGTACGAGCAGCCAATTAAAGTTCTGGGCGGTCCTTCTTAGCTCCTCCCCGGCGCCGTGACTGCCAAGTTCCTGCGTGAACAGGAAGCTAGCAAGCGGCACCGATGCGTCCGTTCTTGTGGTGCCTTTCTGCTCTGCTGTAAAGGCACTTCTTTAGGTAGTAAGCCAATAAATATAGTATAGTTTATATTTTTTTGTTTCGCTGATCAGTTTCTGAGGAACAAGCAGCAGCCGCTTACCAGGTGCTATAAAGTGGTAATGCATATCATTTCATCTGCCAGGTCCTCCTCATATGGCGGTCTGGGTTCAGGGTCTGGTTCCTCGTCGCTGTAGCTAGCCGAGACATCTTGCAGCTCGTAGTCTCTGTGGCCCAGTATGGGGAACACGTTGACGCCGTTGACTACCGGCGTAATGCCACCGTTCAGGAGATGGCTGGCGGCACTCTCCATTTCGTCGATGGTCATCTCGCACGCATCCGCGATCTCGTGCTTTGTGGCAGCCACGAACTTTGGATCCTTGGCGTATCGACCCAGTCCTTCTGATATCAAGACCTGCTCAAAGATAAAGGATGAAATTATTCTTTGTTCTGTCAGCGTAAATTGTAAGATCCGGTCTTCACTGACACATAATAAGACATACTGTCACTGCACGTAGAAACATTTTGTCCTGAAATTAGAAACTTTTCAAAAGAAGAAATAAAAACCGGTATATTAGGCTGCTGTCACTTTAACACCGTGTCCTAACCAGACAAACGATAAAAGGTATCTCTTCCATGTTAATCTGAGTTTTTGTCCTAACTAGCCGCGACAGCGACACGCGAATATTCTATTTTAGAAATGGTTTCTATTTCTCCGCGACATCGCGGCTGGAACAGCAACACAAAGTATGGCAATGATAATATCAGGTACTGTTTATGTGCTTTATTTAATGTTAAAAGCGTCTAACGTGAGTTTGAATATCGTTCTGTGTTCCCAGCTTTTTAGCTGTAATGAAAACAACACTAATTCACCTCAGATATTGAAAATAAATAAATGGGCACAAGAACATTCAAACTGTCAACTCAATGCGAACAAACAAGTGTATTCTATCACAAAGATTGGTTCGGTCACTCCGTATGTACTTAAAATAATGTTTAAATTGTGCAATATTTATGAATTTTTACAAAGTACTTGCCCATTTCATTGTGTCCGCTGTGCTCTTGTCGAGAGAGCCCGCCCACACTCTCTTCTGATTGGCTGTGGTTTTTGATTGATTTTATCGCTTCTCATTTTTGCGTCGCGTCTAATGTGGACAGTCAAATTGCTCGTCGCTGGAATCTTATCGCATCGCGTCTGGTTAGGACACGGTGTAAGACCTGACACACGGATCCATTATACTATTACACATGCGTTTTCTTTCTCAACTGTTTACGTTCACTTAAAACATAACTGACTGTGTTTACGTGAATACTCGCCCAAGACCGGCATTTTGACATTATTTTGTGTGTATTTGACTGTTTAAACACAATAAGCAGCGGAAAAGAACTCAATTTAGTACTGAGAGGCGGCTTTATGTGATCAAAATCTGCGGGAATGAGTAAAATTACACCAAAAATTCGGAGCAAATGAAAGGAGTGAGTGAGGGGAGGCGGATTTGTGTGTCAACTCGCTGTCGGAGATATTAGAGAGCGAGGAAGCGCAGCTGCTATCGTGTACCTATTCTGCGGAAAATGAGTATTGGAAGTGTTTCAGATATTTTAGTATCAATATGTATTCAAAAATTGATATTTTTGACACTACATTGCACTTAACTTACAATTTCAGATGCCTTTTTAAAGGACTACAATTAAAAAAAATGTATATATGATATATATAAAATTCAACCCGCCAAAGTGGCTAATATGTTAATATCAAGCCCTGTCTATTACTACTAACTACTATTTTGACTACTTGCATCTCCTAAATGGAAACAGGAGTTCTCAGACTCACCGCCTCTACCAGGCTGGTAGCGCTACCTCTCTTCTGGTGGTACTGGTTTCGATACTCCGGTGGGACCTGCAGATGAACAGGTGAGTAGTTCCTCTGCTGGTACTCAGGATCATCTGTATACCATGAGCTCTTCCTGATGGATGAGTGACTGCTGCTAGCGCTGTCCCTCAGCGGACGGTCCACACGGATCAGCGGCGTGTAGTACGGCGTTCTGTCTTTACTTGCAGGAGTGGGAGGAGGTGACGCCCATGATCTGGTAGATCGAGTAGGTGAAAGCCTGTGAGCCCTGCTGGAGTCTAGACCCGCTACCGCCATCACCTGGAACGACAAGTACAGTGGTCAATATAAATGCATTGTCTTAATACACAATACTTACATGCACATAATACTATACTGGCATGTAGGATAGTCATAATATTTGATCATATTTCATAAGTCGGTTTGGTTAAACACTACTGTCATATTTAATGTTACCTGATGTTGCATGAGATGTAATGGAAGAGCAGTTCGCTGGTGAGGAAGATCGTCTTGACTGCCCTGTCTGCGCAGACACTCAAAATTGAATGATGGTCTCCGATTACCTATAAACGAGAGAGATTAATATCTTCTGACAGTCACACTGAACCATAAAGCAGAGGGCCTGTTTCTACAGAACAAACCAAATTTTGCAATTTTAAGAATGGAATCTCAAGACTTGCCTTGCGGTGTTGGAGGAAGCAGTCTTCTCTTTGGTGATCTACGTGGATCGTGATAAAGGGGCTGCTCGTCATCATCATAGTAACCGTCAGGATGGTGGTAACCCCGCGGCGTCTCGTACTCCTGGTCACTGTTGGGGTACCTGCATATGGTAAATATTCATTAATAAATTTCTATAGATTTGATTTATTTATAGTTTGTTGTGTGACTGGTCACGCAACAGTCACAATAGTTTTACCTATCACCCGACAGCATGCTGTCATCTTCGTAAAACTCTTCTCCGCTGTAGTACTCTCCAGAGTAACGATCTTCTTCATACTCCTCTTCGCGGCGTATAGTGGGTCGTCTTCTGTCGCTGCCCTGTGACCTGCGTGAAGGTCAAGAGGTCAGCGAGAAGCTGGTTAGACTGTGGTCAACGAGTCAGCGAAAGACCATGCACTACCATGCAGATGTACAGCTCCAGACTGCAGTTAGACCTCATTAGTAAACAAGCACAACCTCATTAAGACAGCAGTCAGCATTTCATAGCTTTTCTAGCTTTTGCATGTAGTATTCTCTACTCAAAGATGTTCTACTTGGAAATGTATATATATATTAGGGGTTGAATGATTTCAGTCGAGTCGAGTAGACGTCAACTAGTCGCTGATGACGTCATTAATGAACAAATAAGCTGCCTGAACCTCAAGCTGAGACTCGAACGTGGGTCGCCTCGTGCACAGCCATGGCATATGACAAGGCTATTTTCTTTGGGTCGTCACAGATTTCTGCTCGTTCTAAATCAGATGCAGATAAAGTAGCACAAAGATACAAAATGCATTAGTAAGAGAGCGACTGCATGTGAATTAATTCTACCTGACAGCATCTCTCTACTAATAGTGAAGCTGTGGGTTTTAGTTACTAAGAAGTATATGCTAGAACTTTTCAGTTTCTAAGCTATTTTATTGATAAATCACAGAACAGTGTTGACAATATATTTCCGTGCTACTGAATGTTTCTGTGTACAAGCTACTGTCTGTATGTGTGTGCGTTAAAATGCAGCAGCACACATTAGTTCAGAATGGCGATTAACTTATGTGTACAATAAGCTGTTTAAAATGTCAATTTACCCGATGAATGCTGAGCTTCCAGATGGTATAATCAAACATATCTTGTGGAGCGCTCTCAGAGTATGCATTTATTTGTCATTTACTGCTGGATACAGAGCGTAAATGTGGACTTCAAAGATTTCTTATTCTGTTGCGCCCTCTATAGGCCCTCTATAATGACCAGTGACTAGTCGACGTCAAGCTTAAAAGCTTAAATGCTTCATCGCAGAGCATTAAAGTCAACTAGTCGATTAGTCAGTGCAACCCCTAATATATAGCAAATAACTAAAAATAGTATATATACAGTATATATTGGATATGCGCCTAATAATAGCAGGCATTTATCTAGGTTAACGTTAGAGCGAGCGGCCATGTAAAGAGGCTAACGTCGTTAGACTACTACTCACGTTTCAAATGAAAAGCCATGTTTGAGGTTGATGAATGATAGGCGAATGTTTGGATTTCCTGACCGACATAATTACCACATGGACCAGTCGCGTTAACGATCTGTCCTTCACAGATTGCGTGACTTCAACAAATCCTGTGGAGTTTTTTCTGCGACTAATCGACTAATTAAAATTTGGTCGACTAAGTCTCTTCTCGTCGACATTTAGTCGACTATTAGGGGGAGTCCTATAATTTACTACAACTTTAAATCATGAATGGTGTGTTGCTTGGGAAATTACTGCTTACATACAAAATACTGAGCAAACTGTACATCTTTCCCTCCCAGCCATGCTTTTTGTAAAAGATATGGCATCTACTCTAAGGTCTATATACTAAACAGACTAGCAGCCCCACTGGCCCAATATAGGACATCTCAACATTCCTGCAGAGGTGAACTTAAAGGACAACTCTTGTTCTAGAAAAATAAGGTACATCATTTACTTAACTAGAAATAAACACTGTGTTTAAGTGTTTATGCATTTCTATAAAGTATTAATCTAATGAGTCATCCTTTAAGGCAAGCATTTCGTTTCGTTAGCACCAGTTATCCAGCAGACACATGCAGCGAGCCCCTCCTCTTTCCATTCATCACCCAATCACAACACACAGAGACTCAAAGACTTATCCTGATTTGTTAATCCTTTACTAGATGTTCCTATAAACTCTTTCCAGTTTTGAAAGTCAATCTGTGTGTGTGTATAAAGCCCAGTCCCAAATAGCGCCAGTCAACCAGTCTTGTGGACTATTGCAGACATGTAAAGTTAACATCAAGCGCCATGTGGGATGGGGTTGAGGTAGAAAGCCCAATGCTGTTACCCACCAGCCACAGTTCTGCTTATCATTCACCCGTCTGGTTTTATACAAGCAAAAGTACCTGCTATGTAAACATATAATACCTAATGTAACATACCTAATGTACGTCTCATAGTAGCGCCTTCTGTTCCAGAAAGCAGAGAGATGGTTAAGAGAAAGCATTTCGGTTAGGAAGGAAAGAGAGAAAGGTGGAGAAAAGCAGGGGAATAGGGAAGAGGAATGATAGACACATATATCATACAGTATATACAGGATATATACAGCATTTTTATATATGTGAGGCTGTTTTCACACTTGGTTCGATGGCTTTGTCCAAACCCGAGTTGAATTACACCACATCCTCTGCCCCTCATGTGACTTTTTACACTGCATTATGTGGTTTGACTAGCTCAATAAGGACCAAAAACATGGAAAGTTTGGTTTTCTTTACTTTTTGAAGTTGGTAAAAACTGACCATGGAGGGTTTGAACATAAATTTGATTAATTTTGGGGTCAGTCTCCTAAAACCTGAGCCACCAAAAGTGAACTTTTTTGCTTATAAATGAACTAATTGGTCAAGAAACATAAGTGTTTTCCTGATTTTTTGAGGCAGTCTAATCTTTGTTCAGATCACTACCCATCTTATCAATAGGTTTTTGAAACCCTTCTACAGAAATGGCCTCATTAAAGTGATGAGACAGGAAGTAAGGCCAATCTCAAAGTCGGCCATTTTGCTTGTTTATCTCATTAAAAAATTCCTGAGCACCTCAAATGGACTCGGGTCTACACCAAATGCTCTAGAGTGAAAACCAACACACTCTCATGGCAGTTTCTAACTATTTTACATTTTGGCGAATTGGTGGCTAATTCATATGATTTTGTGCAATCTCATTTGTACTGCATATGCCCAATTGAAGGTTAGGCTTAGGGATGGACCTTTATGCAAAATTAAAAAAAAAAAAAAAAAAAAAAAAATCATACTTCGTACAAATTCAAATGAAATCAGCACCTCATAAAATAGTTGTTTTCTCATGAGATTGAGTTTGTGAAAACACCTTGAAGAAAACATGGTATCACCACAGTCAGATAATGGACCAGCATAGTTGAGAGGAGGACAATGGGTGGGGCAGGGGCCAGGTGGTTTCATATGAAGGTGGATAAATGCTAAAAAAGGAAAAGAATTTAAAATCAAATGGTCTAAAGGTGTGGTCACATTAGTGAAATTTCAGCTAAAAAGGTCCATTTTCTATTGTCAATAGTGTAGTGTTGCATGAAGCACTGCTCATTCAGAAGTCACTTTCAAACCAAGCAGCTTTCTGTTGGTCAACGCATCAAATTCATGGGACCAACTTGAACTGGTTGTGAAATCTGCATGGGGAAATCTTTCGCCCTCACACAAAATCCCCAAGTGCCTGAATTCCTACTGAAAATGGATTTCGCTTGCAAAAGTTTGCTGAACAATAAACGTGACCAGACCTTAAAGCTGATGTAAATGCGAATGAATAATCATCTAAATGCATAAATGTAAGTGGATGCAGAATTTAAAAGTCATTTTCTTGTTTTCCAATCTACTAAAGAAGTACTTAAAGGTGCAGTAAGCGATTTGTGAAAAATGCTGTTGAAAGTGGATCGGGTTGAACACCACTACACACTTTTAGCCAATCAGCAATAGGGGGCGTGTCCACTCACGATGGGGGAGGAGAGAGAGTGAGCAAGAGGGAGATTTAAAGAAAGACTGTAGAGAGATGACTGAGAGATATTACAAAAGAGAAAAGGTCAGAGGAATATCCCTGGAAAATAGGGGTTATGATCAGGCAAGATCTTTACTATTGCATTGCGTGTTTGTGCATTTTGGGGGCTGAGCAATGAAGGGAGGGGTTTGTTTGTTTGGGTGAATTTCAAATATCAAGTGTTCAACAATGATTCTAAGAAATTGCTTACTGCACCTTTAAGAATTTGCATAGACCTAAAAAAAAAAACATCCTTCCTGAAGCAATTCCAAACAATCCAAAGGGATCATAGGAATCGGTTTAAGAAGTTGGTGATATTCATGAGATTACGCCATATTCTGCTAGCATACTGCTACTTGTCAAATCGGTGAATACATATGAATAAATATATCAAAAAGGTGAGAGCAAGATGTTGGATGAACAAAAACAAGCATTCACCTTTGCCCGTGTGGGGTCCTGGGCTTCTCATATTCTCCATAATACGATCCCGGGTAGCCGTTAGCGGGCATATGCTCGTAGTACCGATTGTGTCCTCCATTAGGTAAACTGGACATGTTGGCATTGTTTAGATTGATGTTGGTAGACTTGGGCGACTTGTTGTAGGAGTTGTGATGATGATGGTGATGATGGTGGTGGTGGTGGCGATGATGGTTTTGCTGCGCCATTGCATTGGCGCGGCCCAGGCGCCCCACAGGTTGTTCCATGTGGGCGTAATGTGGGGGCGGCTGCACCTGTAGGGGGCGCTGTGTGGCATTCGTCTGGTGGCCAGAGCTCCTCCGGGTGTCTCCGTTTATGTGGTTAACGTGGTTGCCAAAGAGTCCTCCGTTTCGCTGTGAAGAAATACTTGTGTTTGTAAGTTCAAAGAAATGCGCAATGGATGAAAATATAACGCCATATTTGAATTTTTCGCGGATTAAACACGGGCTAAAAGCCCATTCACACCAAGAATGATAACTATGAAGATAACTATAACAATAACTATATCCACACCAATGGACGATAACGTTCAGTTTATTATAATAGAGCGCCACAGTTTTGTCGTCTGCCACTTTAAATGCTCGAGCTCTTTAAAGTCAGGTGGATTCTGATTGGCTGTCATTGTTTTTATCGTTCATCAGCTGGAAAAAATCATTCTGAAAGTGATTCCAACAATATTGTTCATCTGTGTCATTATCGTTATAGTTGTGATGTGGACTTTGCTATTCTCAAAATAAGAATGATTATTAAACGTTCATAGATATACTTGTAATAGTTATCGCCATTGGTGTGAATAGCCCTTAAGGGATAGACATACAGGCTGTAGTTGTAAATATTGTCCTTCAGCTGATGCAAAAAACAAAAATATGTCTTTCTTGCTGTCAAACAACCTTTTATCCATTTGTGAAAAATTAAATATGGCGTCTTTGACAGTTTATCCAATGCTAAAATATTCAAGATTGCCATTTTTAATGATCTCATGGGAAAAAGAAGTTGGAAAGGAGGTAAAATGGCGTATGGTGTGAGTGAATTTCATGAACTGATTAAATCTGAACTGAATCTGAAATCAAGAGAAATGCAGATACAGTGGATTACACTGAATTATATAAATATGCTACGCTAAAGCTAACAGTTATTACTACAAACCTAGTTAAGCCGTCGATACTATCACTGAAGTCAACAATTGATTGTAGATTGTCAACTTGGTGAATTTATCCATGTTCAGTGTCTTAATCTTAGACTTACAGTATATGTGTATACGACCTTCAGGGATGGCGAATAATTCTTTGCAACTCCCTTAAGGAACCGTTACTTCTCAATTCAGAAGTGTTAAAGTAAGACAGATCGATTTTATAAGGAGAAAGGGGTCATAAAAGGTGAGTAATTTACCCTATAAATTTCTTCGTCCTCCTCTGGCAAAAAGTCTACTAGCTCATCATCCTGCAGGTCACATGATATCGCACGGCGTATTTCTGGCCCAATGTCATGCAGCGTACGGAGGCCAGCCTGTAACCGTGACGACAAGATAGCTAAGGACCTGTTCTTCAATGGAAAGCCCTTGAACAGCAGCGACATGTTGAGAACGGAGACCCTCACACACACATGCCACCAGGGGGCAGTTTACCAGACACATTGACACAAACAGGCTTGACGAGACAGTTCCAGACAGGACAAATTCATGAAAGATGACAACAATCACAGTAGACAAAGAGGAAAAACACTGAAGCTCCTTCATAATTGTACACTACAACTAATACACTTACTATCCTTTACTGTGACTTTCTAAAAGGGACTGTATTAGCCACAGATGCTATTTTGAAATATTGCAAATTCTTTTTTTTGTCACCAAAAAATTTCAAGTGCAAAAAAATTTTATCTATTGTTAGTTAATCACACTAAAGATTATGTTTGCAAAGAAATCAAACACATTTACAGTGTTTGATTTATGAGGATGGAGACCAACAAAATGTCTTAAAACAATGATTCATGAATTATAACTCTGAAGTGATGGCAAACAAATACAAACACTTCAAACTACATGTAAAACAGACAGAAATACATTTACAGTTCACCATTATCACACAGAGGGATCCATATTCAAGCTAAAACCACATTAGCGCATCCAAAAACAGAGAGATACAGCTGAGGTAAAGAAGGTCTCATGCAAAGGAAACAGTTTATTCAGTCAAATTCGTTTAAATTATTCCAAATCGTACAGGGTGTTCACACTGACAGTGATTTGCTTTTGACTGACAACAAAATCTGCTCCAATTTGGAGCATATTCTATCGTAAAAATGCCTACTTACGGAAAAATATAGTTGATGCTAGAACTGCACGATTCTGGTTAAATTGAGACTCACGATTTTTTGTTTCAAACAGAGATCACGATTCTCTCACGATTCAGAGAGAATTTCTCTGGGTCAGCTGCAGCGCCAACGCAGGTTTGAATGTTCCGGTGTGACTTTGTCAAAGGTTTAATAGACACAGGAGCACCGTTGTCATTTAGGAATGAGATAGTGTGGGTGTTTGAATCGAGATCACGAATGTTTAACGAATAATCATGCGGCTCTAGTCAATGCTATGCCACACCCTGAATATACATGAGCTAATAATTAAACCATTAAAATTAATATATAGTTTTAAAATAAAAGCAATCAAACCGTTAACCGACATCAAAGAACCGTGAACATGTAAATGTTTTGTTAGATTATTTAAACATTAACTTCAAGTAAATATTTTTGGTCATAGATGTTCAGCAAACAAAAGTTTGGGGATGCCTGGAGTACATTAAGATTCAATTATACTCCATTCCTAAATAATTAAAGAACAGTAATTTGTGCCAACAACACAATAATTCAACATAAATGGCTTTCCGAGAGAGTTTGAGAGCAACCTACAGCAATGTAATTTCTGTCAGTGTGAACGCACCTCAAGGCCAAAACTAATGCATACACAATGTAAGCTTGCAAATACCAATTTGATAACAATAATATGCCTTAAAAAAAAGAACACACAACCTATTAATACACTCTAAAGAATCAGCAAAATTCAATCTCCAAAATACACACTTACCTGCAGAGCGACGGCCGTGTTGTTCTGTGCAGGGTGAACGCCCACCAGGCCTTCCTCTTTGCGTTTCTTGAATTTCCTAAAGTAGTCCTGTATCAGGAAAGTGGCATAGAACTTCCCCACCGTTACCTCATCATCTGAGTGAACAGACCACACACACGGCTTCGCTGTCAGCAAGTAGCTTCAACGCACGCATACACACCTCTGCGTGACGCACGTTGCGAGACAGAAATTGACGCCAAGAGATGCTTCGTGTTATTCTAACTAGTTAGTCATTGAAAGAGAAAAACAGCTACAATCTGTTAATTAAATTCTAATGAACCCTTAAGTATTGTCTGGATTTCTACACAAATGGCTTCTAAAATGTGACCTAAGTCTAGATAACAAACACAGTCTTAATTAACAAACACCACATATATGACTAAGGCCTAGTCCACACTTGCACAGGTATTTTTATAAAGAGTTTTTCCTCCTTTGTTTAAAAAAAAACAAAAAAAGCATCCATGTGAAAACGCAAAACACTCAATGAAGAGCTGTCAAGAGCATGCCAAACCAACAGGTGGCAATATAACCCTAATCGTAAAACCATGTTGGCCAATCAGAAAAAAAAAAAGGTTATTACCGGTTCCAGTTCTGACGTCACAAGCCAAAATCTCCAGTTTCACCGTCTACACAACAACACTGCAACTGGAGTTTCTGAAAATCTTCATCCTGGCAGGAGTTTTCAAAAATTTCGGTTTCATTGACCAGATACTGCGTTTACGTCAGGACGAACGGCCAAACCGCATAGAAAAAGCTGCGGTTTTGAAAATACCCTTGTTCGTGTGGACAGGGCCTAGATCACAGGACCACGACACATTTTGCTGTAGTTATTTTGTATTTCACTTTCAAGCTCTTTTATTAGGGTCACCTTAAAAAAATCCAGCAAAACAGTAATACTGTGAAATATTATTACAACTTAAAATAACCATTTTTTATTTTAATATATTTTAAAATGTAATTTTTTCCTGTGATGGCAAAGCTGAATTTGACTCTAGTCTTCAGTGTCACATTATCCTTCTAATATGCTGATTTGCTGCTCAAGAAATATGTAATTTTATTTTCAGTGTTGAAAATCTTGAATGTATTATAATACATTTTTAATAATAAAAAAAATGGCACTTTAAAAATGTGTCATTTGTTAAATAAGACTTCCTTATTTCTTAAACTGAGACCAGATTGCATTTTAAAGCCATTCATGCAAGAAATATAGATAATTACAATTAATAATTATTAGGTTTACAAACTTTTATTTACAACTACAATATAAAAGCAACTAAAAGTCAAAATAAACTAATCTAAGACAAGCTCCTATGTATTTCCTGTTGAAAAATCCAACTTAAGCTGGTAGTTATATTTTGGAACATAGCAACTGGATTCTAGCTGGTTTAAGCTAGTAATTTGCTGCTTATTAGCTGGTCCAAGACCTTCCTGGACAAGCAGCAAACCAGATACTAGCTGGTCAAACAGTTAATGTCCAGCTAGAAACCAGCTATCTTATTCCAAAACATAGCCACCAGCTTAATGCCATGTCGGGAGTAGAATATTTCATATTCACTGTTTAGCACCCATCAGACATCTGTAAACATATTAGTATTAGCACATTAGCATTAGCATAGCAACTGTGAGAGATTACTGGGAGTTGGGGTGGGGGTTGAGGGGGGTTTGCAAAGAACTGTATCAGCTAAGCCATCTAACTTCACTAAAATATAGTCCTACATGTGCTTACATTCTACTGGGAACATGCAAGCAAGCAGCACTGAGCAATATGTATTAGCACATTAGCGGTGCATTTCTGTGGGTGCGTTTGTGCATGTCTAATATGCTGTTTTTGCATATGCATTTTGATTCTCTATGTGTATATAAAGTTTATGTTGTGTTCATGTTTGTGTAAGTATGTGCGTGAGAATCATTCTGAAGCAGGGGTCTGAGTCACTTTTTTAAACAAGCACGTTGGGGACATATCAGGATAGAAGAGGCAACATTAGTTCCATGCCACCACCCTAAAACAGAATTGCTTCAGAATATTCTGAAGATTTGAACTTTTACATGTACAGAAAGACAGTTAATGAGGAACAGAAGCTGTGGAAAAGCTCAAGCAGATACAGGAGAGAGAGCGACAGTGTAGAAAACAGAGAGAAACAGAGAGAAAGAGACATTTTTAGAAGGACACAGCATGCCTGAGTTGCCATGCAAGCCCAAAGCTCAACACACACACACATAAACACACACACACACACACACACATATACGCACCTTCTTTAAATCCTCCAGCCATATACTCATACACACAAACACACATCATTGAGGCTCCAGTGTGGACGCAGTGAAAGTACCGAGCAGGAGAGGAAAGCATTTGCGACACATACGGAACGGAACAAACATCGCAGAGACCCAACCAGGAGAAACTCCGAGTAAAACAGCAGGGAAAAGCAAGTGCGACAACTGATGTGTGTGTGTGTGTGTATGAAGCAAATGTACAGTATGAGTGCATATGCTACATATGGGAAACTAAACTGTTCAAAACTGATATTTTTGTTCTTTTCTAAATGGATGATTTAGTTGTGAGTTAAAAGACGCAGAAGATAGAGCTGTTGTGTGTGTCTA
Organism: Hypophthalmichthys nobilis; assembly: GCA_037950665.1. Classification (NCBI taxonomy): domain Eukaryota; kingdom Metazoa; phylum Chordata; class Actinopteri; order Cypriniformes; family Xenocyprididae; genus Hypophthalmichthys; species Hypophthalmichthys nobilis. The sequence goes on from CM075487.1 coordinate 23,690,529, forward strand.
TGCTCTGTTGTGAATGTGTATTTCCATTAGCAGAGATGAAGCTCTGAGATTTATAACTGACCACCAGCAGGGGGCACCACTTGATCCAGAAGTTTCATGCTTGTTCTCTTCCAGATCTTCTTAATTACGGCTCGCAGTTCTTCATTCGCCTGCTCTAGGTTACCTGGGTCAAAACACATACCATGTTATCAACACAACTATAAAGGTAGACTCTACTCAATACAATCAACTAGGGCTGGACAATATTGGTTAAAAAAAAAAAATTATATATATATATATATATATATATATATAGTAAATTATGCATAATTACAAGTAACTAACCCAAAACCAAACCCTAACCATACTGTAACTCTATAGTAAGTACATGTAGTTAATTAATATTACTTATTTGAGTAATTACAATGTAACTATGTCACCTTAAAATAAAACGTAACCCTATATTTATATTTCACTAAAACATGTATAACTTTTATGACTTTTGCGAATGATGCAAATTATTTGTCTTGAATCATTTCATTGAAATGGACTATTTCTAAATAAGTGTTTTATGGACTGTAATTTTGATAGTGTTTTGCAAACTGATACAAGCAGTTCAGAGAAGAATTCACATACCTTCTGTTTTGATCTTCAATGCAGTTCTCACAAGAGCAAAAAGTGTAGCGTTAAACATGACGGTGCCATCACTGTTCAGGGGCATGTTCATAGCCACCAGTCTCTGGAAGTGAAAAAGAATGACAGATACAGAGACAGAGAGGATGGGTTAAATGTGTTGCAAATGTTCAAACACATTATTAATAAATGCACATGTATTACCTTGCAAGCGACTCTATGAGGACAGAGTTTCCCAAAACCAAGAGGCGGCTGAATCCGCCGTAACAACGTCACTACATCAAGATGCTTTATTCTGCCTCTGTGATAAAAAGAGGGAAACGCTGACTGAAAAATTCCAAGTCTATATTTGCTCTTCATCTCATTGCTATAACGGACAAGCAACTTATTCTAAATTATATCCTTACTTGGCCTCTGGATCATATTCTGACCAAATCCTTTTAAATTCATCAAGATGATGTGGCCCCAGAATCGACCAATCACGGGTCAGATAGTCGAAGTTGTCCATGATGACAGCCACAAACAGGTTAATGATCTAAAACAAGATATTATTCAATTTGATTCACATGAACAATTTTGTTTAAGAACAAAATTGTTTATAATTCTCCCAAGAAGTCTCCAAAAAAACAAAACACAAAATTCCTTTGGGGCTTCAAAATGACAAAACAGTTAGAGACCAAATTATAGAAGCCTGTTTCTGCCACAGAATAAAAAAAAAAAATAAAAAAAGGGAATTGCGACTTTTTACATTTACTTATAATTCTGTCTTTTTTCTTGAAATTCTGAGATATGAACTCAGATGTTAACTCACAATTCTGAAAAGAAAGGTCAGAATTGTAAGATATAATCTTGCAATTGTGAGGAAAAAAAAGTTAAAATTGTGAAATAAAAAGTTTACATTTTTTACATTTTTCATTTTTTTCAGTGGCAGAAACCCAAAAAATAAAACTGCGAGATGTAAACTCGCAATTCTGATGGAAAAGAAGTTAAACATGCAATTATGAGTTTCTAACTTGAAATTATGAGCTATAAACTCACAATTATGAGGAAAAAACTATTAAGAAAAAAGGTTTATTCTGTGGAGGAAACAAGCTTCCATACCAAATGTCTTTAATAAACTCTAAAAATGCTTGAAGGAGGATATGTAATATTATAAATAATATTATTCTAGTAATTATAACAATTAGAAAAAAAATCAAAAGGAAGTCTAGTTAGTGTGTGTATATACCAGAAAGGCGCAGAGCATGTAGAAGGTGATGAAGTAGATGATGGCAAAGCTGCTCCCGCATGTCATCTCTTCTCCAATATTGTAGTCTGACTCCGGATCACACAGCTTCCCTGGCATACATGCCAACATGATCTCCTGCCAGGCTTCACCTGTTGCACATCTACACCCCAAAACACCCAAACAATGAATAATCTCAAATGTAATCCAATAAAGCAAAAAACTCCTAGATGAACCAACATCATAAAAAAAATGGGAAATGAAGAGACAAATGCATCGGGATCTTCATAAAGATTTTAAACTTCTTCACCGTGCAGTTCATCTTCATGTAACATCTTAACAGTGCCGTTCACTGACCTGAAGAGCAGAAGCACAGCCTGGGGGAACGTCTGAAAGTTGTTGTTCCTGTTGATTTGTGTGTGGTCCACCATGGCGATTTTCCCAAACATCTGAAAGATTGATTTCCACCAATGGTAAATCAAGGTGTACTGTGCTGTACTAAAAGGTGAAGTGTGTAATTTTTGAACCACATACCACCAAGTACACTGAATGTGGATGATGTGCATTTTAGACCTGTCATCAAATACACTCATTGAAATGCTATTAAACAAAATTTTTAAAGTCACCATGAAATCAAAATGGACAGTTCCTATTTTATGGAATATTGCAGTACTTATTGTAAATGATTTATCTGTGCACATCATACTTTTTTTTTTTAATTCATGTGTCCTCATAATCTTTAATCAAAATATTTTTCCCTCCCTGATGATGCGTTTACTGGAGCGAGGGCGGGGCAACCTGTCACTCACATGAGATCGACCAATAGCAAACCACAACCATCTAATCATCCAATCAATTCACCATGGACAAAATCACTGAAACTAACCTGCATGCCAATGACAGCGTAGATGAAGAAGAGCATGGCTATCAGCAAAGCGACATATGGCAGGGCCTGAGAAAAGAGCATAACATATGTTACTATGGACCAACATTCCATAGGCCACAATCAACAACCTGATCAACTCTATGCGAAGGAGATGTGTTGCACTGCGTGAGGCAAATGGTGGTCACACCAGATACTGACTGGTTCGGACCCCAGACCCCAGACCCCCAGACCCCAGACCCCCAATACAGTAAAACTGCACATTTTAGAGTGGCCTTTTATTGTGGCCAGCCTAAAGCACACCTGTGCAATAATCATGCTGTCTAATCAGCATCTTGATATGCCACACCTGTGAGGTGGATGGATTATCTCAGCAAAGGAGAAGTGCTCACTAACACAGATTTAGACAGATTTGTGAACAATATTTGAGAGAAGTAGGCCTTTTGTGTACATAAAAAAAGTCTTAGATCTTTGAGTTCAGCTCATGAAAAATGGGGGCAAAAACAAAAGTGTTGCGTTTATAATTGTGTTCAGTGTACTTGACCCCAAACAGAAACACTATTACTGTAAAGGAGTCATTTTTCTAATAAAGTGCATGACTGCTTTGTGGTAAAAACAAAGGGAGAAAAGCATCAAGAATATCTATATAACTGGGTTTTCATTCTGTTCTTCTGACCTGGAAGGACTTGATGAAGGTCCAGAGGAGGGTTCGAATGCCCTCCCCCCTGCTCAGCAGCTTGACCAATCGCATCACTCGGAAAAGACGGAAGAAGGTAATGGAAATGCGAGCACTGTCCTCTGTGTTCTGTGGGGGCAGAGTTAGTATCAGTGAACCAATCAGAGTAAAGAGATAACACAGGGCATCAGGCTGTATTAAGGCAGTCTGACCAGCAGAGGGCAGCACAATAGTTTTAAACTTTTTGATGGCTCATTTAGAGCCAAAATTTTGATTTTAGGAATTGAAACTGAATGTCAATGCATATTAAAAGAATATATTTAGACTGGTTTGACTGATCCAGAAACACTACCAGAGACCCTGCGTTTCATGCTTACATCCTAGAGAAGAAAGGAAGGAAGTAGAGGGGTGCATGCTGGAGAAAAATAAACCTTGCCATACTTGACTGCACGCATCAGCACAAGCATGGCTCTCTTGACCCAGATTTACTTCATGCCATCTTACAGTGGGCCCCCAAACCTCAAGGGTGAAAGGTCAGTTTGAGGTCACAACCTTACCTGACCTGATCCGACCTAATCTGACCTGACTTCAGGGGCCCCTTAACCATGCAGCAGTGTCAGCGCTACAAACGTGAGGGGCCGACGACCCCACACACACACTCACACACACACACACAGTTCGTCACGTTTGGGTGACACTCCCCTATTTGACAAAATAGTCAAAGGATGTAAAACCAAAGCAAAATCTTAAAGCAAAAAGAAGAGAAAATAAACGTAAATATAAATTCAAAGAAACAACAAATTGAAGTTGGGGTGGGTTAAGATGAGAGGTAACAATGTTTAATCAAAAGACAGAACTCAAATCAGAACTCAAACGGAAACCTGAAAAGGAATGCAAACTGTAAAATTGGGCAAAAAGCCCAAGAGGGGCAGGATATCTTACCCCCGCCTCATCCACCTGAGGTGCCTCTGTGGGCTTTAAAATCAAAGACCTGAATTAATCACTCACACATAACGTTTGCACAGAAACTTGCGCTTCAAAACGCATTCACAGACACTCATAATATCAAACTCTATAATCACATTTCTAACCGATAGATATCAGGACAGCAAACTGGCTCAAACAACCTCAAGAACAGACAATCCTCAATTCAAAACTGCTTATAAGGACTGAAAAATGACCAGTAACCAGAGACAAATAGGACTAGATTCACATAAGGGGCTTATATAACATGAAGGTCCATCATGTGAGCTTATTTCTATCCTGTGGATTACATAAGCAGCTGCAGAAAGCATTGACATACAATACAGCACACACATACATACACACACATACAAATTAACAGGACAGTGATGGACTGGCGCACGCTTATGCAACGATTACAACTTTGTAAACAAGAGCGTATCCAAAAAAAAAAAAAAAGCTAAGCAACAGCAAAAGACCTAAGTATAACAAATCCATAATGCCACATTATTGAATATACATTCCTCTACATTCACATGCATTAATTGTGATAAAAATTACATGTGTATTATAAATGGATGAATGCTATTAAGCTTCTGTAATTTTTGTATGATTAAAAATAATTATTTGTAAAAACATTTTCACTGAAAAAATATTTTGTAAATACATAATATAGTGTGACACTAACAACTAACTAGCAACCAATACCACGCAGTGAAAACATTAAGTTTTGCAATTATTAACAATTTATGTACACATCAAATGTCCTCATCTTTTTACTAGACAAACATGTCCACCAATGTCCACTATTAATGTAACCTCTGTAATTTATATTTGCAAAGTCAAACAACTTTTAATTTAACTTCCCTATTGCAAAAATAAACATACTATACAAAATATACTCCGTCCACACATTTGGTTTTGAGAACAGATCAGTTCTTGACTCTGAAAAAATAAAAATCAAACACCACATTCATCAACATTAAAACACTCACACAGTGGGAAGAAAATTCAGCATGTAATCAGAAAAAGAAGATGAATCCTTCATCTGTGCAGAAAGAACAGACTCCAGACAGATATGGTTTCACTCATACAGCCTGACATCCCTCATCATAAACTTTTTCATTTGCATGAGAAGTAAAAATTATAAGATGCAGTTTCTGGCTGTAGCATTTGATGGTGCATGCATTAAGCAGTCAGGCATTTGCGCACACGCTTAGACACATACAATGTCTTTCTCTCCATAACAGCAACACAAGCCTTGAAGAACTTCAGTGTTCCAGTAGCACTGCAGCACTTCCATGCATGCGCCCTGCAAAAGAGTCACCACCCGAGGGCGCTCTAACGGTCCAATGCAAGAGAAGAAAGAGTCAGAAACAGCAGAAGAGGAAGAAGGATGGAAGGAATGAGAGAAAAAGCAGAAAGGAAAACAAGGCATGAAGGAAAGCATGAAGCAAGGAAAGCAGAAATGAGATAGGATGGAAGGAGAGAAAACACAGAAGGAAGGAAGGAAGGAAGGAAGGATAAAAAAGCAGAAAGGAAAACATAAGGAAGGAAGGAAGGAAAGCATGAAGGAAGGAAAGCAGAAGTGAGATAGGATGGAAGGAGAGAAAAAGCAGAAGGAAGCAAGGAAAGAAAAGAAGGAAGGAATGAGAAGTAACAAAGGAAAACATAAGGAAGGAAAGAAGGAAATCATGAAACAAGGAAAGCAGAAATGAGATAGGAAGGAAGGAGGGAAAAGCAGAAGGAAGGAAGGAAGGAAGGAAGGAAGGAAAGCATGAAGCAAGGAAAGCTGAAATGAGATTGAAAGGAAGGGGAGAAAAAGCAGAGAGGAAAAGAAGGAAGAAAGGAAGGAAGGATCCTTCCAGGAAGAAAGGAAGGAAGGAAGGACATAAGCAGTAATGGAGGTCATGCAGCCTGTCTGACGTCTACACACCTGCTCTACTCAAGCTCTCACTCCTCTGAGCTCTAAGAGCTCACTGAAGAAAGACAGAACAGAGAGACAGACAGTCACTCAGCAGACAGACAGACTACAGGAACATATTAACTGCATCTCGTAACACTGAACAGCCACTGTTAGATGTGATACAATGAGCCTGTGCTGCAATTCAGGGAAATACAGTTGAGCTCTATTCAGAAGATTCTACCTGATGATCATCTCTGTACAACACACTGATGGTGTTTTATTAGTTTGCTAGTGATTGGACGCTCAGCTTGGATATTTTGATCACTCGTTATGTAAGGGTGTGTTCACACTTGTCATGTTTGGTTTGATTAAAACGAACCCTGGTGCGATTGCTCTGTTAGTGCGGTTCATTGGAGCACGTGTGAACGCTGCTATCTGAACCCTGGTGCGCACCAAACAAGCGGACCGAGACCGCTGAAAAGATGGGTCTCGGTCCGCTTCCAAACGAACTCTGGTGCGCAACACGGACCAAAAACAGGAAGATGAGACCCTAAAAAGGACAGAATCCTCACGCATATTGGTTTTTCTAGTCATAGTCGCGAGTTTGCCCATCACAGGCGTCAGATGCGTGTCTTCATGCAGCAGATCATTTGTTTGTGTGAAGGATGGATTCCCGCCGTTGTTTTGACTCCTTTACACATTTTATAAGCTCTTCATGAGTTCCTAGCTGGCCAAAATACCATCATATGCAGGCTACGCACTCACAACAAGCGCATTTACCTCAGCACACAGCATTGTTTTGGATGTTCAGTATGTTCCGTCTCAAAATAGGCAATACGTCATGAAATCCGACCAATCAGGTTGTGAATGTATCCCAATGCCTTTAGGTTCAGTATCTTTTGGTTCGGTGATAAAATTGCCAATCTGAACGCTAATCGGACCAGGACTAAATGTTTTTTTTTTTCTTTTTTGGTCCGGACCAAATGAACCAAACGAACCGAACTACAAGTGTGAACGCACCCTCAATCAGCTCTGAGCTCCAGGGCCATTCTGTCTGGAGGTGAACAGGAAGTATTGAAAGAGAGGAAGTGCAAACTTCAAACGGACTACACCGCCTGGGAACTGACCAGAGGAGAATCGAGCGGGGGGCCGAGCGCCATCTGCAGAAAATGAAGCTAATGTTAGCAGGACATATCCCAGCATGCAACAGGGGATGGGCAAACCAGTCACTCCAACCACCGCAAGATTGGGTGAAAGTCACACATACCCCCGAGTGGGGATTAATGAGTATAGATACTGTACAAGCATGACAGATCAGACAGCAAGACACATCTGGTCAGAAAACAATGATTTGTACCTGCTGTCTTTGATCTGATGCTTTATATCTATAATTGCAGAATTCAACAAGCCTGTAAGCCACTACAACAATGAGTGATAAAATGAGTTTCACAAGGCTTTTAAAATGATAAAATAATTTTCATAAAATAATTATTTGATAAATAGACAAATTCAAGGAAGTGTTCACCCAAAAAATATATCTATAATTTTTTAATCACTCTAATTTTGTTTCAAACCTGATTTATTTTTTGAAGAATTTCCTGGCCACTATTTGCTGTCAAGCTCCAAAATGACACCATAAACATATCTTAAAAGTGGTCCACAAAACTTATGCCATTTTCCAAATGAATTTAACCTTATTAATTGAAAATCTTGAATCCGTGCTCTGATTTATTAACAAAACATTCTTGTAAGTTGAATCTTTTAATTGAATCCAGTTCACAAAACCGACCTGAATGATTCATTCACAAATCAAACTGCTCCAGTTCTCGAGTTCAGCTCACTGACTCAAATATCAAGCTGCAATGTTAAATAGGGGAATAATTACCTGCATATGAATATGTTTCCAAAACTATTGTATGATGCCCAGAAGACACTTTAAATGCTGCCACTTTAAATGCTCAAGCTCTTTAAAGCAGGATGGATTCTGATTGGCTGTCAATGTTTTTATCATTCATCAGCTAAATAAAATGTTCTGAAAGTGATTCCAATGATATTGTTTCTCTGTGCTGTTATCATCATAGTTGTATGGATTCTGCTATTATTTTATATTTAGAACAATTTTAGAACTATATCTTTATTGTCAACGTTATAGTTATCGTCCTTGGTATGAATGGGCCTTAGGTAATACGGACCACTTTTATGATACTTTTATGGAGTTTTGTTTCATTCATTTTCTGCTTATTGTAATTGCATGAAAAAAGAGGGATCAATTCATTATTGAAGATTTCTACAGGAAAAAAGGTGAGTAAATTATGACAATTTTCATTTTTGGGTGAACTATCTCTTCTAAAACAGTTATCCGATTGCAAAAATCTAGTCAGACTTGATAGAAGACCTTGTGAAACCTCTTAATGGTTTTATCACCACTGAAACGCACAAACACAGCAGAAAACAAAGATATTGAGGAAAACAGACAGAAAATAAACAAAAAAACATATAAAGACAAGACATAGACATCTTTAACTCTCTCTCTCACACACAAACTCTCAAACATGTTCACAATCATACTATACAAGGACACAACATACAGAGACTCAATGTACAACACATCCAATGAAAATGGCCACAATACAAACACCTATAGGGACGTAAACAATATACACATATATACATTTATATATGGACGCTGGGACATGAGAAACTCCAGAAAAAAATAGCACTGTAGCTCAGAAAGCAGAGTGACAGCCGTGTGAAAGGAGACATAAAACTAACATACTTCTAAATAGCTACATATGTGTGTGTATTCCCTGCATTATTGTCTGAAAGTGGACAGTGATTGTGAGATACAGGATTTTAAGTAGCAACACCACAGAGATCACACACAGAAACTCCACCACTGCTCTTAAAGGAACACCATCACTTTCCAGCACCACCCTCCTCATGTCCAGCATTAAACTTAACACTGCAAATATATAACAACTAGGTAAAATTAACAAGGTAAAATTAAAAAAAAAAAAATATATATATATATATATATTTTTTTTTTTAAACAAATATAATAGTGTTGACATTGTTAACTAAAACTATTAAAATGTTTTTGTTAATTGATATAATGCAGAAATAATAAAATAACATCATAAAATGAAATAAAATAAAATAAAATAAAATAAAAAAATAAAATAAAATAAAATATGAATATTGGATGGAAAAAACTCAAACTTAATGTTGCAACCTACTGGAATAAAATAAGTTGAAGTTGAAATATTAAAATTACTAAAACTAAAATAAAAATGAAAACCAAAAATAAAAGCCAATTCAAAATATGAATAAACACTATAAAAGTATAAAAATACTACAACACTGATAATATAGTGTTAATATAAAATGTTTTAGTAATATAAAACTCTTTTCCTCATATTCATACAAGCAGATAATTAAAGTGCTGAAGTTTCCATATTGACTTTGTTTGATGCTGAACATTTTAAGTGTGATGCCAAAAAGTAATGGTCTGTTCCTTTAACAAGTCATCAACCTTCCTGCCCACAAAAACTAATCATTAATGCTGATTTGCTTGTAATCAGTAAAGCCATGGCCGTTAGAGCTTTACTTCATTACACAAAATCAGCAAGCCACAAATACATTTTTTTCTGAACTGATCTTGATGACAACTCTTAAACCAGAACAATATTGTCAAACTTTTGACGAGGACATTTTTTTTGTCCTCACAGCACTTCAAGAAATTAAGTCATTATGAAGCAGAACACAAGCAAACAGGAGATCACATCTTGCCATACTTGCCTCTAAAAGTTTCTATGGAGACAGAATGGAAGAACAAGCGTTAGACAAACCAGCTGATGGATTTGTGCAGTTCTTGCTGCACTTACACACATTTGGATGCGAGACAACATATTTATGGTCCACACAAATACACAACAAAGCTAAGAGATTTCAGTAGTTTTCTCAGCAGCAGAGTCCTCAAGGTTCACAAGACGTTGTTTTATTTCAGATAAGCAGGGGAAACAGAAGGTGTGACTGTTAATGTTGTTAAGGTTAGCTAAACTACTTCAATTCACAAAACAAAAAACTCAAGACAACATATAGTGAAACCTCGCAAAAAAACATCAGTGCCATTGCAAGAAATGAAACTGACTAGGAAAATATTATATTATATTATTATAATTTATTTATATTTATTAAATTTTATTACATTAATTAAAATTTATTTTAAATATTTAAAATATATTTTTAACTATATAATAATTTAAATTATATTTTAAGAATGTATTAATAATAGCAATTCACTAATAAATTACATTTAAAAATATATTCAAACAGAAAAGTTATTTTAAATTGTAATATTTCTCAATATTACTGTTTTTACTGTATTTTTTATTAAATAAATACAGCCTTGGTGAGCAGAAGAGATTTCTTTAAAAAACATAAAAAAATCTTATAGACCCAAAATATATAAATATAAATATATACAAAAATATAAATACATTTCAAAAATAAAAACAAATTTTTTTCACTTTTTTTTCTTTTGTACTGTAAACAATTTTGTTACGGTGTTGGATCCCACTTGATGTCCAAATCTGGGTTTTGAAGCACATAATAAAGATATTCTTGTGGATAGAATCTGTGTTGGGCACCAGCTATGCTTATCTTGCAAGGCTTCTACACTTGGAAAGGCGAAAAACGGTTGTACTTACGTTGACTTCAGTGATAGCAATATCTACGACGCTACCGACAACAATTAAGGCGTCAAATGTGTTCCATGCGTCAGTGAAATAATGCTGTTAATAATAGACACACCACACACAAGGAAGAGGGGGAAAGGAATGAATGGAATAGAATGAGGGAGAAAAAAGAAGGTGCGGAGGACACAGAAAGAAATACAGATGTTAAATCTCAGCAGTTAAAGAAACAAGTTGTCAGTTGAAAAGTACAGTAGCTCTTCCTGAGCTGAAATCTGAGCCTGTCTGAAGTAAAGGGTTGAGCAGATATAAGAGGGGACACAGGGCCTAGAACTGTGCTGTACTTACATCAATCTCACTGAGCACTATGTCTACAATGCTGCCGATCACAACCAAAGCGTCAAAGACGTTCCAGGCGTCCCCAAAATACCCCTGAGAAATGCAATGGGGTGGACGGCCAGGGAATATGTGTGAGATTAGCAGTTAGTTGCAGTACATATCCGATTATGCAAAAATTCTTCATTTAAAAAACTGTTATCAGCTTATTTATTCAAGCATCAATCCACACCCAAACCAAGTACACTCGAAAAATATTTGGGTCTAAATTTAAGATTTATGTATTTAAATTGCATATAAAATGTTCCATCCAAATGGGTTACACAGTTTTAAACTGCTAATTTTGTCTCCTACAACAGGCTTACATGAATCCAAGGTCAAAAAAAATCTTAATTTTCTCATTATATACTTTGCAGCATCACCTCTTTTCACACAGTCTGAAAGGGTTTGATAAAAGATTCAGTCTCTCTAAACCCCTCCTTTCTGAGAGTCTATTCTGCTCTGATTGGTCAGATGGCCCAGTCTGTTGGTCTACTACTTACAGCGTGTGTTGGAAACCAAATTCATATCTGAAACCAAATTTATATTCATATCAACGCTCATTATCATATCCAGAGGCTTCCTCAGCGCTTGATACACAGTGATACTAACAGTAACGATGGCGTCGTTTTTACCATATCAATTCGAGCTCATGCTAAAAACATGGCTAGCTGTGGATAAAGCATTATTCAATTAATTAAAATCTATGAGATTGAAACCAATTTGATTTATTGATAACAAATATATAAACCTTCAGTTCATTAGTACTATTCAGTTTATTAGTACTATTAGACAAAATCTTACCTATTTCATTTATGTATAACTGACAAGTACGTGTTTATTAGTTTGTTAAAACTGTTTAATCCACATGGATGGAAATTTTAGATGCAATTCAAATACATAAATCTTAAATTAAGGCCTGAATATTTTTTTGGAGCATATTACTATAAAATAGGAAAGTTTACTATATTATTATATAGTAAAGGAAGAGTGGTGCTGTTATCAGAGGATGGACTGAATCTGTTTGTGTCTAAGAGACACTGCTAGTCACGACACACGGAAAAGCTGAAAACGACAGCACTGCACATCACGCTGAGATGCTTACTAGCATTCTGTCCTTCTTCGCAACACAAAACTGCATGTGTAAAAGTGGGCAGTAGTGGGGCAGAGGGAAGTTAACATTACAAACCAATTGATGATATAAGAGTATGACATATTGAGGGAAGTGTATTCATACTGCACTGTTCTGAATGTCCAAATGGGAAACTATACATTAAATGTGTGATAATGTATAATGGTGTGTATCTATGTGTTTGAATTACTCACCCGGGGTTTGAAGGCGATCAGTTTGAGTACCATCTCCACAGTGAAGACGGCAGTGAATACCATATTCAGGATGTCCATAACATAATTGAAAAGCTCGGACTGACCATAGTGCTGGGCACAGAAATGTATGATATTAAATTGCAGAAATTGTTTAGGTGAGAGGCCATTTCATTGGACAAACATTTTTATACACCCTGCATACCAGTGTTGGTATTGTTATCTAAAACTCAAATAAAAAATTATATATATTTCAGAAATAACATCATAATATAATATAAAAAATAAAAGCGATTTTAAAATCTTAATAAATACTATAATAGTAAATAAATAATGTTTGACCTGTATCTAAAAAATACATACAAAATATTTAGTCAATTTGTTAATATATACTGTAGTTTAGTTTTATATAATATATATTCTGGCTAAAATAAACTACAATATATTTTATATATTTTTTTTAAATATATATTTTATGCTATATATACACATCATATATCAGACATGCTCTAAAAGCATTTAATGGGGACTATAAAGAGCTAATTAATATGAAATATACAGGTAAATAATAATATGCATTAATACATAGTTATATCTCATCATATAAAATTACAAAATGAGCATATGAAGCAGGTTTGAATATTTAAACACAATTATTCAAACATTAAGCATGAAAGCAAACTAAGAATACTTATAATTATCAAAGAATAAAGTAAGTTACCTGCACGGCAAGACAGATGGTGTTGAGTAAGATTAGGACAAACATGATGTACTCGAAGCCGGTGGAGTTCACCACATACCAGAACTTATACTGATACGGGTTCTTTGGGATGTACCTCCGGAGAGGACGCGCTTTTAATGCATACTCCACACATTGACGCTGAGGAGGACACACATCAAACGATGCTTTTCATTGTATCAATTAATGTATATGGTTATACAGGGTTTTAGATTTTATCTCAGAGGGCGTCAAGTCATATGCACATTCATTAATATTGTAAAAATATACAATATACTATGGAATCTTGTTTCTGCCACAGAAAAATAAAATAACACTGATCACAATGCATTCTGGGATTGCATTATCTATGAAGGATATATGCAATGCTGCCTTTGATTTAAAAAAGGGGATCCTTACAAGCCAGCATACTCTTGTAACCTACTATATGGAAAAAGACTGCATTGGGATATATAATCTAGAGACCAACGCAGTTCACAAGGGTTTGGGACAAAGTCCATGTTCCACACAATCTTATAGTGTCCTCTCTTACCTGGTTCTTGTCCAGCTCACAGTTCTTGTACTCTTTCTCTCCCTGTTCCTGAAAGGTCACGATGACAAAACCCACAAAGATGTTCATCATGAAGAAGGCAATGATGATGATGTAGATGATGAAGAAGATGGAAATCTCCACACGGTAGTTGTAGATCGGACCCATGTTCTCCCGGTTGGAGTCTATGGCCTTGTATAACAACCTTAGGAAAGACAACATGAAGTAAACTAAGAGAACAGAGCCCAGGAAAAACTACTTCAACACCCAGAGTTACAGAACAGCTATATTGTGTCATTCTGTCACTGTGTGTGTTAAACTAACAGAACATTTGAAGCAGTGTGGTGTTGTAATTACAGGAACAGCGTGGTACTGTTGGCATCGAGTTCACAGTGGCACTTACCAACAGCGCCAATACAAACACAAATATCACAATAACACACTCGTTCATTTCCCCCGTGGGTTTGAACAAGGAAACTCGACTGTCTGAGTAAGAGCTCGCAATACAAGAATCAATATTTTTCATTTTGCAATATCCAATTACATTGAGCCATTTTTATAGGCTTTTTAAAATAACAGGCTTCTAATAACTGCTTGGGATATTTGCGCCTTTAAAATGGATGCATAAAGAGTAATACGTGAAATATATAAAAGGGTTTTCATATATGCTTTTATTTGATCTCAAATAACATAAAAATAACATAAAATAAGTGACATTCTATATCTAAAATAACGATGTGCATAAATTAGGTGCATAAAAAGGTGCTATAATTAAGTGAATAATAAAATACACAGTGCTATATAGAATTTCAGCTCTATATTAAGATAAAAAATAAATAAAAATTAAAAATTGCACAAAAAATTAAATATATCTGATCTATATTAAGGTGTACAAAATAAACTAACAGAATGAAAAATAAAATAAATGTGCTATTCTATATCTGAGTTACAATATGGTGTATTGTTGAATGCTTACGCTGGCCAGCCTTCAAATGTGGACACTGTGAAAAGAGCCATCATGGCCATGAGCACGTTGTCGAAGTTGAAATCGCTGTTGTGCCAATAACGCTTCTGAATGATTGGCTGGTTCATGTCTCCTTCCTTATACATGATATATGTTCCCCTGAGGGAGAGATAAGGTTATTTTACTCTCTCTAATAGCCGTTTCCTTCTGTATAAGTTTGGTTATTACAAAAACTTGCAATAAATGTATACATTTACAATAAATTTATGAAAGCAGTCTTATTTCAGAAGTGCATGATGTTAAGTATGGCTAATTAACGTCAGTGATGATTAAAAAATTTAAATTAGACTCACTTGCACTCATCAGGGCTGGACTTGGCTTCATCGTTACAACGGTAAAACTTCCCCTGAGGAAAAAGTAAAATATATATATTAAATAAATTCATCAAAGAATCTGGGAAAAAAAGTATCAAGGTTTCCACAAAAATATTAAGCAGCACAACTGTTTTCAACATTGATAATAATCAGAAATGTTTCTTGAGCAGCAAATCAGCATATTAGAATGTTTTCTGAAGGATCATGTGACACTGAAGACTGGAGTAATGATGCTGAAAATTCAGCTTTGATCACAGGAATATATTAAATATACTTTTTAAATACATTAAAAAGTCATTTTAAATTATAATGATATTTCACAATATTACTGTTTTTACTGTACTTTTGATCAAATAAATGCAGCCTTGGTGAGACTTTCAAAAACATTAAAAATATATATGAAATTTTACCTTGAAGAGCTGTACACCAATGCAGGCGAACATAAACTGTAGCAGTGTGGTGACAATCATGATGTTTCCAATAGTCCTGATGGCCACAAACACACACTGGACCACATGCTGCAGAAGGCAAAGTTTAAAGGTCAGAGGTTGTCAGACAACTACTTAAACAAATGGCCTATATTTTTCCAAAACATAAACATGTTAAAATGTATGAAGACAATTCATATCAAAGTAAAGCAATGGGCAGAACCTTCAGTCCTTTAGCTCTGTTTATGGCCCTGAGTGGACGCAGCACCCTCAGAACCCTCAGAATCTTCACCACTGAGATGGTTGACGATCTGAAAGAGATACAAGCGTTCAAGTTACCAGAAATAATACAAAACAGAAGAAGAAATCCATGCTTTCCATTCCTTATGATACTGGCGTTTCTGCCTCGCTTCTTTCTAAACTAGCTTAACCAGCAAGACGTGGTCCTTGGTCAACTGACTTCATGATGCCATGCTAAGTTTTGCGGGTAAATAGCGAGGTGATGCTTGTCCAACAGACCGAACAGCACCAAATGAGCATTTCCCATAGGGAAGACAAACCACAAATGAGATCTCAAATATCTCTTTAATAACTAGGCCATCTAGGCCAATTTATCGAAGCTGTGCTTGCCACATTATTTTACAGCTTACAGTATGTTAACAATTGTCTTATTTGTCTCATTTAAATTTTTAATCGCATCTAACATAAAAGTTTGTGTTTATATGTATATATATATATATATATATATATGTATGTATGTATGTGTGTGCGTGTGTACTCGCGATTAATCAATTTGACAGCACTATATTATATAAAGCATCACCATTGTTGTTGTAGATATTTATTATTAGTAATATTCTTACTAAAAATATGAAACAAAATAAAATCTTCTATTTTTTGAGATTTATACATCATAAATAAATAAGCTTTCCATTGATGTATGGTTTGTTAGGATAGGACAATATTTGGCCGAGATTACTATTTAAAAATCTGGAATCTGAGGGTGCAAAAAAATCAAAATATTGAGAAAATCACCTTTAAAGTTGTCCAAATGAAGTCCATAGCAATGCATATCCACTCACAAAAATATATTTTTGATATATTTACAGTAGGAAATTTACAAAATCTCTTCATGGAACATGATCTTTACTTAATATCCTAATATACTAATAATTTTTGGCGTAAAAGAAAAATCGAAAATTTTGACCCATATAATGTATTGTTGGCTATTGCTACAAATATATCTGTGCGACTTATGACTGGTTTTGTGGTCCAGGGTCACATATAATAATAATAATAATAATAACTATTATTATTAATTATTTGCAAATAAAATTAAAATAAGAAATATTAAGAAATATTGTAAAATTTCAATGTAAAAAAAGAGTATTTAAGAAAAAAAATAATATAATTGTAAAATTTTTTTTTATTGCTGTCTTATTTAGTCAGAAAACAGTAGGGAGCCCTTAAAGCTTCTCTTATCAGGTGGGGAAAATGGTTGGAATGTGTTTTAAGCATAATAAGCACATAATAAACAAGTAATAAGCGACCCAAACTCAGAGCAAATGCAGAGAAGAGCAGTTTGTGTGAACTGAGCCATTCTGGGATGCTGAAAACACCATATCATGAGCTGCTCACGTGTAAAAGAACACAATCCCACGCCTCACCCTGAAACACGTAGCATATATATTTATTTAATTAAATTGCAGCCTTTGTGTTTTCATAATCACACTAAGCCATATCGTAATTTTGGTTTTATACCGAATAATCGTGCAGCTTTAAAATATAACCATCACTCACTGAATTCCAAAGGACACCAGCGACACGCCAACCACCAGCATATCTAGAAGATTAAAGTAGTTCCTGCAGAACGCCCCCTTGTGGAGAAACGCGCCATATGTGGTCATCTGACAAAACAAGCGTAGATGGTCAACAATTGCTCTACCGTAATGAAGGACATACAGAGATCAGCAAATCTCTCAAACACATTTCTCTCTCTCTCTCTCTCTCACACACACACACGCGCGCACGCATAGACAGAAACACAAATTTACACTCCTTAATATCACTCTTTTTTAAGGGTGGCGTGCTTGGAGTTGAACTAAAGGCGAGATCCTAGCGCTAACTCCGCCAAACCCTCACGGCTTGAGTCAACATGAATGTAGTAGTAAGCTCTGTTTCACAATACGCCACTAGGGGGCCTGGCAATAAAACATGCTGTTTGTTGCCGAGCTTTGATGGGGACTAACTTATGAGAGAAGAAATACGCATCGACAGAAAGAATACAAGAGGAAAAGATAAAAGAGCAAGAGAAGAGTCAGAAAGAAAGGGATCCTATCTATTAGGCGATCTGAAATGAGAACTTCCCTTACTGTCACATTCATGTGAGCCGTTTTTTTTTTAATCCTTGAGAACATTCCGCCCTGTTCCCTCGGCAAGATTCGGTAAAGAAAAGAGGGGGAAGAAGCTCCTACTGCAACTTCATATTCAGCAGGCAGAGAAAAGACCAGCCAAAACCAAAGCAAGTTGCTCTAAAATCATGAATGCAAAGGAGTCATTTGCTGAATGTATATGAATACAGATGCAACCACACACCACGAAGGCAAGCACTGGGTTACGCGAATGTTGGCTGCTGATCGGAGACCAATTTTAGATACCTACATTTCAGGTAAAAATCTTACAAAATTTTCATAAAACATTTCAAGGTAGAAGTTGCTGGTCTAAGATCAGTACTTATGAGAATCTCTCCACAAAACAAGAGGCTGTGTTCAAAAAGTAATACTAACCTACTATTTACTAAATACTTACTACTAAATACTGCACAGTTCACACTGTGTACCACCTACAATTAAAATAATTTATTAAGTGCAGTTTTCTTTCCTATTGCATGTTGACTCAATTGATAATAGCCAATAGATATGGACTAAAACCAACAACTTTTGATTTTAATAGATTTAATGGGTTTTAAGTAAGTGAAAAAATAGTAACTAAAACGTTAACAGTGTTGTCACATGACCTAATCATGTCATGTGACAACAGTATGCTAATAGCGTTGTCACGACCTCATCATACTGCATGTGAATGTCATCCATTTAGCATCTAAAAAATAAAATGGGTATTTCACATTTTTAAGTTAACTTTAAATCACTTTTTTGGCAATCTCATCAAAAATAAGTTAAAAATCACAGCAGTAATTATTTCCGATTTATTCATTACACTAGAAATTAAAGCTCAAGAAATGCGCATTGAATTGTGGGTACAGTATTCTGTGTCTTGATGTCTTTAACGCTGTATGTGTTCAGGTTTCAAAAGCATCAGATGTGTAAAAAGTAAAAAAAATTTTTTTTTAGAGTAATTAAAACAATGAAACTGGTTGCCTAGTGACTTTTTTCAACTGAAAACATAATATATGTAGGTTTAATTGAAATGCAAGAACGATAAAAAGTTTTTCTTGCATTTGAACATTTGAAGAGCAAATTTACAATGTTTTTGTGAGAAATGTTCAAACAGCTAAATAATAATTTCTCAGATTTACTCAAACAGTGTTACTGTCACTCAAATCAGTGTTGTTATTGTTGACTAAAAATAATAAAAATCAAAAAAAAATTTTTTTGGTAATTGATATAAAGCTGAAATAAAAAGCTGAAAAAAAATCAAATAAATTAATATAAAAATAAATTAAATTATTTATTTTAAATGTAAAGTCATTTAAAATAAATAAACATTAATAAATTAAAAAAACAAATAAATAAATAAATAAATCAGTGTTGTTATTTCTTAACTAAAACTAATTAAAAAAAAACATTTTTGGTAACTGGAATGAAATAAAATAAAATATACATACTAGATGAAAATGTTGCACTAGCATTTACATCTGCAACATGACATTAAGTTACTAAAACTGAAAAATAAATCGAAATATAAACAGTATTCTGTGCCATACAGAACATTTGCATATTGCGCACAGTATACTATAAACTGACGGGATAGTAAGAATAGTATTGTAGTATGATATTCTGAACACAGCCAGAGAGAATTACTGCAGCTTCATTAAATAACAACGGTGCTGCCCCGTATGGCGCTGGAGGTCACACTGCATTGATATGCACTCAGTCAAGGGGTATGAACCATGTTCTGTCCAAGCATGGTTGTATTTGCCCCCTCTTTTATGGACTGGATACAGGCCAATCGGTAATGAAGGCATGGGAGAGGCAGTGTTGCTTTTTTTATTTCACAAAGAGTTGCATAGTTTCATCTTTTTGAATTGCTTTCTTTCCTCAACAAAAAGCATTTTAGTTTCACAGACACATCCTGTGTGATTTCTCCAGATCGGTTTCCTTCAAACTTCCTTAACCCCACTTTGACCAATCAGGGTTGAGTTCAAGCCCTGTCATTCTCCCCAAAAGAAAAGGGAAAACCTGACAACTCTTGTGCTGTTTGATGAAGATGTGCTTTCATGTTCTGAGACATTTCTTTTCTTTTAGTCTTTTAGTAAAAGAGGTGCCATGGTTTAAAAAAAGCGAAAGAAAAGAGATTGATCAAGCCAGGTATTACTCAATTAGCAGGCGACAGACATGGAGATAATGCAGCCAGGTCTGTGTGCCGAAAGGTTACCTTCAACACGATCTCAAATGTAAACATACTAGTGAAGACATAATCTGCATAGCCTAGGACCTGGAATAAACCAGACGGTTACAGCATTACTGTACATACACCACACACAACACGAGCACAGGGCAGGACATTTACCTTTAACACGATCTCTACAGTAAAGATAGCCGTGAAAGCATAGTCAAAGTAACCAAGTATCTGCAAAGAGCAATGTACATGTTTAACAAGGATTAAGGACATTTAGCAATCATCATTTACCATCAATATATATATATTATATTAAGAATTATAGGTAAATGTGGTTTAGTTTAGTTAAGTAATAGTGTCTGTTGTGGTAACACCACAAAAACATTACTCTTTCATTGAAGGAAGTCCTTAGTTTGAAAGAAAAGTGTTAGCAGATATGAAGAGATGAAGGAATAACAGATGCACAAAACAACTGATCATATAAAACTCCACTAGTTTCATCTCAAATATCACATTTAACACCCAAAAAAAGAAATGAAAATTAATCTGTCATTTGCTCATCCTCATGTCACTCCAAATCCATAAGACTTTTGGACACAAGGAGACACAAATGAAGATATTTTAATGAAATCTGAGCGATTTCTGTCCTAAAGTCTATTCTCCCAAACACTGACACTTCAAAATGTTCATAAAGAGATTGTAAAATAAATCCATATGAATCTAGCGTTTTAATCCAAGTCTTCTGAAGAGACACGGTCGCTTTATGTGGTGAACAGATTTAATTTAGGCTTTTATTCATAAATAAACATTGATCTGTTGTGACAGAAATCTCTCAGATTTCATTAAAAATATCTTTGTTTGTGTTCCTAAGAGGAACAAAAGTCTTATGGGTTTGGAACAACATGAAAGTAACATATACTTGTTTTACTTTATCTGTAAATGCTTTGGAAAGCTCTTATTTAATCATAAAATTGAATAACTTAATTTTCATAATCACAATCTGAGAACATAATTACATAGTTCTTAACCCAAAACTTCAATTATCAATTGATTACAATTAACTATCATTTACAATGTTGTTTTAGTTGAATATATTGAGCATGAATATGTTTTGGACATTAATGAATATTCTTGACATTTTCAGAACCAATTAGCTTCTGTGTGTATGTACGTTTTACTCACAATATTACGGGCAGAGAAGTTTCTGATTGGGTCCTCAGCTGCCAAGGAGGCGGAGCTTAGCATAATGAATACGAGGATGAGGTTGGTGAAGATGTGGTGGTTTATCAGCTTGTGGCAGGCAACTCGAATTCTACAGAGAAAGAGAGACAGAGAGAGAGAGAGAGAGAGAGAGAGAGTGGAGGAGACACTGAAAAACACCTTGAACACTATATGTGTGTCAAAAAAAGGCTTAAATAATAAAATCGTTTGCCTTGTGACTTTCTTTAGGAATTAGAAATGTGGATTTAATCAAAATGCAAAAACAACAGTCTGACCCTTGCTCAGGTTTTTCTTGTATTGTTCAAAACGATAAACACATTTTGTGGTGACATTCCTGGCAACTAAAAACGAACATTTGAAGAACAAATTTACCATGTTTTTGTGCTCTGTTCAAACACAAGTCTTGTAACTTTAATTAAATTAAATTGTGTAATTTAACATTTTCTCAAACGGAGTTACTATGACTCAAAACAGTGTTGTTAATGTTTTCGGTAATTGAAAAAGCTGAAATAAAATATTATTATAAGATTTAAAAAAAATACTTACATTTAAACAAAAATTTGAAATGTTGCCTTTGGCAACTAACTGAAATAAATAAGTTTAATTACTAAAATTATTAAAACTAAAAAATAAATAAATTAAAGCTAAATAAAAATACAAAAAAGACAAAGGTACATAACAAAATTACAAAAGCTTAAAATAAAATGAAAACTGAAAACATAAAAATAAAAGCTCATCCAAAATATTAACAAATACTATATTAGTACATAAATAATACTAAACTAAAATGCTAGCAACACCAAAGTCATGGGTTTGATTCTCAGGGAATGTACAAATGGATATGAATATCTTGAATGCAATACAAGTTGTTTTCAGTAAAAATATCTGACAAACGCATAAATGTAATGTAAAAAGACAGTTATTCATGCGTAAATGTCTACATGTGTCTTTGTTCTTGTCTATTTTTGTGTATGTTTGAGCAGACTTCAATGTGACACATACGGGTTTGTGTTGCTAAAGATGAAGAACGCACTGCCCTCTGGGATTGGAGTGATTTTCTCCTTCTTAACGAGCTCTGAGATCTGTGGGCGGGGCCCCGCAGGAACGTCCAGCTCTTCTTCATCCTCCTCTGTAACACGGACACGATGATCAGGACAAGTATGCAAAAAAAAAAAAAAAACATCTTCAATGTGCAACCACATGATATAGTTCTTTACCTGCATTCTCCTTCTCATCCTCCTCTCCAACCTGAAGAAAAGAAAGCAATGCTATTATATCCTGCTACTAACACAAAAACACATTAAACACAAAAACATGCATAAACTAGTTACCTTGGGATCATCTTCAATTTCATCAATTTCAGCACTTGGGAAAAAAGGCAAGAAAACAAGCACTGTAAAATGCAGCACACGAGCAGCGGAAACTAGATCCAGGTCCTCAGTGTTTGATTAAATGACCTCTACAAGGTTTTATCATTTACCCTTTCTTCTTATCATCATTGTCTGTGTTCAGAGACTCTGCGTCTGCAAGGTTGTCCACAGCGATAGCCAAGAACACATTCAGAAGAATGTCTAGGTGTCAATGTGTTAAGCAAACCAACAGCATTATACTGTAATGCTCATAAGCAAACAACAAACTTTTGCAATGCAATACAAAATGCAATACTAGAGCTCAATATTTTTAGCCTTTTCACAATATTCAATATGCCTTGACTACAACAAACGGCTGGTATTACTACAACAAGCTAAAATGTTGGTGACATCACTAACAATAAAATTGACTTAAACCCTGCCCCCGAGAACACGCAACAAAGGGGGTGAGGCCATGTTGGATTGCTTTAGAGAAGAGGAAGAGTTGTCGTAGTAGAGTGTTGCTGCCATGCCGCCATTTTACGCCAGACTGCTTCACAAATGAGGGTCAATTCATGCTAGTCAATAAATTGAATCAACTCCACAGCAACTACATAAATTTATCCACTAACCATTCAGAAATGGCAGTTGCATTCTAAAAGCTGTAACTTCTTCCTGAGTCTCTCCATAAGTGTCCAACTCCGGTTTGAACAATGTAAGGCTGAACACCGTTACTGATAATCGTTATTTTGGCTGCGTGAGATTCTCCGGTTTTGTTGTAGTTGAGCAACCGAAGCGTGAGCTGTTAAAGCTCCGCCCTCTTCTGGAAAGGGGGCGGGGAGCAGCAGCTCATTTGCATTTAAAGGGACACACACAAAAACGCCGTGTTTTTGCTCACACCCAAATAGGGGCAAATTTGACAAGCTATAATAAATGATCTGTGGGGTATTTTGAGCTGTAACTTTAGACACATTCTGGGGACACCAGAGACTTATATTACATCTTGTAAAAGGGGCATTATAGGTCCCCTTTAATCAGAGTAGTAACTAGGCACTGCCCCATTCAGGACAAAAACGGCACAGGGGTGGGACTTAACTCTTTTATTCATGGGTAACACATCCCAGGAACTGAAACTACAAACTCCTTAAGGTAATGACAAAAAAATTCCCTACTTTGTTTATCTTTTTCTTTTTTTTGGCTTCATTAGGAAGTCAGCAGCAGTAAGAGGAGGATACAGTTTCCACAGATGAAGAGAATGATGAAGTAGATGCACACAATCATTCCTGACGATGATGGGCCGCCGTATGCCATAATTCCATCGTACATGACGGCATTCCAGTCTTCACCGGTCAGAATCTGAGAACAACATTGTTACTCATGAGCAAACACATATCCCATTAAAGTAACACTTAAAAAAAAAGACAGGTGCTTACAGACACACCTGAAACACAGTGAGCAAGGCCTGAGGGAAGTTGTCAAAGGTGCTCCTCTTTGTTTGTGTCTCGTCAAAGTTAAACTTGCCACCGAACACCTGCATACCGAGGAGGCTAAAGATGATGATGAAGAGGAAGAGCAGCAGCAGTAGAGATGCGATGGACTTCATGGAGTTCAGCAGAGATGCCACCAAGTTACTGAGAGATGCCCAATGACTAAAGGCAAAAAAACAAACTGTGTAAAATAAGTGCATTATGCTTTTTCAGATATTGCCTTTCAAGTAGTGTGTGATATAGCTGTTTGACTGTAAAAGGTCTGCAACGTTTCAAAGATTAAAGTACACGATAAATGGAGTTGAGGAAGCCTCTGGAGCTGAAATTCAGATATGGTAATAAGTGTTTGCTTTCCAACACATGCTGTAAGCTGCAGAACAATCACAACAGACTGGGACCAATCAGAACAGAGTATGCTCTCAGAAAGGAGGGGTTTAGAGAGACTGAATTCTTTATCGAGCCGTTTCAGACACTGTGAGAAAAGAGGTGATGCTGCAATGTATATTATGAGAAAATTAAAGTGTTTTTTTTGTAAGTTGGATGCATGTAAACCTATTGTAGAAGACCTCCAAAACAAAATTAGGAACCTTTAAAATGGCATAATAGAGGCACTTTAACAATTTTAATTTTCCGATCCCTTACCGTGTGACTTTAAAGATCCTGAGAAGTCGTACACATCGAAACACTGAGATGCCGAGAGGTGACATGATCTCAAGCTCCACTAGGATCGTCTCTGTGATGCCTCCGCACACCACAAAGCAGTCAAAACGATTAAAGAGAGACACAAAATAAGCCTGCAGGCCCAGACTGTACATCTTCACCAACATCTCGCATGTGAACAGGGCCAGCAGCACTTTATTGGCCACATCTACAGGAGAAAACCAATCAGGGTCAGAAAAGAGAGGATATAGTGAGAACGTGAAGCAGTCATGATCTTTTAGCTTGAGCACAAATACACGCAGCGCTCACCCTGTACTTGTGTGAGCCACATAGGCTGGTTGTAATGTTCTGATGAGATGGTCAAAGTGTTTAGGAACACCAGGATGATCACCAGCCAATAGAACGGCACAGATTTCACAGCCAAACGACAGTTCCTCCGACACAACCGGTTCCAGCGACGCCAGCGCCGACTGAAAGTGGAAGCAGTGAAGTCAGATAACATAGACACAAGAAGAAATTAAAATAGAGTAATGCATTGAAAGGAGATATAGAACACTACATAGAATGCCAAAACTCTGAATAGCAAGAGAATGCTTATACAGATTGTTGGACAGAATGTTGGATAGACAGAACACTTGAACAGTCAATTGAATGCTAAATAGAACACAATGCTACAGTAGATAGACAGGATGCTAGAATGCTAAACATAACACTAGAATGATAGAATGATAGATAAATAACACACTAGAAAGATAGAATTCTAGAACACTAGCCAGAGCAATAGATAGAACACCAGATAGTAAGGACACTACAACGTTAGAATATTAGAGCGCTTTACAGAACCCTAAACTGATAAACAGAACACTAGACAGAGCAATACAATGCTAGACTGAATGTTAGAATATTAGATAGGTATACGTTAGAATGATAAATAGAGCATTGCTAGAACACAATGCTAGAAAAACATAACACTAGATACAGTAGAATGCTGGAAGGTTATAAAACAGCATAACTATAAAACAACATAACGCTATATTATATATAGCAGAATGATAGAATGTTAGATAAGCAAAGCAAGACACAAAGCAGTAGACAGAATACTAGAACACTGTATTGGCAGAACACTAAAATGATAGAATACCACAGTGCTAGATAGATAGCCACAATGCTTGCTAGACAAATAGAATGTTAGATAGAAAGCTAGCTAGCTAACTAGACAAACAGTAGGAATGCTAGCTAGAATGTTAGCTAACTAGACAGGGGTGCGTTTCTCAAAGCAAACTATGGTCGTAAGTTCTGTCATTACCAATAGAGTTCAATGGGACTTTTGACCATAACTGACTAACAATGCTTTCGGGAAATGCACCCCAGATTGCTGGAATGCTAGCTGGAATGTTAGCTAGTTAGACAGATAGCTGGAATGTTAGCTAGCTAGACTGCTAGCTGAAATGTTAGCTAGTTAGACAGAGAGAATGCCAGACAGACAGAGAAAGCATGCAAGCTCACAGTAATACAAGCAATAACATGTAAATACATGCAATAACATGTAAATAAACTGACATTAGCATGTACTAATCACATCTTTACTGACCTGAACTTTGATTTTGAAATTTTTTGACTGTAAATTAAAACAAATTGTAAAGTTACAAAAAGAAACCATTTATTCATACATTATTCATATTCATATACCTCCTTGGTACAGCATATTACAACGATTCATTACTGATAAAACAAACATTCATTCATGTGTATTTGTGAGTTTTCTCACCATGTAGGGCCACAACATGTCGCCTTCTCATCTTCTACTTTCTCATTCTCTGTATTCATGGATTCGGTCTCACTTGCCGGCATACTCGCTGTTGTGTCACAAACACAAGGTTCATCACACACACATAAAACACTCACAACACACAGTTCACATATCCTCAGTCAAATATAGTGGACACAAACTTGACAAGATTGTTTATCTTTCTGAAAAAGATTCAACAAGAAAGATGAGATTTTTTAAACGCATCCTTAGTGAAACTTGGAGAAATTCACTGTGCCGAGAAGAAATTTATAGAAAATCGAATTAAAAGGCTGATAGTAATTCAGTAATGGTAAAACAAAAAGACGCTTGAGGGGAAAAGGACAAAATATCTGTTCTGCTCAGCCTCGCATTCCCCTCAGGATTTACGGATAAATTCTGACACATCCAAAGACAGTAATAAGCGAGTGTGATCAGACTTTTTGTGACTGCTCTATAAACTGCTGACCACGAGCCTGGTGATCTGGGTTTAACCTCATTTCTATGTTAGAAACTCACTGTCACTGTTTTAAAGTGGGATTTTTAAGTTGGAGAGACGCTGCACTCCCACTCCTGCCGGATCTGATCTCTGACTCACTCTGATTTTGAGAGAATGAGAATGAGAGGACTAAATTAGTACAGGAAGGAGGAAACGGGCAAGTGAGGAGTTTGATAACGCTAATGCTGAGGAAAATCTGATGGGTACAAAGAGCATATAGGCACCGATGGTCATAGAGAAGGAAAACACACACACTTGCAAAGCACAACTAGTGCATTCACACACTACAGCATCCGCATAAACACCACACACCTAGACATATTATTAGCTTCAAAACATACTTCCTTACAGGCCAAAATGGGATATTGTGCATAAGTCAATGAGCAATACAGTACATATCTTTTTTAGTAAACAAACAACAGCTATAGTAAATGTTTACATGGTAAAATGATTTGCTTGATTCCATGATGAACAGCATGATTACTGACCACATGTCTGTTCACTACAACATGGAATGTTTGCCCAGTTAACACTTACTACCGTTCAAAAGATTGGGGTCAATATGATTTTTTTTTTTTTTTTTTTTTTTGAAGAAATTGATAGAGACCAAATTTTTCTTCAAGCATGATACAGAGCTGAGAGATGGTTATAGCTACACAGCCCAGCCTAAGATAGCTTTCATATTGGGAGATATTTGCATGCATCAGGGAGCCACTTTCAAAATGCGGGGTATTGAAATCGCGTTTGAATGCGCATTCGCGTTTTACTTTCGCTTTCGTGATTGCACGTACTCTGTGAATAGGAAGCAGCAGTGCTACAAGTGTGCACTCTACAAGATAAGACATTTATCAGAAGCTTAGGCTCTGCTGTGCAACGAATCCTCTGCCATGGTTTTGTCAGTCATCTCGTCACGTGATCCATGAACTCTTATTCCTGCTGCACTACGTACAACTCTGCAGCTCGTGTTGGATGAAGCGACGGTTATCCAACTAAATTAAATGGTTTTTATTACTATAAAAAGCAAAATGACAGTACTGTAAACGTAGCGGTGGTATATTCTATCCTAATTTCACCCTCACACTCGGTCATGGCTATATCGTGAGCTTTTTATCTCGACGAGAAATCTTGTCACATTTTAATCTCACAAGATCTCACGGCATGAGATCTCGTCACACACCTAGAAAACATATTAATAATGTTCTTTATATATATATATATATATATATATATATATATATATATATATATATATATAAATAAACAATCAAATAAATGCTGTACTTTTTATTTATTATAGAATCCTGAAAAAAGTTATCACAGTTTTCAATAAAATATCATTTTTATACATTATTATAAAAAATGTTTCTTGAGCAACACAGAAAGATTTCTGAAGGATCATGTGACATTAAAGACTGGCGTATAATGATGCTTAAACTTCAGCTTTGCATCACAAGAATAAGTAAATTTTTAAAATAGATTAAAATAGAAAACAGTTATTTTAAATAATAATATTTCATAATATTACTGTTTTTACTGTATTTTTTTTAGCAAATAAACACTGTACAACTTTGGTGAATCATTTTTCAAAAACATAAATTTTTGTGACTCCAACCTTCTGAACAGCAGTGAAGAGTGAAAATCAATGAAAAATCAAAAATCTGTTAATTAATTTATCCCATTAGTAATATTAATCCATTTAGCAAAATGGTATTTTATAATGGCTTTGAATGTGGCTCATCCAATTAGATTGCATAATATTTTAAAATGCCTATTAAACAAACACTATGTAAGGCTTCTAACAGGTAATATTCATGAATATCATCAAGTAATCACACATATGAAAGGGACAGAAGGGTGGGAGGGAGATTTACCATGAGTGTCAGAGGACTGGCTGAACCAGCCAAACCCTTTCTTCTTCTTCTCCATGAGGCTGGCCAATGTAACCCCTTCATTTCCCATGCAACCAAAGCCCATGCATGATTTACACAGCACAGCACAGCCGTGGCACGGTCACGAGGGCGAGAACGAGTAGCCACATCGACACAGGTTAAAGCACGGGAACAAGAACAGCACCAACACAACAATTAACAACAATAAACAACAACAACAACAACATTGAGGCAACTGGTCTGCTGGATGGGAGCAAAGGATGATGGGTAGTTAGTTAACAGTGAGCAAGAGCAGGTTATTAGGATCAGGGTGCAATGAATTCAGTGAAAACATAGGAAGACTGCGAGGCTCCAAATGTTGAGATTCGATGGTGCAGATGTTTGCATGCGTGTATGATATGAAGCTGACCTCTGGCCTCGATGGCCCCCACATACATTCATGGGAGTTAATCAGTACTTAAAAAATAAGTTTTATGTAAAAAAAAAAACAACAAAAAAAAAAAACAATCTTATTACTTCTCATACTAAGGCTGCACAATTAATTAAATTAAAACTGCAGTATGGTCTTGTATGATCTCTAAACCACAAGAGTAAAATTTAAAAGTGGCATAAAAGTGGCAAAGGAATCAAAATGACGATGGAGATGAAATTGTTTGCTAGTTTGTCATTTGCTTAGAGATGCATGCTAATATTTGTACTTCTTGTCGTTTTTTGACTTTGGTTAACAACCAATTTACACCTAAATATAATAGGTACATGGCAGGCCAATCAAATGATATATGGTAAATATTCAAAATATTATTTTCAATGTGATTTTATGTTGTTTTTTTATATCTAAGCAACAGAAATGAGATGTTGAATGTTATCATATCAGTTCAAACTGTTTAAAACACAAATTAACTACAATGACTAAATCATGTCAGAAAAAAAACTATTTTTATTCAATGTCTTTGTCTTGTTTTTAAGTAAAAATATTACAACAACTCATAAAAATAGTGCCCAATGTATTGTGTTAATATGAGGGGATTATCCATATTTATTTTTCACGGGTGTTTTACCCATATTTAGAATCCACAATGCATTGTGTTATATTTTAGGTTTAAAAGAAATGATCATAACATTAACAGATAATGTCCTGGCAGAAATTTAACAGCACATTTTCTGTTTTTCTATTTAACAGATCATTTAGAGTTTATTTATAAAATAAAAATCAGCATATTAAAATGATTTTCTGAAGGATCATGTGAAGGATCATTCAGCTTTGACATCACATGAATAAATTACATTTTAATATATATCCAAATAGAAAACAGTTGATTGTAATAATATTTCACAATATTACTGTTTTTGAGCAAATAAATGCAGCCCTTATTTTAAAAAGTAAATGTAAATATAAATTATAACTTCACTTCTGTATGTGGTAAACCTTACAAAATTATTACTACATTATTAATATGATCAAATGTTTCTGGAAATGGTTCAGTTTTAAATATTTTACTGGAAAACAAGACAAAGATACTGATTAAAAATGGAAATAAATTAATTTCTAAGAGATAAAGCATTCAGTGAACTTGTGTGAGTGGAAACAGAGTTCAACTTGATTTTCCATTTGCAGAATAAGTTCTGCATAAATGCTAAGCTTTCCAGACAAGCGACTTTTGTGGGTCTGTATCAATCAATTACAGCAAAAAAACCCTTTCAGAATCCAGCCAGCTAATCTAAACCGACCGTCCTCTCACAGAACTGAGGTCAGTCAAAGAGCTCTGGTGACAGTGGAAGCCGGTGTAGCAGCGGCTTGAACCGCACAGAATCATGCGTGCTGCTTATATAAAAGGGATTAGGATTAGTCCTTATTTTGCTCAGTTTCTCCACTTCATGCCCTTATGAGCAAACTCCTCTCGTTCAGCAGATACCAGCCATATTGACTTACATCCAGCTCATTTACTTTTAGACATGGAGAAGACAGCACCTTGATCAAAGTAAACTGTAAGCAGAATCAGCCCTAGCTGTCGGTCCAGTACTTTACTGAACCCTCTGACCTGAAGATGCTCAACTTTGACTGACAAATCTGCGGTTCGGCGGCAGAGGCAGCACTCGTGGCGTCAGCGCTTGCTGACTGCTCCTCAACTATTTCATCAAAAATACACCAGAGGCAGCTGTTTTGGGTTTGCTGACGTCTGTTCGGTGTCACGCTGCAGTTTGATGGGCATGACGGGCCAATTAAAGGCGGCTCTGTGGCTGCTACAAAAAGTTGCAAAGCTTTGGTTGAAACATCACCCTTAATACAAGTCAGAGAAATGCAATTCAGAAGTTCAGTCACTGAACAAATTTCATTAGTTCAATACAAAATATAAATGATTAATTGTGACTAATTATGGCTACTGATTCCTTGATATGCAGATTGTTCCCTACTGATAGAGTCTGACATTTTTCTAAACTAAACAAATACTGTAAAAATAATGAACATAGCCAGATATTAATTCTGTCTTTCAGCACCACAATCTCAACCACACGGTTTTCAGATAACTTTACATTGCTTGACTATTTTGTAGGGGTAAATTAAAGCATTCTGGGAAACTGACTGTTGCATAGAATAGAAATAGAATGAAAGTTGAAATGCAATGCATGAAATGCAATGCAAAAAAATGAAATGCACTACTTTTTAAAAGTTGGGGTCAGTACAATTTTTTTTTTTTTTTAAAGAAATTTATATTTTTATTCAGCAAGGATGCATTAAATTGACCAAAAGTGACAGTAAAGATATTTATAATGTTACAAAAGATTTATATTTTAAATAAATGATTAAATAGCACAATTGTTTTCAACATTGATAATCAGAAATATTTCTTGAGCAGCATATTAGAATGATTTCTGAAGGATCAGTTGACACTGAAGACTGGAGTAATGATGCTGAAAATTCAGCTTTGACATCACAGGAATATATTAAAATAGAAAATAGTAATTTAAAACTGTAATAATATTTCACAATATTACAGTTTTTACTGTATTTTTGATCAAGTAAATGCAGCCGAAAAAACTTCAATATCCCAAACTTTTGAACAGTAGTGTATATATAAATTACACTCAATTTTACATATAAATCACAACTTCTATACTGTAAGTGGAAAATATTACTACATTATTACTATCATAAATGTTTCTGGAAAAAGTGTATTTCACTGAAAGTATTCTTTAATAAAAACTATACTTAAAGAAGTCACAGAAATTTTAAATTTTACTTCCTTAAATTCGCATTCAAACCGATCAAATCGATCCTGTTTGCTACTCTAAATTTAACTGAAATTCATGAACTAATTTGGAATTTAAAAAGCATTCTCAGCTCAACTGAAATAACTTTCTGTATTTGCCTGAATATGGATTGTATAAAGTGTGCTTAGTACTTGTCTAGATAGTATTCATTTAACTGACAATGTCACTCGTATGTTTTAGTCATGTACTGTATTCAGGTACTCACGGTTGCGTTTGCTTTCCTCATCTTCCTCCTCATTCTCAGGGTCGATGTCTTCCGCCTGCGTGATCCAGTCCAGATAACCTTTCAGATCTTCCTCCAGCTGTTGTTTCTCCCGTAGCTTCTGGAAATCTCCTCGAGCTTTTGCCTTTTCTCGCTCTTTAGAGAACTCTCTGGGTTCAGGAAAACACAGTTTTACCTTCAGTTCACTAATAATCATCCACATATAAAATGGCCCAAAAATTTTTATAATACTTAAACCACACTTCAAGTCTAAATGCCATTGCATTACATACCAAAATGTTTAAGAAAGATAGCACTTTTCAAGCATAACATGACCTGACTATTTAAAAGCAGAAAAATAAAAAATAAAAATCTCACTATTAATGTACATGCATTTTTCCATACATCTAAACCTACAGTAAGTGTAAATGCTTCAGCGTCCTGCCAGCAGGGTGCATGCTTGTCCACAAAGGACAAGGAGAAACATCACACAAACGCGCTGGAAAGGTCACACGATGTGTGTGGCATCCTTAATAAAATGGCAGAAGCACAAAAATGGAATCCAAACCTAATTTCAGAAGATTGCTCGATCTGCAAATTGTATATGTTGCACCACAGGCACAGCGTCTCTTGTGGCAGATTATTAATAACCCTGCAGCTCTAAGAAATGGCTTGTAGGACTTGCGGACACAGGAAGCAGATTAATTTCACCCTTCTGGAGAGGGTCAGAAAAACTGTGCCACCCTCTGAAGGACATGAAGGAGATGAGGATGAATATGAGAAACATGGGTTGTTATTCTGATGTAAAAGACAAAATAACAATATCAAATTGAGTCACCTGTCTGGCTCAGGTCTCCTTTCTCTCCTCCATTTGCCCTTCCTTTCTCATCTCCTCCTGTTTCTCCTGTCAGTCCCACACGTTCCTTTTGCCCCTTTCTGTCTTTACTAAACCCTATATCCAGTTTAAGGTTCACCCAAAAATTAAGAACCCAAAAACTGATGTACAACATAAAATATGTTGAACTATGTTTTGCAGTGTTACTGGGAACGTCAACCTATATCAACATTCACTATCGTAAGTTTGGGGTCAGTAAGATTAGTACTTTTATTCAGAAAGTATGATTTAAATTGATCAAAATGACAGTAAAGACATTTATAATGCTACAAAAGATTTCTATTTCAAATAAATGCTGTTCTTTTTAACTTTCTAGTCATCAAAGGATCTTTGAAAAAGATGTATCACCAATATATTAAGCAGCACAACTGTTTTCAACATTGATTATAATAAGAAATGTTTCTTGAGCAGCAAATCAGCATATTAGGATGATTTCTGAAGGATCATGTGACACTGAATACTGGAGTAATGATGCTGAAAATATAGCTTTGCATCACAGGAATAAATTTCATTTTACAATATATTAAAATAGAAAATAGTTTTTCAATTGTAATAATATTTCACAATATTACTGTTTTTACTGTATTTTAGATCAAATAAAGGCAGCCTTGGTGAGCATAAAAAATTTCAGACCCCAGACTTTCGAACAGTAGTGTATTTAAGTGCTAAATTGCAAAATCATCCTGTTTTTTTTTTTGTTTGTTTGTTTTTCTTCCAAAAAGCAAATGTTTCTGCTGAATTATCATCATTCACCTGCTTTGCCCTAGTCATTGTCCTTTAGTCTAAACAAATTTCATTTCCCCTTCTTGACTTTCATCAGTCTGAATCACTTCCTCTCTCATAGTTTCACATTCTGTCCTTGTAACCGTTTTACTTAATAATGTCATCAGCTCAGAACGATTCAACCCGGCAGACTTGAAGATCACCTCACAGCACACAACACTTCAGAAAACACCTTTATAAAAAAAAAAAAAAAAAAAAAAAAACTCTAGGAAGAACTCTAGTCATGGAAAAAAAAAATTGCAGACACCCCAAGCAGATGGATCTGTTATATTGCCAATTTATAATGAATCTAAATCTGTTTCAGTTTTCAGTTGCAGACAGACATCTGTCATTTTTTTTTAACATTAATGATATATATGGCTAAAAAAAGGCTAATTTTTAATTAAATAAATGTGTTTATCAGTTACACTAGGACCCAGAATGGACATGCATGTACACCAGCTTGGACCATCATAAAATACAAGACATTTGGGTTTTTAGATGGTTTTTTAGCTTTAGATGATAACAATACTGATCTGCTACTGGCATAAATTGGTTTGTTAAAGGTAGACTAGCTATTATGGGTGTGACGAGACAGCTCACGAGACGAGACAGGAGACTGAGTTCATGAGAACGAGAAGATTTTTTACACAGTATTTTTAAGAAATCCTCAATGACGAAATACATGACTAGAAAAATAGTCTGCAGGGGCATTTGAAATGTTTTAACTAATCATCTTGTAATGAATGTCATTTCAGTTCTACTTTCTGAGTATGAATTATCATATACATTGAAAGACAACAATATGCAAGCACTGCTAAAAGTTCTGCCACAAACTCAACTGACTGGCTTCTCTCCTGTATGATTTCATATTTCGAGTCTCTTCAGACCTTAGAACTGTACATGATTTATGAGCTTCTACAACTTTTGACCTCCTAAATGAACACCTTTCCACAAATTGATCATAGAAATAAAATCAGTAAAAATAAAAAATTAATAAGTTTTCTCTTAGTCTTATTAAGTGCAAACAATAAGTACAACCATAATCAAAGTTCTCTCTCAATATTCAAAGTGCAAATAGAGACCAAATCTTTCTTCAAGCATGATACAGAGCTGAGAGATGGTTACAACTACACAGCCCAGCCTAAGATAGCTTTCATTTTGGGAGATATTCACATCAGGGAGCCGCTTTCAAAATGCGGGGTGCTGAAATCGTGTTTGAATGCGTGCTTGCATTTTACTTTCATTATCTCTGTGAATCAGGAGTGGCGGTGCTGAGTGTGCATTCTGCAAAATAAGACATTTGTCAGAAGCTTAGGCTCAGCTCTGCTGTGCAACGAATCCTCCACCATGGTCTTGTCAGTCAACTCATCACTTACTCTCATCACGTGATCAGTGAACTTTGATTTCTGCTCTACTACATACAACTCTGCAGCTTGTGTTGAATGGGACTGAAGTGATCGTTATCCAATTGAATTAAATGTTTTTTTTCTATAAAAAGCAAAACAACAGTCTAATTTACCCGAATCCATCCTAGTTTAATGAAAAATAACCAGATTAGTTTGCAATTTTTGTCCATGACTGTAGTATTGATCCATGATCAGGTCTATTTTCAAACCTCATGCTGAACCCCATGCAAGAAAAAAATCTAATGTTTTGAGAAATGACCAGCAGATATAAGAAATTCACAGCAGTCTCCACAACACACAGTGATTCTCATTCTCTTACCCACTGAGAACACCCAGAACAAGATTTAACACAAAAAACGAGCCCAGAATGATCAGACTAACAAAGTAGATCCACGGTGTCTCCCAGCCAATGGCATCATTCACCTATAAGGGCCCAAACAGGACGGTTAACCCGGAGAGACAGACTTCATTTAGCTGAGAGAACTCCATAGATGGAGTTTTGGGAGAGAGACAGAGAAAAAAAGGAATGGATATCAGGGGCCGTAGTGAAGAGAAAAGAGGAGCTGCTCACCCGCTCAACACACCCAGAACCAGGTTCAAGACGAAGAAAGAGCCGAAGATGACCAAGCTCACAAAGTATACCCAGGGCAGCTCCAACCCCATAGCATCATTCATCTGAGAGAAAAGAGGAAGACAACGAGGAGAAAGAGGAAAAGCGGTGGGGAGAAAGAGAAAATGAAAGAAAGTATGAAACAGAAAATGTGAGTGGAAGGTTAAAAACAGGTCTAGAGAAGATGTTCTGCTCAAAATCAGTCTGGATTTCAGATTTAACATGTTTAGATCTTTTGAAGAAATACCAGAATACCAGAATACCAGACTTTCACAAGTTTAACTTCTAATAAGAAATTTGAGTGGAGGATGAAGTCAATATAAAAGGAAAGATAAAGGAGAAATCCCACATACTGTCCATAAAAAATTATTGAATATAACCTTGTCAGGCATTTTTAATAATTCTTATAATATTCTTTTCTCTAGTCTAGTCTGACCAAAACACTGTAAATTAATAAACATACACATATTACACATATACATATATGACACACACATAAATATATTATGTATACACACACACACGCACACACACACACAATTGTTTTAATATAAGTCACATTACAGAAATAAGTTTTTATTTATTTATTCTTATCTATCTATCTATCTATCTATCTATCTATCTATATATATACACACACACATATATATAGTCAAAGATGTTAATATATATATAAATAATGTTAATATATAAAAATGTAAACAATGTTTTTATGTATGTATTATATATAAATAAGTCAGTTTTTACCAATGCAAATGTTAGAAACGATGCATTGCGATACAAATGCCAACTAGTATGCATGTATGTATGTATATATATATATATATATATATATATATATATATATATATATATATATATATATGTGTGTGTGTGTGTGTGTGTGTGAGTATATAATATATATAAATATATTATAAATGTTTCAGTGACATTTGTCAGGCTTCTTCATAGAAAAAAATGAATGAATGAAAAAATTCCCGTCTAGTCTGAACGAAACACTGAAATGCGCACACACACACACACATATATATATATATATATAAAAATGTTAACATTGTTTAAATATTTTTTTAAGGAGGCAAGCTGCATTACACATTATTTACATGTTCAATTATTTGTTAAATTTGAGCATGTCAAATAAGCAGCAATAATTCCTAAGGAATTTACCTTAGGAAAAACCCACAGATATTAACCACTAATCTGAATATTGTGTAGAGACTTCCTCGGTGTCTATGGTGGTCCAAAGGTAAATTTGGCTTTTTAAAAATCCATCACGAGGTTTAAAAACAGTTACTAAGAATTTTGATTCACAAGAAATCTAGACTGAAAATCTATCTGGAGTTTATGCAGCTGTAAATGAACCATGTGCTGTGATGAAATGGAGGAAACATATTCCAGAGGATGATGTGAAAGGTGGGTGGATCTCATCAGAGCACTCTGGTCAGTCACAGACCCTTGAGTTCCTGCTTCAGTGTGTGGGCTGCTAGTTTGAGCATCTCACACTCTCCTCAAAACAGTAATGACTGTATAAGCACTTTATCCTCTCTACACAAATATAATTATTGACTAACACTCATTATACGCCAACAAGAAGACGTGCTAGCTAGGATGCGAGAAGTAGTATCATGCTAATACTAACCCAGTAGAGTACATCCGTCCAGCCCTCCATGGTAATGCACTGAAACACAGTGAGCATGGCAAACATGAAGTTGTCGAAGTTTGTGATGCCTCCGTTAGGGCCGTGCCAGCCCTCCTTACACACAGTGCCATTGATAGGACATGTACGGCCATGACCATTAACAGCACACGGTGCAGGTTCGTCCTCTGCTATTATCGCTGCAGAAAGAGAAGAAGATTAAATATAAACAAGCACAATAGCTATAAAACAATTCCTATGAATCTCAATTTGTTGAAAAATATTATATAATCATATCATATAATCTAAGTTACAATCCTGCATTATAGGAATCAACTTGGAAAACTATGGCAGAAATGCTTGACAAATCTTACTGACCCCAAACTTTTGAGCGGTAGTGTATCAATATTCATGTAATGCACAGAAGTTTAACAAACCTGTCCCTTGAAAATAACAGGTAGCGTGCATTTTTCCAATGAAAAGCTCCAAACCGATGATGGCGTAGATGATGATGACAAACAGAACCAGCAGGGCGATGTGGAGGAGAGGAACCATGGCTTTAATGATGGAGTTCAGCACCACCTGTAAACCTGAGGATATGCAAAAATGCAGATTTACACTCATCCACAGCGTTTGAGTGTTCACTTGAGTGCAATTAAGTACAAACTTTCACATCTAATTCCTACTACATACACTCAGACACACACTGGTGTCTTTAGGGCATTGAGTTTGACAGCTTGTTCTCAGAGAACGATCCTGAGGGGATGCAGCAAGGAATGCTGCGCTTTTCCTGCCATATGGCCACATCATGCGCCATCTCTCACCCAATATCCACCCCTCTGTAGGGGTCCAGCGCTCTGGGCGCTCGGAAGGGGAAGCTGTCAAATTGCCTCATGATTACTGTTGTGCAAAACTACATATTATCGAAATCGACTAGTCAGTGCACTGCCTGAACGACTAATCTGTCTTGACTGGAAGCCTTGAATATGTAATCAGCTTGATCACTAGGGTTACTATAGATAACTAAAACTAAAATCATTAAAAAAAAAAAAAAAAACAACATTACCTGAAAAAAAATAAACATTAAATGAAATAAATTATTTTATTTCAGCTAGTTGCCAAAGCAATAGTTCTCATTTTCTTTTTGTTTAACTTGAAATACTAAAATAACTTAAATTAAAACTAATAAATAAAACTATATAGACATTATAAAAAAAAGACAAAAACACACAATATTACTTATACTTTAACTAAAAGTGAAAATATACAAATTAAATCTAATTCAAACTATTAACAAAAACTGTAATCTAAAATGACCCTGATATCATTATATTAGTGATTTATATTATATACTCACTATATTTAAAGACCATAACCACTTTTTTTTTTTTAAACGGAGACTACCATTATTTTTATTATTAGAAATAGCTAAATGACGATTTTTTGTTTTTTTTACTCACTGGGCACTCCTGAGACCAGGCGAAGCGGTCGCAGCACTCGAAAGGCTCTGAGGGCTTTAACGTCGAAACCTCCTGGTTTCCCTCCGTGGCCATGCACGGGCGGGTGGGCTCCAACAGCTTCCTTCTCTCCATCTTTGGTCAAAACTTCCAGGACAACACTAAATAATCTAAAAAAAAAGATGGTCAGTGATCAGTCAGAAAAATAACTCATATCTCAAAATTATTTATTTAAAAAGAAAAAGTATCTTTACCAACACATTGTCATATGAACAACCAGCAAGTTTCATTAAGCATAATGGTTATTGATTTTGTATGTCTCACAAACCTCGTGCACAAAACCTACTACATTCTGAGACAAAAAGAACTTGCAGTTCAATAAGCGCTATGATGGATTTAGACTGATTCAAAGCAAGAACTCCTTCAGATTCATTATAAGAACCTGTTCATAAGAGTCATGTGAAAGCACCAGTGAACCACACTATTGTTCCTTTAGGACTATTTATATACTACTTTAGTATTTATTAATATTTTGATATTTTCAGTTTTCATTTTAAATCTGAGCAATTTTGTACTGTGCTTTTTTGTCCTTTTTATTAGTTTTGGTTATTTTTAAATATTTCTTTTAGCATTAATCTATTTTATTTTAGTTTTAACTTTCAACTGAAAAATTTGTTTTCATTATTATATTTTAATCAGTCGCCAGGGCAATATTTATAATTGTCATTAAAGTTGTTTAAGTTTACATTTTTTATCTAATAATTATATTTTATTTTATTTCAGCTTTATTACAATTAACAAAAATGTTTTGAATAATTTTAGTCAAACAAAACCAGTGCAGTTCAGTAGTGATATTTTTTTCTGTGTAGGAAACAAAAAAAATTCTTGCCATTTTGATATATAATCTTTTTATTTCACCATATTCAATTTAGAACTTATTGTAGAAAATGCCTTGTGATCTATTAAAATCAAATCAAATTTCTATATAAAAAAAATCTAGATATAATAAACTAATACATGAGAGAATTACATTCTTTGAAAATAATCAAAACATTGCTTTGAAAAAAATACTTGTAATATTGATCTAAAGTAGCAAGATAATAGCTGAAATTTCAAGACATGTTTGGATTATAAAATAAACCACTTTCACCATCACGTGACAGCATGACCTTTCATGAATGTGCCAAAACATAAACAGCAGGACATTCAATCTGAACAACATCAGACGGCATCATCTGCTGTACACACGAAAAAAGCAGCATGTGATGACCTGAAACGGCCATGGTGCACATCTGAATAGTAATGTATTACAAGATCTCAACAACAGCGGATAAAATAACAAAAAAATTGCCTCTATTACCATCATAAAGCTTTATTAACGCCAGCGATTCATCCTTTAAAGTCAGCATGAAACAGAAATAGTAATAGTCTTTTCTCCCCTACTGTGATGTATATCTGAGTGAAACGGCTTCTTGAACAAGAAAAAATGAAGGACGGGTCTTGATTTTGTCTGGGGAATTGATTGTATGGTTGTGGTTTGCTATTGGTGGATCTCATGTGAGTGACAGGTTGCCCCGCCCTCACACCATTAAACATCAGAGAAGAGAAGAGATGTCACTATAAGAAGGAGGGGAAGTTACTTTGATTAAAGATCATGTGGGCACATGAATTTTAAAAATAATACACGAATAAATAATTTATAATAAATACTACAAAATTCCATAAAAATGATCAATTTTGATTTCATGGTGACTTTAAAGTGTGACAATCTATCTGTATTCTTGGCTAATCGTGGCTGCTGCTCAGGAGCTAAAGATCAAGAGCGACAGCCTCGTGAACAGAGAGACGGGTAGGTGAAGAGAGAGAGGGAGACAGCTCTTTCTGCATGAGGCGAACTGATCGAAATGTGACCTAGCTACCCAGTGGACTGTGCGTGTATGAGTGAGGGAGAGTCAGATAGAGATGCTGATGAGGAAGAAGAGGAGAGTGTACACAGTTTGAGATGATCTACAGAGAAGTGAACAAGACAGTTTTATAATCGCACACATAAGCCGTGTGCTTTTACGTTTTCACTTGCAGACACACAAACACTTTAAATTCAATAAAATGACTGACTGAATCCAGATGATTTAAAGGGGTGGTTGATTATGATTTCCTTTTTTTAACTTTAGTTAGTGTGTAATGTTGCTGTTTGAGCATAAACAACATCTGCAAAGTTACGACGCTCAAAGTTCAATGCAAAGGGAGATATTTTCTTTTAAAGAAAATTGCTTTTTAAGGATTACAACAAACGGCTGGTAGGGACTACAATGAGCTTCTTCTCGGGATAGTGACATCACTAACCCTAAAATATACATAAACCCTACCCCCGAGAACACACAACAAAGGGGGTGAGGCCATGTTGGGCTGCTTTAGAGAAGAGGAAGAGTTGTTGTAGTAGAGTGTTTTTGCCATGCTGTCATTTTACCCCGGACTGCTTCACAATTCAATGCTGGATTTGCACAAAAGATTAACATGACGGCACATGCTAGTCGATGAGTTGAATCAACTCCACAGCAACTACATAAATTTATCCACTAACCATTCAGAAACGTCCAGTTTCATTCTAAAAGTTGTAACTTCTTCCTGAGTCTCTCCATCAGTGTCCGACTCCGGTTTGAACAATGTAAGGATGAACAGTTACTGACAATCCTCATTTTGGCTGCGTGAGATTCTCCAGCTTTGTTGTTGTTGAGCAACCAAAGTGTGAGCTGTTAAAGCTCCGCCCTCTTCTGGAAAGTGGGCCGGGAGCAGCAGCTCATTTGCATTTAAAGGGATACACACAAACGGCGTGTTTTTGCTCATCGCGTTTTTAAATCAGCTTGATTTTAAAGGAGGGAAGTATGATCGTTTTGTAATAATCAATGTTAAGGCACTGATGCCGTCAATCAAGCTTGTAACTTGTAATGAACCCTGGAATATTCCTTTTATTATCATTTGGATGTAAATGTGGTCTCACTCTTTATGCAAATCAGATTTCATGAATATCAAGTTTGTAATAATTCTCAAATGGAACACTCACAATAACCACTGTATAATTTATAGACATTATTAAAGCAAATGCTCAGTGTAGTAACCCAGAAACACTTTGTTTTCTGTATAGAGAGGGGAAGTTGTCAGTGTGAAAGCACAACGTGAGCCTGATGGTGCAGTTACACAGCTTTTGCTTACACTGCTTATGCATGCGGTATGAAACCGGCCTGAGGCACGGACAAAAGAAGAGAGGCTTTTTTCCTCATCATTTTATCTTTGGGCTTCTGCATCTTTTTTTTAGGCTGATACAGTAGAAAGTGACATGAAATTAAAACGTTTAAATAAAAAACAGCCAGAAGATGTGGACTCTCAAGGATTCTTCCTCATCTGCATCATACAAAAAAATAAAAAAAAGGAATGGTTGATAAAAAGCAACTAAGACTGGCACAGGAAGTGCTAGTCTCCAGCAAAAGTCTTCATCTGAAAATAAAGAGCGAGTAATACAGTCAACGCTGAACTCCATAAATGCTCCATAGATGCTGGTATAAAGACAGAGTATAAAGAAAGACAGCAGCTGACGTCGCTGGTTTACTTTACGGGTCT
Source organism: Hypophthalmichthys nobilis (assembly GCA_037950665.1). NCBI lineage: Eukaryota > Metazoa > Chordata > Actinopteri > Cypriniformes > Xenocyprididae > Hypophthalmichthys > Hypophthalmichthys nobilis. Next base: position 23,733,545 of record CM075487.1, read on the forward strand.
TTTCTGGGCCATAGAGCTGCATGAGGAGTGTGTGTGTGTGTTTTGGGAGTTGAGGAGAAGGTGAAGGGCCTCAAAGGAGTAAAATTAGTGAAAGTGACATTCCAGAGGATGATGGGAAGAAAGACCAAAACAGAAAGAGAAAGAAAACGAGAAAGACATTGGCATATTTGGTCTGATTTTTATCTTTACCTCACTCTTCTAAATGCCTTTCTTCTTCTATCCTGTATATACACTACTGTTTAAAAGTTGGTAAGGATATTTTAGTGTTTTTGAAATGCTCATTACAGCTGCATTTATTTAATCAAAAATACAGTAAATAATAAAATAACTAAAATAACTTTTCTATTGTAACATTTTAAATTGTCATTTATTCATATGATAGCAAACTGAATTTTCAGCATCATTACTCCAGTCTTCAGTGTCACATGATCCTTTAGAAATCATTCTGATATGCTGATCATTTCTTGCAATTATCTATATTTTTGGTGGAAACAGATGCATTTTTTTCAGGATTTTTTGATGAATAGAAAGTTCAAATGAACAGCATTTATTTAAAATAGAAATCTGTTATAACATTATAAAATGTCTTTGTCACTTTTGATCAATTTAATGCGTCCTAAATAGTAATAACTAGGTATTAAAGGTGGACTCAGTAGAATTTCAACAACAACAGAATGAGCAAGAGGAAGATTTGAAAATAAGAAAAAAAAAAAAACTGCAGAACGAGAGATGGGACAATATAAAAGAGGTAAAAAAAAATATCACTTGAATGAAGGTTTATGACTTTATATTAGAAAAGCTTTCCAGCGCTGGAGAGAGCTAAGCGGGAAGGCCTGAAAACAGACGCGGAGGCTGCTTTGATTCTGCTTCACATGTGAGTAAAACTGGGTTTGAGTGTCATTGATTGTGCTTTTGGCGACTAATAACAAACACTTGTTTGTATTTACTCTTGTGTTCTGTACGTTCATTTTTTGGGCTTCCTTGTCGTTCGTTCATCAACTGTGCTTTATTTTTCCACTTGGATTGCGTGTGTAACAGTGGCCAGATAATGAGAGTTGAGCAGGTAAACCACTGCACACTGACGACCGCTAGAGAATGTGGTGTTTAGCGTCATTGTTAGCGCACTCTCCTCGCATGCCAGCAACGGACGGGCAGGGGTTCGAGACCGACTCAGAGCAGGGTGGTTAGGATTGGAGTGTGAGTTTTGGAGGCGGAGAAATGAAGAGAGGGGTGGGTTTGTTTGAGTTGATTTCAAATATCAACAATGCCCAACAGCGTTGTTCAAAATCAACTTACTGCACCTTTAACCCTGAACCTACCCCTAACCTAACCTTAACCCATGTAGTTACCTTATATTACCAAGTACTTTCTTAGGTAAGTACACTGTAAGTACATGTAAGTGCATGTACTGTAAAATAAAGTGCAACCGTTAAAACAGTAGCTAAGCTTTGGAATATAAGCAGATAAAACGTACCCTATAACAACAATGACGAAATCCAGCATGTTCCATCCGTTTCGGACATATGCGTTCTGATGCATCACCAAGCCATACGCTATGATCTTCAGGAAGGTTTCGATCGTGAAAATGATAAGGAAGGCATATTCAACTGTTTCCTGTGGGAGACAAAAGAGGGAGAGAAATTAATCTATAATATGAATAACTGCGTACAATAAATTCAAAGAAACATTACCGCTCACTGCCAAGATTACTCTACCCTCCATCAAACACATGCATGAACATTTTTGGATTTATTTGATCAAACGCAATAATCACAGGAGAGCTGAATGACTTTGTGCGGTCAGCTTCGTCAGTCTAGGTCTGAAAACATTCAATATGAGACTGAAAACAAGGGAATTAAAATGAAATTGGTTTATGATTTGAAGTATGTGAAAATGAAGTGTTTGTGACGGTATGATGATGGAAAAATATTTTTCAAATATTTGAACTTTTTCAATGCAAAAAACTCTTTAAGTCAGTGTCTTGGAGAAACTGTACTAGCACAAACATATCCATGGCATCTAAAATGGTCCTTGAATACGTGCTATGAGAGAAAATAAGTTATTTGCCTTTTAGTAACTCCTCAACTTTTAGTAACACCTCAACACCAGAGCTGCATTACTAAAACTGAAAGCGAATTGTTTTTAAAGCATTAAAGCATGCCGCTCGGTCATGGCAGTGGCTAGTGGGTTGTTTTCTATGCATTGATGGTGTTAGACACAGCCATTTAACTTGTCAAATACCATCTCTTTATACAAACACACAGAGACTCAAGCTTTCTCCTTTATGTGTGTGTGACAGCTGTGCAAAGGTTGCACAATGAAAGAGGTTAGTTGGTGTGCGTGCGTGTGCGTTTAAGTGTAAGGACATTTGGGAAGCTTTTATACGCTGTGGGCCTCGTTTTGCCAACATTTTACAGACGACTGAATGAAGCACTTAGCCCTGTGCAACAGAAAAAGAGCCTTTTGTTACTGCGGGAAAAGAGTAACCCGGGCTCACTGATCCTGCTACTACAGACAGAGGCAGAGTGAGTTCTATGAGTGACAGCAGCGGAGAGAAGTCACTGCACTGAATATGAGCTATTTACAGGATGTCAAAGAGGCAATCTGAAACAGATGACACAGAAAAACACATGATAGAAACAAACAAATGCACTTGCCAAAAATCTAATGCATCAACTTTGTAGTACACATACAGTATATATGCATTGTATAGCATACATTTATCCATTTAAAAAAGAATCTAATAAGGATAAACAATGAAAATATTTTAATTAATTATACATCATTGTACTATCTGTTGTACTGCCTTAAATTAAATGAAATGAAATAAAATAAAATAAAACAAAACAGTGACTACAACAATACCGGAACTTAGAAAAATGACTTTGTCAGCTGACGTTCTTTTTTCTTATTTGATATTAGTTTTATTGCATTTAATATAAAATGTTTTTAATATCTCAATTTTCTCTGAATCTAAACAAAGATCAGCCAAACCTGTCACATGACATATAGTTTGAAAGACCAGATTTCAGGCAAAATATGTTGTTTTGTTACTTTCAATAAGAAACAAAGTATCATCTTTCAAATTCTGTCCATTTTATCAGGAAATTAAAACAATAAAAGCAAAGCGTGATCATTTCTTTCTCTTTACTACTAGTTATAGCACAAAATAAACACAAATGAACATCTCATGTCTCATATAATTGCTCAATCATTGTTTCAACCATGGAAAGAGATCATAAAAACACACCATTGTCTACATAAATAATATCTATAATAAACATTTTAGGGGAAATGCATTTGGGGGTTTCGTTGAAAAATGTCACAATGGTGCTTAAACACGCTTTATTTTCAATATGAGAAATATTTTTTCATCCAATTGAAAAATGGCCTGGAAATATTTTCCTGAGATTCACAGAAAGAGCAAAGAAATCCTGTTTAAAAATTCTATTTAAAATATGGCCGCTTCAAATGATGGGCTTTGCTAACAAAGCAGCCTTTAACTTGTCATATCATGCAAATAAACAACACAAATTTACATATCAAATAAATAAATGGGAGCTAGAGAGCTTCATTAAGCGATATGCGGTTGAGGACAAAGTAATACAGCATTCCCAATCCATTACCCCTATACTTTTATTCATCCATCAGCAGAGAGTATGAGAATAGAGAGAAAGAGAGAGAGGAAAACAGAGGCCTGTGGGGCAATCCATAAATATCTCTGACTCATATCTGCTTATTTATGCTCTAAAGACTAACTGTACATACTCACTCACTCTCTCTCTCACACACACACACACACACACAAACCATTAGCTAGTTTACTAAAACAAAAACATTTCACGAACACATGCCCTACTGTTCCACACATGCAAATTTCACCTTCAACATCAAAAGCACAACATCCCTTTTATGTAAATGAAATCTGTTTTAATTGTTTTGGTTAGTGCTGTGATACATATTTGTCTGGATATTTGATAAGAGCAAAATAAAATATCAAATCTGTCTTCAGCCATACATTGATTTGGCTCAATCCTTTCAAAAGGATTCATTATGAATACAAAGGATGAGTTGTAAACACCAAGAGGTATTTTTTGACCCATGTGTCCTATACACAACACAAAAATGAACTCACCCTCATTGCAAACTCGTATGACTTTCTTTCACCGTGGAACACAAAAGGGGAGGTTTTGAAGAATGTTCATGCTGCTCTTTTCCATATAATGAAAGTAGATAGTGACCAGGGGATGTCAAGCTCCAAGGAAGACACAAGCACACCATAAAAGTGGTCCATATGACTTATACTCTATATTAGATGGAAAAGAGCAGCATGAACATTCAAAAAAAATATCTTTTTTTGTGTTTCACAAAAGAGAGAAAGAATAAATTAAGCATTTCAGGAACTATTCCTTTAAAGGGTTAGTTTACCCAAAAATGACATTTCTGTAATTACTCACCTCATGTCGTTCCAAACCCACAAGATCTTCAGAACACAAATTAAGGTATTTCTAGAGAAATGCGAAAAAGCAACATAATACCACATTCAAGGTCCAGAAAAGTAGTAAAGACATCGTTAAAATGGTCCACGTGCCTACAGTGGTTCAACCTTAATGTTATGAAGCAAAGAGAATGTGCAAAAAACAAACAAAAATAACGACTTTATTCAACAATTTCTTCTCTGACATTTCAGTCTCCTACGCAGTTGACTTCCTGTTTCTGTTTATGTCCCAAAGGCGGCTCATTATTGGCCGATGCTGTACACGTGAGTAGCAAGACGCGTGAGTGATGCTGACGCAGGAGCCGGCCAATAATGAGCTGGCATTCTGACGTAGAACCTGGAAGCGCTGGACGTAAAAAGCGTAGGAGAAAGGCAGGGGAGAGAAGAAATTGTTGAATAAAGTTATTTTTGTTTTGTTTTTGCGCACAAATAGTATTCTCCTTGCTTCATAACATTAAGGTTAGAACCACTGTATTCATGTGGACTATTTTAACGATGTCTTTACTACATTTCTGGACCTTGAATGATAGTAATTATGTTGCTTTCTATGGGGGATAAAAAAAAAAAAAAACCTCTCGGATTTCATCAAAAATATTTTGTGTTCTGAAGATCTTGCGGGTGTGGAACGACATGAGGGTAAGTAATGTAATGACAGAAAATAATGACAGAAATTTCATTTTTGGGTGAACTAACCCTTTGAACTCAAAGCTACAGTTACATTGACTAATCTGAGATCAGCCCGCAACCATAATGCAAATGAACTCTATATGTTACAGTAAAAATAAAAAAAAAAAAAAAAAAAAATCACAATAGTGGAAACACAAAACTGAATCAGTGTATGAGGAAACCTTCGGGATGAACCAATCAAATCAAATTTCTTGATGAAATTATTAAAAATAAACTGATTCACAGAAAAATGTGAGGAGAGTGACACTGCCATTAACAAATTCTAAATGCTGATCTGAGGAAACGGCTAATTTGTGTCCGATTTGGTTCTACTTATTGTTTTGATTTATTCTATAATTGGTAAACACAGCATGTCATTTATCATATTCATTGGTTTGAAATGAAGCATGTAAACACACACACACACACACACACACACACACACCCACACACACACACACACAAGCAGGCACATTTGTGCATGTTGCGAATAGCTGGCGTGACATGAGTCAGTGTGACATCATGCCGTTTATCATCCCGGAAACATCACGATGTCCTCTGTTCAAAGTAACAGAATATACGGGCATATACCAGCACATGAACCCATCTAGCAACAAAATATCAATAAATTGACTGTCATTATATCAGTCGTTTAAAAAACATTTAATGCATTTTCAGCCCAAGTTTTAATGTATACATTTACATTTTCACTGGGGTCTTGATGTCATTTGACTAGTGGGGGGGGAGTAGCAGGAAAACACAGGTAGATGCAATAAACGACTGAATACTAATGAGACCGAAGATGCCCCTCAAAAGATCATCATACTGCAATTCAAGTCTCCATTTCAGATTCCATTCAGATTTCATTTATCACATGATGACCTCTGGAGCAAAGCAATTTCACCTGAAAATGTGGTACCTGATTGAACGGACGCGAACTATAGCAGAAACATCTGAGCTAGAGCATTAAAGGGACAGTTCACTCACAAATTCTGACATTATTTAGACACCTAACTTTCTTTCATTCATTAAACAGAACTAAGCAGCTCTTTACAATGAAAGTGGAACCATTTGCATTGCACGGACAAGAACTGTTGGAAAGATTTTGTCATGTTTTTAAAAGAAGCCTCTTATGCTCACCAAGGCTGTATTTATTTGATCAAAAAATAGAGTAAAAACAATAATGGTTAGATAACACTTTAGATTAGGGTCCAATTCTCACTATTAACTATCTATTAACTATGACTTTTGCTTCAATAAACTCCTAATTACTGCGTATAATAAGGTAGTTGTTAAGTAGTGGGTAGGATTAAGGGATGCAGAATAAAGCATTATTTAAGCATTATTATTATTATGTGTTTTATAAGTACTAATAAACAGCCAATATCCTAGTAATATGCAACTAAATAACAGTGAGAATTGGACCCTAAACTAAAGTGTTACCATAATAATATTTTGAAATAGTATTACAATTCAAAACAACTGCTTTCTATTTGAATATATTTTAAAATGTAATTTATTTCTGTAATGGAAAGCATCTTACTATTACAGGCCCCAAACTTTTAAACAGTAGAGTAAATATCTGCTTTTGTGTTACACAAACAAACACAATAACTGAGGGTAAACAAATTACAATATCAGAGTGAACTGTCCTTTTTTAAACCCCTCTATACACTGTACACTAGGGCTGCACGATTTATTGCAGTATACGAAAAATAACATTGAACTTAAACGTGATTATCGCTTAAACACGATTCTTAGTGCGATTATGAAATCGCAAAGGCTTTAACCGCGATAAATCATACAGCCCTACGAATAAGTTGGCAAAACTCAAAAAATTTGAGGCAATCAGCTGCCTCAAAATTTTTAAGTAAAGAAATTCAAAGTTTAAGTAAGCAGAACTGTCAGTACTCATTTTTTGTACTCATACATTTTAATTGTTCTTAACTTGAAATATTTTAGTACATTAATTCATACATTTAATTCAAAATTATCATGTAACCTCAATGTAAACATTTTTTTTTTATTAGTATAAACTTAGCTAGCTATAACAAGCTAATTCAGAAAATGCTAACTTGGTAATTTGCTAACATATTAATAATAGCATGGTATAACACTTGCTGAATGAGTGCAGAAATATAAAGCATTTAACATACATGCTCTCAAACCAAGCAGCATGCTCCACTTGTCACCATTATGGTAACTCTCCAAAAACCCACATTAACAGAAACTCTTCTAAATTAGCATAACAAAACATTAATCACTACTAAATCTCCCACTTAACAATCTTGCACAAAAAAAACAAACATTATGTAACACTTAATTTTAGCATTTACTCTCCCTTTCGATTGCCATGGGCAAAGCATGCTGGGAAATAGAAATCCCAGCCCAGTTTTAGTTAAACTTAAGTTCATCTAAATTAAAAAAAAAAAAAGTTCATAAACTCAAAATAATGAAATAGTTTACTTGAAATATATCAGTTCTGTGAACTGAAAAGAAAGTTGATTAAACTAATTTGTTTAATTTAAGTTTGTCCTACTCAAACCAATTAATTATTTTGAGCGTTAGGGTTTACATTGTATATAATGAAACCAGTTGACCAACAAATTCTTCCCATCGACTCTTAATACATGACCAGATGTTCCATTCATGCAGCAAACTTCTTGCAACAAAACTCTAGTAAAGACCCAGTTAGGTTGTATTGCATCCAAACATCAGCACAGAAGTCAGAACAGCAACAGATCGAACACATCTAGTAAACTACTAGTGTGATGTCTTTGTAATGAAAAAGTTGCTAGTTAGTCATTTGTAGATGCTTCATCTCTAAAGCAAGTTATGATACATTTTACACATGGAAAATGATTTTGTTCCAACATGTGACAGAAATCCTTATAATAATCCAGAATCCTTTTTTCTAGATTACTAGTCAAGTCATTTACAACCACCTTTACAAATAAAGCCTATCTGAAGTTGCAGGCACTACCAAAAATAAATGATCTTTTATATTATGTGTGTATCTACATCTATTACGTGTGTGTGTCCCTGCGAGTGCCTCTGCATGTTAGTAAGTGTGATTCTGAAATCTGACTTGACGAAGCCCATGAGCAAGATCACTTATTTACGCCTGAGCACGAGATCACCTGAGGAAAACTCACTGCTGATGCCAGAGACGCATATACACACAGAGAGCACCACCAGTATCTACAGTTACACATGAACACGTGAAAACCACTGAACAATGAATGAGTAGTTGAGGTAAAGACAGAAACGTAGAAATTAATGGCTAGAAAAAAAACCCGTCAGCTGTATTAGTCACAAACAGTCAGAAAAATGGGAGTCTTTCATTATTTCACAAATTATCAAAATTCAGATGCGAGCAATCAAAACTGTAAATAATACACTAACACAGGAAGAAAAAACTATGGAAGCTTGTTTTCACCATGGAATAAAAAATAATGTAAAGGATAATTTTGACTTCTTATCTATATAATAGATGTAAGAGATATAAACTCACAAATTTCACATTTGTTATTGCAATTGCAAGTTTTTATCCTGCAATTCTGACTTCTATAAGTCAGCAATTCTATAAACTCTGAAATGGTGAGTTAAAAAGTCCAATTCTGAGGAAAAAAGACTGACTTTTAATTTAATGCTGTCTCTACATTAGAGCATGACATTTACATTTAGTCATTTAACTGATACTTTTATCCAAAGCAACTGAATGGTACAAGTGCAATAACACATTCAACTGAAATGGCTGTAACTATAACTAATAGACATTTGAAATGTTAGTAAATGCATTGAGAGCAAACTAGACATCAAACTCCATATGATTCTCTCTCTCCTCTCACACACTCCATTACACAGAATCCTACAAATCGAAATACATATAAAACTCAGTGTGGCACACAAAATCGAATATTCCCATCAATATTACATATGCATATACACACAAATGGACAGAGGCTTTCCAAAGCGTCAAACCCACACACGCTAAGATAAAGAGCACTGGGAAGTCAGCGTATCTGGTGAAAATAAGCGGTTAGCTAAGTGATTAAACATACACTTCAGCCTTCATCACCGCTGGGGTCTGGAGACAGAGCCAGACACAAACACACACACACACACACACACGTCTGATTCCCCTAAGAGAAATCACCAGCTTCTCCTCCTAAACAGGTTTATGCTTAGGCAGTGCGTCCACCAAAGCATTTTCAGCTGGCTAAAATGCTTTTCTGTGAGCGCTTGAGAGCGCTTCGGTAGCGCAGCGTTTTTTTTTTTTTTTTTAGCTTTGCTTGCTATGATACGGAATATCCTCAGAAGTGTTACTAGTATATCATTTCACAGTTTGTTTCTGTACTGTTTCTATATAAAAAATGTTAATAAAATGTAAAGCATTTGCTCTGGCTCTTGTTTTAAGTTATTTTGTTCCTTTATTAGGGCCCTATGAAATCCGTTTTATTTTTTCCAAATTCCGTTTTTACCGTTTTTATTTTTCTGGATTCCGTTTTTCCCCCCATTTTAATTTTTTGGACTCGATTTTTAAATTAAATTAAATTAAATTTTAATAATCAAAAAGAATGTCTAATTAATTGAATTCTTTTTATGACACTTTTTGTTTTTTCAGAAATTCTGTTGCGTATTTTAATTTTTTCTGGCAATCAAATGAACGGATGACATTAATTTAATTTCTTTTAGTCATGAAATTAAACTTTTTTTTATCAAACAAAGTGCTGCACAACAGACCTTTACTGTTAAAATTAAAACACGGAAGAAAAACAGATTGTTTTTTAAAAATATAGTTTTAATAATTTATTATTATTTATTACTATTAGTGTTAGTATTATTATTACATTGAAACGTATCTAAATTCTACTGTACAACAGTAATATGTTTCTGTCAAGTTAAATCGAACTTTTATTTTGACGGGTTGCCAAGAGCTTTGAGTTTCTGTGTGTTTATGGTATGACGATACATTTTCTCAAACAAAATGGTAAAATGCTGATGAAGTGGCTCTGGAGATTAATTTTGTGCGTTCATGTCCTCATATAGTGACGCGACAGAGGATAAAAACACAGTGAGCGTCACACGTGCTTCAGTGTGTGTGTGTGAGGTAAATGAAACTGTGCTTCTGTGCCATTAATTTCATAGACATGCAGGATTCATATTTAAATAGTCTTTTTGGGGTTTAATATTCACAGACACTAGTCTATATCGCGATTTAATTTAAGTGTACTGACCTGCTTTTTATTCATTCATCAAAAATTTGACAAATTCCGTGACATTCCGTGTTATATAGTAAATTCCGTTTTTATGAATGGATTCCGTGATTCCGTCTGCGTTTTCTGCATCGCGGAAATCATAGGGCCCTACTTTATTATGCTTCTTGTTGTCATCTGTTAACGTTGTACAAGCAGAATGTGGCAGTTGGTCGGTGTGGTATTTGTCCCACCCCTCCTCCACTGTGATTGAAAGGCTGGGTATAAAGTGACAGTGTTGAGCATTGCGTTTTTACCCAAAGTTTGCAGGGAATGGTTTTTAAAAAAGCACAGTGCAGAACACGAGGGTCTCGAGACACGCTTTTGAGATGTGATGCAATAACGGAAATGACAGTTGCCATGCCAAGTTGCTACTGTAAACAAAAGCTCACAACGCTTGCCCCACCTCCGGGGTCATCTGATTGGTCCACTGTTATGGAACTGACATTAATGAGCGGTGCTGCATGTAAAAGTTTAAATTCTTTTAACTTGACACAGAGTCTTAAAAACGTGGCGCTCATGTGCGACCCCAGTGGTCATACACGTCCATCTAGTGCGTTTTACATAGAAAAACAATGGAAAGGTGTGCATTGGAATGGAAAAACGCCTTCTGTGTGAACGGCCCCTTACAGTGTAACTTCACCGATTTTCAACCCCTTTTGTATTGTTACAATGTCAGTAGTGTATGCAAATGAACAATGTTTACTCGTTTTCCATGTTACCTGGACCAAGAAATTATTTGTCAGTAAAAGTCTGCTTCTGACAGCTACAGGGCTTTTGTGAAAACTACAGATTATACTGCATTTTTGTATCCCTGCCCAGTTATTGTAAGGGAGGGTTTATCACTGAATTGTATCGGACTATATCTACTCTTTAAACAGTATTATGGCAAAAATGTAAGACTATGGCAACAGCTTTCTTACCTGTATGCAACAGTGTTTTGTTTCAGGGGGTTGGGTGGAACTGACAGAACGACTGTTTCTTTCAATTTTTCCTCTCCATTTGGCCTAAAACACTGTGTAGTCATCCAGTTTGAAATGCTGACTAGACAGACAAGGAGGTTTTTCAGATTTTCAGTCATGGAGTTCTCTCTGTATCTACGATTCTTTGCAGCCTTTAGCCGCTGCCTACAACACGCTGGATCCTTCACTGGAAACCAAATGTAACTCACATCAGCTAAACGTTTACTCTTTGAATTTTTGCACCCGGGAACAATACAAGTCAACACCATTATGACTAAAAGTTTGCTAAGGAGTATTTCCTACTAAAGCAAGGCGGTATTTGACTGGTATCCATAGCAGACTGGTGGGAGTGGCCTTGGACAGCAACATGCCCAGTGCATTATGGGTGTTGAAGTTTTGCTATCCATTTGGCAAAAGAGAAACAACAGCCTTTTCTTTCCATTTTCTCTAGTCAGGTAGCATTGATTAGCAATTTTTTCCCCACCTTTCTACTGTATAGGCAGACAAGTTTTGATGAAAGCCCATCTTGCCAATGGTGAAGTACCCCTTTAACATCAGTCTTTTCTCTCATACTTCTTATGGTGCAGCTTTCGCTTGGGGCTGATTCCATCTCAAATCATTTTGCTCTATTTTAAGCTTGTCTTATCTCACAGTGACTCTAATGTAGGTTAAACCTGACAACTGTGTGAAAACGCTGGTGTAAAGCTTACTTATGCCAGAGTGTGTTGTGTTTGTTGTCCTTTTTGTTGGGATAAATTGTCTCCATGATGATGTTAAAACCTGAAAAATCTACATTGTGGTCAACCTCATGGTCCCTAAAGGAAAAGATAAATTGGCTATCAAAAAAGTACCAGAGTACCAGAATCTTTTTTTTTTTCTTTTCTTTTTTGAACATGCAAGGCAAAAAATAAAAAATAAACTAATGGGGGTTTGGAGCAAAAATGTCACTGAAAGTGATCAAAATGCCAGCAAATTCAAATTGTGTGAGACAAAAAGCTCCATGCTATCAGTATTATATAAACAAAATCGTATACATGAAATTCAACTGCAAGACAAGTTAATCATATTAATTATTCAGAATGGAATATTTATTAAAATGAATTAAGTTGAAGTATTTGACATAAATGGGGCACACATGGTTACAAAAAATGCTGTCTGTCAGAGCTGGAAATGTCATGTCAGAAGCCTATTACAATCACTGTACTACTGTATTTTGTATGAGTTATTTTACATGTAAAAATGCCAAAGGGTGCCTGGAAGGGGTAACATGATGGCGTAGTACTAATAATTAGCTAAATTTAACAACAACAGAAGTGAATGTAATGTTTCCACCGTGATACACATGACATTCGTGTGTTTGTGTGTGTGGTAAAGGTTGGAGAATATGAATATTATTGGCCATGAAAAGGGCATGCTTGTACACAGCAGTGTTCAGCAGGAGCTGCCTGGAGCTTCAATCTAGTGCAAGAAACAGCCAGGAATAACCTTAATCCAGACCCTGCATCTATGTGTCTGAAGAAGAAATGTGAGTGTCTAAAGAGGCTGTGTGTCACCTTATGCACCTTAGAGGTACCAAATGATGACTTTCCTTACTTATACATGCTGCAAACCACATTTCTGAGTGCCATATTATATGTAAGGAAGGGTAACGACAAGCCAAGTATTGTAGAGAATACTTGTCAAGGGAATGTTTGACTCAGACAGGTACGTCATTAGCGGAGAGAAAGCTTGGGGCTTCAGGATGTGTTGACTGCTTCTCAAATACTCAACTCAAGATGTTCCTTTTTTTGGCAAACTGACGCATGATCTATTTGAAGCAGAAATCTTGTGGGTCGGAATAGACAATACAAAGTTGTAATATGCAATAATGTAAGTTGTAATCTTTCTAAAAGTACAAAATATAAATGCAAGTCATCTTCAGGTTTTTGAACTGTTATTCAAATTGCTTGTAATATAGGGTACTTGCATTATAATTAATTTGATTTGATGCAGTGCTAAGTAATCAATAATAAAATTATGCGTCTTAAAAGAATGTTCAGGGTTCAATACGTCAATATGTCTTTCATCATCTTTCAGCTCATAAAACAAGCAAAAATCATGTTTAAAATAGGAACATTGGTTTTCATTGAGCATCACAATTAAATATCCAAAATCTGCAGATATATATTGAATAATTAAAAAAGAATCTCTAATATCACCTGATTACGGAGCCCCGCACATGGGTATATTCAGTACCCACTGATATTTTGCTCAAAATTATAATCACGATTATTAATCACGATTATTCTATCAAAAAGGGTAATGTAGTTATGGCCATTTTGCACGTTCTTTACCAACCTATACTTCACCCAAAAGGCCTGTAGGTGGCACACCGACTTCATTTAACCAACTATGATAACTTCGTTAGATGGTAAATCAATACAAAACACATATGGTTTTGGTGAGCGCTTTGTAATCTGTATTCACATTAGATTTTTAAAGCAACACAATTCATTTGCAAATGAGACAAAACAGATTCAGATTGCCCTGCAAATTCGTAAAGCAAAGAACGATGCTCTTTGATATAAAAGAAATATCCCTGGCTATATATTTTCAATTGATTAACATTATAAAAACTGGTAAAACCGTTAGGAACTTCAAGAGATAAACCGGCGAAACTCCTAATATTATTTCCAATAATTCCAAATTATGTTCATTTTCCCGATTGAATTGTCACATAGGTTGCAAAAGTGCATTCTGCAAACAGTAAGGTGGAGATCCATGTTGCATTTGTTAAAATTCATCGCTGAAGGTTTGATCATGGCAGATTTAGTCACACAAATAGTACAAGTGGCTTGTGAAGAAACAAAGACTGGCTGTATGACACTTTCATTGAAGCAGAATTTCGCTGTGGAGATCGCTAAACTCCAGCGCAAATGCTTGTTTTCAGATCATCAGCGCTTCTTCCGCATTTAGAGGGAGCGCGTGCACAGAGTTGCCAGATTGCACAGATTAAGTAAAACACCGGGAAGAAGGGAAAAGCTCTATTTGGGGGATTTAAGCTCTTTGCATCTGGCAACCACAAGCATATCCCATAGGGAAAAAAAAAACAAGTTTTCAGGATAAATAATGAGCGGGCCAATATCGTGACGATTATTTGTAATCAATCGAGAGAAGCAGATATCGTTATCGTGATCAAAATACGATTAATCGTGCAGCCCTGCAGGAGTTTTCGCAAGAGTGCAGAATACAGTGAGCTTGCGCTTTAAGAGACTGACAGCCTGACAAAAATAACCGTCATCTTTACCCTTCTGGTCAAATATTGTGCTGCAAACATCAATAAGAGCTTTAAGTTGTCAGTGCTGCCAAATGACCATGGTATAAGCAAGATAATCCACAGCTAGCTGTGCATTAAATGATTTTAATGAACTCCGCGGCACGTCGGGTGGTTCTTCACCTCTACATTGTGCATTAAATCAATTAATGCACAGCTAGCCATGGACTATCCCTTACAACAACAGCTCGTTTCGTGCGGCATACATCATTACACCATTTCTATATCATTACACATGTTCAGTTTTCACGTGTTTCACAAATGTTTACATGTCTTATTGAACGGGTTAGAAAAGGTTTAAACCATCCCTTACAATCTGAATGAATCCGCTTGACTTGTTTTGAACCTGGAACACTCCTTTGAGAGTTTTCACTTTCTATAGTCCAGTACTCAACCCTTTACCACCTAGAAAGGCCAAATGAAAGCTGAGACGTTTGGGTAATGCAGTCCCTTCGAAATGGGACACCTAAAATGCAGGGAACTCATGCATAAAAAGAGGCATAGAAACATCCCATAACACAGCACAGATGTTATTGTTGTTCTATAGTGGCAGAATGGCAAATGAAAAGGTGCATGGCTGCTGTAATTTACACTGAAAAGCATTTAAATAATTTATAACTGTGTGGCGATAAACAGGTGGTTACTACTTAAACACATGAGGTCTGTCCCATTTCACATACTGCACCTCTATGCTATTATACGTCATTCTTTGCGTACATACCAGCCAAAAGATTGTGGTCAGTAAGTTTTTTTTTTAATGTTTTTACAAGTCTCTTATGCTCATCAAGGCTGCATTTATTTGATCACAGTAATACCGTAAATATTATTACAACCTAAAATAACTCTTTCTATTTGAATATATTGTAAATGCAATGTATTCCTGTGATCAAAGCTGAATTTTCAGCATCATTACTCCAGTCTTCAGTGTCACATGATCCTTCAGAAATAATATGCTGATTTGCTGCTCAAGAAACATTTCTTAATATTATTAGTTAGAAACAGATGTGCTGCTTAATATTTTTGTGGAAACCATGATCTTTTTTTTTTTCCATGATTCCTCGATTAGAAAGTTCAAAAGAACAGCAATTACTTGAAATGGAAATATTTTGGAACATTATAAATGTCTTAGGACATTATAAATGTCTCACAAAAAAAATTTCACTGACTTTTGAATG
The DNA here is from genome assembly GCA_037950665.1 of Hypophthalmichthys nobilis. NCBI lineage: Eukaryota > Metazoa > Chordata > Actinopteri > Cypriniformes > Xenocyprididae > Hypophthalmichthys > Hypophthalmichthys nobilis. The sequence continues at coordinate 23,749,417 of CM075487.1, forward strand.
ATAGTGTTGCGTATAATGTAAGTACACATTATAGATCAGGATTAAAAGTACCCTGGAAAACTATTAGCTGGGAATTTCACTCACATGAGGAAATGTGTTGTCTGTGTGTGCTATGTGATAAAGGTTTGCTTTGAAAAACACTTAAAAAACTTTGTATGGACAAAGACACGTTTGATCCTGAACTGGACCCCTTAATTAGAGTCCGTGCTCTAAACGAAACTCCCCTGAGCTTCATCTAAAACCACAATTAAAAACTAAAGCTCAGCTGAGAAAAAAAACTTTCAAAGGAGGATTACCAAACAACCTGCTTTGTAGTCAGTAACAATGCTTGATCTGTGCCACTGAACCTATTTCTGAGCTCTCCACACTTTGAAAGCAGCCCAACCTCATGCAGTCCTGAGGTGTATGAGGTGTTCTCTGTGGTGCTAAATTCAGCGATAGACAGTCTCTGTATTAATTTGCATGGTATTATGAGAGGCAGGAATGTGCTGCAAGGTAATTTTGATTTCTCTAAACTACGTATGTGCATTTCAAGACGTTTGAAGGCCAAAAACATTGGAAACAATAGCTTTAAAACCATGTCAGTGCAGTAGATTATTTGTCAATACCTGTTCTCTCTCCTCCTCTCCATCACTCTTTCTTTTTCTCTCAGTCTCGCATGTCTCATGTCACGCATAATCATGAATGGCTGATCATTGTTTACATTATCGATCATTGGTTTCACTTCAGCGTACTCGTGCACATCCCTATAGTAGTGTAATAATATCCTAGCTAACAAAATTATGTTCTGAGAATGTTTTGCTAACATTCACATTAAGTTATATTATTTTTTTAATGTACTGTTCACGTTAAAAGTTTTTAAAATGTTTTTAAAAACGATTTTTTTCTTGGTTATGCAAATGTTCTAACATTTAAAAAAGGTTAGACAAGCATCCAAATAAAATGTTTCAGAAAAAAAATGTTTCATGAAAATTACCTAATGTTTTTTTGTTAACATTTTGAGAAAATTATTAAAGACCAGGTAACTTTAAATTAACATTAACTATTAATGTTACTGGAAGAACGTTTGTTCATAACTTTGAGAGAACCTTGCCAGAACATTAGTTAAAGTAATGTAGCTTTTGTTATGTCGTAATGCATCATATTTAAAACAACACAAATTCATTAAACATCTAATCTTTGTTGATTTAAGACAAGTTTGAGGTTATCCTAACTTTAAGAGGTTACAATGATTTAAGATGAATTCAAATTCTTCAAGTTTTGTCTGTGAATCCGGCACCTTGGTCTCTAGATATGAGTTTTTAGCCATGTTTTATCATCCATCAGGTGAAAATCATCAAAATACTTAAAACTGCTGTACTTATATGGTAAAGGGTTTGTTCAAATCACTAACCTCAAGTATGAGCAATACTAATAGTGATACTTTACTTAGTAACATCACAAATTATTCATCTAGAAATATAAAAGCACATAGACCTTGATGGTTCAGTTTATATGGGCTACTGGCGCATCTCTGACCCTCTAATGTAACTATAGGCTTCCCAGCATGACCTCTGCTCATCCGTGTGAGACAACCTGGGATGTATGTTATCATGCCTGCTGGGATCCTGATGAAATTTTGCTCCACGATTACCTCCCGCTGTTTAACACACATGGGAGCGCAGACGGATAAGATAACACAACCGACACAAGAACAAAATAACCAAGCAAGAGGAAAACGACCGATAAGGATGTTTGTTGGATGTGTATTGTTATCACATGTGTGCACTGAAAGAACAATGCCCTGTTCGTGAGGTTTACGGTAATCTGAACTGTACTATAATGGAGCAGATGGTCACATTTCATCGCTGTCAGGTGGAAACCTTGTATAGTTTATACTGTGGCTTTATACATGGTCAGACACTTGCATGTATCAATATATTATTAACGTTTTACCAAAACCAAGCTCATATAGAGTTCTGTCATGACAACTCTGAGTGTTTGGCATAGTAAATGGTATGACAATGTTGATATGTTTGGTGTTGGTGGAATAGATCTGCTACACTGCTGCTGCTGCTTTTATTGCTGCTGCTGTAGAGCAAGTACAGGACTTGCTACTGCTAATACATACACGACACGCTGCTGTGAGCAAGTAAGACATGCTGCTGCTGTACAATATAGCGTACATTAATTACCCAGAGCAGATCTATACAGGTGGAGCTGGGGAAGGTGGAGGGTTTCTGAAAGCGCGCTGCACTGTTAAGGCAAAGGCTACCCAAGTATTTGAAGGTTGAGCACGCAACCTCATTGGCCACTGATACAGCAGGAACCAATCAGCTGTGCTCTATAAACAGCAATGTGATTACGAGCAGGTTAAGTTAAAGGACCTATTAGCCTGCGATCTCTAGAGTTACATGACAGAACTTTGGATTTATGAGGTTTTTGACCAGTGAATGCATTACGTGTTTTGTCCGTCATTAGAACGGCTGCATCTGAGGCAGTAAGTACACTGCATTAAATTTTCATCAACTTACAGGTTATAAAGTTTATTGTAGCTATGTGGGGGCTTGATTTTTCTGTCATTTGACCAAAATCTCATGAAGTGCTACGCAAGGCTATTTAAGACAATATGACTCAATGACAAATGCTAAACTAACACCGTGTCTTAACCAGACGCGACACCGCGACACACGATAAAAGGTGTCTTTTCCATGTTAAAGAGTTTTTGTCCTAACTAACCGCCACGGAGACACTCAACAATTCTATTTTAGAAATAGTTTCTAATCTTTTATAGCCGTACTGAAAGCAACAATGGACAATTCACCTCAGATCTTCAAAATACATGAAAGGAAACAAGAACGTTAAAACTGTCAGCTCATTGTGAACAGACAAGTGTATTCTATGACAAAGATTGTTTCAGCAACTCAGTATGTATTTTTAATTATGTTAAAATGGTGTAATATTCATGAATTTGATTATGTACTTATCCATTTCGTTGCAAGATCCAGGAGCTTGATGAGAGAGCCCGCCCACATGCTGTTCTGATTGGCTGTGATTTTTGATTGATTTTGTCTCGTAATCGTGTCGCGTCTGGTGTGTACAGATAAATTGTTTGTCGCTGGAATCTTATCGCATCATGTCTTGTTAGGACACAGTGTAAAACACTCTTCTCCGCTCCTCTAATATATCAAACATTAGCCTTACATATACCTATTCAAACAAACAGTTCTTTATTCACCCTTGCATTGCAAACAAGCAGAGACTGTCCAAAATGTGGCACTTCATTCACGATAGAGGCAGTATGGAGTTATGAGGTTTGACCGACAATTTGAGGAGCCAATGGAGTTACGAGGTTTAGTCACAAACTCTTTTTAATACTTTCCATTGGTTAAATATTTGTAAAACCCACAGACAGACGTAAAGAGTGGCCAATAGTAATGATTTTTTTTTTTAAATTATGAAATATGGAGATACAAGATTTGCAAATGACTGATTTGTAAGACTACAAATGAAAAAGCACATTAAAGTCCATCAGAAGCATTCCTTGCACAGTTTTAACATTTCAAGACACTTTCAATACAAACTCTAAGTTTTATAGCAAAAAAAAAGAAACACTTTGTCAAAGTGCTTGGGAAAAAAAAAAACAGGATGCAACATCTCTGCCTGCCGTTTCTCCTTCCTGTCTGAGTTTAAATCACTAAATTAAACAGTGCCAGTAGCCACGAGAGCTATTCACAAATCACAAAGCCCTCGTGCTGAGCTGCACTCCGCCACAAGATCGAACAGCTGTCTTATCTCAACTCACAATCGTCCTCTCGGTCCAACGCACGGCGAAGAACATCCGCCCCCTCCAAACTCACCAAATCTGCGATCCAAATGCTCCGCTTGTCTAAATATAAATCTAAAGAGTGCAAAATCAGATCAATTGAACTGTACAAACGAAGCACTTTCTCGACAGGAAGAGAACTAATTTTGAAAAGAAAATGTCTGAGCTGAATGTGCATCTGTTCTCAGAAAAGATCATCGAGATTATAATGAGACAGATTTTCCTCTATGTCCTTCCAGGAATATACACATATAATCACAATGCCGTGGCTCTGTTTGAGGAGACAAAGACATTCGCCTGTTCTCGAAGGAAGAAGTTATTATGAAACATCTGAAATCCGGCCTGCTTTGCTAACAATATTTGGTCTTTATTTAAGAAAATTGTTGCAAAAAAAAAAAGTCCTCATTTGCTATTATTTTAAAAGAAGATAGTATGTTTAAGCCACAAGACCTCACTATGAAATTCTCCATGATGTGCTCTATAAAGACACCTGCACACAATTAAAGAGCTCAGCATCTATTGGACAATGACATATACGTCCCTTAGAAGATGCTCTTTGACCTATGACCCATCTTCAGATGTACACACCAGTTAATGTGAGTGCGGGGTTTGGGGTCATGTCAGGGGTCAAGCTGGAACATGCTAAAAGGTCAAAAGGTAATTTACTCACCAGGTCGTGGTTGGTTGAGTTGGAATCATCCTCGGGAAAGGGGATGTATACAGCTAAGGCCATGCAGTTGGCGAAAATCGCTATCAATATAAAGATATCAAATGGCCTGAGATGAAAGTTAAGGAGTAGAACAAATAGAATATTTAAAATTAGAGGCAATTAATATACACATTCAGTCATTCTTGTAAAGGTTTACAAGTAAAATTTGCTTCTGGAATCAATCAAACAAGACAAAATGTGACATAATACAGTTCTGCAGATCGAAAACTAGAGAAAAAAACATTCAAGGTCAAATCAAATTTCAGCTCATCCCTTGAATTTGCTAGATTTAAATGGAATTACTCCAAACCTATTATTTAAAAGTTTCAAAGAGAAAACAAGGCTCAAAAATGTGATTTGTTTCTGCCAGAAATTCATTTACATTTTCATTGGCTCCACCACAAAAAAGTACACTTTTATTTTTTTAAGGGTGTAAAAAAATGAGTAAACACTTTATTTTACAGTGTCATTGTTACACAAGTTACACGTAGTTATATAATAACTATAAATTATGCATAATTACATGCAATTAAACCAAAACCAAACCTTCATCCTAACCCTATAGTAAGTACATATATTTAATTATTATTACTCAGTACTTAAATGTGTAATTACACTGTAACACAGACACCTTAAAATAAAGTGTAACCATCTTAAATGTTTTTTTTTTTTTTACAAAAAAAGTATATAAAAAAAACTGTGATTATATCTTAATATTTATATTTTTCAAACCATTCTAACTTATGATTCCAAGAATATAACAAGTTAGTCTCAGCCTTAGACGTCAACATTGGCTGAACATCTGATGCATAAGGGGCACAAAATTGAAACTCCTGAAGTGTTTCCCAAGTCATCATGTAATTGGTTGAATTCTATAGGATTTCCGGAGACTTGTGTGTGGCGTTCTTTAATGGTCAGCCTGGAATCACAGCAGCCGTGACGTAATGCACGTCCTGATTTTGATGAGTTAGACGCGTTCCTGGGTCAACATATTTTGTTGACCCTGGAACAACGTTCCTTTACGAATATTTAGTCCTAACCATATCTCCACCCCTAAACCTAACCCTACCCATAAATTATCCCTAAAATCAGAGAGAAATGATAGATGAATAACACTGATGTAGAAGCACCAATTCATGATTTTAAGCCTAAACTTGACGTAATCTGTAAACTTGTCCCTCAAATCTGATTGGTTGATTTGAATGTTGTTGCAGGATCAACAAAGATGTTGACCCAGGAACATGTTGAACTCTGCAAAATCAGGTTCTGCGTGACGTAATTGGTGTTTGTTACTTTTAGATGATTTGAAATTCTCAGAACAAAATCTACACACATTTCCAACAGACTTCTTAGGTGTTTTGCAAACAGGTCTTTTTGGAGACTGATGCGCCATTGTTGCAGTAGGTTGCACAAGGTTCTATCTTGAATGAGTGATTTATTATTCGCATGTTGCACTATTATTGTTGGGACATCGACTTCACGTTTTCACTCCCCTAAGCATGACGCAAAAAAAAAAAAAACAATCTCTGATTGGTTGATTTACATGTCAGTCAGACAGCCTCTTAGGCAGTCCTTGTCCAATGAAAGCTGTGATGTAGTCCAAACCTTCTGCTTTCTGAATAATAACAAGTCTAGCTAGGTACATTCCTTGGTGACATTTAATTAGCAGAATTCAACAGAATTAGAAAAACAATAATATTCAAAGCATCGCAGAAAACAAAAATTGCATGTTTACCAGCTATAAAAAAAACATTGGATGATCATGAACTTTGTTTCGTCAACTTCAGCAATCTCTGACACCAGCCCCTGTTCACGGAACATGTTTATTATTAGGCCCAGCTAAATCTCATCTTGTGTTTGGTCAAACGGGTCAGAAGGAAATAGCAGTGAGGAGTTACTTGCATGCGTTTTAACAGCAAAAAGTCCATCACAACATTACTGACTCAGCCTCTCTGCTTTCCTGCTAGTGAGACATACAAATTGTAAATAAAACTGGTGTGAGTCAGAGGACCTGAAAATGCTGCAGTCTACATTAAACGTTCAACATAATATAAATCTATACGCTGCTTTCACAAAAATGCATCATTTTGTGTCAAGGGAACATTTTGTGCTACTTTTACTTTTTGCACTCACTTAATGCATTTTTTTAAATCCAGTACAACGCAATGTTCTAATTTTACACAGCTAAATACTCTTATTAGGCCATGAGCTAGGACACTAAAATGTTGGATTATGCGCCATTCAGGGGAAGTTCTCTTTGACTTTCCCATTGTTCCCCTGAGTAAAGATTCACATTTTAACATAACATTAGTGGAAGAACACTTGTTCATAACTTAAAGAGAACCTTGACAGAACGTTAGCTAAAGTTCTGAGCTAAACATTCTCTGTTAGCTGGGAAGTTGGTAGGGCTAGGCTAACATTAGCTTTTGCAGGTTCCTACACAAATGTTCACATCTGCAATGCTTGTTTCACTGTATATTATATTGTATGACAACAACAAAAAGAAAAACGGAGACATTCTGGACTATAGACCTTAAATTACGCCATATTGAATTTAACGCAGATGAAAACAAGGCTGTGAGGGATAGACATACAGTTTTTACAATGGCATGCACTGTATAAAAGTCCTAGATTACATAATTTTTTACAACTTTCAAAACTGTCATATGGAGTTGTCTACTGACAGCTGAACAACTAAATTGTTGTTAAACAACAGTAAAATCCATTGAACGCACTGTATTCTATTCCTCACAGCCTCATTTACATTCCTGTCAAAAATTAAATATGGCGCTACCCTGACTAAGTTCTATACATCCTCTCGCGTAGAGATGAATTTGAGATCTGCAGCTTGGAAGCCATAGCACATTTATCTTCCCAGTGTGGCCAGGGAACAGATGTTCTTTTTAAAGCTTAGCTTTGCACGCTGACTTGCGCTTGAGATTAAGGTGCTCCTCACTGCAGGGAACACAGTTTCTCTCTAATAAAGACCACCAGACAAGCTTCTACCGGAGATCACAAGCTGAGATATCTGTTCTAGATGCAAAGGTGGACTACTTTCAGTTGTCTACCTGTTCTCTTGATGATTTGCTCAATTTCTTCATCCTGCCTTCACCTATTTTCAGCACAGGCCACAAGCAAACCACACCATATGCTAGTTTTCCTGAGGAATAATGCCAGAAGAACCTTCAAAGCATATTTACACAACAACAACAAACTCTGACCTGAAGAGCAGACCAACATTTTTTTTACCACATGTTCAAATGCTAAAATCGAATATATAGCAATCCACAGCACAAACAGCAATAGTTCACTCAAAATTGAACATTCTGTCATAGCAAACCTGTATTGTATGCAGCCATTTTTTCCATAAAATGCAAACAGAATATTTAAACCCACTGTTCAGCCATGACGTTTTGTAGGCCAAAACTCGGAAACGAGTTAACATTTTAGCACTTCTGGTTCCATCGACCTGAAGTCAATGGGTTTTTTGAAAGAGGTTTTGGGTTGAATGCCTGAAATAAGGTCTGTTGTGAACACAAGCTCAAGATATTTTATTCTACGACATAAAATACAGCAGTAATGCCCCCTTGTGATTTTTTGAAAGCTTTTACTTGTGTTGAAAAGGGCAGTTGCTAACAAGTGGCTAAATGGGACTACAGAGGTTTTCAGGGAAATCAAACTTCTACTCACAAGTCTGCTTTTACAGCCTTGTTGTCATTGTGTATATAATCATGCTTGTGAAAACTACTCCAAAACAAACTTTCAGGGAAAAGTTTTTTTTTTTTTTAAAGTCATGATTGAAAGAGTTGTTGGAAGCTTGATGTTGAAGTCAAGAGATAGTGGTGTAGTTAATTTATAGTCTATGTTAATTCATAAGTGTTGTGTTCATTTGTGAAGATTATCATGATAAAACTTCAGAAACCTTTGTTGGTCACAGAGCTTATTTTCAGCAATAATCCAAAGCCAATGGAAAAATCCTATTGGGTTTTTGTTGAGGGAACCAGGGTGATGCTAACTTCTGGGTTGGCCTACAAAAATACTTCATCACTGCAGCACTCTTTTGCAATTTTCAACAACCTTCCAGAACTTTCTCCTCATCCTCCATCCTCATATACATATAGTTGTCTCTAAATATTAAAGGAACAGCTGACCAATAAAAATAACAATTCTGGCATCACTTACTCACCATCATGTTGTTCACAACCTATATGCATTTTTTTTCTTGAGGAACACAAAAGAAGTTATTTTGAAGAACGTTGGGATCCAAACAACATTGATTGGACCTTAATGACTTCCATTGTGTGGAATAAGAAAAAAGTAAGTCATACAGGTTAAGAACAACATGAAGATGAGTAAATGATGACAATTTTCATTTTGGGAGAAAACACACAGGTTTTGAACACCTCAAGAGTCTTGATATTAGTCAACCTTGACAGAAACTAATGTTTGACAACTGGTAAAGGATACTTCCATTCCACAAGGCTGATACAGGCCCGGCGGATGGGGTTGTTGAGGTTGAGGCAGAAGAGAGCTCTCTGCGGCCGCGTGTTGGCCGAACTGCCCTGTTTTTTGCTCTTGGCATACTGCTGCCGCTTCTTCTGGGCTAGCGAGCCGACCGGTACCACCGAGGATACAGGCACGGAGGCTGCGGGGGGCGCGGCAGGAGTCGCAGCAGGCGGAGCAGGGCCGTTGGCGCTCATGGTGCGGGCGTGGACCTGAGCAGGGCGTCCACCAGCATGGGCCTGCCAGGGGAGAGGGCACAGGGGTGGGCGCTGGAGCAGAGGGTCTCACCAACAGGCTGGCACGTCACCAGAGAGAGGGACTCTGGTACTGCTGGCATAATTTGCCTCTGTAAAAGATAGAGAGGACAGTAAGAGGATGCGTGTGGTCTGAAAGAGAGAACATGAGAAAGTGCAGAGAATATAGTGGGAGGCTGTGCAGCGACTTCCTTCACCGCTACATTATATTATGCAACAATGTGGGTGTAAGACTAAAAGATGCATACAGTATGTCTTTGGGTCTAAAGGCCAGTGTCTCAACCAAGGTTCACGAGCAGTCCAAAGTGTGAAAGACGTGGGCCTAAAAAAACCTAAATATGATAATTTTGTTATTATTGACTCACTTTCATGTCGAAAACCACCATTAAAGTGGCCCATAGGACTAATACACTACATTTTAGGCTTTCTGAAGGAGGATTAGACCAAAATTTAGGTTGCTGCTATTCTTTATTTTATAACACATTATAATAAGTTAACATTAGTTAATGCATTAACTAACAATGAGCAATACATCTGTTAGAGTACTTATTAATCTTCGTTAATGTTAGTTAATAAAAAGAGAACTGTTCGTTAGCTCACGTTAGTTCATGTCCATTAAAGGCACAATATGTAATATTTTTGGATTAAAATATGCGAAAACCACTAGAACAATGTTATATATTTTGTTGACTTGTGTACTTACATTATCCCAAACGTTTCCAACAATTTTTAAATCCAGAGAAATAAGCAATTTTAACCAGGACATGGACCGTGTCCATGCATCGCCTATCAGTGACATCATACCCGCATTACCCTCGATTTACGGTTTTATTTTGTAGAAACCATGGAAACACCAAAGATGCTTTAATAGATTAGCCTATGTGTTTTATTAGTCAGGTGAGCTACTTTTTGGATGGATACATTCATCAACAGAAAACTAATCATGTTATATCGCTCAACACAGTAAGTCTTATTGTTAAAATCTCATTTTCTTGATTTACAGCGAGTACCATGTTCTACCATGCCTAATATCGATCTAGCTTACTGCAGTGTGCAACAAGTGCCTCATAGTAGCCACTGAGCGAACGCAGAGTAGCATTATAACAACTTTCAACACCCAAATACATCTAATATGACAAAACAGCACTGCGTTACCCCACATACGCTTGACCAGAAGAAGCGGAAGCGGTGATTGCGGCATAATAAAATCTCCACTGCTCTCGAGCCATGTGTCGCGCTCGTCTCTCATTAGCAATCGCTCCAGCGGCCTCGTTTCTGCTCACACAGCACTCGCCCTGCTCTGCTTCATACTACAGTAACGTTGATAATCTCATCCACGAACATGATTTCTGCCCGAGTCCCGTCCCGATTCTTTTTCACCAACTGTGAGACGACAACTCCCAAGATTCCACGCTCAATCTCGGCATCATCAAGCTAAGCCTTTGTTTTGAATAAGCGACCTCTAGTGGTGAAAATTTACATAGTGTGCCTTTAAATAATACTAATACTAACAAATACAACTTTTGATTTAAACTAAGTATTAGTGAATGTTGAAAATAACATTTACTAAGATAAATAAATGCTTTAGAAGTAATTTTTTCTACATATCTGAAATGCCACATCAATGTATTAGTAAATGTTGAAATTAACATTAAAGAATATTAATAAATGCTTTAGGAGTATTTTTCATTGTTAGTTCATGTTACCTAATATTTAAAAATTGAACCTTATTGTAAAGTGTTAGCCTTCACTCTAAATATCTGAACTGCCGTATCATGACGCATGACAAAACAATGCATTTTCCATTAAAAACTTTTCACAATATGTAAATACTGACATAATTGTCATGTTTAATTGCTTTAAATCTAAAATCAAAACCATGAAACCAGGAGCATTTAATACTGAAAAGTCTGAGGCAGTGCAACAAGACTACAAGGACCATATACAATGTGCCAGTGTAAACTAAAAATATCATACAATTTCTCAAAAAAATGACAGCGTAAAACAAACCAGGGCAGCAAAAAAGAAACGCAAAACATGCCGCTTAAATGACAGAGGTATTATTAGGATAATGTAACAAAAAAGTTACAGCCTGTGGAAAAATCAATGCGTGTAGCGTGACCCAATGAAAACCAGCCTGCAAATAGATGCATTGTGGCAGAGAATCACACTACCAACATCCCCACACACAAACAGACATTATCCGCAAACAACAGCAAAGAAAATCATCATCTACATTCAAATACAAGCAAAAAGCACACACCCAGGACTATGAGATCCACAAATGTCACTCATATACATCAGAGTCCTTGAACCACTAGGCCCCGCAGAGGAAATGAAGACATGCATGGAAAGGTCATCTCGCCTGTATACATTTCCCTTTAAGCATTTGTCTTCTGTCATATCGTGAAAACCCAAGAGATTGCATCCAAATGTGTCAAATGCTCTGCTGTCGTTGCATATAAAATAAATGTTAATATTCACATTTATCATATAGGATATTAAGTGCAGTGTATCCTGTGCTGGCTCATATATTAGATATATTTGTCATTCTAACACCATGCATGACAATGATGCTCACTGGTAATGAAACAGTTCCTTAATGAACATTTCCTGTTGTGCTTCCATAGACACTAAGCGGTTGATGTTTAAACTATCATGAAGGACAATGACACACTGTCATTCCTTCATAACACGGAAATTATGCATTCATACGCATATATTTGGTGCTGACACATGCTTAATGCGTATTGATAAAGAGACTCGTGACTTTAAGGCAATAACTGTAGCGTTTCTTCAAAAAAAAGATGCAATATTCCATATATATTGCAGCCAAATCTGTGTCTTTCTTTATGTGATGCCAATGATGCTCAGTTACAACAGCTGTGATGCGTCTTTATAGCCTCCGACTGTTCATTTCTTTAAAAAACGACTGATTATGACAAGCAGTGACAACATCAAAGGTCTAACGGGACCAAAACGAGCGCAAAATCCTCTGCATCAGCATCATCAGCATCTTTTCAGGTCTGACACGGATGCAAAATGATTGCACTCCGTCATTTGTTAAACAGATTCATTTTAACCAGAAAGATGCCAGGCCGCTGCGTGAATATCTTACCTTTGATGAGGTCTTTCCTTTCAGATGATGATGATTCGGCTTATATCCAGAGATAAAACTCCGACATCGATTAAAACGCTCAGGTCCGCTCTGACACGGTAAATTCAAATTCATCAGTATGCATTCGTTATTTTGCGCGTGAGAGAGCGCGAGAGCTTCCTCGCGTTCGGCGCGCGTTGTCCGTGTTTAAGCGTCACGCGGCTTCGGTGAACGGTGAAATGAGCTGAACTCCCCCTCTGGCTGTGCACGCACGAACCGCGCTTACTTCAGTGACGAGGACTCTGAATCATTTAAAGAGTCGGTTCGCTCAAATGGATCATCTTACAGCTCACTTAGTCATCGTTCAGTTGTTCCCAATGCGGGATTTTACTTTTCTATTTTTGTTTGTTGTAAAATGCTGTTTATCGCTATGTTTTTTGATTAGGTGATATTTATTATTCCAACAATGCTGATAAAAAAATGTAGTTTGTAAAATAAAATTATTCCCAGTTTTACGCCTAAAAAAGTAATATCGAGTGATTTATAATTCATTTCAATGAACGTTCACAAAATGATTCACCAGTTCACTTGAGTCAATATATATATATATATATATATATATATATATATATATATATATATATATAAAATTCTTCATACATAGTCGGAAGAAATAGAGGGTATGCACGTGACATCACCGTCGACCGTTATGACTGCGGTTACGCCCACTGAGTGGCAGCACTGGTTTTCAGCGTGAATGCCGCGAAAAACACACAAAACACATTCAAGAGCTTTGTGATTGACTGTACAAATAGCTTTGACACAAAATCTGAGGTATATATTTAAAGACTGCCGAAAGCTACAGAAAAAAGAAACAACTGGACAGCTGCAATTCACATAACAGCTGTACTCCAGGCAGAGAAACGTGGATTTGCAGTTATCATTTTGTGTCAAAATGTTGGATTTTGCAGTCAAATCATACCCTATATATTGTATTGTTATATATTGTGTTGACAACTCATCAATTAAATATTTACCATCTCATATTCTGCATAATTGGGTGTTTTTAAATAAACTATACAAGTTTTAGGGCTAGACAATATGACGAAATATAAAACATTGATATAAGTGATTACTCGGATTTAAACCTACCTATATTGTAGTTATATAAAATATTCACAGGCAGATTTGCTTTATGTATTTCCCGGCGTCGAAATCAGGCACGTATAAATGTCAGGAAACACGATTCCTGGCTGCATGTCAATATCCATGGATTAGGTTTCTTTGACATGTTATAAGGAACACTTTCGAGCCCAACCTTTAGTGTAAACGTTTGTTTTACTCGCGTTTTCGCAGTTTCCCCTATTAAATCCAGCCATGAAGCAGGTTTTTTGCCACTGAGTCCAGCTGAGGGAGCGCGTTCCGGCGGGAAAGTGACGTCTATTAAAATAACGCAACGTCGTTTGCGTCCATCTGAAATGAGGCACAAGCCATAACCAATCAAAAATAACCTTTCAAGCCAATCAGCTTTCAGCGCCTCACGAGTGCGTCAACAAACCTGCTTGTGGTCAACTGGTGAGGATGGAAAAAAACAGGTGAAGAGGCACTTTCAAATTTAGCCAAAATGAAATATTAATGACTGAATGACAGGTCCATATATATATATATATATATATATTTGCCATGATGAAGGACTGAAGGATAGAGTTCCTCTTCACATAGATGAGTTGGTAGATGTTAAATGGGGTTGGGGCTCTGTATTCTTGTATTAAAAGGGAATATTGTTTGTGTACGTGAACATAATTATAAGCAAATATATATTTGGGTCTATCAAAATTAATTACACATCAGCCTTGCCGAATAATTCGATGTAATATTTGGATAGTAGTGGCAAAGTAGCTAGTCTTTGGTAGTAGGTAGTCGTTTCGACCGAATCTTCAACAAGAATTGGTTCAAAAGAATGATTCATTCGCGAATCGGACATCAATTACTTGAATCAAGTAAGAACGAACAAAATTCTGGCAGGTGTTTGGCAGTACTGGAACATGATATAGGAAAGTTTATTTCCTTATAGTGTGTTATTTTAATTATTTTCAGTGTATTGTGAACAAACGTGAATTTTCACATCCAGGGTTTTTGTTTTGCCAATTGCTCTAAACACACACACACATAATAAGATCATATGACTGGAAAATTATAACACAGTCATACTGTATTAAAACAGCATGTCAGTGGATGTTGCTTATTGGTAATAATATGCAGATAATTTGTTCTAGGCTTATTCTCTTCACCTTTTTCTCTTTTCCAGTGTGGCATAAAACAGCAATGCACTCAAAAAAATGATACATTGGATTTACTTAATTTTTTTATGTTAACAGGTTCCACGTAACTTGGTTATGTTGCATTTAATTAACATTATTTATTTCAGTTAACTTAAATTTATTACATAAAGTTAACTCAATGCCATTTAGTTGAATCAGGTTAAGATTCTTAATTTTGTCCAAAACCATTACATTTAGTTATCCTAAAAATTCAGTTTAATTGATTAGTTTATATAGTGGATGCATTCAAGAACCATTTTCACAGCTTTTACAAAAACTTTACTCTGTAAAGACTCTTATTGTTAGGTGTTAGCCAGAAGATGGTTTTATTCCATCTATGGCATGCCCAAAATAGTTGTTTTTATTATTAAAACAACTTTAATTGTTGTTAGCATGTCCTCAACCCAAGCACATGTTCTACACTTCTCCACAATGGTAACCCCAAAACCATTAACATAACAGAAACTTTTAAATACCAACATAATAGAACAGTAAACATTAAAAAGTCTCTCCATTTTCTCATGTTGCTAAAAACTGCTTAAAATAACACTTTATTTCAACATTTACTCTCCCAGATCAGCCCCTTTGCAAAGCATGATGGGTAGTGAAAGTCCTGTTTGATTGAGTCCTGGTTGAGTTTACTTGATTGAAACATGTTATTTTAATATGAAAACATCAAGTTAAGTCAAAAAGTAATTGTTTCAAGTCAAATTAACATGAAGCAATTAAATTTGAACCAGAAACCTAATACAATGGTGTTGAATCAAAATAAGTTGTTTAAATAAAGTGAACAGCATCAAAAAATCATTTTTTGAGTGTGTATTGTAGTATATAAATAAATTTGTATTGTACTTCATTGTAAAGCCATAATAATTTTATACTTGGGTATGGTTTGCATAAATGCTGTGTCTGATTGAATAAGGAAGGCCGGCTTAAAGCGTGAATTCTAAATAATCATCACAGTTTTATTTAGATACAGTGTGTGTGTGGAGTTTAGAAATTACCTAATCAGGACAAGAAAATGTAAAGCTCACAGAACAGAGCAGAACTGAAGGCCTTCAAGAACATGCAATTAAAGCTCAGAGTGTTAGGACTTCCCTTGAGTAATCATTTTCAAAGAGAAAAATGTGTAATCTGAATTATCAGAGGAAACCCATTTTATATACTGTGCATGGGAGAACAAATACAGTATATTATTTCAGCATTTCTGAGGAGGTGAAGCTACTATTTCTGTAGACTAGCAAACAGAAATGCCAAGAATATAAAAGTAATATAACACATATTCTTCTCTACTATTTGGGCATGTTCATGAATACATTAGTTCAAATTATTTCTGATCATCCTTGATCGAAGAATAATCCTGCAATGTTTCTTTTCATGCAACACTTCAAAAGATCCATCAGGCATCTTTAGAAAAGACAACACCTGTTCACCACCTGCTCTACCATCATCTCTCACATTACCAGTCATGTCTGGAATATTCTATGCGCTCTCGTGCAAACAATACAACGTTCAATGTCATACTTGATCTCAAATTTGAAATTAGTGATTTTCAGTATTCATTGTTGATAGAAATTTGTATTTTACTACATATAGATCTAAATGTCATTGCTCTATACAACATATTAAAAAATACTCTTTATAGGTGTATTTCATTGTGGTGAAATCTTAAATAAATGTCTTCTATCTTTTACCAAATGCCTGTCAACAATCCATAAACTATAAGCAGAAAATATGAAAGAAATTTAATGTTAGCTCACCTTTGGAACAGTTGTTTTTATGAATCTGATAAAAAGCCATCATAAAAGCCATGATGAAGCTCTATAAATTCCATGTGTTTTTCTGAAGTGACCGGTGGTAGGGTCAGGCAGGCCTTGGGCTCACTGTGAGACTGGGATAGATTTACGGCCGGTGTCTGCTTACCTGTCTAACAGATATAATGGTTTCTCCCTGAAGCAACTTTAATAATTAAATATTGGGTATTTCAGCCAATCACCATTCACAACTGTCACATGACATGACGTGACTGTACAGTGAAGAACACAGAAATGTTAATAAAAAAAAATTTTTTAAAAATGATGTTGCAGAGTTGATTTTTATTTAAACTAACAGATTTCTTTTTTTCTTTGTTTTATGAAGGCCACATTAAAACTGTCTTGGAAGATTTTTTGCAAGCCTTCATTGTTTATTTTTGTTACTTTTCAAGTGTTAAGTACAGATTTTATTGTTTTTTCAGACCCAGATCTTCAAATACGAAAATCCACCATAAAAATCCTAATTATCTATGATAATTAGACTATGATATGATATTATATAAAGACTGATAATCTAGCATGAAATAATCAAACATTTATTTAGTGTGTGAAAATTATCAATAAAAGGCCGGCATAATTTCCAACATGATATGACATATTTCCCTTTATATCAAATTTTTATTGAAGGTTCCAATCACGCTATAGATTTGTCAAAATATGCAAAAAAAAAAAAAAAAAAAAGACGAACATTTTATTCCAAACAAATTTTAAAATGTCATTTCCATCACAGAATGTAATCAGACAAAACAGTTTTTGGTGCTGTCAAATTAATTAATCACATCTAACATAAAAGTTTGTGTGTGTGTATATATATATATTTTTTTGCTTCTCTCTTTCTCTCACTATCTGTCTCTCTCTTTCTACATGCATTTCATCCCTGTTTGCCTCTTTAACTGCTGAAGTGAAGCTCATATAGCATCAGAGGTATCTGCTGACAGCAGTGAGAGCCATGTTTGTGTCATGGGGTTCTTTACCACTATCACTACCAATAGCATGCTGTTTTCTCTTCAGACAATTAACACTTGCTTTGCGAGAGTCAGCAAAATTAAAATTGTAACTTAAATTGTGTGTTTTTTTGAGGAGAGGCGTGCTTTTGCTTTTCTAATTGACTTACACTACCATTCAAAGGTTTGGGGTAAGATTTTTTAAAGTCTCTTCTGCTCACCAAGGCTGCATTTATTTGATCAAAAATACTGTAAAAACAGTAATATTGCGAAATATTATTGCAATTTAAAAGAGCTGTTTTCTATTTGAATATATTTTAAAATGTAATTTATTCCTGTGATCAGAGCTGAATTTTCAGCATCATTACTCCAGTCTTCAGTGTCACATGATGTTATTAATGTAGAAAACAGTTGTGCTGCTTCATATTTTTGTGGAAACTGTGATATATTTTTATTTAGGATTCAGGTAAACCCTACGTTGCAAAGATGGATATATCCAAAATGCTTGTCCTTTTTGGTCCTCATGATGAAAACAGCTTATAATTCACACTAAGTGATGTTTTTTGAAAATCTAGAAATGCAGAAATGTTTCTGTGATGGGTAGGTTTACGGTATAGAATATACAGATACAGTATAAAAAATCATTTTGTATAGAATATAACGCATAAAACATGAAAACCTGTGGTGTGTGTGTGTTCTTGTATACATGGGCATTACAATGTAAACATGGTTTATGAGGACAATTCATGTGTCCTCGTAAACCAAATGGCTTAAAAAACGTATACTAAACACTGTTTTTTTTTTAAATTCAAAAAATGCAGACAGTTTTCTTTGATGGGTAGGTTTAGGGGTAGGGGTAGTGTAGGGGGATAGAATATACAGTTTGTACAGTATAAAAACCATTACGTCTATGGAGAGTCCCCGTAAACCACATATACAAGTATGAGTGTGTGTGTGTGTGTGTGTGTGTTGAAGTGAGAAAAGATGTGGAGAGTCTTTAGAGTCAGTTTTAGTATGTTGTCTGCTTCTTTCCTTGCATCCTCACAATAACCTATCCATTAAATTCTCACTCACTCATGCCTATCTCTGTTTCATGCATCTGTTTTGCTTCTCTATGGTATTTATGTGTCCTTTATTTCTCATTAGTTAAATACACTTCTGTGTATTTTCCTTTTAATGTCACTTTGAATAACACACTACTAAATGTTTCCGCCCCATCAGGCTGGTGCACGTGATCCTTCCACCTAGTTGGCTGCAATCTGAGTGATTGACAGCTGTAGATAACTGATAGCTGACCACCCCTCCCCCTTGGGTGCTGAGGCTAAGTGCTATGTCGCTGTAGCAACCACAGAGTGACTTATGGGTAATCGAGTGAGCACCAAGGAACCGACATATCCCTCAAGGAGCATCTGGCATTAAAATCAAGTCTATCTCAGTGACATCGGCTGTTTGTGTTTGTGAATCTCACAAAACTTGTCAAAAACATTGGTCACATTTCACCCTAAAATCAGAAGGGGGGGAAATGATATCTTCAAGCCTATTTTTTTAGGTCTACTACTTTTTTTTTTTTGCACTGGGACATTAATTTCTTGTACATTTCCATCTCAGTTGTAATTAAGGTAATACAAAAAACATTACTGAAAAACATGTAATTTATTTCACATCTGACTTATGTCCAGTCACCTAAAAACATTCACACAAGATTGTATACTTGCTTTTAGTCTGTTTGCACTCTATGAATCTTACAGTCACATTTGTATGTGTTGGAGCATGTGAATATTAGCATCTATGTCAGCAGGGTGGTGTTATTTAATATATCCCAAGGACTTCGCTCGTGTTGATTCAGTGCAACTAACACCTAGATCTCCCAAAGCGCATTGTGGCACTAAGTTATGATTTTAACGGTTGTTGTAGTCTGCGCCGTTTGCTGCCAAAGAAAGTAAAAATAGAAACAGTCATGCACCCTGAATGTACATTCCCTTCAGGAGGTGAGGGACCACGGGCCTCCCTGATTGGCTGACATGTGTCACATGGGCATGGGTTCTCAGGCTAGGATTGGGTCACACATTTTGGAGCAGTTTGATGACAAGTGCTTCTGACTGGGATGGAAAGCCCAGAGGAGATACTGCTTACTCAGAGATAGAGCGACAGAGAATGGAAGGGGAAAAAAGGACAGCGGAGTGGGCGGAGACTAGCATTATGACATCAAAAAGGCTTTCTGAGAATTGATATTACACACTCCAAGATTTAAGCTGAACATTTCATATACCTGGCTGTGAATTTTGTTGACGGAAAAAAGAAACAATTTTGTATTTACTCAATATTATTGAGGAAGGATTTAGAAACCTATATTAGCTGAAAACTGAAGTGTATTATAGAAATTTGTGTATTTGATGTGCTTTTTTATTTTCAGAATGACGTTTTGGAAAGTAAAATAATATATTATACATTTTTTATTTTGTTAAGAAATACCATATACAGTACATAAAAAGAAGTAGGCTGGCTAGGCTCTTTGCTTTTTTACATTTTATAAATGAGATTAAATTAAACCCTTTGGAACAAACTAAAAACAAACATGTAATGCTATAAAAGCACTGAAATTTATGTAATTTTTTTCTGGCCGCTAATGTTGTTAAATGTGACATGTGCCACTTGTTCTTGTGACACTGAATAAAAAATGTTGCAGTGTTAAAAAAATAATTTTTGAAACTGGGATCAGTCAATGATGACTTTTAAGTGTCCCTATTATGCTTTTTCAGATATTATCTTTCATGTAGTGTGTAATATAGCCATTTGTGAATGTAAAAGGTCCACAAAGATCAAAGTGCATGATAAATGGAGTTACTGTTTCCCAAAAGAAAGAATTGATTCTGAACTGCCTGAATCGAGTCGTCAGTAATTCCAGTCTCACTTCCTGTTCAAACTTACAGAGTCCCGCACTTGACATACAGGAACAAAATATTCCTTTGATTTATAAATCGTGCACACGATTTAGCAAATCGAGGGCACAAAATAGTAAGTTGTCCACATGATTTAACAAATCGAGGGAACAAAATAGTAAGTTATCCGCATGATTTAACAAATCGAGGGAATGATATAATCGTGCGCACGATTTAGCGAATCGAGGGAATGAAATAGTAAATCATCCACATGATTTAACAAATCGAGGGAACTAAATAGTAAGTCGTCTGCACGATTTAGCGAATCGAGGGAACGAAATAGTAAATCATCCACATGATTTAACAAATCGAGGGAACTAAATAGTAAGTCGTCCACACGATTTAGCAAATCGAGGGAACGAAATAGTAAGTCGTCCGCACGATTTAACAAATCGAGGGAACGAAATAGTGAGTCATCCACACGATTTAACAAATTGAGGGAACAAAATAGTAAGTCGTCCGCACGATTTAACAAATCGAGGGAACAAAATAGTAAGTCATCCAAACGATTTAACGAATCGAGGGAACAAAATAGTAAGTCGTCTGCACGATTTAGTGAATCGAGGGAACAAAATAGTAAGTCATCCAAACGATTTAACGAATCGAGGGAACAAAATATTAAGTCATCTACACGATTTAGCGAATCGAGGGAACAAAATAGTGTCATCCACACGATTTAACAAATCAAGGAAACAAAATATTAAGTCATCTACACGATTTAGCGAATCGAGGGAACAAAATAGTAAGTCGTCCGCACGATTTAGTGAATCGAGGGAACAAAATAGTAAGTCATCCACACGATTTAACAAATCGAGGGAACAAAATAGTAAGTCGTCCGCACGATTTAACAAATCGAGGGAACAAAATAGTAAGTCGTACGCACGATTTAACAAATCGAGGGAACAAAATAGTAAGTCATCCACACGATTTAACAAATCGAGGGAACAAAATATTAAGTCATCTACACGATTTAGCGAATCGAGGGAACAAAATAGTAAGTCGTCCGCACGATTTAGCGAATCGAGGGAATGAAATAATAAATCGTCCTCACGATTTAACAAATCAAGGGAACGAAATAGTAAGTTGTCCGCACGAATTAGTAAATCATGCGCACGATTTATTTATTTATTTTTTTTCTTGCATCTCGTTCGGGACTCCGTACAAACTTACTCAGGTTTGTAATAATGCCAGTCTATGGTCTTCATTGGCTGCCCGCAAACAACGTATACTTTGACCCGCCCTTAAACACTGTAGTTGTAGCTGAGGCCTGGAAGAGTTTGGTTTGTGATGGCGACACGTCGAGAAGATGCTGTTTTCTGCGCTGCGCATCCAATTTGCATGCACCTCCAAAGGATGAGGACTGACAAATTGACACGATAAAACCGACGCCATTATTACTGTTCATATCACTGTGTATCAAGCGCTGAGGAAGCCTTTGGAGCTGAAATTCAGATATGGTAATGAGCGTTTATTTTCCAACACACAAGTGGTAAACCATTCACAACAGACTGGGCCATCTGACCAATCAGAGCAGAGAAGGGGTTTAGAGTGAGTGAATCCTTTATCAAACTGTTTCAGACAGAAAAGAGGTGATGCTGCAATGGATATTATGATAAAATTAAAGTGTTTTTTGAAGTTGGGTGCATGTAAACCTATTGTAGGAGACCTCCAAAACAAAATTAGGAACCTTTAAAATAGCAGAATGGGGCACTTTAAGTTTTGTTCTGTTCAACATAGAAGTCTCGGAAATTTAGCATATGACTTTTTAATTTTTTTTTTTTTCCCCCATCCTTTTTGATACTTGAAAACTCCAGTCCCCATTCATTGTAATTATTACATAAAATAAACTAATAAAATAAAACAATACTGAGATGGTTCTATAGGATTAAATAGTCTATGATAATTACAGTATGGATGCTAACACTGGATTTCATTCTTCCACACCTTCCCTCAAGACATTCTAGTCCTTGTCTGATTGTGAGTGACAGGGATGCAGTAAAATGACATCACAGCATTCAAATTCCAACACGTGGCATCAGATGGCAGAATTCGACACGTGACATAACTGGTCAACCTAAGCATGACATTGCAGAGGGTCGGCCGAGTCATGTGCTCATTGTGCAAACACTGCCAGCTGTGTTGATTCATGCCAGATGTGTGCACTAGACAGACACCACATGATATCATCAGCTAATTTCAGAAACACTTTTATTATTGTACGGCTATATATGGCTATAATTGTATTAGGCTACTCTAAACATGCAATTTTAAGGGAAAGTTCTCCAAAACAGGGGAATTATCTGTGCTTTTGCATGAATGGCTTCTAAAATGTCTTCATCATAGTGACAAATAACTTTTTTCAAGATTCAGACATAAAGAATTTTGGTTCAAAATGTATATTAATATATGCATATGAATTCCTGTATATTTATAAAGTTTAAATTACTTATTTGCCTTAAACTTTATATTCTATGCAATATTCTATACATAACTGAATGAATAATCATTATAAAAGAATATAAAAATGTTTAAATTAGTTTTACATGCAGAATAAGCATGTCACACTGCTTGACATGTCAAGAACTACCCAACAATATTCTTTATTTAATAAATAAAACATATCATTTTATTGCAGGGTTTCATTTAAACATAAAAGACTCCTGATAGTGTGATAGTGTTTATTTCAAAAGAATCTGAGTTTTGTTAAAGAAAGCTGTTCCATATGTAGACGTCAATGGTGCAGCTTGAGTTTATGGTACAGTGGCGTCCTCTAGTGGTGATATTTAGAAATAGCAGATGTTTGTTGGCAGGTAGAAATGGTGTTCTCTGACAGTACCACCATGACAGTACCACACTACCTTAAAAAACATTGTAAGAACATGGTTTACCGATATGTTAAGTATACCTTAAAGGGATAGTTCACATATTTATTCATATTTATTCCGCCACAAGGTGTTCCAGAGCTGTATAAATTTCTTTGTTCTGCTGTACACAAAGGAAGATATTTGGAAGAACGTTTTGTAACCAAGCAGATCTCGCCCCGATTGACTACCATAGTATTTTTTTTTTCCTACTATGGTAGTCAATGGGGGGCGAGATCTGCTTGGTTACAAACATTCTTCCAAATATCTTCCTTTGGAATAACTTGAGGGGGAGTAAATGATGACAGAATTTTCATTTTTTGGTGAACTATCCCTTTAAGCCCTTACTTAGATTTTTTACAGTCGAACACACAGCCTTGCGAAGTATACTTCATTTGACTCGTACGCATACACAGGCATTCGATGCATGCACAGTTTTGAGCATTCTCTTGCCACGAGTTACAACCCATGTAATCATCTTTGCTATAGTTGTACAAACGCGGGTACTTGCTAACCTCTTCGCCAATCTCTCATCTATGTAGGCCTCCATCGTCGCTGTAGCTTGCATGCGTTCCAGTCTGTTCTGTTTATGCAGTTTTTCATCGAATACCTTGTGAATCGACGCCCCCAAGGCAAGGTTGCCACCTTGTGGATAAACTAGTTACTGCAAAAAAATTACAAGTACGAAGTACGAACCGTTACAAAAATCCGACAGTTCGCGTACAGTACGCGTGTACGAAATTCGCGTCACATGCACTGTACGCTGACTCTCGCGTATGCATGAAAAAAGTGAAGTATACTTTGGGCTATATATAGGTATACTTTGAAGTATATACTCCTTTTGCAAAGGATCTATCAGCCTGCGCCCTCTAGAGTTTCATGACTGAACTAGATAGTTAAGAAAGGGGTCCCATGGCAACATCGTATTTAGGGGTCAGTGGCATCAAATCATTTGAAAACCCCTGATCTGGGATGTTGTTATTCAGATTACTCTTTTTCAGAATACACTATTTCTTTTAATTTTATGTACCTTATGTATTTAATTTCTTCATATTCCTGTGCTCTTTATATATTGAGCATGTATTTTTTTAAGGTGGACAATTTTGAGTTTACTGCATTTATTTCTAATTCTGGACTCTTAGATTGCAGATTATCAAGGTCTATTTGTGCTTGTACAAAAACTCTTTTCCTCAAAAATGTTCCCCAACAGAAATTAACTAATATGAGTCAGTGGATTATTTTAGATTGTACCATGTAACAGCTGCAGATGGAAAGGTCTCTAATCCCTGAGCAGAGCCGCAACAGCCATTTGACGTCCATTAGACATGCTGTATCACACACAGCATAGTAGATTGCTCTCTCTCTCTCTCTCTTCCCAACCCATCCCACTCTTTTTTGCATTGTGATTTCTCCCAAATTCCACTAGATGGCAATAAAATTTTTCAACATTCAGCTTATTTCATTTTTAGACATCATTAATAGACTTATTTAACAACCATCAGCATTGAACAATAAATTTAACATATTAACAATACATGTTTCTCTATCACCAATTAAAGAGATCAGATCAAATCTGTCCAGTAGAAACCAGCCTCTGCGCATCAGTAGTGAGATATTTCTGCATCTTTTTAGCTGCCAGCTGCTTAAACAGATATAAATAATTGAACCACTGGAAAACAAAATGTTTAAATTTTAATTGAGTGCACAGTTTTTATTTCTTAGATTTTATTTGAGTTCTGTTATTTCATATATTAAAATAAAAATATATTTAAAAAACTAATTCATCAAATACTTTACTGTTTGCAATTGTAAAAAAAAAAAAAAAAAAAAAAAAAGACTCTTGTTATTAGCGACACCGGTGGCCGGTGAATGAACCGCAGCTAGCAATTTATTGCTGGTGTTTGCACTCGTGCACACGCAATGCACAAGAGACTGAACAGTGCCCTGATAAGTTCTTTTTTCAAGAGTTCTTTTTCGTTCTTTGCTTAGAAGTAAAAATAAGTTGGAAATACTTAAATAACAAAATAAACACAAAACAAAGACAGCGGTGAGAAAACAGCGGTTAAGAAAGCATCTGATCATAGCGATGTGGATATGTTTGCACCAGCTCTGAGGTAATTAAAATGACACTGTTATTACAATTTGATGATAAAGTATATTTAAGACTATAGATCTGGCTATGTGTGACTATACTGTAGTTTGAATTAACCCATTTTCTTTGCATGACACATTGACATTACAGTACAGAACAGCTCTTTCGGCATTATCCTGGACATTGTATTTGTTTCCTGTGTCTAGAGCGGAGGCGCGCATAAACGTCACATCTTTTTGATTTTCCCGGCAAAAACGTCCCGAGTCCTTCACAGAAAAGTCAATCTTCAGGCTTTAGATTGGTCCCGTTTTTTTTTTATTCGTTTCATTTGTTAACTTTAGTTAACTACATTTGTATCTAGCATTTTATCATTTGTTAATGCATTGTGAACTCACATGAACAAATAACAAAGAATTGTACTTTTATTAACTAACATTAACAAAAGATTAATACATGCTGTAAAATATATTGATAATTGATAAGATCATTTTAGCAAATGCATCAACATTAACAAATGATTTAAAAAATGCATGAATTCTTGGTCTACATAAATCTGCATGTATTTTAACAATCCTAATTCAGGATATACCATAGCCTTCTATTGTTTTTATATAAACTAATTATATTTACTATTAACTAACCTTTTCAAAAAAATCCCTTAAATAAAATTTTTTAGAATAAAAATTAATTTCATTTTCATAATTTGAGAAATTTGTCCCACAGGGAAGTTTCAGATTTGGGCACAATTTTATCCCTAAACTATAGCTAATGAAACCCAAACACGCACACACGTCCTTTACAATCAAAAGACTGAGGCAGATCTTTAATCTGGTAATGAGTTTAGATTCAGCAGCCAAAGGTCATAACGAGTGATTCCTCCTCTTTACTCTCTCTCTCTGTCTCTCTCAATCTCTCTCTTCTCGGCACACACCCACTTTCTCTGTCACAGCCAATGCACATTGCCTCTCGACCTGTGTTGCACACTATAAAGTGTGTGTATGTGCGCTGGCATAAAGCAGCCTCCCTCTCCTCTCCTCCTCCTTTTGCTGTCTCTCACAGACACGCAACCAGTGCTCTCCTCATCCTCATTCTCTCCTTTCATTCTGTGGTGCTATTAGGCTGAACCCATGGAAGACTACCACAAACCAGACCAGCAGACCGTGCAGGCGCTGAGAAACATTGCCAACCGCCTCCGAATCAACTCTATCAAAGCCACCACTGCAGTGGGCAACGGGTAAGAGTTGGTACACTTTCTGCAAATACCTGTCTTTTTAATGTGACTTATTTGAACAGACAGACAGACAGACAGACGGATAGATAGATAGATAGATGGACAGACAGATAGATGGACAGACAGATAGATAGATAGATAGACTGTTGTGTGTGAGCAAACACACTCTTGCATGCACACCCTTATGCAAGGCATAATCTTTGTCCTCAAAACCTTAGTAGACAGATGGTGAGATGCTGCTGCTAGAAAAAGGACAAATGAAATTATTTTGTCATAATATGTGCATTGGAGCCTATATAAAGTGAACTTAAAAATGCAATTTATTTGAACTATTTTACTTTATTTTACTAGTTTTTAACAACAACTATACTTCATGTGGGGTTGATTTTACTATTAATAATAATAATAATATTTTTTTACAGCAATGCAATTGCAGCTAGTTCTTTTCAATTTGGAACAATTAAAAGGGTTGTTTTATAAAATACACCTATAATCAACTTTTGCAATGTTTGAGAACAATACTAAATACATAATTTAATAGTAGTAATTATATTTTACATTGTTATTTAATGAAGAAGTCTTTTTTTTGTAATTTGCATATGTAATGCTTCATTGGAAAATCTTTTTTGCATTTTAGTTTGACTCATTTTCTTTATTCCATGCTCTATTTCTATTTTTATAAATAAAACATTAGCATCTGCTTTTTCACTCTTAAGAAGAGAAATCATCTGTAATTATTAAAAAACATCTAAATGTATGATTTGAAACAGAAACTTCATTAATTTAGCATAAGTTTATAAGACGGGGTGCATGAAGATGATCATTGTTTTTCATGACCGTTGTTTCAAATGGCATGTTCTTTCCTCTAGGCAAAGTATGTTTTCTAGTGGTACTGCTGAGCTGTTATGTAAACTGCCGCATGAATCCAAATGGCGCAGTTATTCATATCTGAAATGTGTAAATGATTGAGCATAACATTAAATTGCATTTTAAAACACTGATTTGACAGGTGAAGATATGATCTGATACCGAGTCTGTCTCACAGCATGTGGTTTTTAGCGCTGTCTGTGACCTAATCTTGAAGCAGATGGATGTTAGTGGGTGGTATGATTGCTCAAAGCTTTAGATTATGCCACAAGTGTGGTGCCAGTGGGGCATCCTGGATTAAATATCACCTTTGGCATCCTTTTGGATAGACAGTCACTAATTGTCTTATTCAAACCTGACAAGCTCAATTATTTGTCTTTTGTGTGTGTCTGTGTGCGATAATTTGTTAATGTTGCATAATAAACCATAGTAAAAATGTCTAAATGATTAGATAAATATGAAACTACCTCCTCTTTACTTATCCTAACCTTCAGAGTCTTTCCACTTTTATTTGGCAGGCATCCAACATCATGCTGCAGTGTGGCAGAGATCATGTCTGTGCTTTTCTTTCATACTATGAAGTACAGGCCAGATGACCCCAAGAACCCCAACAATGACCGCTTCATCCTGTCCAAGGTGAGGTTACAAGAGAAGAGACTCAGCTAACTGGGATTATTCAAGTGTCAGGTTTAATATTTCAAGTTTAAACCAAGATGACAGTAAGTCAGGAGAATTACATTTATTTGGTGCTAAGTCTCCTTATAAAAAGTACTGTGCCAGTACCATGGTACAGTGATGGTAATGCCATTGTACTTTAAAATAGTGCTACTGAATTATTAACATATCTATATACAAATGGATATACAAAAATTATACTCCAAGGTACAGTGATGAATACCATGGAATTATGATTTTAATGGTGAAAATACATGGTACAAAAAACATGGCACTACTATTTTTTAAATTTAAAGGAAAATTGTGTGCAAAAATGATGGACATGCTGGTCAATTATACACATTGATCTTATTAGCCATGACTACCTATTAAACCATAATAAATTGTACCACAAGTTACATGAAAAATACATAAAGAGTCCAAGATATAATAAGACTATAATGTAATATATAATACAAATATAAATAAATATAAGTAATATAATATAAAATAAAATATTATATTAAAATAATGCTAAATATGTTTATTAGTTTTTAAACAGTTGGATAGTAATTGTTGGATTATTGCATAATGGTGGTATTAAAATTCAATAAAATATAAATAATATAATATAAAAAAATAGTAAAATCCATATAATATAATACAATAAACTAATACAGGGCTATGCTAAATATGTTTATCAGTTATCAATTAAACTGTTCTTTGAAGTTGTTAAATAAATGTTTGATAAATAATAAAGTATAATTTAATATTATGTAATATAATATAATATAATATAAAAATACAGGGCTATGCTAAATTTGTTTATTAATAATTGTTTGATAATTGCATAATGGTGGTAATATAAATTAAACAAAATATAAATAATATAATATAAAATAAAATAATATAAAATATAATATAAAATTTGTTAAGTAATAGTAACTGTTGGATTATTGCATAATGTGGTAATATAAATAAAATAAAATATAATAATATAATATAAAATAATAATAAAATCAATATAATATAATAAAAAAAAAATCAATGGTTAAACTGTCCTTTTAAGTTGTTAAATAATTGTTGGATAATTGCATAATGGTGGCATTGTGGTTGATCCATAGATTTTTTTTTTCTTTTTCCACAGGGTCATGCAGCTCCGGTCCTCTACTCTGTGTGGGTGGAGATCGGCTTCCTGAAGGAGTCTGAGCTCATGAGCATGTGTCAGGTCGACTCCACTCTGGAGGGACACCCCACACCTGTGAGTAACACACACACACACTCATCTAAGATCAGACGCTCTTCTTTGACATATTCAATCAAAATGATATGAAAGTTGCCTGCTCTCAGAGCAGAAAATATTTAGGAGCACCGTGAGAAATATTGTAGTTTATTGGGTCATAAATGATTGTTCAGGTTAAACTGGCTTCAAACGCATGAGCCATTAACCAACGACAGCTGTTATTTTATGTAACATCAACAAACATAAGTGTGTGTTTGACAGAAGCAGCAGTTTGTGGATGTGGCCACAGGCTCTCTGGGACAGGGGCTGGGCGTAGCCTGTGGAATGGCCTATACAGCTAAATACTTTGACAAATCCAGGTAAGAATGTTACCCATAAACCCACACGTTAACGATAACTGCATATATTAGCTCTACGGTAAAACAAACAGCTTTATAGCTTGCAATTCGCTGCAAACTCAATTTTAATGTTTATCTATTTAAAAAAAATTTTTTTTTGCATATGCTTTGGTTGGGAATTATTTCAGTGTGGAATATTGTTCGTTCCAGGAAGAAAACTTAAGACTACAATTGAGACATTTCAGAGTTCAGAAACACTGATATAGAGAGTAACTGCTAAGAAGTGAATTTGTGCTTTGTAACTTTGCAGACCTTTTTCATGCTCAAAGAAACACAAAGAAAGTTGCAAGTGTTAAAAAGCAAGGTCTTTTTTAAAAAATACCCTAGTGCTCATGTTTAAAACTTGAAAATAATATGCAAAGCTGCAGAAAGTGCATTTATCTGAATGCTTACTATAATCTCATGTCTGTATGTCCGTGTGTGAGCGTGCTGCAGATTTTAAGGGTGTGGAGTTTTCCCGTCAAGCTGTGCTTTCGCGATTCTTCTGCTCTAATAATCAAAGCCCCAGCGGCCGTCACACGGTTATTTTTATATCTTGGATAGAATTGAATTTAGGCATAAGCATACAAATTATTCCCAAATTGAAACCTAATTTTTGTGCAGTCCTTTCAAAACATGGCCAACTCTCTATTTATAATGCATTGTAAAAGCCCATAAATACATAATCTGTATCTGTGTGAGCGTTGCTGTGCAGAGAACGAGGAATCATGCCTGCTGTGTTGTGTAAGAGCAATTTTACTCAAATCCCAGCTGATTTCTAATCAATTGAACCTATCTCTTCTCATTTATGAAAGACAGTGGATCTGGTGTGACAGGAAAGTGTCAGGTGGTATTAAAAAAGGTGGCGGTGATGAGGTTTAACACATCAATAAGCAAGCCGAAACAAAAAATATAGAGATGAAATAAACCAAATTAAAATATGTTCACCATCGTTTAAAAGTTTAGGGTCGGTAAGATTTTTTAAAATGTTTCTTTAATGTCTCATGCTCACCAAGGCTGCATTTATTTGATTAAAAATACATTAAAAACAGTAATATTGTGAAATAAGTATAAGTATACACAAGTGGGTAAAAGAAACAAACACTCCAAGAAAAGAATAAATAATCCCCTAGCACTCAGAACACATTACCAACCACCTGATTCGTCCAAGCAACCGCATAACAATGTGCTAAATACATTATATACAGCAACCACTAACAACACTGTTGGCATGATGGCGAATTTGCACATGCAAGAACTACTGCATTGTCTTTGCAAAAAATGTAATTGTCCTTAACTCTTTTGCAGTTACCATGTGTACTGTCTGCTGGGGGATGGAGAAATGTCGGAGGGGGCCGTATGGGAGGCCATGTCCTTCGCTTCCTACTACCAGCTGGACAATCTGTTGGCCATACTGGACATCAACCGTCTGGGCCAGAGTGATCCAGCACCACTGCAGCACCATGTGGAGA
The DNA here is from genome assembly GCA_037950665.1 of Hypophthalmichthys nobilis. Classification (NCBI taxonomy): domain Eukaryota; kingdom Metazoa; phylum Chordata; class Actinopteri; order Cypriniformes; family Xenocyprididae; genus Hypophthalmichthys; species Hypophthalmichthys nobilis. The sequence goes on from CM075487.1 coordinate 23,780,600, forward strand.
AGTACCAGAGACGCTGTGAAGCCTTTGGGTAGGTTGGATGGAGGTGGTTAAAGGCATTTGCTCCTTCAACTCTGCTCTTGGAGACCCAGCAGAGTTCAGTTCCAACCCTAATCAAACACACATGAAGCAGATAATTAAACTCTTCAGGATTGCTTGAAAATACACAGACAGGTGTGCTGGAGCAGGTTGGAAATAAACTTTGCAGGACAGTGGGTCCCCAGCAACAGGGTTGAAGACCTCTGAACTAAAACTTGTAGGTTCAAACCCCAGAAAGGATGATCCATGAGATTTCACCACTGTACCTTTGGGCAAGACACTTGTCCTCAAGGTACTGTATGGGTGAATTATGAAAAACATGTCAAGAACATGTCATATTTCAATACAAAAAATAAAATAAAATTATATTTTCCTTGGATTTTTTTTGCACTGTGACAAAGTGCTCATTCAGTTATTCAGTCTTTAGTTCATTTTATTGTGTTTTTAGTGTTATTTTAGTATTAATAGCATTATTGTAGTATTTATTAATATTTTGAATTCCCTTTTTTATCATTTCAGTTTTAATTAAAATTTTAGTTATTATGTGCTTTTGTCATTTGTATTCGTTTTTTTTATATATATATATATATTTCTATATAGCTTTAATTTCAGTTTTAGTAAGTATTAGAAAATTACAAATGTTGCCTTGGCAACTGACTGAAATAAATCCTTTTTTTTTTTCATCTAATATTTATATTTTATTTTATGGTATTTTACCTTTATTTCACTTACCGAAAACAATTTTTTACTAGCTTTATTTCTAGTTAACAATAACAACACTGGCAAATTAAAAATCTTGCCTTGGCAACTTACTAAAATAGTTTAATTAAGAGTAAATATGTTTAATTTTCTTTAAGTTTTTTGTCTAATGTTATAATTCCTTTTTTGTTTCATTTTTTTTTAAATTACCACAAAACATTTTTTAGGTAGTATTAGTATTAGTAAACAATAACAACACTTGGATATACATGTGTATTACGTGTGTATTTATGTGTGTGTGTGTGTGTACTTGACCTACATTATTAGTACCCAAAGTCCTTATATTGTAGTGGGTATTTAGGTTTTAGGCCACACCCCCTTTATTATAAGGACATGCTGATGTCCTTATAATTCAAATCATTAAATAAACATACTAAACAATTTTTAATCAAAAATGTAAAAATGCAGAAAGTTTTCTGTGATGGGTAGGTTTAGGGTTAGTGGCTAGAAAATGTCATTAGCTCAGTATAAAAACCAATACGCCTATGGAATGTCCTCATAATGATGGGTGTATCAACGTGTGTGCGTTTGTGGTACTGAAAATGTCCCCACAAAGATGGCAATATACAAAATCCTTATCTTTGTGGGGACAGTTTTGGTCCCTATGAGGAAAACAGCTTATAAATCACACTAAATGATGTTTTTTGAAAATGTAAAAATGCAGATCATTATGAGTATCATTATGTATATGGAATGTCCCCATAAAATATGGAAACCTAACGTGTGTGTGTGTGTGTGTGTGTGCAGTGTGAATTCATCAATCAGTTCGTTGTTTGGTGTGTTTTCAGGTGGCATGCCATCATTGTGGATGGCCACAGTGTGGAGGAGCTGTGTAAAGCCATAAGCCAACCACGCCACCAGCCCACTGCCATCATCGCCAAGACCATTAAGGGCAAAGGCATTCCTGGTATATTTCTTCCTATAATGTCCTAATCTGTAAAGATTGATATAACTATTCTTTGTTAAAAAAAAACAAAAAAAAACTATGTTGTCCTTAGTGGCAGAAGATAAGATGGGATGGCATGGCAAGGTGCTGTCAAAGGACATGGCGGAGAGCGTCATGAGAGACATCCAGAGCCGCATCCTCAACAGTAACAAGCGCATGTACCCGACTTCACCCATTGAAGATGCTCCACCCGTGAGCTTGCGCAATGTCCGCATGCCCAGCGCTCCCAACTACAAACCTGGAGAGAAGGTGAGAGGTCAAGGCACAAAAAAAGATGGACAGATGGTTGAATGGATTATATATATGTTCTCTTCATCATGTTCTTTTCCAACAGATTGCCACCTGTAAGGCATATGGGATGGCTGTGGCCAAACTGGGACGTTACAACGAGCGAGTGGTGGCTATGGATGTCGACACCAAAAATTTCACCTACTCTGAAATCTTTAAAAATGAGCATCCCAACCGCTTCATTGAGTGCTACAGCGCAGAGCAGAACATGGTAGGAAACTATGAAGTATTATTATAAAAATATTTGAAAGATCCAAAAATGCAAAGTACTTCTTTTTAGGAAATCAGACTAAAAACTAGTCATGATTGTAAAAATGTAATATATATTATATATAATATTTTCTTTGGCTTGTCATGATTGTGTTGAATTAAATATATATTTCCATATTAATGTTAAAGTGTAACTTTGCCGATTTTCAACCCGCTTTGAATTGTTACGATATCTGTAGTATATGTAAATGAACAATGTTTACTCATTCTCTGTGTTACCTGTACCAAGAAATTCCCATTTATATGTCATCAAAAGTCTTCTGGATGAAGCAAAACGCATCACTCTATGGACTTTTGACAGCTACAGGGCTTTTGTGAAAACTACAGATTATTTCCGCATTTGTTTATCCCCTCCCACAGACAGTCAGATCGACAGAGTGTTATTTACAAAACACGCTGGATCCTTTACTGAAAACCAAATGTAATTGACACCTGCTAAATGTTTACTCTTTGAACGTGCCATACCGAGCCGAGCCGAGCCGAGTACTACCACGCAGTGGAAAAGCTCCATAAAAGTTTGCTAAGAAGTATTTCATACTAAAGCAAGGCAAGGCCTACTGGTCAAGCGTATCCATAGCAGCCTGGTGGGAGTGGCCTTGGACGGCAACATGCCCAGTGCAGTATGGGTGTTGAAGTTTTCCTACCTATTTGGCAAAATATTGTCTGTAATTTAAAGGTGCTCTATGTAAGTTTTTGACTGTGCTAAAGCATAAAAATACCATAATATATTTGCAGATATTTATTAAACATGCTGAGTTCACATACTTGTTTCTCTGAAAACCATTGCTACAGCCAGTTATTTTACTTTGAAATTTGCGTTCCGTGGCGGAATTTAGTTTTTGTTTTGGTCTGTGCAAGACCGCACATTGCCAATTTACCCAATAGTATTTGGCCACCTCGGGTTGCCAGTCGGCGGAAAACACATGCAGCGAATTGCAGCCATGGAAGCCAGAGAACAAACTGGGTCAGAGATCGCGGATTCTACACAACCTAAAAAGCCTCAGCACCCATCTAAAAATCTCTATGAACGGGAGCATATTAAAACGCGATATCAACTCATCATAAATCAATAAATCAACTAATTATCTTACAGTGTGTAAGTCTCCTCGCCTTCTAATGTCAATTGAGCTCGCTCCTGTTGCGTCTTCAAACTGGCAACCCGCGAGAGCGTCGAGCCTGAGGAGGAGGGGACGGGGCAAACAATATTTTGAATTTGGGCTGCAGTACCCATTTCAACCACTAGCTGTCATTCTTACATAGAGCACATTTATACTCAAATTTCTGCATTAATTGGCTTTTTTTTTTTTTTTTTTAAATTAGGTTGTAGTAACTTAATGAAATTGTCTTAATAACTTTGGAAATTAGGCAGTGGGTTTCTAGTTCCCAGCATGCTTTGCATAGGACTGGATAAATGTTGAAATTAAGTGTTAATTTATTTGTTTTTAGTAAAGGGAAAGACCTGTTAGCGTTTAATGCTGTTATGTTTGACATTTAAAAAAATAACGTTGAAGTTTTTGTGGTTACCATTGTGCTGAAGAGTAGATACATAACGCTACATTGACTCTATAAGCAACGACTGTGCTAATGCCATTGACAAGTAATATCTTGCTTTTTCATTAAATATACGTGTTAAATAAGTTATGTTAGCATGTGCTATGTTGTTGATTTGAACTGAACTCTGGTAGTTGGAGTGACTTAATTTTTTGCTTAAAAATTTGTTTATGCTACAAATTAAGTTCATCTAACTCAGTGTAGCTTGTTGGTTGAATGTAAATTCACTCAAAGTTGTCATAACTCAAAAAAATTGATGCAACTGTTGCATTATTTATTTATTTTTTTTGTTAAGCCAACACATTATTTTTTAGAGTGTTCATTGACAGCCAAGTCTTATTGAAAGCCCATTTTGCCAGCTGTGAAGTGCCCCTTTAATTGCTACATTTTGGCTCCCTTGACAGTTTTGAAAGCCAAATCAAAGGTCTGCACATTTGAAAGACTAGCTTAGTGAATGAAACATCCTTAAACACTCCCTAGATTGTTCTGATAAAGTAGAGCTGTGGGATTGGCCACGTAAAATGCCCCTCAAAGCATCTAAGTCGCTGGTTTGTTAAATAATACATGCACTCTATCCATAATGCAGTAGTGAAGATGTGACCCACTTACGCTCCATTTTGCACCACGCCCTGCTGCAGTCCCTTTCCCAGAGAAGCCATGCAGAAAACCTGCACTGCCTTCGTTTCATCTCATAAGCACATTCTTTATGATCTGTGCTGTAAGCCAAAATATTTCTGCTTTGTCTCTACATAGTAATTGTTCCCTTGGTACATGTGGTTGGTAAAATGTAGGTCACTCGTTTGTCATTTAGAGTTTGGGACATGATTGTGATGGATGTGCATATACTAATAGATCCAAGCATGCATACTAATGAGGGAGTCGTGCACTAAAAGGAAATATGAATTGATTTTACTATCTTAACGGTATAATACAGTGCCTTCAAGAAGTATTTGGATACTTAATCCACATTTTAAATGTATAAATTCAATTGCATTAGGTAAGAAAATATATGTATTTTAAAGAAAAATCAAGCAAATATATGTTTCAAGCAAAACTTAAAAAGTTATAAGAACATATATTATTATTATTATTAAATAATGATTAATTTTTAGATTTTATATATATATATATCTGGTGTATATATCTTAGCTCTTACTGTGGCCGAGGCTCTGTTATATTCTAGATGATGAGTTGCATGGAGAGGATTTGACACAGGAAACAGGAAATGATAGCGAGTGTGTGAGCTGCATGTTGATAATTCCTTTGAAATGAAGAACAAAAAAGTTCTTGTTTAGCAGATTCCATGTGTCTCTTCTCTAGTACATTACAACCTACTAAAGAATGAGGGGGTATGACCTATTAAACTACCTATGTCTGATGCATCTGCCTGTATATTACCAAATGTCATGCCTTTTGGTTTGGATCATTTCTTTTAAAGTATTTCAAAATAAAGTGGTTATAGCAGGGGTGTCCAATCCTGCTCCTGGAGGGCCAATGTCCTGCAGAGTTTAGCTCCAACCCCAATTAAACACACCAGAACCAGCTAATCAAGGTCTTGCTAAGCATACTAGAAACTTCCAGACAGGTGTGTTGAGGCAAGTTGGAGCTTAACTCTGCAGGACAGTGGCCCTCCAGGATTGAGTTTGGTTGTTAGGGTTGCTTTTGTTCTGGCCCATGTTAAAAGAGCCAAAAGTTTTGGCTTACTACATTTTTTTTGCCTGTTATTATCCACCACATGAAAACCATATGTCCGATCAGTTAGAAAGTATGTTTGTAAAGGGAATGTTGCGGGATCAGAATGTGATTTCATAGCATTATCCATCTCTCACAGGTCAGCGTTGCCACAGGCTGTGCCGCACGTGAGCGAAACATCGTGTTCGCCAGCAGCCTGGCCACCTTCTTCACCCGCGCCTATGACCAGATCCGCATGGCTGCCATCTCAGACAGCAACATAAACCTTTGCGGTTCCCACTGCGGCCTATCCGTCGGTAAGAAGTGCCTCCTTTTGTTTCACAGGCCACAATCTAAGCCCCACCCCCCCTTCTAATAGACAGGTTCACTCTCCAATCAAAATTCTTCCTTTTAAGCCCTGCCCATTTCCAGCACCTCCCATGGAGTGCTTTAATCCCTGCCAACTTTTTCAGTGGCGTTAGTTCCGGAGGTATTATATCCATTCATTTCACCCATAGGGATTTTAAAAAAAGTTTTTGTTAAAGACTTATAAGCCATGAACCAAACCAACCAGCTATACGGTGAACATTGCAAACTTTCATTTAAAGCAAGAAAGTATTTGAAAATGTGACAAAAAGACAAGACTTGTGTTCGTAACTGCTTTAATGAGGGAAAGAACTACATTCCCATGAAGCACTGGGAATGACAAAATCAAATTAAAATCGATGGAGAAATATAAAACTTTATTTAATATTGTTAATTATATCTATATAAACAATATATTTTAAGTGTAATTCAAGATATATATATATATATATATATATATATATATATACATATATATATTTTGGTGTGATTTGCTTACTCTGACTCTCTAATTGGTGGAATTGTGTGCAGCATCATGGGTAATGTAGTTTCCCACCACAAATTCAGCTGTTAAACATGATTATTTTAAAAATAATGCAGGCTGAAGGCAAACAAAAGCATATACCATCGATTAACGACTTCAGAACTCACAGCAGGTTTGTCTTTACAAATTATTGTTTAAAATCAATTTCCTTATGAAGAAAATGAATGAGTTTTTACTTCCGGAAGCCGACTGTCGCACTCTATTCTCCTCTCTCACGCACTGCAGCTGTGACTCTAACTATGATGTTTTTGAATAGATTTGTGAGCAATTCACCCCTTCTTTTCCTGAAGCTGTCTTTCTAATGTGTGTTTTGTTCTCCTGGTCGTCTGGAGGTGGTGCGACTCTTAGCACAACCCCTTCTCCCTCTCTCCCTCCCCCTGTGTATCTCGGAGGCTGTCTCCGGGTGACCCGGCATCCCCTCCGTTAGCACAGGTACACTGCATGCCACTCCGTCTGTCTGTACACCTGCCTGACTGCCTGTCTGTCTGCTCGACTGTCGCATGTGTGTGCACCTGACTCACATATCTGATGTGCAAATGCTGTTCAGTCTAAATTAATAGTGGCAGTATGTGGCTGGTGTGTGTTTGTGTGCTTCAGGAGAGGACGGACCGGCCCACATGGGGCTAGAGGACATGGCTATTTTTAGAGCCATCCCCACTGCCACCATTTTCTACCCCAGTGATGCCATGTCCACTGAAAAGGCTGTGGAGCTTGCAGCCAACACAAAGGTTGGCATGTTATATCTGCTATTATGAGTGGTCAAACAATATTGTTTAATAACTGATGCCAGTACACATTACTAAAAATATATGCACACAGAAAATGTACAGTACATCATCTATTGATAAGGATGTTGGTGTATTCCGAATTGAATTGAGATAGATACTGTAAATACTGTCAGATAGATAGATTTATACTGTACATAGATTCCAACTCATTAATTGAAAGGGAGACAATTCTAATAATAATCCTATCAAAAACTATAAGAAAAAGTTTTTATATTTTGTTTATTTCTTACTTTAGGGTGTTTGCTACATCAGGACCACTCGTCCAGAGACTGCCATCATTTACAACAGCAATGAGGACTTCCATGTTGGCCAAGCCAAGGTAAAGCATGTCCTTTTATCAACATTCGATATTTAAAATATGCTGTTTTGCTACGTTTTACTACTAATAAATATATTGGAGTCTGATTAAGATATAAAACAGATTCCAATCATTCTCAACTCAAGCATACATTATATAGATTCACTGTATTTAGCTGCATTATTAATATTTTATGATGATGTATGATAATGTGCCACAAATGTATAAATTACCTGACCAGGTGGTGTGCCAGAGTAAGGAAGATCAGGTTACAGTGATCGGAGCTGGATTGACCCTCCATGAAGCTCTGGCTGCAGCTGAGTACCTCAAAAAAGGTAAATCATATATATATATACTACAGCTACAGGTTTTATTTTACTATGCAAAGAAAAAATGCATAGAAAAACAAAAAGATCATAGGAAAAAGCCTACATTGCCTACAACATAATCAGTTATTAATATTTCATTGGTTCTCTCTTGTTTTTGCTGTCTTCATAATTGCTTAGAATAACAGCCTGGCCAAACATTTTGTCCGCACAATTTGGCATATTTCATTACATTATCACAAATAAAACAATTGACTCCAAGCACAACTATGTAATATTATTAAAAAAAGAAATTTGTAAGATTTAATTAAAGGGTGAAGATGTCAATTTTCCTAGGCCAGACATCACTTTTTGGCCACTACTGTATACCGTGGCCATGAATAAGAATTTGTTCCCTCATTTTAGTTAAAGGGATAGTTCACCCAAAAATGAAAATTCTGTAATTTCCAAACCTGTATGAGTTGCTTTCATCTGTTGAACACAAAAGAAGATATTTTAAAGAATGTTTGTAACCAGACAGTTGACTTCCATAGTATTTTTTTTCCTACTGTGAAAGTCAATGGGTTCCATCAACTGTCTGGTTACCAACCTTCTTTAAAATATCTTTTTTTGTGTTCAACAGAAGAAAGAAACTCGTACAGGTTTGAAACAACATGAGGGTGAGTAAATGGGTGAACTGTCCCTTTAATTGTGGCCACGGAACAAATTCTTAATTGTTTTCCCACATGACATGTCCATAGTCTATCTCCCATTCAACTTTTCTTTCATTTTCACTTGTTGTTATTGTGATGTTGCTATATATACTCTTCACCTGACATGTGCTGTATGTGTCATTCTACAGAGAAGATTTACATCAGAGTGATCGATCCATTTACAATCAAGCCCCTGGATGCCAAAACCATCATTGACCATGTGCGCGTCACCAGGGTCGTGTCATCACGGTTGAGGATCACTATTATGAAGGTAGGTTTCAAGCTTAGTGCACATTATCCCTTGTCTCAGGCACACATTTCGGCATGGCTACACATCCAAGTGGCATGAACAGCACGTCCAACCGAGGAGGGTTGAATCGGTCAGTGAGGCCTGGAGTGAGGTTGTGGCAGTGTGCAATTGGCTGGCTGGAAGAAACATGATGTGTTGGCTAATTGTCATTGGATCAGGGAGCGAGAGGCATTGTGTTGTCATGATCGGTTGATTTGATTTTTTTTTTTTGGCCGTGTCTCATTCTGTTCATTCAGGGGAAAAAAGACACAGAGAAGCGAAGGGCTGTCAGGTCTCCTTAAGCAAACGTACGCCCTCGAGGCTTGTTGTGACCTAGATAACACAGACGGCCCTGGACCTGGCATTACTGCCTGCGTGCCAGAGGAGGAGTGAGGCTGGACGAGAGAGAGAGAGAATTTAACATCCAAACTCATTCTGAAAGCAAACATCCCCTCTGCCCCGCGGGAGAGATAGAGGATAGAGATGGACAGAGAGAACGTGATTGCAGCAAGGTTGAGAGCAGGGGCATGCAAGGATGAAGAGATTTGGATAGTCTATTAAGACATGATGTCTGACATCTGAACATAACATCTGAATTTAAAAGCAAAAGATGGTGCAGAAGGTCAAAAAGCGACCTTTATGCACAGGTGAATGCTAATTTAAAACGAGAGATCAATTGTAATATGCTTCATTGCTGATAAAAAGAGCTTAAAGGGATAGCTCACCCAAAAATGAAAATTATCCCTCACCCTCAAGCCACCCTAGGTGTATATGTCTATCTTTTTTCAGACGAACACAATCAGAGATATATTTAACAATATCCTGGCTCTTCCAAGCTTTATAATGGTACATGGCTCCGGGGAGTTAATGAAGGCCTTCTGAAGCGAAGCAATGGGTGTTTGTGAAAAAAAAAAAATCCATATTAAACCTTTATTAACTATAATAACTAGTTTCAGGAAGACGGCTGGAAGAGTAACCCCTGACCTGACACATGACGTAATGACGAACGCGAGGCTCAGAGGACAGAGCAAAACAAAATACCGGTCACAAATTAGACGTATAAAACGAGACATTTTAAAAAGAAATGTTGGAGTATTTCGATATAAGAGAAGAGGAGCTTGAGTTTGATACCCAGCCCTATTTGTTTAAATCGCAAGAGCTAAGCTTATGATACTCCTACATCCTGCGTCATACATCACGTCAGGGGTTACTCTTGTTGCACAGTATGCGTACGGTCGTCTGCCAGTAGCTAGTTATTTTAGATTATGAAGTTTTAAATATGGATATTTTTTTTACAAAAACCCATTGCTTCGCTTCAGAAGGCCTTTATTAACCCCCCGGAGCCGTATGGAGTACTTTTACAATGGATGGATGCACTATTTTTGGCTTCAAAATCGGGCTCTCCATTCACTCCCATCATAAAGCTTGGAAGAGCCAGGATATATTTAAATATATCTCCGATTGTATTAATCTCAAAGAAGATAGTCATATACACCAAGGAAGGCTTGAGGGTGAGTAAATCATGAGGTTATTTTCATTTTTGGGTGAACTATCCCTTTAAACTGGTCTATTTTGCTGGTTTTGGGCTATTGTCAGCTGGAAACCAATTAAACCATCTTGAGAGACCAGCTTAAACCAGATAGGACCAGCAAACCACCTTAGGCTCTTTTTTCTTTTAAAAAAATCAATACTTTAATTCAGCAGGGATAAATTAAATTGATCAAAAGTGACAGCGAAGACATTTATAATGATTTATGTTTCAAATAAATGCTGTTCTTTTGAACTTTCTATTCATCAAAGAATCCTGAAGAAAATTAAGGTTTCCACAAAAATGTTTTCAACATTGAACATTTCTTGAGCACCAAATCAGCATATTAGAATGATATATGAGGGAAAAAAATGAGATGAGTATTTTTTTTTTTTTTTTTTTAACGTTACAACAAGAAATTACATTGTATAAAATTCTTAGGGCCAGATTTACTAACAGCTTGTGCCAGTACAAACCCTCTTAGGTGTTAAAAAACTACTGTCAGGATTTACCAAAGACACGCAGTGAAAAATTAGCCACTGAAAAGGCGTGGGCACAGTTATTTTTGCAGCTGACCTTATTGCATATGCATTTGTTGGAGTTTCCCTTTCAGATGCAAAATTTATGGGAGGAGAGTATTTAAATGAATCATGCAAGGTGATTTACTAAGGTTTGTGCTAGTCAATTTACTGGTATTTGCGCCATTATTTACTGCCCCAAAAAAGCATGTCTTAAACCAGACGCTAATTTGGTAGATTACGTTGGTCTTTATTGAAATGATCCGCTTCGTCTGTGTTCTTTAATTTGCACGTCGTCGGTATATCACGCATAGAATTTTCCGCTCCTATCTGCTCTTTTTTGGAATTGCGCTCTCTTGCTAATTTGCCCTGTTTAGTAAGTCTAGCATTTAGTCCCTACACAACTGACCTCACAAAGACAAGACATGATTTCCCAAAGACACCTATTTCAATGATATCTGTCAGAAAGTAGAGTAATTTTGTGTGGTATTCCTTAAAAATCGTTTACAGCCCCATTATCATCTTTACATGCTGTAATTGCACAGGTGGCCTGGGAGGCGGTGTGCTCCGCTATCGTGAATGAGCCTGGTTTTACTCTCCAGCGTCTGGCTGTCACTCACGTTCCCCGCAGCGGCAAGATGTCTGACCTGCTCAAAATCTACGCCATTGACCGTGACTCCATCGCACAGATGGTCAGGAAGATGCTCAGCAGCTCGGCCAACGCCAAGTGAACCTGTTCGCTTTGCCCCGCCCACTCCATCCAAATCAACTGAATAACCAGCTCCACAAACACTGTCACAAGACTCCTCCTCTTCAGATTGTGGCCCCTCCCTCCACCTCGTTCACTGTGAATGACCCTAATGTGAGTATAATAGTAATGTGAGATACGTGGTGTACATTTTGAAGTGACATTCACATTTCCTTTTTTGTTTTCCTTGCTAACTCATCAAAAGTTTGGGATAAGATTTTATTTATTTTTTTAAAGAAATTAATGCTTTTATTCAGCAATGATGCATTAAATTGATCAAAAGTGACAGTAAAGACATTATAATGTTATAAAAGTTTTCTATTTCAAATAAATGCTGTTCTTTTCGACTTTCTATTCATCAAAGGATCCAGAAAGAAATGTAGTGTTTACACAAAAATATTAAGCAGCACAACTGCTTCCAACATTGATAATAATAAGAAATCAGCATATTAGAATGATTTCTGAAGAATCATGTGACTCTGAAGACTGGAGTAATGATGCTTTGATATCACAGGAATAAATTACATTTTAAAATATAATAAAGTAGAAAACAGTTATTTAAAATGTTAATAATATTTCACAATATTGCTATTTATACTGTATTTTTGATTGAACAGATGCAGCCTTGGTGAGCATAAGAGATTTCTTTCAAAAACATTAAAAATCTTACCAACTTCAAACTTTTGGATGCTAGTTTACATACAAATAAACATACAGGAGTCCTTTTCTAGCTCTGCTTCTGTACTAACAGTCACTGACAGTGTAAAATCAACATTTGCAACCATTTTTACTCACATAATGTGATATATTTCAAGCAACACAGGTTTTTAAATGAGAAAAATATTAAAGTAGGGAATTTGATTTTGTCCATCTGGAATGAACTGGATTATGAAAGGACTTCAAAGGTTAGCGATGCTTAGATGTATTTTACACCATCACCTCAGAAAACGTCAATATGCTGTATAATGTGACACTTGTGTTTTTAACTGTCATTTGATAAGACCCAACAACAAAACTGTTTGCATATTTTAATACTTTTATATTGTTATGGTGTAGCTATGACAAAGGGGCGGGGCTGGATTTCACGGGAACAGATATGTGTGTGAAAAATGATTTGATGTTACATTAGTAGAGTGTAGTCTTAAGAAAAAAAGAAAAAGACAGTCAAATGAGAATGTCAGTAGGGTGCTTTGATTCAAAGTGTTCAGTTAATGGTTGTCTTCTGTGAAACCGTTTGTAGTTTGGTCTCTATGTTTACAAAGATGGAGTAGCATTTTTGTGGTGTTATGAGCATGAAACTTGAGAAGATGAGAGATGGATGGAACCATCAGCGTCCGGAACGTGCTGTTATATCTGAACTTTGAACCTACAACAAACACTTCCTCTGTTATTTTTCTATGTATTTCAACAAGTCATTGATTAAAGCCCTCTACATTTGAGTTTGAGAGTTAATGAATGTGTCGCCTGTTTTATTCACACTAATAGGAGAGACACCAGGGCTAGTTGTCACAGTGAATATTATTTTTGAAAGTCAGTTTTGAGTATTTCCACCATGTATTTCCACGGCACAGATCATTTAAGAACAAATTATGCACTATTGGAGCATGTTGTCACACTCTTTGGGGTAAGTTGTCTCAGTGGGAACTTGCTGTATATTCAAACAAATGAGAAGAATGCATTTGTTTGCTATATGAAATACCTACTGTACTAAACTATACTTTTATATAAAGTAAAAAAGGCATCTTCCACATTTATGTAGAATGTATAGGCCTATTGTAGTCCATTTAATAGGTTTTCAGAGAAAAAAAATACTTTTATATAAAGTAAAAAAAAAGATATCTTCCACATCATTTATGTAGAATATATTATAGGTTATTTAATAGTTTTTCAGAAAAAAAGAAGAAAAAAATCAAATAATTATTAAAAGGTACACTATGTAACTTCAAAATGAACAGAATTTAAATAATGCCTAAATATAGCATAATTACTTCTTCCAAAACATGTTTTTGCCTTACCCTGATTCACTATGGTGAGCCTATTATAAGTGTTTCTATTTTAGACCTGATGGGATGGTTTTTATGGGGAATTGTCGGTCCCCCTCCAAATCAGGACCCCAAGCGATCCCATTGGTTCAAATTGCTTTTAATAGGTACTCTCTTTACCACCTGATTACAATTCGTACAAAATCATGTTATGGTAAATGCTGGTAAATTGTATTAGTTAGCTTATGTACTAGCATAGCATACAGACACCCGATTAGCCTGACAGCTTAGTTTATACATGCATTTGCACTTAACCTACATGTATTCACAATCATCTTTAATGTAATTGTGTTAAATTAAGTGTTAAATGTCCAAATATTTCAGTTAATGAAACAAATGAATTCAATTATTATTATTTATTAATTAACAGTGTAAGAAATTATGTTCGATTGGTTTTATTTATTATAGAGGAGAGTCTGCTGGCAAGAAGAAAACGCAACAGAGCTCATAATAAAACGACTTGGCTTGCCTTTTCGGATATGGTGAGAACTGAGGGATTTGAAATGTTGTAAAAGGCGCTTTCATTACTCAACAGGTGAGTGAGGTATTTTATTAAACAGATGAATTTTGCCGTAGCTCTCTAACAGAGTTCATTGTAATGCATGCAGTTTTGTTTTTAACCACTAGAGGGACAAAAGTTACATAGTGTACCTGTAAACACAACACGAAACGACAAAATTTAAAACATAAATAATTAAACAATATTAATACATTGTTTTAGAGGCAGATATTGTAATTAGCACAAAATTAAATCACATTTGCTTTGATATAAATGTGGATGGATGCAGAGATGGTCACCTGCAACAGACATTGACAATGATCTTATTTCTGGTATAAAAAGTACTACTAATACTAATAATAAAACTAAATCAGATTAAAAAAAAAGAACATTTTAATTTTTCCTTTCTTACCTTTAGTGAACACTAATTTAATTTCAGTGACGGTAACGCCATCTCCTCCTATTTAAAAACCAGGAAGATTAAACTCTTTGTAGGGTGAACACAAACTACTCCAATGCCACACATGATGAATCCCTGCAGTATAATTCATATAAGGTCCAATACATAATCAAGACAAAGTTCTCACCATAGAGCATTATATTTGCGTATTGCTCCTCTTAAGGCAAACACAACGAGGCCCCAGCCACAAGACAGAGTATAAACTGGAAAAAAAAGTAAAAACTTAGATTATTTCATTATACACACGACTGTTTGAAAGTTTGTGGTCAGTAAGATTATTTGATGTTTTTGAAAGAAGTCTCTTAAGCTCACCAAGGCTGCATTTATTTAAGTACAGTAAAAACAGTAATATTATTACAATTTTAATCTATTTTAATATATTTTAAAATTTAATTTACTCATGTGATTGAAGCTGAATTTTCAGTATGTCTCCAGTCTTCAGTTTTGAGGAAACTGTGATACATTTTTTTAATAAATAGAAAGTTCAAAAGAACAGCATTTATTTGAAAACAGAAATATATGCAGTATACAAATATGTTCTTATGCATCTTACTGACCCCAAAGGGGCACCATCTAGACGATGTTCTTTTGAAACCGTGAGCTGGAAGGAAGATGTGGTGTGGTTTCAGGGCACTACAAAGAAACCTTGTGATGTCTCTGTTATAAAGATGTGTGCTACATACCATGATAAGATCTGAAATGGAGGATGGTCACAAAGAAAGCCATACAATAACCCCAGACAACATCTGAAGAAAAGAAGATATTTTATAAAAACAGTTTTCATATTTATCAAATGGCCTGATATAAGAATGGGCAACTTCTGAAGACAATAAAGTTACCTTTCCAGTGGTAAGGTCGACCCTTACATCTTCTGGTATGTGCTGGCAAACCTGTTAAAAAAGTTCAATCAAATTTTCGACATAGTTAAATGTAATTTTAATGGCCTTTTATAAATTTACATTAGATACATTTGACATCTTCCACTTTCCACTCCAATTCATTTTATAAGTTTTAATAACACATCTTACCAAAGGATGCACCCACACATTCAAATATTACTGTGAAGAACACACCAAGAAATGACGGCACCACAATGGCTAGAAAAGATGAACATTTTGATAAATTATCATGATTGACCCAAAGATACATGTTGATTTTTTTTAGTATGGAGGCACTTAAAAAAAAAACATTTCAAACACTTTTTTGTCATTAAAAACTCTTAAAACAAACTTTTTGAAAGTGTGTTTTCCTCGTGTGTAAGACTTTGTGGATATTTACATTTAAGATGGTAACTGTGACAATAATGATAAATATATAGTTCTAAAATCCCTCTAAATATAAAATAATAGCAAAGTCCACACCACAATTGTAACAATAGCTGCACAGAGTAACAGTATCGTTCAGAACGAAAGTGATTCCAAAGTTAATTTTTTCCAGCTAATGAATGATAAAAACATTGACAGCCAATCAGAATCCACCCTGCTTTAAAGAGCTCGACAAAACTGCAGCGCGTGAGTATAATAAACAGAAAGGTATCGTTCTTGGTGTGAACGGGCCTTTAATTGTGAAAGAAAAAAAAAAGATTGTAAATGATAGTTTCAGTACACCACACCCTTCATTTCAAAGTATAAGGAACTAGTGCACACTAGCCTACCTATAAAACAGGTTGACACATTGTGCTGTTAATAAGTAGCTATTGTATACTGGAACAAACAAAAAATACTTCTTACAGTAAAATGGCCTGTACAGTAATAGTCCACAGCCCAGGCCAAAGCAGATAGAGAAAAAATGGTAATATTTATCTGCGGGGAAAGTCAATAACATTAATAAATAATTATAAAACTTTCAGTTTTGATTTAAAATAGTTCTGTTCTAGCAAACTTACAGTGCTTGTAAACATCCAAAGCACCCTAAAGACAGAATTAAACAATATTAACTGAGTCTGTAGTTTTGAATTACATCTTTTTTATACATAGTATGAGAAAGAACAAAACAGGAGCTTACCATTGGAATGATAGTTCACCTTGGACTCGTTAAACTGCCATTCTGCTTTGACTCACTGTTTCACGTGTTAATTTATCTTCAACTGGCAGAGACTGTGACTTGGCATGAAAAGGATATTTTCACTTTCAGATTAATAGGCAGAACCAGTTTTGAGGTTTGAATTTCCTTTTATCTTAACACTTTCTGTTTTGTAAACAATCATGTGCAGTTGTAGTGGCAGAATGAAAGAAAAGCTGAATACAGAGAACACAATGCCAGACAATTTCAAGCCTCGAGAACAGTAAAGTTTGAGAGGAATTAATATATATATATATTAAAACAAATTATAATCATAATAGCTAGCCTACTTAAAGTGGTTAGAAAAAGAAAAAACATCAATTATTAATACAAAATAAACATTTTCCAGACAATTTTCTAATAATGTGTTTTGATAGAACGATGTGTTGTGTTTTCTATCATTCTTATTCAATGTTTTACTTCCTGTACTGGAGGAACTTGCATCTGCAACACAAAAACTAAAATATTCAGCAGATGGAAGCATTGAGCAACATTTTGGGTTAAGTTTGGCATTCAGTCAGTGAACCATCTGCGCGTCCTGTGTTGCCTTCGTGTACAGAACATGAAGCATTGTGGGTGTTGTAGTCAAGCACCTGCCCTATACGGCTCATAAATGGGTGAATGGAACTACATTACCCATAAAACAGGAGTGACAAAATCACTTCGTATTCCTTCTGGATGATCTCACAGCAGACTGAGTTCCCCTCCTAATCTCAGGAATGACATCAGAACAAGAGGAAATCATGGAGTTATACATTGAAACATGGGGAATAAGTTTATAAAATTGAATTTTATACTTGAAGAATAGTGCATCTAATAAACTGCACCTCAGATTGGGGATCAACTTCATGGTTGAGAAGGAGGAATTAACGGGCTCGGTCCGTTATCGCCTATATTAGACTGTGCCGGGTGAGGGCAAACATGTCCGGGGATGAGGACGGGTGTCCCGAGGCGCAGCTTGTCACGGAGGCCGGGCCCAACTGGCTCCGCGCGGAGATCGAGCGCCTGACGCGGGAACTGAGCGAGACGAGCCGGGAGAAGATTCAGGCGGCGGAGTACGGGCTCGCGGTGCTGGAGGAAAACCAGCAGCTGAAACAACGCTTTGAAGATCTGGAGAGCGAATATGAGACCGTCAGACAAGAGCTGGATCAGCTCAGAGAGGTGAAACCAACTCATACAATAACCGTTTAAAATGTTGCTACTTTTTTTTTTTTTTTTTAAGTAACGTTAGCTAACGGTTTATTGTTGCGCGCAGCGGCGTACAAAAGAAAAGTGTATCAGTCTGTGTGTCTCCACCCATTGTTATAATGTCCACTCATTTTATGTCCATTTATTGTTCTTAACCGTGTACTTCACAAAATATGAAAAGTGCCTTTAATAATAGGGCCGTGTGCAGTAAGAAATATCGATAAATCTGCCGATATTTTGCCATTTTGAGATGGTCGATTGACAGCTTTGTGAATTGATGATGCAAAAATGATTTAGCCTACTGAGTTATGTGTAGATATTATATAAAATAAGTGTTAATTTAATTATTTATGGGTAGCTGTCTCAATTTTAAATTTTAATTTCATCATGTAGTTTTGAGAGAAATTTAGTCTGTACCTTGTAGTAAAGTCTATTGTAATATGGTAGTTCATTCAAACGTCTGCAAAATTAACGTTTTGAATTGATATAGGATGATACAAATGACATCAGCCGTCAAATTACAAAGGCCAAATGTTAATTGCTAGCTATAAAGTTATAAAATAGGCATTCAGTTTAAACTGTAATGTGTGTGATTTGCTAATCTCCACCTTAAATTGTATTAAAATGACTGTGCATGCAGGTTTCAAATGAATTGACTAGATGGAAAATTTGTAGGTCTACTTTTTAAAATTAATTTGTCTCAGTTTATTGTTGTTAATTTTCTCAATGCATATAATGTGTATTTTGTTGTAGTTTAGTCAGTGATTAGGTTGTTTATTGTGTTGGAAAGGAAAAATATTTACTTATAAATGATATATATCAGTTTTGCATATCTTTATTAGAGATAAAAAGTGATTTTATATAGACAATATATATATTGCTGTACACAAAGGCTATAAGTTTAATAAAATTACATTTATTTTAGAATTTGAAGCAATCCTTGTTTGTTTTTACCACAGTAAACTAAAAAAAAAAGACCACAGGATATCCTGCCTGTTATCTATGGAAAAGCAGGATATTTATTTATGAATGTATGTAAAATCACTAAATCCTTTCATTTATTTTATACCTTATATATTTTACATTCAGCATTCTAGTGTAGAATAGTCATGTGATGTTGATCAGATACCGATAATGAAACAATGACAAGAAGTGAGATGTTGATGTGAGGCAAAAGTCATTTCTTCTCGATATGACATCCTAAAATAAAACTAGACTGGGGTGTAGTTTGCAAATGAATAGTTTTAGACCTGAATAGACTTAAGTTTCTTTATTTTCAAGTCAGCTTTTGAATGAGAAACTCTGCACAACTTCTCTCTCAAGCTCTCTCTCTCCTTTTCCCCTACAACTTCCTGTCAACAACACAAACATGCAGCAAAGCTCAGCCTCAGAAATTAATCCTGATTGTTAGAATTAAAGTTTATTTAGAGTTGTCTTGTCTTGTCTAGAGCGGCTCTGTATATACTTCCTTCTACTGTAATCTTTTCTGCACGGCTCTAAATAAAGGACGGTCTTCGTCATGTAGTAAGAAGATCTGGGAAGAAATCAGGCTAAAAAAAGCACCTTAGGCTTGACTCATATCCGCCGCCTAGACAGAGCTCACACTGGAGGTGTCGTTGAGGGGCTTCACCTGGAAGCTATTTATTTATAAATGCTTTCGTGCATCATTCTAAGCTACTAAAATACTTCTGTAGGTCAGTGCATGAAATCAGATTAGTAGGCAGATTATCTTGCATGAGTCATTTTATTAACAAAAGCAATGCAAACTATATTAATAAACAAAATATTAATACAGGACAGATAGCTTAGATGCAGTCCAAAAAAATTGTAATTTTCAGTGCATAATATGGTTATAAATTTTATCCATGAACATTTTTCCTTTGTGTAACATCAAGGTTTTAGGTTAACATTTACATTTTCATAAGTAGGTCTTGTTACTAGTCACTATTATTTTAAATGTGTTAATTTTTTTGTTTTTTAGATTTTAGGTTGACATTTACATATAAGTATGCCCTGTTTAGTAGTCTTTATTTATTTATTTAAATGTATTTATTTGTGTATTTATTTATTTATTTTTACCTTCTGTTTCATTTTAAATGGTCCTGTGTTGTGGCTAAATATATATATACAATTATTCCATGTCTCTCAAGTAATCTGAATTATCTTGTATATGTTGTAGTAAGGTTTGTTATTCTATTTTCTGCTTTTTCTATTTAGTATTAAAGGGATAGTTCACCCAAAAATGAAAATTCTGTCATCATTTACTCACCCTCAAGTTGTTCCAAACCTGTACAAGTTTCTTTCTTCTGTTGAACACAAAAGAAGATATTTTGAAGAATGTCGGTAACCAAACAGTTGATGGACCCCATTGACTTCCATAATATTTTCTTTCCATACTATGGAAGTCAATGGGGTCTGTTTGGTTACCCATATTCTTAAAAATATATTCTTTTGTGTTCAGCAGGAGAAAAAAATTCATACAGGTTTGGAACAATTTGAGGGTGAGTAAATGATGACAGAATTTTCTTTTCTGGGTGAACTATCCCTTTAAATGCTGGGTGATCTCAGACCAGTGGAGTGAAATACTACTGTTAAACCATGGCCCTGTTTACACATGGTATTAAGATGTGTTTTGGTCAATCGGATCACAATTAGACGACACTAAATACAGGTGTAAATGGGGTCTAAAACTTCTTGAGCTTGTCCACTTTCGACCACTTCCAGAGGTAGTCGAAAACGCATTCGAGATTGTTTTCAGAGTCTAAACGTTCATGTGGTCAAATGCGTTCAAACAGCCACAAAAGACCACCTGCTCTCTGCCTAGTGACCTAATGTGTAAACATTATGGGAAGCGTGCTAGACAGATGGGATTTAATCTTTGTTGGCTGAAGACCCAAGTTTGGTTTGAAGATGAAAATGTACCAAGCACAATGTTCTCTCACCATTCCTGATTTCTAACATACACTCACCGTGTTCGGCGTGGTCTTGCGGCTGTCAGAGCAGAAACTAAAGCTGCTGCTCTCCGTGTTTTTCCATCGTCTCCTGTTGCGTTCATATGTAAATTGTGTGAGTTTATTTAGTTCATTAGATCAAAAGATCCGAAAAGGCCCATATATTTACCCGTCCATAGACTTTCCCCTCGAATAAATCAGGACAGAAGTGGTCGAAAATGGACAAAAGAGACTAGATTAAAATATTAGGTGTAAACTTGTCTACTTGTGATGTGATCGACCAAAACGCATCTCCATAAAAGGTGTACACAGGGCACATGCGAGAGTGAACATAGGCTTTAATGTGTTCATACTGTCACTTTTTGGGATTGACAACCGGACTTACTTACAGGTGTGAGTCTCGAAATGTTCCGTTCACACAGCAACTTACAGTAGCATCTCGAATACTGTCTGTATGAAGTGGAGTCAAGCCTGTATTCTTTTATCAGTAACCATTGCAAAAATGACCAAAGTAATATCAAAGATGGCGATATCCATAAAACTGAAAAGTCTTATCACTTTTGACATGACAAGTCCAATCGAGCTGTGAGTTCATCTGTCAAATCTTCACTAACCTACAGCAGCTTTTATATCTGGGTGGAGCATTTCAGTCGTGTGTAGAACACAAAACTGACGGGAGCAGCTCCGATTGGTGGAGAACAGTGACAGGATCTTAAACCTTCCGATGACACGCAGCTCATATCTCTGCTGCTGTAAGTTGCCAAAACACACATGGAAGCCTGCAGCACGCGGTAGACATGTGTTTGTGCAGTGCAGAGTGACACTGTTGCACTAGACAAGTTGTTCAGTCCGGTTCTGTTTTGTTCGCAGGTTTTCCGAGAATGCAGTTGTGAGTCTTGAAAATTTAGGGGTGTGAGTTTGGTTATAGAATGCGGTTTTCACTCTTGTAAATAACTGAACTGTGTGTGAATGTAACCGTTTTGCCGTAAAATACAGGACTGACAACCGTATTCTGCTGATGTGTGAACGTGGCCAAAGATAGGTGTAGCGATCAAGGCTCAGACACGCTGGATCAGACGGAGGGTGAGGTGAAAAGAGGAGACGAGTTAATCCCATTCAAGTATATCAGATCTGCTCTCTCACCTGTTTGAACTCCAACACACACACAAACACACATACATTAACTCATTCTCAAAGCACTCTTTAAGCACAGGAAGACGCAGTCTCGACAAGATTAGGATCCTTATGCAAGATGACAGTAAGCTCTGTTTCTAGGTTAAGTCAAAATGACCAAAGACACAGCAAGCAGGGATGCAGAGATATAGATTTTTTTTGGCCAATATAAATATTTTTGCCTGTTTCTTCTTTAAGTAATGGCTCCAGTCTAGTGTATATATTCACTACAATTCAAATGTTTTTAAAGGAAGTCTCTTATACTTACTTACCAAAACTATGTTTATTTGATCAAAAATAGAGTAAAAAAAGTAATTTTGTGAAAGTGAATGTCATTTAGATTAATATGTTAATATGTGCTGCATGCTTTCCTTTCAAGAATAAAATAAACACAACAAAAATGACAGCTGTGAGTACACAGTGGTTAAGTAAGTATTTGATCATAGTGATGCAGATGTTTGCATGAGCTTTGCAATTTGGCACTCCAGTAAATTTGTGTCACGTTTTACTCGCGGGCGTCCGATCTCGATGGACTGAACAGAAGAAATGAACCGGAGAAGATTTTCACGTCAAAGGAGGTGGAGCATCAGAGCACACCTACCTATTACTGAAAAAGATGCTACAAATGGCCAGTACCTATAACATCAATATATTGTTCATCTCTATTTCTGAAAGTAAAAAGAGAGTGCAATGTTGAATTCATTGGGCATTTTCTGGGCTTGTTCGTTGTGCTGAAGGAGGTCTAAGCCCACCACAGTCATGTCAAATAAACAGTGGCAATAGTATTTACACAACTGCTCAGATTTCTGTTCAGTTTGAATTTGTGTCCTTCTAACCAGGATGAAATACTTTGTCAGCTGTGCAGTCCATCTGAAAGGGTTTAAAGTGTGAAAGAAGGGTAACATTTTATTCTCCTTCAACAAGGGGGGGATCAGAATAGAGTCTCCATCAGTGTGGTCCACAGCTGTGATACAGCCTATCTACAGGCTGCTGTGGTTTATAGGGTTTGTGACTATTTAAAGAAGCAGAAGAGTAAATATTTGAGGTTTCTTAAGCCTAGTGATGGAAAAACGGCAGTTTTCTAAATGGAATGTTCTTTTTGATTAAGATTAGCAGGTTTATCTGATTTTACATACGTGATGTGGAGTTCTAGAGTGTAAATGCACATTTCTACCAAATAATAAAGTCTAGCGATAATGAGTGTATTTACACCAACAGATGGAGCTGTATTGTTAAGGAGTTTGACTGCAGTTCCAGCTTGTAACTCTTCATAGTCTTTTAGATGAACAAAAATTCTAATTACAAAGTCTACATTTCTGCTGTTTTGTAAGTTTTTTTTTTTTTCTCTGTACAGCCAATTGTAGACTGACACTGCAGAGTGTTTTCTGCGCTAATCTATTACTGTATTTTAAGAAAAAAAAAAGCATGACTTATATTCCCACTTATATTCTATTTTAGATAAACATCCATAAATGGCACATAAAAACCAAACTTTTGTGTCAGATGCTTCTATTTGGCTATGTAAAGCTGATTCCTTTCGCTTCCCCATAACTTCCTGTTTTCTGTAACTTGTGAGAAACATATTTGAAAAATGAAGACTTGCTCATGCAAACTTTTAGGAAGTAGGATATATTTTTAACCTCCCTAGGCATGAACTGCTTACTTATTTGTCATGTTTAATGCATTTGCCATTTAAAACAAGAAATGTAAACCTTGTATAAACCAAATAATTATCAATGTTAAACTATTTTCATGTGATATCAACAGCGATATGACTTAAATCTGAGTCACTCATCACTAGAGACGAGTCAGATCAAATTCAGCAGAAATACTCAGGAAACCAAGCTTCTGTCAAACTATGGGGAAAAATAAGGCTTTTTGGGACAAAAATGTGTTCTCTGACACAGAGCAAAGCTTGTCTGGATTCTGAATCAGCTGTCGTTGGCAAGCATTTTTGTTGTTGTTGTTAGAGAAGATCAGTCATGACGTCAATTTGTTGTCCAACACAGAAGGATAATTCACCATGGATTCCCAATGGAATTTCAAATGGGCTTTTAGATTACCGGTTTTGATTTATGAATAAGATCTGTAGTTAACATTACTTAAAGCCTACTTCTAGATTTGTTGTACATTAAATTGTTACTGAGCACATCAACAATTAATTACTTGCCTGACCACTTTATCTCTTTATTCTCTTTAAGTACAGACCTTACTTCTGAAAACTGCTCTGCTAAGAATCCATTAGAAATTGAAAACAATAATGAAAAGTAGGAGCTCAAATGCTAATTCTCTTCTAGGTTGTTGGACTATAAACTGAACAGCTGTGTTGAGGATTTGTTCAATGTAAAGGTCTGCGCAGGTGAGAAGTCTTGCAGCCTAACATCAAAGCTTAATCTTGCTGCTGAAGTCTCAATGGCAGCCTTATTTTACTACAGCAGTGGCATGGATAAATTTAACAAGGGCTTTTCTTGGTATTAGTTATATTGAGTATGCTCTGAATGCAACTATGGTTGGGTTTAAGCAGAGCAATACTGAGAATTAAGTTGATTCTCAGATATAGTAGGAATTAGTTTATGCTACACAGAAATCTTTTCGTCTTTGTTTATAAAATGATAATATCACAAAAACAGATCTTTGCAAATCAGTAGTTTAGGAATAGAGAGAAACCAACAGTGGAGGTCTGTATGTTAGCATGGCCTTTATTCGCTGAATCTCTGTGCTGGAATCTGAATAAACTTCTAAAGAAATGTCTTGGCAACCCAGAGTGACAGGTGGACAGTTGCCAGATCTTAGCAGCAGCTGCTGTGGCAGGAGGAGGACTTAGTGCTGACACCATTTCCACCTCTCTTTCGGTCTCACATGCATTCTGATATTATTACGATGGGCCAGTGTCGCTAATTTACAGTTCTTCTATTTACAGGCACTTTTTTATTTCCCATGAGTTGATTTAAATTGAAACTGGTGTCTGCTTTTTTCTGTACCTTGATATATTTTTACTGCTTTATTTTACTCAAATGCCCTTTATGTTTAAATGTTGTTGTTTTACTCTTGTCCGAGACTCAGATTATCAATTATAAGCCAATATCTATTACATAAAAAAAACTATTTTAAATATTATTACATTTAAAACTATGATGATCATTGTTGAAAAAAATCTTTATTATTATTATTTTAAATTAATTAATTTATTTTAGAAATTACAGTTAACCCACAGTTGTGGCATCATTTTCAACACAACAAACAATTTTGCTCCTAATAATGGTTGGTATTAAACAATGTAAAATGAGGAAAATACTACTTTGTCAAATTTAATTGTGTGTATTTATGATGCATAAAATGCTAGCTATGAAACTAGACTTTGTGAGACAAAAGTGTCTGCCATTTTATTCCATTAATTTTGAAAATGTCATTTCCTCAACAATCATTTCCATCTCACAATGCTATTAATACATAATTTGAGGTGTGTTGGAAATGGCACTGTGGTGACAATGTTCATGACTTTCATAAATTGACAGAATTCTCCTGAAATGCATGTTGTCACATTGGTAGTGGATAAATTAAATCATTTAAGAGGGTTTATTTTCTAAAAGTCTAATGGAGCTGTTAACATTATGGCTTGTGCTGCCATGGTTTTGTTTGTGTGTGGCAACTCGGGCTGTAGCATGCCAATGACATCATTCAGACTGGCGCACAGATTTAGGAGGGAGAAAAAGAGATGGAGTGTTTGATAAAAAGAGCTCTTGAACAGAATTCAACTAGTTTTGTCTCTAGCCAGTTACATCATCAATTTCAGGAAATGATTAACATACATCAAACTTTAACTGTCTGTGGGAATCCCGAGATTTGGGGCAAATCTGTTTTAAATTTAAAAACGGTAAAATGTGTTAAGCAGAGCTGAGAGAATCATTGTAGATGTGTGTTAAAGAATTTCGGCTGATAAATAGTGAAGATGGCTGTCAACCAATATAAACTACACATAGACGTTGCATGAGATAAGACATGTTGTTAGCATGTCTTCAAATAAATCTTATTTATTTCCATCAACAGTCAAAAATGTACAGTCCTTGGGTCTTGATTACATTTAGCCATTTACCTTCTGCCCCATATATCCCATGGTGTTTCTTTAGTACAGTTAAAATTAATATGAACCAAGGCTGTAACCATGTCTTGAACATTGGTGGGAATCTTTTTTTTTTTTTTTTTTTTAAATAAAGCATAAAGAAACAAAACAGTGAACGAAATTGCTGCTAATACAATACTATATCAGGTATGTACAATAACAATTGTAGAAGAAAAAAATAACATTACGATGTCCAGAAATCAATTTCAATAGTACATTAATGTGATAGTTTCATAATACAATATATTGTTAGTTCCGAGATTCTTCAATTTAGTGAATAAATACATAGATCCGCAATGAATGGTTGAATTCCCTAGTGGTAGAATTTTTGTTAACAGAATCAAAGGTTGCGTGTTCTAATCAGCCCTCGCATAGTTTTTTTTTTTTTCCTCATTAAAATCAAAGATGTCCATCAATGGTTGTATATCAAGAGCAGAGACACGTTTGTGTGCATTTTTTTTGTGATTTTACCGGAAAAACAGAACCTCCGCAACGGCGTTAAGCGATCGATTGATGCGCCAGTCTGTGCTGTGAAGACTGTGTGCACGAGCAAAAAGAGAACGTAAACCTCGCCTACTTTTTAATTTGATTGTCCATCTTAATCATTTTGACACTGACAAGCGTTCTTAGATTGCTGAGGCAGACCAGACTGAAAATGTAACTTTTAAACCGTTTTGTCATCCTAACAAAATGCAGAGTGCTGTAATGAAGTGCAGCAGAGCAGTGCAAGAATTTCAAATATTGGGGGGGACAGTTTGGCCATTTCTAATTATTGGGGGGGACTTGTCCCCCTCAATGTCTATGGTGGTTACGGCCCTGATATGAACCATTAATTTCAAGTCTCCCCTCCCTCATCCAGCCTCCACCCTACAAAACAATGAGTTTGTTTGTAGCATAGCACTAGACCTTGATAGATTTTATAATTTTAACTCCAGTCTCTCCCTGATCATGTTCACACAGGCATATGGCCAGGTTCACTCCACCCATAAAAAGGTGGCTGCAGATGGGGAAAGCAGGGAGGAGTCCCTCATTCTGGAGTCGGCATCTAAAGAGGCGTACTATGAGCAGAGAGTGCAGGATCTGCAGACTGACCTACGACAAACAAAAAACACTCTCACCAGCACCCAAGCGGAGAATGAACGTCTGGCCACCCTCGCCCTCGAGCTGAGAGAGGTTTGTGCAGTACAGGGTTTTGTTAAGTGTTTGCAACTTAAATATGTATAAATGTTGTTCACATATTAATGTACTCAACAGCAAAGGTTGCAAGGTTAAATAGACTAATATTAAACTATGTGTCTAATTTGTGGGCAGTTATGGCCTAATGGTTAGAGAGTTGGACTTGTAACCTGAAGGTTGTGGGTTACTGGAAGAGTAAATGAACAGCGCTCTTCCACTCTCATGACCCACAACTGAGTTGCCCTTGAGAAAGGCACCTAACCCCCCAATCGCTCCCTGGGTGCTGCACAAAAAATGTCTGCCCACTGCTCTGGGTGTGTGTGTTCCGAGACGAGGCCACACGTCACTTTTACTAATATCTATGTGTTAATACAAAACCCAACAAACCCAATGACTTATCCCCCCCAGTTATGCTCTATATGTGCATATAGATTGATTGATTGATTTTTCCATAAATGTTTGTTCCATTCTTAAGAACAATGAGATTGTGGAGCTTCAGCGCAGTCGTCTGCGTGATGACATTCGAGAGTACAAGATCCGAGAGTCTCGTCTGCTGCAAGACTACACTGAACTGGAGGAAGAGAACATCAGCCTGCAGAAACAAGTCTCCACCCTTAAACAGGGTCAGGTTAGTAGTATTGACCATTGATCACATTTGGGTGTGGAAGAGTAGCCAAAGCTCAAGATTAATAATCAAAAGGTTGATGGATCCAGTCCCACAAGGAGCAAAACATGCGCCATCACTGTGCAGGCACTTTGGATGAAAGTGTCTGCTCAGTGATGACTACTACTTCCACATAGTTACATGTGTACATGATTTGTTTATCTTAAAATCTTGTATATCTCTGACCTCTTCCAAAGGTGGAGTTTGAGGGACTCAAGCATGAGAATCGGCGTTTGGAAGAGGAAGTACAGTACCTAAACAGCCAGCTAGAGGACGCTGTTCGGTTACGCGAAATAGCCGAGCGTCAGCTAACGGAGGCTCTAGAAACCGTAAAGACCGAGCGGGAGCAGAAAGCAGCGCTTCGAAAAGAATTGACACATCACATGACCCTGGGAGACTCCCTCCTTGCCAGCTCATTGGACGGGCTTAAACTGAGTGCAGACGAACCTAATAACGACGATGCCATTCTGACATTTGAAAATGGATTTGCTAAAGTCAGTGAAGGTAATGATGAAGATAACAGATTGTCTTCACCCAAGAGAGGCGAAAACTTCCGTCCTGCACCAAGTCTGGTGGATGACTTGTTGACTGAGCTGAACATCTCTGAGATCCAGAAACTCAAGCAACAGCTTTTACAGGTATAGCAATCATTGTGTATACTGTTGCAAATGCAGTCCTTTGCACTTGATTGGCTTTTGACTGTTTGGTCAACTTAATTGAAATACTCTACTCTCCTTGTTTGTTTCAAACTGCTAAAAATATAGCATTCTTTCCTTCTATTTCACCTTGCAGGTGGAGCGAGAGAAGGTAGCTCTTCTCACCACTTTACAGGACTCTCAAAAGCAGTTAGAGCATGCTCGCGGAGCATTAGCCGAACAGCAGGAAGCTATGACGAGACTTAGCGATGATTTGGGCGCAATGAGAAGACTGCAGGCAGGCAAGGAGCGGCAGTCGGCACTGGACAGTGAGCGAGAGCGGGACAGTCGAGAGGACAATGATGTGGACTATTATGAGCTGGATATCAATGGGCCAGAGATACTTCGCTGCAAGTATGAGGTAGCCATAGCAGAGGCAGGTGAACTGAGGGGGGAGCTTAAGGGGCTAAAGTCGGAGCATGATGAGGTGAGTGGGACTGAGAAGTTGGGTGTTGTTCAATATTATGTGTTTCGTTAATGGGTTGATGGAACATTGTGTGGCAACATTTTTGTATGATTCTAGATGAAGGCTGAGCATGAGGAGGTACGGGCACGACTGGAGGGACAGGTGCGTGACCTCAGTGTTCAAGTGTCTCAGTTGGAGAGCAGCAGCCGCGCAGACCGCGATCAAGTTGCTCGGTTGGAAAAGGAGCTAAAGGAAGTGAGTGCAGTCGCAGGCGAGACAGAGGGCAGTCTCAGCGTTGCCCAGGATGAACTTGTCGCCTTTAGTGAAGAGCTTGCAAACCTCTACCACCATGTCTGCATGTGCAACAATGAAACCCCGAATCGTGTCATGCTTGATTTCTACAAAGAGGGTAAAGGAAGCAAGACTGAAGGTAAAGATCGGCAGTCTACACTGACGCAAACCAGCGACAGCACAGCCCAGGCACCCCGGTCCAACTCAACTTCTGGGACAGCAGTCAGAGAAGAGCCACGTCCTGAACAAATGGACATCTACAACCTGGTAGCAATAATTCGGGATCAGATCCGCCACTTGCAGAAGGCAGTGGACCGTACCACAGAATTATCCAGGCAAAGAGTTGCTTCTCTAGAGTTGGCCGCAGTGGCAGATAAAGACCAAGCTGCTTGCATGGAGGAGATTTTGAAGCTCAAGTCCCTGCTGAGCACTAAGCGAGAACAGATTGCCACGCTGAGGACTGTGCTCAAGGCCAACAAACAGGTGAGAATAAAAAAGATTAGCTTGGCATGAATGTATACGACGGCAGAATATTGAGCTTGTTGTTGATCATTCAAATGGATTGACTGAGATCTTCTGGTTGCACTTTATTTTACAGTATGTGCACATGTACTTACCTTATATTACCCTGTACTTCCTTAGGTAATTACATGGGTTAAGGTTAGGTTCAGGGTTAGTACCTACGTAGTTATTGCCCAGTTATTGTAATACATGGGGAACAGGACTGTAAAATAAAGTGCTACCAATCTTCTTAGTACTTTTTCTGAACTGTGGTGTGGTTCTGTCCCTCTTTAGACAGCTGAGGTTGCCCTGGCAAACTTGAAGAGCAAATATGAGAATGAAAAGGCCATGGTCACCGAAACCATGATGAAGTTAAGAAACGAGCTGAAGGCTCTTAAAGAAGATGCTGCCACTTTCTCCTCTCTCAGGGCAATGTTCGCCACCAGGTAGTACAAGAACACAACTGAAAGTTGTTTCTCTTCCAGCTTTTTGTCTGGCTCACCTTAAAGGGTAAGTTCACCCAAAAGTGAAAATTATCCCATAATTTATTCACCCTCAAGCCATCCTAGATGTATATGACTTTATTCTTTCAGCCAAACACAGTCGGAGTTATATTAAATAATATCCTGGCTCTTCCAAGCTTTATAATGGGAGTGAATAGTACCATTTTTTGAAGCCCAACAAAGTGCATCCATCCATCATAAAAGTAATCCATTCCATATTTATAAATTTAAAAACTATAATCACTGGTTTTTGGTAACAGTCGTGCTCGAGTCTAGTTTTGACGGAAGCATAAACTCTGACCATGACGTATTGACGAATGCGGCAAATTTTTCTTACAAAAACGGATTGCTTCACTTCAGAAGGCCTTTATTAACCCCCTGGAGTTGTGTGGATTCATTTTATGATGGATGTATGGGATAATTTTCATTTTTGGCTGAACTGTCCTTTTAGCCAAGTAACTCCACCATTATCCCTGCTACTGTCCAGAAAACAATAGGGTTACTTAATTTAGGAACTAAATCTGGTTTACTACATCTCTCTTGTTCTATCTCTCTTTCACTTTTTCTTCTTTAGGTGTGATGAGTATGTAACACAATTAGATGACATGCAGAGGCAGCTGGCTGCAGCAGAAGATGAGAAGAAGACTCTGAACTCCCTCCTGCGTATGGCCATCCAGCAGAAACTGGCCCTCACTCAGCGACTGGAGGATCTGGAGTTTGACCACGAGCAATCCCGAAGAGGATCCGGTGCTGGGCCAGGTGGTCGTGGGAAGGCTCCATCTGGGCGTGGCAGAGGACCCTTGTCTTTTTCCAGCCCCCATGTAAGTCCTAGACTTCCCTGTAAGAACAGGCCGCAACCACACGGCCTCATTGGAAGTCCTGCGGTTTTCTGCAGCGAGAAGTATAAAATTCTGTGTGACGCTGGATCCGATTAACACCTGTGTGTAACTGTCACTCATCAGCATCCTCATACTAACTAACATACCTTATACTGTATGTGTGCTTGGGACAAAACAACACTAGCATGATTATGCTAACAGTTCTGATGGCTTCATTAATACTTGTCTAAAGTTGGGGCTCAGTCCTTCTCCTGTAGATCTACCTGGAGAGAATAGATGTGTTTCTGTTAATGCCATTCTACCTACTAGGGTTATCACGATTACTACAAGGCTTGCCAGTTCACTAAAAAAAAATATTATTCTTGGAGTTTTCCAAAGATTTAATAGGCGAACTCCAATATTTTTTTAATAATATAGAAAGCAGTCTGTAGTGTATGCAAATGTCTGGTATGCATTGACCTACTACATATATGACCAGAGCAAACTGTAATGTACAATGCAATGCATTAGTTCCATTTCCAGTGTATTTGTACTAAAGCAGATACTGTATATTGTGTTGGAACTAAACTACATGAACGTCAATATCTAAGACAATGTCTAGCCATGTTAAAATACATCTACGTCCGTATCTAAATGTGTCTTTTCTGTCTGAACATTTGACCCCAATGTTTCTATTTGAACACAGCCAGCACTGAGAATACTACTGAATGTCATTGAGTTAAACCCAGTTTCACAAAGCTAGTCTGTTAATCTCTGTGTCAGTGGGAATAAATCTGTGTAATCCCAACAGAGACGCACCTTACTGAGCCTTCTGGGAGCTTTGCAATCCAGGTTGCAACCCTAAAGGACGTAATTGATGCTGCATATATTTTTGCTAATAATAATACAAAAATGAAAGGTCTTTTGTTAAAGATGATGTCTAGATTTGTGTAAAGATTTCTTAAAGATGATGTCAGCATAAAACGCATTAACTTTCTCCAAGATGAATTTGAGAAGTTGGTTTCAACTGTGATTTTGTTATCATGTTGTTTCATGTCTTTGTTGATTTTGTTCATACTATTTCATCTAGCCATTCAGCCAGCATAACATACATTGTCCATGTTGTCTTTCACAGTGGTGACTCTGTCTGAACCACTGTAGCATGCATGATCTGCTCTCAGTCTCAACACTTTGTATTAGTTTGCATGTTGTCTGTTGCATGTGAGTCTGCTGTCCATTGCATCAGGAAAAGTGAGTCTTCTGTTTTGCTGTGTACTAATGGGTCTAACTGGTCGTGTTGTTGATGGTAACATTAACTTTGTCTACGTCCATGTGAACTTGACTTATTAGGATATATTATCTTTTTAAGTTACATTTGGATCATTTATGATGTGATAATTCTGATTGTTTTGTTTTTCAATTTTGCAGTAATTTTATTAGCTCTGGAGTTTAGCTGCAAATGGCTTCCTTCACTCTACACTATACGTCCAGAATACACATGCCTGGTTCAATTTTGGAAACAAGAAATTTGTCCCTGGATGTGGCTGCAAGAAAACAAAGGCTCACATGTAAAGCCAACCGGTCTATGTAATCATTATTCTGACTGTTACTGTGGTATTTTTTTCTGCTTTGTTTTTTAATGTAACTGTGCACTTTTAGTGCATTAGTTAATATTATGTAAAAGATGCACATTTCAGTATACTTAGCACATTTTTTTTGTTTTGTTCTTGCAAATTTTATGTATTTAACTGAAAAAAATAATATAAAAACTATTTGTTTGTTTTATAGTATTTTAAGTGCTTAACTGCCAGGTTCTAAGCATATTCCAGGGAGGAAAATGATGTTAAATAGGCCCATATATGTTTCTCGTTCTGTTCTATTCTAACTGAACATTATCTTGCTAGTCAAGTAGTGTAACTCCACTAAAAGAACAACTTGACTTTGACTTGCTCCTGAAAAGATTGGAGTCAATTTTCATAGTGGGTCACAGAAATGTTAAATTCAAGACATTTTATAAAAAACAAAATCAATTCCAAATTGGAATACTTTCTACTTTTGCCAAATACTGCATTAAGGTCAGCATTTTGTATTTTACAATGCAATACATATGTTTTTAGACATTATCTGTTTTGTATAACCCTCTTCTAAGACCTCCTGTGCCTTTTATTGGTTTTTGTTTTCATGAACAATTCTAAGAGCCATAGTCTTCAGTTTTTCGGTCAGTCTCGCTGGACAGTAATTAAACACTCTTTTTGAAAGTCAACTCAGATTGCTTGTTTAGGAGATTTTAAATGTTAGTAAGGACTAGGTGTGTTAAAATCATACATTCCTTTGAGGAAGAAATGATTTCTGTTGGCATTGTTAGTCATTATTTTCCTATGTGTAACCTTTTGTTTGTATTTCAGCAAGCAGAAAACTTTGCCTCAGAACGAACATTTGTGCCATTTCAAATTTAAGACATTGCAAGTTTTAAATGACCTGTTTCCTTTCCTTTTTTTTTTCCTTTTGACTACAAATTAAGTGCAATTTTGTGCTGTTTCTGGAGTGTATGCAATAGTTTTCTATTTGCTGAAAACCGCTTCATCAGCCATGACATAGCTTTGTGTGACATTTTGAGTTTATTTTTACACATTTGTATGGAATGACCTCGCGTGTTTGTTCATATTTATTCATAACCTTGAGTATCGTTCAGTATTAATGACTAGGATTATATGCATTATAACTGGCACATGCGCTGCCTCTCTTTGCATTTCTACTTGAAATCTTACAGGTACAGTGTACTGCATATACTGCATCACCTGTGTTTTTGTTTTGTTTTGTTTTTACAGTACTGATGTCAATGTTGTGCTTTTTTTCTAAACATTTGAGCTTCCCTGTAGTTTATCAAGAGGAACACATTATAGGCCCATGTCTGTCTTAACATTTCTCATTTGACAACGAGCAAAAAAATAAAAAACTAATGTAAAATATTGCATTTGTGTGTAACTTAATGTCTGTATAAATAGATAGTGTATGCTTATACATGTATATGTATATATGTATTAGCTATGTATATATATTATTTATTAATAGGTTATAAATTCTATTTATAAAATACATACGTTTGTGTTTATTATACTTTTCGGTCAACTACTAATATTCAGTTTTGTTTCATCTATGCTACTAAGAGACTCGAATCTATGATTTTATATATAATCTGTATTTTGCGCAAAGTTCCGTATGAAACGTTAACATTTTTCCCATTTTGATCGGAACTTCCGGTAATTTTCACCATGGTCTCCGCCCCTCCAATGCCATGGGCGTTTCCAAAAAAAAGACAACAGAGGGCACTTCAGAATGGGAGGTCAGTCAAACTTTGTTACTGCTGTTTTGTTTGATGTGAACTATAAATATGAACTCTAAATAGTCTTTTTACTGTAAAAAGTGTGCTTAGTAGGATCCCTATACACACTGCTCACAAACTTGAGCTGCTTCGACTAGTTTTGCTTCGACAGTTGTCGTTGCTCGATTACGTGTCTTAAAGTCTACTTTGCTTAAAATGTTGCATTTCAGAAGCCCTATAACCTGTTAATAGTGTCCTACTGAACTTATAAGGCGCATTGTTGGCTAAAAGGCATACAAAACCCTCTATTTACCTCAAAAGTATGTTTGACTGTTGCTCTTGCATTCCCCGTGTCTTTGCTCAATATATTATTCATGAGGTGGCGACACCTTCTGGCCGAAATGTGCACTGCATTCATTTTAATAGAATGGATTATTAAAGTTTTAGTTCATCAAAAAGAAAAATTTACTCTTGCCCATGTTGTTCTAAACCTGTCTGACTTTATTCTTTGTAAATGACAGAGAGCTTCCATGAACAGCTGCAAATAGACAGCTGGTTCCTGAAATCAGACCGACGTCTGGATACAGAATTGGTGGATAAACTCATCCTGCAGCTGAACAGAATCTACCCACAGATCCTGACTGACAAAGAGGCCTCCAAAGTAAGAGCTCCACCTTCTGAAATACAAATGAACTGTTCATTTGTCTTTTAGGCAAGCTCTGTAAAATAATGATAATGATTTTCCCAAACATTAGTTCAGGGATTTGGATGTTCCCACCTGTATCAGGCTGGCGGAGCTGCTGTCTCATCTACAGGAGAAAGGAGAGGAGGCATGTCGAGAGTTTTACCGTGCTCTTCACCTCCACGTGGAAGACGTTTACTTCAGCTTACCCACACGCCTCAAACTCAGAGGTTGGCAGAATCATCATTTTCCATTCATAACCACGTCATTCTTTTAAGGATATTCATTTAGTTTTGCTATACTTTCTTATTCGCAGTGGTTGTAATAAAGTATTTAAGCCTGTTATTAAGCCTCATTTAGGGGCTACACTCACAATCCTCTCGGTGAAATTTTTTTTTTTTCCTTTTTGTAGAGTCTGGTGATCCAATCAGCCCAATCCCGATTCCCACAGAGAGACATGTATTGAATGACCATAGTAAGTGAGCCTTTTCTGTGACCACACACTAGTAAACGCAAATAATTTACATAAATGATGTTCCATCATGTTTTTCTGTCATTGCACAGGTCCGTTTTTCTTCCTCAGTTGTTTCAGTGTGGCTGTAGGAGCAGCTCTGCTGTATTACTATGGTGGTAAGTGCAAAACTTGTCAATATCTTCATACCCACATCAAAACTACATTCCCTAGACTGAAAGTGTCAAAATGTTTTTATCTGCAGAGTCCAAGCAGGTGTCAGGCTCCAGCAGCGCTCTGGGTCTGGCTGCGATGGGTCTTGGTAGAAAAGTGAAAGACGTTCTCATCTGGTACACAGAAGATGGAAAATAATGGATTTTTTGCTGCCTTAAAAAAAAAAAAAAAACACTGCAATCGATTCAGAAATACTCAATTATCCATGTCAAACATATATATAAAAAAATTAATTCAGGTTTTAAAAAATATGTACATACTTTGTATATGTATATTCAGAAATTATTGCAAAATTCCAAAGATTTAATGTTAAGATTTCATGCCTAAATCTGGAATCTCTTGTTACAATTTTAAATATAACAGTATAGTGATATATATATAACCACATAGCATATAGTTATGCATTTGAAGTAACAGCCATTTACATGCAATAACAAGAGCAGGAACTCATTACTATTAAACAAACTCTTTCACACTAAAGTATTCAGTTGAAGTTGACATGCAAAGCTGCTGTTAATATTGCAACACTTATTTTGTTTGTGCATTAAAAACTTATATATTATGTATAGTCAATAACTTTTAATTCTCACAGACTGTTTAAAATTATATTAGTAAAATGTGGACACAAAGGGTTCCACATTTACAAATTCACTACACTATTTAGTACATACAAAACTGGCTACACATGACAAATCATGTAGACACTAAAGACTACAGGTAAATCTGATCTTCAGAGTATTGGGAGTTTGTTACTTTGTAATAAATTTTTTGGGCTAAGGTTTAAACAGATATTTTATTTAAGCATGTTTATATAGCTTACTTTTATACTGGCAGCATGTTTGCACTGGTTTGTGTACTAATAATTGATATTGTCAATTCTTGTGGCCTTGTGTCTGTAGTGTGATTGTAAGACAACTATTTTGTAAATCTGATATTTTCAGCCTAGAAACATTCACAATAATTATCTGAGAAACTGTATTTTTTGTCAGGGTTTAATAAAACTTTTATTAGACTAAATAAAATGATGCTTTAGAAGTATTACTAATGTATTTAGAGATTCATTTCTTGGTCTTGATATACCAAAATTAACACAAGTGGACAAGTTCCAAAAAATAAATGATAGCTAAAAAATGTTTTTATTGATGTCTGAATGAATGTTTTGCCCTTAAATACAGTAGCAGCATCAGCATTTAAGAAGGCCAGTGTGCAATATGAACATAAAGACGACAGTAAGTAGGTCTACAGTTTATCTCTGCACTGAAGTAATGAATAAACGCACTTATTTTTAATTATTTGGTTTTCTTTTATGACACAATACTGTTGTCTAAAAATGAAAAAAACATCTTTGGTCATTTATACAAACGATATCCATATAAAATGTACAGAAAGTTCAAGAAAATTATAAACATTGGATCGTAAATAATCACATATGAAAACACTAAACAACATTAAAATTTAAAAGTCAAAAATATTTGAAAGAAAAAGACATTATGTAGCTCCTAGACAGTAGAGGGCGCTCTTATATCAGTCTTAACTGCGCAGTGTATAGGCTACAAATTCAACAACAACAAAAAAAAGCTCAATATATGATGTTTTTGGTCGGCTAATAAAAGAAAATGTACTATACTTAATATAAATTATATTCATGTGTAGTGAAATTACTGAGTTTTGTGGGAAAAAATCCTTTATGGACAAATTACATAGATTAATAATCAGCTTGAACTGCAAGTACCTTATTTTCAGACCTCGTAAGCAGTTTATCCTTCATTTGTCTTATTCATGCAACAAGACCTCTAAATATGACCTTTGACTAAAACCAAACACAAAGGTGCTGTGCAAGTGAGTTACAGTGTGTTGAACCCATAGACTGGAACTACACATAAATGAATCTATACATTTCCTCCCTATAGGCCGCTAATACAGTGATCGGAGACTAGGCAGTATGAAGGTCACATGATGTGAGGTGTGGTCTTATTGTTCATTTCAGGCTTGAAGGTATCACATGGACCATTGTTTTGTCTTTTCTTTGAGACTTAAATTAAGTCAGAAAGTAATGGTTCTAGGTGAATGTTCCAATTTCACCATCAATGTGCATTATATAATTAAACAATTACCCATATAACAATTATATGTAATTGCAATTTTTCAATTAAATTTGTGTTCATCAGAATTCATGATTCACAAGTTATATTATCTAACCTGTTGTCGCCTCTTTTTTTGGGACTTAAAACAATGTTTCTACATGTAAAACATAAGGCATATTTATATAGAGGCACATTTGAGTATCTCATGATATTTAATTTTTGATAATAAATGTCCAACACTATATATCTGTAGGAAACCCTGACCAGCATTGCCGGTTATGATTTCTTCTCTTCTGGTTTTTGGACGCCAAATGCTGTGATGAAAACATTCACAACTACGATGACAAACACAAGAGCTGTGACGATGTTTTCCAGAAGGTTCAGTATGAAGTGTTTATTTGAGTCATTCAGATTCCACTTCACTGTAGAACAAAAGCATTAAAAGCAGCTCATTATGTAATTCAGAACATTTACATAAAAGAAAAGGCTATTAAACTGATTAACAGCTTATTAAATTAAATGAAAGGGCAAAATATGACAAATTCAGGTCTAGAAATTGATAATTGTATGGTGTCAAAATCTCCAAAATCACACACTTTACTTACTACTCAAGTTCAAAAGAACTTTCATGATTACTGTAAAATGTTCAATATTAAAAATGAAGCCTATTTTCCCCCAATTCCAGCATGATTGTGTTAACAATGGATTCAAGTGGAAAGCACAGAGTTGTGTTTTAGGAAATACCAGACAGTTAATGATTGCTAGAAACTTGAGACTGGTTGCTGTTTAAAGCTGAAAAGAGAGGAAGTAACATTTCTAAAATTATGTCAGAAACTTTTCCTATGATTGAACTTTTTTTTCACACTTATATTTAGGATGATTCATCTGTTCTTACTAAATGGACATAAGTAAAAGTAAAAGTAAAAGCATTTCCGATGGAAAATACCAAAATGTTGCAGGACTGACTTTGACCACCTGATGCAAGCATCATGAAATATTAAATGTATAACAAACTTTCTGCTACTTCTATACTATTAGTACTATTTTAAATGTTTTATTATTTTATTAAGCAGTACTGTATGTATACTGTACACATTAAGGATGTTTTCTGTATGCATAAAATGCTGTTTTTATTAAAACTGACTGACTGTAATCTCCTTTTAAACATTATTATTTGATCAAATGGCCAAATGTTAAAGAAACAGTTCACCCGTTACACCCCTGTGTAACTTTTCTTTCTTAGAAATAGAACTCAAGTGAACAAATATTAAAATTTCGATTTAATACAATGAACTGTAACCAAGATTTTCAAGGCAAGATTTTCACTGAATAATGACTTCAATTTCGATCTTTTCCTCATACAAACTTAACAAATGGTCTCAAAAGACTTAATAATATAGTGTCTAAATTGTACTGACTACTTTTATGATGTTTTAATGTTTCTATTTGTCCTTATATATGATTCCCATTTTATAGTTTAATATAAAATAAATGCTATGTTTCATGCAGTAGAGTTCATATGCAATACAAAGTACGATATGCTACTGGAGTAATGATGATATGTTAGTACTAATAGCAATATGCGTTGTCTTACAGAATTGATCAAAAGCTTTTATCCACCTCATTTTGCAATACGGAAGCGAGCCATTTTCTTTGAATGTGCAAGACTTTCACTTCTTTAGTGTCTATAATTAACTAGTTGAATAACAAAGTGCAGTGAACGGTAAAACTACTTGCGTTACAAATCAGTGTGTTTACGATTATGATAATGAAATTAAAACAACATCATAAATCATAAATCAGCATAGCAGAGCGATTTTGTACAGGTCAAATAACTGGAAGCGAATGACACTGGAAGGCAGACACATTCAAGTTCCAAATGCCTGCTCTTTTGTTAAAAATAAGGTGCATATCCAGTCCTGTATTAATTCATTCTTGTCTCTATATTTTGTAGCCTGAAGAACATGGGTTCTCTGCTTGGATGAGCTTCTCTTACCTATGAAGATGAGCAAGATCCCCACGATGATCTGTAAGATGAGGGAGATGCTGATGAGGCTGATAATAGGAATGTAGAAGGAGAACGTAGGTCCCAACTCCAGGACGGTCTTCAGCTGGGATGCGTTAGCCATCAGCAGCGCTACATCCAGCATGCTCTCCGCTGCACTCTTCTTATTGGCGTAATGGTTCATGTTAAGTTGGGTGCTTCTTGACCAGTGGCCCTGCCGAGGATGCTGAACACAACCATTAAAATCAACACATGATTATTACATCCATAAGGTAATGGATCATGCAATGTTTACAGAGGAAGATGGGCAAAATATTCTGCAATATGTTTGCAAACAGTGTTATTTATATACTATTAATATTTTTGCCAATATTTTCAACTGGCTTTTATTTTTATATATTTTTATTTTTAGTTACAGCTGCTATCCATAACTTTTTTTTGGTTAAAAATGATCTAAAATCAGTTTTTGAGCATGTACCATAACCAGCCAGTGTTCAAAACTATCTCCTTACCTTAGCCCAATTCACAACGGTAAGCTTGTAATAATGTTTTATAATTAGGGCAGTACTGATGAGTTTTCGCGGGAAATTCGAGCGTGTTGCCATTCGTCTTTGTGTCATTGCGTCACGTCTGTTTACATAAAGAAAGAGTCCCAGCTAGTAGGCTATATGCATGTGAGGCAGATCATTTATAGCCTTTTCTCACAGCAGCTGTAATAATTAAACTTATCATTTTGATGGCGGATTGTATGGTATGACAAATTAACGTTAGTGATTAGACTGTACAGAAATTGAAATCTACAGGTAACGCTAATACACACTAAATACACATAGTCACGCAATGCTGATGTTGTTAACATTAACCATTTGAGAACAAAATATAACAATAATAATAATTTGCCGGGTTTGACGTGATATGAGCTAAGCGATCGTTAGATTTAATCACCATTGGTAGCGCGATTTACTGTAATGCTTTTATTTCCTCATTCAAGACTAAAAGTGGC
The DNA here is from genome assembly GCA_037950665.1 of Hypophthalmichthys nobilis. Classification (NCBI taxonomy): domain Eukaryota; kingdom Metazoa; phylum Chordata; class Actinopteri; order Cypriniformes; family Xenocyprididae; genus Hypophthalmichthys; species Hypophthalmichthys nobilis. The sequence goes on from CM075487.1 coordinate 23,821,547, forward strand.
AGACGTTACTTACTTGTTCATATGAAAAATCCTTACTTTGGTCATACTTCAAGACTACAATCTGTGATTCCGAAGTACAGTATCCACAATGGTGCGGTGACTGACAGCAAACATTAGATTCATCCGCGCTGAGGAACCGTGCCGAGGAACAACGCATGTAAAAATAATAATTCTGCAAACAACTGCAATTGCAGGTTTCAAACAGAGATGGCGACAAAGAGGCAAAATTATGGACTGCAGCTTTAAATTTGTGCTGTTTATTATATTAATATTTCAGTTTTAGTTTTTATTTATTTCCATTTTCCCATTTATTTACAGTAATTTTAGTGCTTCAACTTTAACTACTTATTTCAGTTCACTTCCAATGCAAGGTAATATTTCTAATTTTTATTTACTTTGTTTTTCATCTTATATTTATAATTTACTTATTTTTTTCAGTATTTTTTAGTTAATGATATTGACCCTGTTTGCAGACAGTTTATTATGATTTACCCAAGTGGGAAAAGGATCCTTTTTGGAACAACAACCAGATTTTAGGGTTTGGGTTATTAAACATTATTATCAAATTATGTTGCTTATATTTTTCTCTGATTTAAGGGGTAGGTTAAGGGTTAAAACTATGACTGAGTACCATGATTTTGATTAAGCAACATGCCCCTACTTGGGTAGATCGCCGTATGTTTAATTCGATTATGGCTCTTGGAGAATTACAATTTGCATAGAATTTGACTTCTGCAAAATGGTTCTTTCTCCCCAGCAATTACCCCATCTTTTCTTTAGATGGATTGGACATATGGGTCATCTACGGTCATATTGCTCAGTTTTAGAAGGAACTGAAAGTCACTTGTTTTTTTCTCTTTAGGATAGAGATGTTTGTGGTGTGCATGAAAGGAAGGGGTGAGTGGTTAGTTGACCCTGACATGATTTCCTTCCTTTTGTTTTAAACACATCTGTAGTTTGGGTCATTAGGGCTACAGAAACCTCTGCACCACAGAAACTTATCAAATGTCAAATTAATTTCCCTAAAGTTTTCATTCCAGTAGAATTTTCTATTTATGACTGATCTTTAAATGAAAGCTTAAGAATTCTTATCCAGTTAAAGCTGATTTTAGTAGATTAGAATTCCTCACTGCGATGTTCTGAAAACAACTGCACTTTGAAGCAATAGTCACTGGACTAACTGGTCACATTAACAAGATACAAATAATAAGTGTTGCAAAAGTTCTATTATTATTGCCTAGAACTATTATTTAAAAAAAAACACATTTGATCTTCTAGTGAAAACAATCGACTTCTCTCTGGTGCCGTATGCCCGACTTCTCCAATCATTTAATCCACTTAAATCCCGCCCCTCCACAATTGAATACTTTCTTTTTTCAACTCAACACCCACATCTCAAAATCCAATCAACAACTGCTGAATAGAACCAAGTCTCCATCCTACATTTTTTTATAATGCATTTCATGGTACAGCACAATATGGAAGAAAAGATCTGTTGCAACTTCTATTTTACTGCGATTTTAACAGTAGTAAAAAACAGCCTATTAGGCTGCTCTCAGACTGCACGCAAAAGTGGCCCAAATCCAATTTTTTTTTGCTCATATGTGACTCAGATCTGTTTTTTTACAGTGTGAACAGCACAAACCACATGGAATCTGATATTTTCGATTCCGATTTTGCCACTTCCATATGTGATCCTAAATCAGATAGAGGTTGAGAGAATGACTCCCATCAGCACAGAATTGTGACGAATGTTGATCTAGAGTTCCAACCCTGCTCCAACACACCTGTCTGTAATTATCAAGCAGCCCTGAACACCATGATTAGCTGGTTCAGGTGTGTTTGATTCGGGTTGGAGCTAAAATCAGCAGGGCGGTAGCCCTCCAGGACCAGGGTTGGACACCCCTGATCTAGAGTGACGTAAAAGTTGCATAAATTTCAATATGATTGTTCAGACTGAGGTCGTATCTGATTTAGGACTACATATCAGAATTGAAAAAATCATATTCCATGTGGTTTGTGCTGTTCACACTGTTATGAGAAAAACAGATCTGAGTCGCATTGGATTTCAAATAGGATTTGGCCCACTTTTGCTTGCAGTCTCAACTTAGCCAAAGGCATTGCTGTACATAGCATATTGCTTTTATTAAATGGTGGCAATGAAAAAAAACAAAGGACACCAATGTTATCATTTATTAATAATAATCGTTATCAGAACCGGAAATCTATTTGACAAGATTTCTAGAAATCTATGGGCCAGATTCACTAACAGCTTGCACCAGTGCAAACCCACTTTTGGCGTTAAAAAACTACTGTCTGGATTTACTACAGACACGCAGTGAAAAATTAGCGCTGAAAAGGCATGGACGCGGTTATTTTTGACCATATTGCATATGCATTTGTAGGAGTTTCCCTTTCAGACGCAAAATTTATGGGAGGAGAGTATTCAAATGAATCATGCAAGGTGATTTACTAAGGTTTGCGCTAGTCACTTTACTGGTATTATTTACCGCACAAAAAGAGCATGTCTTAAACCAGACGCTAAGTTGTGCTGCTCTTGGTAGATTGTGTTGGTCATTATTGAAATGATCCGGCTGTGTCTGTGTTCTTTAATAATTTGCGCAGAACTTTCCACTCCCATCTGCACTTTTTTGGAATTGCGCTCTTACACTAATTTGCCCTGTTTAGTAAGTCTGGCCTTACGTCTTCTGTATTCAAATTTCAGTAGTTTGGAGTTGTATTGAATTCTTAATGAATTTAGAGTAATACACTTTTGAGTAATTTGAGTTTTTGTAGTCCATGAGTTGTCGAACTCACATTGTACTTTTGCTGCAGATGAAAAAGCTAACGGTCATGTGATCCGTGAGATTTACCTTTCTAAGAATACTAAGAGGAAGAGCTCTGTATGCCTTTCACTAATGTGGCTCTGTGAACACAAAAGCATTATTCTTCTCTATTACGGGGAAGGAGAGGTCAGGCTGCAGGTGTGAGCATGCTCTGATGTCCTTTTTGTTTCACATTATTACATCTGCTTTGTGTAACTCGACTTTCACCAGCCTGTCAGCAAACTTAAGTGTTTGTGTTAAAGTGTTAAGTCTTAAGTGTTAACCAAAAATGTAAGAAAAAATGCCAGACTAAGTATATGAGATGGCAGAAAATGTCTCATCGTTGGATAAGACTGACTGCATATACCCAAACATTCTCCAGACTTTTCATTGGAGGGCTGGACAGGTGTTGACTTTGGGTATGGTTCAGTCCAGCTGCTCAACAGAAAGACTCTTGTGCCTACGCTGAGAGTGCAAAGAAAGAAAAACCCCCTCTTTTCATGACACCATTAAAAGATGTTGACACCCTTCCTGTAGAAAACTGAACCAATAATATAGAAGTAACAGCCTGGGGTCTCTTCCTCTTTCTCTGTCCTGCTATGGATATATGCAGCTCTGTTAAAAAACTAAAAGATTATGTAAGATGTTAAACCAGACATGACAGAAAAGTTCTTCTGGCTACACTTAAATTAAACAAATGCATACACATAACTAAAGCTATCATAAACATAAAGACATTGCAACCCTGGCAGATTATAATGATTACATGGGCTGCCTAAGTTCAGCACTTTTCAAAACCCTTTTCATAGTTTCTAATGTTAATATGCTATATATGTAATATATTCATTCTGTAACTATTATTGAAAATTAATGCACAGCTGAGGTGTTAAAAACCAATTTGCATATATTTTAAAAAGTTATTAATTGGAGTTATGGACACATGTATGTGTTTAGAACCACTTCACTATGTCACATGAAGCATCTTGCTTAAAACAGCACAGCTGCCGTTATTAATTCAGAAACAATGTGGGAAAGTGATATGTGACTGTAATGCGATCAAATATCCTAGAACTACAGTACTTCAGAATTATATTTTTATCCTTTAACTGTGCTCATTCCTTCATGTGTTGAATGTAATTTCTTTTTTTCTTCTTTGCAGGTAGGACCTGTGGCACTAGAATTAGAATCAGTGGTGCAGTTGACCATAATATTACTCAAATATTACATCATACCAAAGGTGGAGGCGTCTTTTCCACTTGGCATTGCAATTAGCCACATAGAAATCACTGTCCTTTCAGTCTGCCTAAACACACAATATCTTAAACATTGGTGTTGCCCACAGGAATGATGATATGTTTGATTTTGTGTCTCAGGATGTTTATTGGATGAAAAAACCACTGGGAGTAAGATGTTGCTCTAGCCTTTTCTAACCACTCCACATCCACCACTTTTCAATGCAAACATTAATGGAAGTGTAAGAACAACACATTAAAATTCTTTAAAAAGTTTAAATTAGTGAAAAGCATTAATTAATTGTAACATTAGAGACTTCGAATGAGAAATGGTGATCTGTCACAGCACTTAAAATACTCACTTATATATATATATATATATATATATAATGGACAAACCCAGCGGTTGGGTTAAATATTTGCACAACCTGCTGGGCAGTTTTATTTAACCCAACTATTGTTTAAAAATTACTATATGGCTGGCTTAAAATGAACCCAAAATAGGTTGGAAATGAAAAATCAGACACAATTACTAGCAACAATAATAATCAAAATGTGAACATTTATTAATAAGCAATTTTAATAAATGTTTAATTATTATTCATTAAACTTATGAATAAATGTTTATTTATTAAATATATAAATAAATGTTAATGTCCATTTTAAGCCAGCAATACAGTAATTTTTAAACAATAGTTGAGTTAAATTAACTACCCAGCAGGTTGGGCAAACATTTAACCTAACCGCTGGGTTAAAACAACCCATTCGCTGGGTTTGCCCATTTTCAACCCAACATTTTTTAGAGTGTGTATATATATATATACATAAACAGAATATATATAATAATAATAAATATCGAGGGAAGTGTTCACACTCAGAATTTCGTTCGCAAACCATCTCATTAAAGTTACACTTTAAAAAATGCTGGGTTAAAAATAACCCAAGTTGGGTTAAATATGGACACTCCCAGCAATTGGGTTGTTTTGACCAACCTGCTGGGTAGTTTTATTTAACTCAACTATTGTTTAAAAATTACTATATTGCTCACTTAAAATGAACCCCAAATAGGTTGGAAATTAACATTTATTAATGTTTAATAAATGAACATTTATTACATTGCTTATTAATAAATGTTCACCTTTTGATTATAACCGTTTCCTCTATATGTATGATTTGGGTTCATTTTAAGACAGCCATATAGTATTTTTTAATCAGTAGTTGAGTTAAATAACACTACCCAGCAGGTTGGTCAAACATCTAACCCAACCACTGGGTCAAAACAACCCAATCGCTGGGTTTCTCCATATTTAACCCAACTTGGGTTGTTTTTAACCCAGCATTTTTTGTATGTGTAATTATCACTTGTAACTGAAGTGACTTAAGTTGCATGTTGTGTTATTTTGTTAATATTTAGACTATATAATTATTTTCGTGTCATGTGCAACAGTTATAGTGTGTTTGTGTAGACAAGGCTGTACATTGCATTTTATACCGCGTTTTAAATGCGAGTTATTTATGTATCGCCTCAACTGACAGAGTTTATTAGTGTCTTTCAAAGCCTATTGTTGAGGGTTACACGGCTCGGTGATCTCATCAGTCTGGACGCGGTGGAGCCGAACACTATAGCAATGAATAAGAGGTTTGTTCCTAAACTTTAAACCGCTTTTGTGCCGCGTAAGGTTTCATGTTGACCAGCGACTCGTTCTGACACTTAAAACCTTCCGTTACTGGAAACAAACATCCCGGACAGTCGAAAGCAACTTCGAAGATCTGTAATTATATAAGATTTACCCAGCGGGACACACCATAACATCTCTTCAGTTAGACTCATCCATTCAAGTGCTTTCATAGCATTACAGTATGGACGAGGAAAATGAGCAGCCTTGTTCCTATAGTGATCTTCAAAAACACAGAAACGAAAAAACTCTTTGACATAAGAGTGTTATTTAGTCACTGTATTTTTGTTTAACCCGATTGGATTTCATAGACACGAATAGGTTAAACTTTCACACTAACATCCCATTGGCGGGTACGTTTGTGATCGTTTTGAATTGTATTGATCTGTTCAGAATCACTCACCTCTCCCGATTCACCTCTGCTAGCACCTCCATTCAATTCTATCTCTTCTGAAGCCATAATCCTTCCTTTGATTATATCTAACAGTCCGTAAATAGCTGGGTTTCAGCGTATTTGTGGTGCATTATGATCTCATGGTCGATGAAAGGAAAAGGGCTGGACAAACGACTGCCAATCACAGCAGTAGAGATCAGATTCATTCTGTTGAGTCGGATCTTTTCAATCATTTAGTTGAATCGATTCATAAGCATTTTACTAAACGAACAAAAACGTTTTCAGCTGAAAGATGTAAATGAATTTTAGCAGCGTTTAATGTAAATGCAAAATATATTTGTTAGTTTCTAAATGTTGATTGTTTACAAGCAGGATCATGGCTGCAACAAAATACACAATTATTAATAGAAAAAACGTAATAAACAGTAATATGTGCTATATATCAGAAATGTTTAGAGTGCATAAAATGCCATTTCTGGATATAGGGCCCAGTCTTTCATACGGTTCTTTTAAATGAATTGTTCGAAAGAACCGATTCTCGGAGTTCAAATCACTACAGTGCAGGCTCGATACTTTGTCAACAAAGTTAGCCGCCGATTGCTGACAATCTAATACCAAAGTTCGTGCTCTTATCAGTGTAGAACTTATTAGTAGTATAATAGGCCTGTTTGCAACATTCTAAGTTGTGGAGTCCTAATAGCCTATTCCATTTAGAGATGTGTTGGACATGACTCTGTGAGCCCAAAAACGGGCACTGACCTTCAGATCGTTGATTCGGTGCCAAAAGATATGCAAAAGCGGGGGAAAAGATGTAACCGGACATCTGTGTTTGTGCTGCCATCTAGTGGTGTTTGAAACACACCCATTACTCATAATGTATTGGTTGCTCAAAAATGTAGTTTAATAATAATTCTAATTCTCAATATTATTACAATTAATAATATTAGCTATATTGTTGTTGTTGTTAGCTACATGGTGTAAGTATTCATATTAAAATCCAAAGACATTTCTCCTTCTGACTTAAGTCTGACTTCACAAGTTCACTCTGATAACTTAACAGATTTTGTGCAAGCAAAGTTCGTTGATTTAGGGTGCTGTCTATGACTAAACGGAAGTTAGCAGTTATAAAAAGTTGTTGAATTCGGCAACACCTATACAAGAGTAATCAGTCAGAAATGGCAAGTTGCCACGGAATATCCATCCATTCCTTCTATCCTTGGAGACTCTTGCAGGTAAAAAAAAAAAAAAAAAAAAGTTGTAGCATCAAGCAATATCTAATGAGTCATATCACAGTTTAAAAAAGTGGTCGTCATGCATCACTAGCTATATTTCAGCTACAATTCATACTATTACTGTGACTGTTTTTTAAAAAAATACTTATTCTGCAGTAATTTTTTTGACTGTAAATAAATGTATTTGTGTTATTTGAATGTAATTTAACAAAGTAATATGATTACATACTTAATATACATTACAAGTAATGTATGTTACTTGTGATGCATTACTTTACTTGTTACATCAAAAAGTAATCTCATTACGTAATGCACGTTACTTGTAATGCATTACTTTACTTGTAACATCGAAAAAGTAATCTGATTCCGTAATGCCTTAAATGTAATGCGTTACTTTACTCCTTACATCAAAAAGTAATCTGATTACGTAATGCATGTTACTTGTAATGCATTACTCGTAACATTGAAAAGTAATCTGATTACGCAATGCATGTTACTTGTAATGCGTCACTTTACTCAATACATCAAAAGTAATCTGATTACGTAATGCACATTACTTGGAATGCGTTACTTTACTCCTTACATTAAAAAGTAATCTGAATACGCAATGCACTTTGCTTTTAATGCATTACTTTACCCGATATTAAAAAAATAATCTGATTACATAATGCACGTTACTTGTAATGCATTACTCGTAACATTGAAAAAGTAATCTGATTACGTAATGCATGTTACATGTAATGCGTTACTTTACTGCTTACATCAAAAAGTAATCTGATTACTTAATGCATGTTACTTGTAATGCATTACTCGTAACATTTAAAAGTAATCTGATTACGTATTGCATGTTACATGTAATGCGTTACTTTACTCCTTACATAAAAAAGTAATCTAAATACGCAATGCATGTTACTTGTAATGCATTACTCGTAACATCGAAAAAGTAATCTGATTATGTAATACGTTACATGTAATGCGTTACTTTACTCCTTACATCAAAAAGTAATCTGATTACGTAATGCATGTTACTTGTAATGCATTACTCGTAACATCGAAAAAGTAATCTGATTATGTATTGCATGTTACATGTAATGCGTTACTTTACTCCTTACATCAAAAAGTAATCTGATTACGCAATGCATGTTACTTGTAATGCGTCACTTTACTCGATACATCAAAAAAGTAATCTGATTATGTTATGCATATTACTTGTAATGCATTATTCTAACACTGCTCATTTCAGATGAGATTAAAAACACCTACTAGCTACTACTACCTAACTAACAAATAGGTTTTCTCAGAGGAGAGCTATGTTAGAAATGTGTCCATCTTGAACATAATCAGAATTATCAGCTAATAAGGGTAAATCAACATAATCCGGTAGACTGGAGGGAGCATGAGCGTTTTCTACATAATCTGACTTGGGTTTCCACAGTTGTACCTTCAGTTGTAGAGATCTCTGATGGAATCCCGTCCTCATGTTCTGATATCAGATACATGAAGTTATTATTATGTTTAATACAGTATCTCTTCAGTTAAAACCATAAATGCATACTGTCCACTCAAGTGGACATCGAAAATCTCTTTAAAAAATGTGTAAAAAAAATTAATTTCAAATCTTGTTTTTCATGCTCTAAGAGCAATAAAAACATAAGGGAAAAAATCCTGTCTGAGGTTATAATTCATGCATGAAAGGGTTAAATTGGCTATATAAGAGTTTTCTCTCTGCTTCTATATTTTCTGTACTGTATCTTTTGTATCTGAATAATCTTTAATTAAACTATTGTAAAACACCTTTTTAGAGTTTTCCTTTTTAATTTTTTTCAGTAGGCTATTCGTGGAATGTGCCTACTATCTTGGGACAGAGCAGAATAATTTAATTGTAGTTTAAGAGAGAACACTGACAACAGTTCAATGTGTCAAGTTCTTAAAGTACAGACTCATGACAGACTAATTAATTGCATTAGCCTATTACCGAAAAAGTGCAGTTTCTATAAATACCTTAGGCGATGTGTAGGATTTCTGACCCTCACTGCACATCTGTCTTTTAAAATCTCTAAATGATAAAGATTATCCTTTTACTGTATAATAATTCGTCCATACACTTTCAATTATTAAACAGAGACAAAAAGTGATTTTGTCTACAATACAGGCCTGAATAGAACACATTTTTCAGTCTAAATTCACTTTGAGTAGTCTATATATATATCCATATTTGCCTCTAACCTCAAGCACAAAAAGTGCTGTTGTTACAACCTACCCCATTACTGGAGTGAGTTGTTACACTAATGGAATACATTAACATTTTTCATTTTATCCCACATCTTATAAAAACTGTCATTACTGTACAACTTTTACAGTCAAATCAGAAAGGTGTCGAGGATGTTTAATTCACCCCTGTAACATTTCTAACTGGTTAAAAGATGCTGTTGCAACTCAGCTAATGTAAACGGTACTGTACATGTTACTGCAGAGGGAATAAACACAGCTTTCTCCAGTAGGTGGAACATTCAGCAAGAGAGGACGAAGAGGAGGGGAGGGCTGAGAGAATAAAAAAAGCATCGTCATACAACATTCATTCATTCACATTAAATATTCAGCAGTCTTAACCAAGTCACATGGCGAGAATAGGGGATATATTAAGCATACTAGTAAAGAGATGTTGTATGCAAAGTTGCTATAAACTATTTCAAACTTAGTTATACGATCATATTAGTTCAGTTATATCTGACGATTAGTTTTGTGTCTGCAGGACAGTGACGTGCCCTGTTCCGTCCTTCAATCGAGCTAATGGTCACGTCACGTTGGTTTGGGCGGACCCAGCGTTCCGTGTGGTCCACGACGACCCGTGTAGAGGAGGATAAGGGTACCGCCTAAAAACAGACGCTTTTATTGGACACGCAATGTGTTGCTAGGCGCTGCAGGATGTCCGTAACAGCGCATCAGCACTGTAAGAGAAGCTAACTATGAATGCTATAACATAACGAGGGAGGAATCTTTAGGGAGGTGTCGGTGCCGTATTATCCGAGATGAGGAGAGCATTGCCGCAGTGAGCAAATAATCTCATCAACGGGCTATGGATTTCATGTCCCTTACAGACGCTGACATTTATTAAGAAGCAAGGGTACTCAGGTTTGAAGCGGCTATGTGGTTGCTTGGTGAAAGTATATGTCTGAGAGATCATTCATTAAAATCTTTTTTCAAGGGACAGCTACGCACTTTATAGGCGGATTAAACAACGTGACAACCTCTGTCAGCTGCCCAGCATGGTGAGTTAGATACTGATATTAGTTTCACATTGAGTAAAATTGTTTTATACCTTTAAAGTATATTTGTGGCATGAATTTCTGATTTAAGGGAGCTTGCCTTGTACTTGAAACATAAGTTAATGCCATTAGTAACTATATATTTTTTTGTTTTGCTCTTTTAACTAATTGTATAAATATTTGATTATAATTAATATTAGCTATTATATGTAAACGAGGAGTCTGGCAGTCGGTCCTCAAAGGATGCCGAACTGCGTCAGTACAGACTGGCATTGCAGGTATGGCAAACCGTTTTAACATTTATTCCTTTAAAACTAACTAGTGTCTATTCTGTTTCTAGTTCTTATTTTGTTTATTACTAGTGCAATAGAAAATAGTATATTTTCAGTTTCACTATTTACTATTCACTAATTGTTACTAGTACCATTTCAAATCTAAGAATTTTTATATAAAATAACTAGCCATTCTGACTACTCACTGTATGGCAAGTAAAAAAGCTATTTTAACCGGTGAGATTAGAAATGTTACTAGTAACGAATGAGATTTGAAATTTTTTATTGATATTTTTGTTATGTAAATATGAACTAGTATATAATTATAATTATATACTAGTAAATATTGTGATAGTGTTCTCGCAGCTAGAAAAAGAATAAGTGCTAGCGTGTAATGGAAAATTTGGCAACTAAATAGATACTTGTGATTTCTGGGATAAGTGAAATTAAAATTGAATCAGATACTAGTCATTATTGAATTATTTACTAGTAGGGACATGCTAGGAACACAAAAATAGATTCTTGTTAAAGGAATAAATGTTAAAACTACTTGCCATACTGCAGGTGCATTCATTCAAGGATGTCCACACAAATGGCTGAAAGTCACAGATGAGTGTCCAGCGATTCACTGGTCATGGAAAACCTGACTGGATCCAACTCTGAGCCGCAGCCCGTGGGCTTCACAGTTTCTTCTGTCCCCTCAAAAAAGACTGGAATTTATGAAAATGGTCACGAACATCCCTCTCATACGGACCCCTCAGTTGCAGCACACAGAGGGGCCAGCGATCCAACTACATACCCACTATTAGATTACAGAGGCCTGGTCCGGCAGCGATTTATACGCAGAAGTTTGTGGTTCTCTGAGTCAGAGGATCAAGAACTGGAGGTTTCAGAGTGCGACACCACCAGCAGTCCCGTTAAAAGTGCACATATTGTGGTCCAGAGGAGTTTTAATGTGGAGAGTCAGGTGGGACAGGGAGATGGTGTAAATGAGAACCTCAGCAAAGAGCCAGAGACAAGTGAGGCTGAGGAAAAACATGATGCTGAACCATCTGAAACTTCCAAGAGCTTTGAGAAAGCTGGGAGTGACGAGAATGAAGAAGAGGCCGAAATGAAGGCAGTGTCCACCTCTCCTAGTGGACGCTTTCTTAAGTTTGATATTGAGCTTGGCAGAGGGTCCTTCAAAACAGTCTATAAGGGCCTGGACACTGAGACATGGGTGGAGGTGGCCTGGTGTGAACTTCAGGTGAGCAAAAAAGCAATTACAACAGATACACATTCTCAATTTTAACCACTGGCATTTCAATTATTGCAATGTTTACATAGTAGGGCTCCTGTTGGCCTCCTCTCAGTTTTTTTCATGAAGGCTTTTTCTTTGGTCTTCCTAGATTTGTCGATACATTGTATTTAGCATTCACTGTAGATTAAAAAGTGTGGGATAACCAACAGATCCACTTAATTTGTTGGGTGCAATGACTTGGCCAAGCTCTAGATTTGTAGAACATCAATGACCTAGAAGTAAAAACTGAACTGTAGTTTGTTTAAATTTGTTAATAACAACAAAGACTATATTTTTCTGATTGATACTGTTGCCATTCTTGTTTGCCGGGTCATCTGATATGGCTTCTTCCTTTTATCAGCACAATTGATTGTAAAATGGGGAGATTGAATCACCATGACCACTTCTATATCAGATTTCCTATGTTAAATAGTGTTTCCGTGTTGTCTAGAATCATTTGAGGTTCAGCTGAGTTCAACTAAGAATGCTGAGCATTAAAAAAAATTTCTGAAATATTTAGAAAGCCCTTTTATGTTGAGTAAGAGAGTGATTTTGACTGCGCCGTAATACCTCCTGCAAACAGCTTTGTGCTGCTTCTAGCCAGTGCTAAAATGTTTCATATATCTCAGAACTCACTCAAATATCCCAGTAGACATTTACAGTAGAAATGATGTAGGGTGTGGGCACAAACAAACTCTGGAGAGCAGCAGTGCACATCCCTGGAGGATCAGTCCCCTCTGCATAGGGGTCATGTGACAAAGTCTAGTCATGTGAACTTACCTGCTGATATGATGCAACTGCAGATATCACAGTTTCTCATACTATTCTCCTTCTCTCTCTTTCTCTTTCTATACACACACACACACACACATATATATATGTGTGTGTATATATATACTTGACATAAAACATTTGCCCTTTATAAAATAATCCTACTACTTTTTATTGTACACAATCTACATGCTCTTTCATTGAGAAATACTTTACTTGCTAAGCTTATTTTCATTTTGAGTAAAAAAGACAAATTCTGCATTCACTGTCCATGGGAGGATGACTAGGCAGTTATGATCTCTGGAGTTCTGATGTTATACATGAGGATGGTGAGCGGTAGAACAGTATTATAAGAAAGGGGACTCCCTTTCAGACTATAGAGTAATATTTGTAGGATTTTTGCTTTGTTTCTCTAAATGAGTGACTGCGTTTTTCTATTTTATTTAATCTGAAAGTGTTACTGTATGTACTACTACAGCCATTGTTTGAAGCATATTGTCAGTTTTGGTTAGGATTCATCCTGCTTATGAATCTTAAAATCACATGGATGGAATTAGGGAAGCATATAGTTAGTCTGCTCTGTGCATAGCAGCCTCAGCAAGCCAAAAATTGCTGAGGCTCCCAAATTTGCAAGGAGAGAGGAGAGCGAGCAAGGAAGAGACAGAAGAACAGGTCAGATGAGGTGAAGATGGCTGTGTACTAAGGGACCATGGCTACCCTCACATCAAGCAGTAGCGTTCTCAAGACAATATATTCCTAATGGACCATTTTATGTACAGCTGAACGCCCAACCTGATTTATCCTTCATTTGTCTGATAGGGCTGCATCAGGAGCTGAAAGTATGCATGAACAAAACTGTTCAACTGAGTCTTCATCCAAGACACATATCAGGAAAAGATCTTAGTGCCACACCCTGGCCATGCATAAAAGCAAAAAGCTTTTGTGAGAGCTTTTGATTTAGCACACCTCTGAAAATTATCAATATCACAGTGTTTAATTTGCTTTTAAATTATATTAGAAATGTAATGAAAGTTTGGGATAATATTATTAAGTAGGCCTATTTAACTATAAAATTCTATTTCACGGCATTGCATATAAATTGCTTCTGTTTGTTCTTATTTGTAAGTCACTATGATTGAAACAACCTAGGAATCTGGTAACATGTTTGGTCTGAAATGCTTGTAGACTATATATTAAATTGGATGGAAAATTAAGAATAGGGGGAGGTCGAATGAAATATTTGACTCTCTGTGTGTCCCTGAGTTCATGTGAGGTGTTAGATGGCGCAGTGTGGGGGTGAGTCTCAGAGGTTTTATGGGGTTGCACATTGCTTGATTGTGAGGGACAGAGATGTTACAGATACTCCCTGTCAGCGTTTAGCAAATTTAGAAGCAGGAAGAGGGCAGACGCAAAGGTATTGATTTGGTCAGCTTCTTGACCATAGATGCACGCCAGAATGTGATACACTAATGACTCTGTAACTGTAGCATTTTCAAGCCTAGCACAACTGCTGTACACACTAGTTTGAGCCTCTCTAACACTATAAAGTTAATTTTATTTTACACTGAATAAAAAGACTTTGGTCAATTTCATGTTGTTTCAGTTCTAATCAGTTTGACAAACCCCAATACAAAATGTTTGGTGAGTTTTTTTGTATTATGCTGTTTGTGTTAATTATATTTTCTGCATTGTAGTCCATATCAAAGGGCTACAATATGTTAATCACACATCTCTCACAATGAGGAGCATGCATATTTTGCCTTTCATGCTGCATCAATATGCTTTAATAACTGTAGTTTAGTTGTTGTTTTTTAATCTCTTGCCTGAGTTTGATCTTCTTCTTGACTTTCTTAGTCATATTATGTTCAGATGTATTATCCCCAGCCCCACAACCACAAAAAACTCAGAAATACAATAAAACAGATATATTGTCTATCCTTAGAAAGCTGTTACAGGGAATGTGCGCTTTAAATCAATAAAGATTGACCTAAATGTCTTCAGAGAGCACGTCTTCCACTGGTCAAGAGTTATTTCATATAGCTGTCTTTTCTCTGAGAGGATAACTGAGTTTTCAGTGTGGCAGTTTGGTAAATTCAGTTCAGTAAACCAACCTCTTGTTACAATTATTACCATTGCAGTTTGTTTAGCAGTCCATCTCTCTTCCCACCTGTTCATCTGCCTCTCTCACTTTTCTCCTGCCATATACCTGGAACCTCAAACACCAATGCCTGAATCTTGCCGTTCCAGGATCGTAAGCTGTCCAAGGTGGAACGTCAGAGGTTTAAAGAGGAGGCAGAAATGCTAAAAGGTCTTCAGCATCCAAACATTGTGCGCTTCTATGACTTCTGGGAATCTCCTCTTAAGGGGAAGAAGTGCATTGTTTTAGTCACCGAACTGATGACATCTGGAACACTGAAAACGTGAGTCACACAAGACATCCAACAACGGATGCTATCACACCTGGGAAAGTAACTTAATTGATATACAGTATAATGTAGTATTGAAATCTTGCTATGGGACACCAAGGAATGTACAGTAGATCTGCCCTTATGAGAACTTGTATTCCTTTGCTAAAGCCCAAAATGACATGCTCCTGAGATTTTGAGATACTGAGATATCTACCTGTTTCTAACCCTCTAGAAATTGAGATATCTAACCCTGTTTCTGTTAATATGTAGGTATCTGAAGCGATTCAAGGTGATGAAACCAAAAGTGTTACGAAGCTGGTGCAGACAGATACTAAAAGGTCTTCACTTCCTACATACGAGGACCCCTCCCATTATCCATCGGGACCTGAAGTGTGACAATATCTTCATCACTGGTCCTACAGGCTCAGTCAAGATTGGAGATCTTGGCCTGGCCACACTAAAGAGAGCTTCCTTTGCCAAAAGTGTAATAGGTAACAGTCTGGAGGGTGACGGGGTTTTGAGATTTATCAGATTAGGCTATATTGAATACAATATTTAAACAGCAAGTTTAGATGATGTAGATTGTAGCTTGTTATGTGGAATTTTAAAGACTACATTATCAATTTAGTTATTGATTTTTTTCTCTCCTTTTTTCTTCCTCTTTTAGGCACTCCAGAGTTTATGGCCCCTGAGATGTACGAGGAGCACTATGATGAAGCCGTAGATGTGTATGCATTTGGGATGTGTATGCTAGAAATGGCCACATCTGAGTATCCATACTCAGAGTGCCAAAATGCAGCACAAATCTATCGCAAAGTCACTAGCGTAAGTTTGAGCAAACTGCTTCTCACTGACCCAACATTTTATTTTCAGAATGGAATATTATTTGTTAAAATGCTGTATCAGGTCTAACATAGAGGACCTTATTCATGAATTTTCCCATTCAATTCAATGGCATAATGTATGTACAACTGATTGTACATTAAATGTACGTAGATAATAATTCTGTGGTATATCTGTAATGCCACGTTTTGTAATTGCAGTCAGGAATTTTTGCTTTAAAATTTCTTTTCACTCTTTAAGAGTATCCAGTGAAACAACAATGTGTGTGTGTGTTGTGGGTTCCTTTTTAATTTACTTAACAGGGTGTTAAGCCAGCCAGTTTCAGTAAGGTGGCCATGCCTGAAATAAAAGAAATCATTGGAGAGTGTATCTGCCATCGCTGGGAGGAAAGGTGAGTCCATCAGCTGAACAGTCTCCTGTTACATTATCATAAAGGTCAAAAGGCCCCTGCTCCTGTCAGACATGGCGCTTGTTGTATGATCAGACAATCTTTTCCTGGATAGCTGCGAATTTATTTAACTGATACGACTTACAGTAATTTGCCTTTGCAGTAATTTGAACCCTGCTAATGACATCTGTTCTTGCCTGGTTATTAGATGTGTCTGATTGTAAATTGCCTGCATGGATCGTCAATCAGTTAAATAGATCATACCATTTGCTACAGCAACATCATAGCATTGTTGATTATCCTTCAGATGCCAGACTTGTTCTTTTTCAGCTCCTTACAAAATAAATCACATCTTTCTCTCCTCAAAGGTACTCCATAAAGGACTTACTAAACCATGCATTCTTTGCGGAGGACACAGGTGTGAGAGTAGAGCTGGCTGAAGAGGATGACGGCAAGAAGTCTTCCATTGCTCTCAGGCTTTGGGTTGAAGACCAGAAAAAACTTAAGGGAAAGTATAAAGACAGTGGTGCTATCGAGTTCACCTTTGACCTGGAGACAGAAGTCCCGGAAACAGTTGCCCAGGAAATGGTAAACGAATGTGATTTTTAGAATTGCAAAACTTTTAGACACATACATAGACATCCATAACATACTTTGAAAGATTGGAATAGAATTTAGAATGAATTCACTACTTCAGAGTTGTTCAATGATCTGTTCTGGCAGGTGGAATCTGGCTTCTTTTTAGAGATTGATGTGAAGATTGTGGGAAAGTCTATCGCGACCGTGTGTCTCTAATAAAGTGGAGACGGCAGCGGATTGTCTCAGGCCGTAATGGAAAAACAGAAGAGAGCAGCACCAAGACTGAGACACAGAATCTCCTTCAGGTGCCCTCCACAGGGCCACCATTGGGTGGAACACCCAGTCTTCCATCTGAAACAGAGGAACTACAGACTGAAGCAGTCAGCTTGGTCTGCAGTGCCCCGACTAGTGCGACTACAGCTACACGTGAGAGACAACTAGATGTTGTGTGATTAAAAAGACCCAGTCTCAGATAAATCTAAGATGAAACTGGGGGTTCAAAGATATCTACACAAAAGATGATAAAACATGACTTTAAATTAGTCGTTGTAAATAGGTCTAAATAGTAAATAGCAACATCCACAGAACCAATAAGATGTAATGTACAGTATTTCACTTGATTATATTATATTATGTTAATTATTTAGTTTAATCATTTCTTTTGTACAACTTACATAATGCAGGTATGCCAAAATTTCACTTTCTTGAATAACCTGTCTATGCACTTTGTGTTGTTTGTCCCAACTAATGCAGCAGACAGCAGTGCTGGCTCAACAATGATAACAGGTGCTTCAGGCAACCAAGACAGCACCTCTCAGCAGTCCCTTTCGGAGTCCATTTCCACTGCCCAAAGAATCTTAAGCCCTCCAGCACAGCTTCTGGCTCAGTTGCCACAGGGTACCCAACCGCCATCTACTGCACACCCGCCTCTGGGGACTCAACAACAACCTGCTCTACAAATGCATCAAGGTGTCCCACAACAAACCATAGGCCAGTTACTCCATGGGGCCCAGCAACAACCTAGTCCTCAGCAACCCCAGGGAGCCCAACAACAGCCAGGTGGTCCCCTGCACCAGATTACACAAGCACAGGCCCATGGTTTGGTGCCTCAAGCACCCCAGCAACAACCCACCATTCAGTTGCACCAGCAATATCAGCAGTCAGCTCATCAGCTACATCAAGGGGCTTTTCAGCAGTCTTCGGTACACCTGCATCAGAGCTCTTACCAGCCATCACCTGTAAGTTTATACTTAAATTCACTTCATCATTGCAGTTGAGCTGTACTTTGTAGGAAAACTCCATGACCACCATCTTAATACCCATTCCTTTCTTCCCTTAGCTTTATGTTTTTTATGACTGTCTGAATTTAAAGAATGTGTCTTTTTCTCAAACTGTGACTGAATGAGCAGAGACATGGCAGTATTCCTGATGACTTCCAAAGACCTTTGCCATTCTCTGATAACTTGGCGGGGACCAGGCGTAGCAGCACTTCATTCCTTGACACATTACAGAGGAGAACTGAACTACACGATTTGTTAGAGCAACTGCGTCATCAGACTTATAGCTGTCCCAAACCTGAAGCAAGTTCTAGGGATGAAATGAATCAGTCGCCATTTACAAATGACTTTACAAGGTCATTCACAAATGATGATCAGGCACCAAATAATGTTTCTAAAGACATTGGAGCCTCTAAATATAGTTCACAGCAGGTAAAAATTGAATTCACAGTCCCAGACAATGTCATTCAGTCGGAGGAACTCTGATGCCCACCCACATTACTGCCAGGCTTGTATGGCAATGTTGCTGGCTGTAAGATCAGGGGGTCGAGGATCTCTCGGGCATGCCTCTTCACAATCTTCCTCCCATATCCACCAAAATATGCCACCTGTTTCCTCATTAAAACCATCATTATCACCTGATCTGGCTAATCAAGACTCTAGCTCTCCAATTTACATGACCCCACAGTCTCCATATATATCTACACTACCTGCAAAGCAAGTTTCTGTACTTGAGAACATATCAAGTTCAATACCAGTTCAAGTCACCCCACCCTCTCCAGTCCATAAAAGCCATTCTCCTGCACAGATTCCTGTGACAACTCTGCCTAACAACATGCCACCACTAAACCATACCATTGCCATTTCCCCTGACTATATATCTATACCCTCACCAGTTTACACATCTCCCAGACATATGTCCATATCTTCACCAGTTAATTCAACTTCCCCACTCAAGTCATCATCTCCAGTTTCCCCTATCTCCTTTATTGGGCCACATTCCCATAGTTTGGGAGACAGCTCAGATTTGTCTCACCTCGATCGCTGTCTACATCATATCATCAATCAGCGTACCAGTTCCCCTGTCTTGACTGACAAGGCACAGCCTGGAGATGGCCACAGTGATGCTTGGGTTAACAGGTTCCATGTACCTCAATTCCAAAGCGTAAGCTCTTTGTGTGTACCCCTATCACATCTGGAACAAGGGTCCTTTTCTGTGCAGGACAGTGAAGTTGGACCAGGTCTTGTGGTAGGTGAAAAATAAAATGTACTAGCTATGATCCCGGCAGAGAAATCTAGAACAAGAGAATCGCTTTTGCCTCACCCAAGCTTCTTCACCTTCTTTGAAAAATGTTGCATCCAGAATACAGTATGTTGTATTGCTCATAAATCCCAATCCCTCCTAGTTTTATGCTTTTGTAGGCCTACTTAGTGCTTCATTTCTGAAAATAAACTGAATGTTTTTTCTCTAATCACTGCTGTTTACAAAAGAATAAGAAATTGGGCCATCTTCAAGGGACTATTATGTCATTTTGAAGGGCACAGTCTCTTGAAAGACTGCTAGAGGAAAGCACAGCAAGCTGACTGTACAATAAATGACTGTTACTGCAACACCGCAAATTATCCCTGTCACCCTCTACATGGTCTCTTTTAAAGCAACATCCCCTGTGTGTAGAGCAAATCACTGCTCTGATGTTTGATGTCACACATTTTCCCCTTTTGTTCCCTGTCAGTAGCTGATAATTTACCTGTCACATCAAACTGTATGCTGCTGGAGATACTGTCCTGCAAATTTCTTAAAGAACTGCCATTGGCTGTTAAATCCTTAATTGCAAATGTTCCTTTATTAATATTTGTTTTTGTGCATGTGTTTTTCAGCCTTCCACACAATTGGTTCCATCTAAGACCGTCTCTGCACCAGCTACTCCAGTACCACATGCTCGTCCACAGAGCATTCATGCCTCTACCCTCGTAGCACAGCAAAACCAAAAGACTGTACCACTAGCACAGGAGGTAAGGCACAGGTTTGTCTTCCCTTAAATGGGGATGGATGGATGCATGCCTGTGTGCTAGCAAAGTGATAGTTTACTAGATTAATTTAGAATTTTGTTCTTCCTTGTGTTTGTATTTCTCTCAGTTTCGTCTTTATTTCCATCCTGAAGCTTTCCAGCCTCAGGTAGACTCAATCTGTATAAGCATCCTCACATTCTAAATGTTTTTGGATTTCGGTTTCAGTCATGCCATAAATTTATCAGATTATTAAACGTCTACTAAACAATGAATAAATTCAGTTTTACCACAGATTTATTTGGAGATAAAGATATTTGTCAGTGTAATCTGTGGGAACTGTTGAGTAAGTGTTCCTTGAAATTAGTTTTACTGATGATGCTAGGAGACAATCTGAGATGATTGCTACTGTTTTAATGCATTGTGTAGTATTTGGTACTATAAGTAGGCCAGATACACCCAGTGTAAATTATATAATTAAAGAATTACACGATGGCTGAATTCATTTAGGCGTTCAATTCTCATATGTTTAGTATTTAGCATCATTCTTTATTTCTTTTTTTCTCTCTTTGTCTTTCCCAGACTTTATCATCTCTTCAGCCCATAGTGCAGGCATCTTCAGATGCTCAGTTCATTCCACAGCATCTGTTACAGTCAGCATCTTCAATGATCAGCACCGCTACCCTTCCTCCACAACCACAGCTAAATGTTCAGACACCCCTTCTCCAGCCTCTACAAATCGCCACACAGGTCAGTTCATGAACCTGAAACTAGGCATATGTGTGCAACACCTTTACTCGGTTATCGCAACAAGTGCATTCTTTAGCGAGGGGGAAATTTACTTAACTCTAACTCTAGATGGTAGAAGTCAAGGGACTTTCTTAATTCTACATGCAAATGTGTAGCTTTATAGTTTACCTTTGGCTGTTTACGTTTTTATCTTGCTCTTTGTTCTTTAGTTTCCTTCGGCATATCCTCTTTTGCCAGAAGGGGGCACATCTGCAGGGACAGAGCCAATACCATTCTCCTCAGTCTCTTACTCTTCTTCCTACCCCACAAATGCTCATCCTGTATCCTCTCCCTACTACTCACTAAGTCCTATCAATGCTCCTCCCACACTATCCATGCAGAATGTACCCTGCATACTAGGAGCAGGCACTCCTGTCTCCACCCCTCTGAATGTTCCTACACCTATACCTCTCCTGGCAATGGCCCTGTCCCCACCCATGCTTCCTCCCGAGCAACATCTGCAGCAGATGTATTCCCCAGTTCCACCACCAGAAGGTGCCATTTTGCAACCTCAACCCCAGCCAACACAACCCTCGCTTCCCCTCCCTAATCCTGCCTCCCTCCCTCAGCAAGACCCATCTATTTCTGAACCTTTTACAGAGGTAAATGCTATGGTTTCTTTCCTGCTTTGTGCAAGGATTGATTTATGTATGGGGAATGTGAATCAGAATAATTTCTATGATTACACAAGTGTTGAAGCTCAGTAATTATTTTGAGAGGGACAGCAGAATGGCAGAATACCTTGTCATAGCAATAATGGAGGATAATTAATGTTATTCAGTCAGCGTTACAATTGAGGTCTAAAATGTTTTCAACAGGAGGACCCTCACCATGAGGAATTGCAGATCCTGGCCCCATCACACACCATTCTGTCGCAGATCCAGTCTCCTCCACAGGACAGGCAGTCAGAGACAAAGTTTACCACTGTCCAAGCCCTACCTGAGACCATGCAGCCTCCTCTGCAGCCCGCTGGCATACAGACAGGATATGCTGTGCCTGAGAGTACTGGCATGCTCAGTACAACTCAGCAAATAGCAGACACTGCTTCAATGCCCATTCCGTCTGCGCTAGAGCCCAGCCCATTTCAACCTAACACTGAGGTAACAGTAAGCATAAGAAACATCCTTTATCTTACTATAATATTTATTCTTCAAAGTCCCACATAGATCATTGAAATAATTATGTTTCCTCACAGGCACCTGTTTCTATTCCACTCCATAGTTTTGTATGTGACAAGTAGGTATAAGTTGTTTTTGAGAATTGCATGCCTAAATGAAGTCAGCCATCACGTAACTCTTTAATTACATAATTTATAATGTGTATATCTGGACTGCTTATAGTGGCAGATACAATACAATGCATTAAAACAGTAGCAATCATCTCAAATAGTCTCCTAGCATGCTTTTTTTTTTTAAACTTCAGGTTATTCTGTCTTGTTTGTCTAGCCTAAACCAAGATGCATCTGGTAAAGAAATAAGTGACAGCTATGAAGGACCCACTGGTGGAGGAAAGGGTGACGGCAAACCCAGAAAACACCACCGCAAATCTGCTCGAACACGCTCACGCCAGGAAAAAATTAACAAGCCAAAGCTAAGCATGCTAAATGTAAGGATTAAACATGTCTTCTTTTTAAAGTATAATTGTTTTTTTGCAATTGCGTTTTAAAACATTCTTATACATTCAGGTTAGTAATACAGGTGACAAGATGGTGGAATGCCAGCTGGAGACACACAATCATAAAATGGTGACTTTCAAATTTGACCTAGACGGAGATGCACCTGAAGAAATAGCCACTTATATGGTGAGATTAATGTTCTGCATGGAAATTCAGAGAAGGAAACAATGTTGTGGTGCAAAAAATTGAAAATGTAGCTTAAAATGTATATTTGTATAATCTAACATCAGATTGTTTTAAAGGCATAAAGCTGTTTTATTTGATCCTATTACCTGTTCACAGATTTTGTTTCTCTTATTTGTATACCAGGTGGAAAATGGCTTTATTCTACCAATAGAAAAGGAGATTTTTATAGATCAACTTAAAGACATTGTCGACAAGGCAGAAGACATTCTAAGCGAGGACATGGATGGAGAGAAGACATCAGATCTTGGGAAAAATCATTTGCAAGGACAATCCCCTGGAGATGAAGGGAGAGAGGTAATACAGAGAGTGTAACAAAAAATGTAACATCTTAAATATGACTATCACAAATGTCACTAAATTGAATTATATTTACAGTCTTCTTCTGTTACTCTCCAGGGAATAAAAGGACAGCAACCTGGGGCTCCCCAGCCGGTTTATCAGCAAAATGGTAAACTTTCCTCCTATAATTGTCGAATTTAAAATTCATGCACGCCAAATCATTGCTAAAGCATGAATGTATCAATGCTCTTGTCCATTACTTAGTTCTGCACACGGGTAAGAGGTGGTTCATCATCTGCCCTGTGGAAGAGGCTCCTGCTGCAAGTCAGGACGCATCCTCAGATGGAGGTCCATCTACACAATCTCCATCCACAACAACAATAACTGATGGGACAACCACTGCTCAGCCTGGTGAGAGTGCTTCAGCCCATCCTCCTGAACCCAGCACAGGATCTGCTTCTGCATCCATGGGTAATGTCAGGCTATGACATAACTTAGTGTAACTGATACAGATATAAGGAAATATTGGAAGAAGGAATGAACTGCCTTAGAAATAGGGTTGGGTATTGCAAACTACCTCACAAAAAGATTCACTGATTCAATGATCTTGATTCATCACAATATCATAATCAGACTGGGGTTGAGCAAGAGAGACCCAGCATGTTCATGTGAAGAGTGTGAAACTGTGGAATCAGTTTCATTCTCTGTTATGTGGTTTGCTTCACATCTCATAAAAGTAGCTCTAATCATCCCGCTTTTAGAGTTTGTGCTTATGAGACAAATAATAGATTTTAAAAAGTCTCTGCAATATTGTGATTTGTGATCTTCACAGTCCTACTATCAAAAAGAGTAAAATAGATGACTGTTCATCTTTTTTAGGATATGGTTTGTTACATTTTCTGTTTTGTTTGTTTTTCATTCCACAGATTCAGAAGCCTTTGGCACAGCGCCTCCATCAGGAGGAAGTGATCCCTATGGGGTTTGGAGCCCCCTCTCTTTGACCACTACTGATCCTCTTTCTCTGGGTGCTCTTTCCCAAGCTCCCCCTGCCCCACAAGCCGCTGCAATACCAGCTCAGTCTGCTTCCCATTTAGAGGAAGGGCCAAATTTAGGCTCCACCCAGGTCAATGTGCAGCAATCTCAGCCATACATGGATCCTCAAAGTTCTCTTTTTGTGGATGAGACCCAGAGTGGCAGATTAGGCTCGGTCTCCCCCATGCACACTGCTCAGCAGATGGCTGAAATTGCATGTGCTGCCTCCATGGTGGAGGAAGTGCCCTGCTGTCCCTTGGTCATGCCGCTGTCCCTAGAAGTGAGCAGTGGGGCTCAGAGGTCATCCTCTGTGATGCCACCACCATCACAAGACACTACTTCTGCTCGCGAACAACTTCACTCCATTACATCTAGTCGAGTGGAACGTGCCCAGCAGCCTGTGGTGTTGCAGCAGCCTGTGTCCACTGTGAGTGGAACTAAGGCACCTTCCCTGCCCCAAAGCCCCGCCCCTTCACAGCACCACTTGGTTCCTAGTGAATCAGATGGAGAGGGGCGTAGCAGAGGAGGGTTTGTAGACAGCACTATCAAGACACTGGACGAGAAACTGAGGAATTTACTGTATCAAGAGTATGCTCCCATGTACCCATCGGGAAGTGCTGCTGAAACACCAGGATCTGGCACAGAGTATATCCAGTCCCCACCAGGACCAGAGTGTGCGTTGGGAGGGTCAGGAACCAGCACACCTAGTCTTATGGGAGAGGGACGATTCAGAGCAGGAGAGCAGTTGGTAAGTTTAAGCTCCATCTGCTATTCTTATGTTTTTTTCATAGACAGTCCCAGGTTTTTTAAATAAAATCTAGTTATTAGGTATGGGGCAAGGGTAAGTATTTACATTTTTATTATTTTTTTATTAGATTCATTATTATTTTTTTAACCTTGTGGGTATTTTAAACTTAGATAGGATTGTAATGGATGAATCACCACCTAAAAACATTGGCTTTTTGCCTTTTAGCCACAGATTCCAGAGCGTGTGGACAGTTTAAGTGCTCTCAGTGACTCTGCGGTTGGAGGTTAGATGATAGTTCTTTTTAGAAACATTCATCATTTAAAACAATAAGAAACACTTGTTTAAAGCCATCTTTATCCACAGTTCCTGTGTCAAGGAGACATGCGATGCCACACTCTACCTCTTGCTCTGGATCTAGAAGTCGATATAAGGTACATAATGTACAGCTGATTTCTGCAGGACAATACAGGTTTAAAGATTGTTGATTTCCAGTTTAATAATCTAGGTGCCCACTTTGAGTTGGTCATTTTTTTTCCAAATATTTTATTTTTATGATGAGGTAATGGTTGTAATATATAAAATAATTCATCATATCAGTATTTTGTATTCTTATTTTGATTAGATGATGCCTAGCACCACTGACATCCTGTCAGGTCAAGGTCGAAAGCAGCGCAGCCTGAGCAGCACAGCATCTCCAGCACACCCTGGTGGCTTTTTGGGAGAATGTGCCATGTACAAAGAGCCGACTGTTTCAGCCACCACTGTCGGCAGGTTCTCAGTGGTCAGCACAGAAGATGAGGTCACGCGCAGAAAGAACACCAGCAGATATTCTGCCCCACCTGACTTTTATCTGGACGCCCCACCTCCCCTGACCAAACGAGGCTCTCTGCCAAGGACACAGACCTCAGTCTCAGCGGATGTCACTGTTCAAACCCGCTTCATGTCTTCTGACTCTGGGGCAGAGAGCAGCCCTGCCAAAATGGCACCTACAACCCCGTCCCGCCATGGGAGGTCTGAAAGGAGAGGAAGTGACCTCATGAAAAGGGCGGTGGCTTTTCTAAGGCGCTCCGGCCGCAGCAGTAGCGTGCAAAGCTCTGATTCGCCAAGCAGAAAGGGAGGGGTGTATGGATCCTGTGTCAGCAGTGACAATGACTCCGAGATGGAGGACTCCGATATAAAGAGGGAGCTTCAGAGACTAAGAGAAAAGTGAGTTTATCACGTGTCTGTGTGTATTTTGATTTATTTTTATCAACAAAAAGTAATCAGAGCAAAACTAAAAGTTCTTACTCACCATTGCGCTTCATCTTTGTACAGGCACATGAAAGAGATAACTGAATTGGAGGCCCACCACAGAGAAGAGGTTGAGCTTCTCTATATCAGATTAGGGAAACCACCCCCTCCAGGTCTTTACATCCCACCCACAGCACCCCCTGCTGGACGCAAGCGCAAGACCTGCAGGCACAAACTAAAAGCTGGCAAACTGCTCAGTCCACTAGTACAGCAGCTGAGAAATGTTGCCTCTAAAACTAGCGACTCCAGCAAACCTAATGATTTAACAAAATCAGGTTAGTCTGAGTTATAGGGTTATACTGTTATACTATATTGAGTTATACTGTTATAGGACTTTACTTTAACATTTGGATTCTACCCAAGAGCATTATGACATGTAATTTTCTCTTTCAGCTGAAGCGACCCTGAGCTTGAATGGGTCTCCTGCCAGAGCTTCCAACTTGTCAGATGGCAGGGCTTATTCTGGGACCGGGACTTTGCCTTGTTCTGTGTCTGAGCCGGTTCAGACCCAACAACCATGCTCTCTTAAAGGATCTCTCTCTTCCGACAACATCTACTCTGGTCTACAGGGAGAAGGACCTGGGCCACGCATCCAGCCTAGCCAAGGTGGCTTTAACTCTGATTTCCCAGCATGCACTTTGAGAAAGAAGTCCAACTGGCAGAAAATAGTCGGGCTTTGTAGCAAACCTTGAATGATCGATTTCAGAAGATTATCCCATCAATATAAATTGATCACCCACCTGCATAGAAAGAAAAATATCTGGTGAAATTGGCATTAAATTGATAACATTATGACATTTTAGACATGCATATGTAAAATTTTCTATGAAAACTTTTTCTTTAAGTGGTTTATATATAATCCTTAATGCAAAAATGTAAGTCAAGCAAATCAACCGGGGCTTTTACATGGATGCTTTGATATTAACAAGTTGAATTTAAGCCAGATTTATGATTCCATTCAAATCCATTCATTTTTCTGTTTTACCCTGGGTACTGGTTGTTTAAAGTAGTGGATCTGACTCTTTCTCTCACCTCTGTACTTCTGTCCACAGGCTGGCCTCCTTCTCCCCAGGCGTCTGCACAGGTCACCTATAAATCCAGCAGTAAACCACGCGCTAGATTCCTCAGTGGGCCTGTTTCTCTGTCCATCTGTTTGTATCTCTCTCCTTTCCACCATTTTCCATGTCATATCTTGGGAGCCCCTGCTATCTTTCTCCCACTCTGTTCTTCTCTTCAAGCATTTATTTATCAGTATTCATGCTTCATCTTTGAGCATCCTGTGTTTCCTTCCTGTTTTTTTCTCTGATTCTTTCTATCCTGTTTATCCTCACAAAATTCTGTTTTATTCAATTGTCTGTTATGCTTTTAGATACTTTCAGTATTAATCTCACTTTAATCATCCTCACTTTAATTTCACTTTTGCAAGCCTAAAACCAACACTTAATTCATTTCCTTTGTATTTTCAGTGTTTTAATACTTTGATTTGTAATAGCTTACCTCTAATGGAGGTTTTACTGCAGTTCAAATTTTTAAACGATAAAATACATCTTCCACCTCTTTATGTGTCTCTATGTGCTGTGATTTTCTACAGAAAAAACTAATTTTAACTTTTCTTTTTGTAGGGTCAACACTTAAACGCCTGTGTCTGGGTAAAGAACGTGGCAGCAGTAAGTATTGTCTTTTCTTAATTTCAACATGTTTGACTTTTAAAATACAGTTTGTCTCAGCTAAAACCTTGACACTGTTACTCCAACTGTTAGCTGTGATATTAAAATCAAAATTTCACTCTATGGACATATTTCAACCACCATCACTAGCACAGGCCTAATGCATATTTAATAAAGTAAATGAACGCAAATGCCTCTGACTATCCATGTTTAATTTCTCAGAGTTGCAGTTCACAGTTTATAACAAACCTCAAATATCACATTCTCAGTGTTCTCAAAAGGGCAGATATAGCTGTCTATTACCCCCTTGAGTACTTGTTACTGCAGCAGTCAGCTTTGTATAATTGGACAAGCATTTGGTATATGTTGGCCAAGCATTTGCATCTACGTACTTGTCTTGGTTTTGACACAGTTGACTAATTACACTTAATTTTAGAGGTGTATTTATAATCTGTGTTTAATAAATTATTTAATATAATCAAAGATGGTGTGGATTGTATTTCAGCTCATTTTGTGCTATTCATACGTCTCAAACCAACTTGTTTCATAGGATCTGGAGCAGCGTCAGCTGCCTCTAATCAGTCCCCAATGCCTCCTGGATCAACTCCTCCTCCTCACCAGCCAATTGGTCTCGCTCAAGCACAGACTAACAACAGCAACAACAAGACAGATGCATTCACACAGCAGCTTCAGAGATTCGTAGATAACTGGCCAGAACAAGAAGAGAGGGCTCCTTCACGCTCACAATCCCTTAGTCTAAGACCACAGCAACTGACCCGATCCAGGATCTGGAGCTCTATAGAGGTGACATTATTAAAAAATACTCCCTTACTAAATATAAAGGGTATGTTCACCTGAAAATGAACATTCTGACATCATTTACTCACTCTCGTGATGCCATCAAATTCAAATGGATTCACTCAGGTTTGGAATGACAAGAGGTTGAGTAAATAGAATGATGACCAAAGTTTCACAATTCCTTTAAAATGTGATGATGATTTTATGCCTCGTTTATGCTCAGGTTAAAAATACTATTATTCTCAGATATACTGTGATGTCTTTTCTTTAGGCTCCGGTTTCAACAGAAAGATTGAATGCTTCCCAACTGCCTCTTTCATGGCCGCAGATTGATTTCCATGCCTCTGTGATGGCAACTGACACTTCACAAGTACTTCAGCACAGTTTTTTGGTGTCCGGTAACCCTTACGGAAAGATGCTGAATGCCCAACACTTAGACATGGATCACTGGCCAGCAATGACTGCCAATCTTAACCAAGAAGTCTTTGCTTTCCCTGCTTTGCACTCTCCCTCTTGGACAGCACCTTCTTCTCCCAGCGAGTTTCCTAATTCTAGAAATAGGACCATGTAGCTTTACATCACTGTATTTATACTTCTTACTCTGTCGCCAAAAATACTTTAGAGATTCTTTAGAGTGCTGGTTAGGCCTTTCGGTGTGCAATTCTATCTGTTGCATTTGCTAGCATGTATTCGTTTACAATGCACATGTAGTAATCCCACATGAACATGTAAATATTCAGGCCAACTATGTAGGCATATGTGATGAATCATTTATGTACATTGAGAATTATTGTACATATTCATATAGCCTATGTAGCATAACTGAATTTTAGCATAGGCATATGTACAGAACGTATATTTTTCATCAAAATCTGTTTAGCTTGCTTGTGTTTGTGCAGAATTAACTTCCTTAACACCTTGAGCTGTACACATATGTAAATGCTATACGGTAATATGCCCTTAAATTTGTGTAGAGGTGTATAGACACTGTTTATACTTCTGTAAATATAAGCTCTGTCTGCATATGTGCATAAACTTGACAAGTGAATGAAGTTAAGGTTTAGGTTAATCAGTGGCTTGGGTCGAATATTACCATATCACAGGTGGGTGAAAACTCTGGAGCTTGGAGCGATGATCACGATCATGACATCACTGTGAATTTTTCTCCACGTCCTGCAGCGATCACTAATTTCACAATGCACTGGTCAAAAACACATTATCGTATGCTAGAAAAGTACTGACCAGGAACTGCACTGAGAAACAAGAGAGAACTTTAACAGACTGTACATTTCAGGTGAACAAGCCTGCAAGAGTGCCTTGAACAGCGACTGCAGACTGTGCTGCGTACCAGCCAATGTACCAAGGGTAAAGGTGACTGCTATTAATTTTCTGTTACCGAGCATAATCCAACTAAATTAATGTTTTCCCCACCCTCAGTTTATGATGTCCTTTTTGGACGCTTATAAAATGCATTTCAACACTACATGGTATAATTCTGTTAAAAGTGTCATTTTGTTTTGAAGGTGTGTGCATTCATAATTAGGAGGATATTGTTCTTTTGTCACTTTATACATCATCTGATACAGTAAAAAAATGACTGATCTAGAGCAAAACTGTAATGCGGTCAAAGTATTCTTTTGAATCAAAGAATCTAATTTTACAATGAATGAAATGAGCTGAATGATCTGCTGGCACAATCATGTTACAGAACAGTCTCAGCACAATGCATCTTTTAGATCTCATTGCTACTGTTTTTTTTTTTTATTAATAATGCTAATACTGGATTTGACTGTCTAGGCTAGAGTGTTTCAGAAGACAGTGATGCTTTGCAACATATAAAAGACAATGTCTACCCTGAATTATTAACTATTAACAATTAAATTAGAGTTTTGAAATATAGTCATTACTATTAGGCAAACATTTGTACAAGTTCTGGCAAGTTATATGTGTCATAAAATCTATACTTAAATTTACAAATGTGCTATAGATAGTCACATGATGAAGTACTGAAACTTGACAAAATCTGCTTATATACACTTATTTTGTACTTGTACAATAGATTATTGAAACTGGTTGTAGGTTTTCAAATGGTATTTGGAAGTAGACATAAGTGACATTAGAAGTTGCTAAGCAGAGGTGTAGGGAGGTCATTGTTTTTGTCATTGTAATGACCTTACAGTCATGATAGTGACCTTTAATGTTTCTATCAGTCTATTCTGTCACCACTATTATGATACAGAAACTTTAAATCTTTTTTTCAGTTATCTTTTTTTTTTTTTGTATTTTAGCTATGCACCAGTTAACTAAAGATATACTGAAATAAATGTGATGGGGTATTGATATTTGGTTCACTAAACATTGCATTTATTTATTTATTTTACATACTGCATTAAGTAAACAAGACTACAAGCTTGTTTACTTTCTGTTAGCCTATATAGACCAAAATATGAAGTGGGCCGTCTCAAATCTGAGCCATTTTTCTTGATGAGTATGAAACGGTTCATTAATCTGTTACAATTGTTGAAAGTTCACTTTGTTACACATTTTCAGAAATGTCAGCCTTGTACAAACAAACAAATAAATAATAGGCAAGGTGACATTGATGTAACTATTCATATCATGACAAAAAGTACTGCAGAACTTTACTGTATAACTTTGCCATACCATTATTTTGGAAGATTCAGCAGATTCATACAATCAGCATGTGCAGTGACTGGTTTGTTGTTGTTGTACAAATGCTTTTGCAATAATGCTTATAAGGTAATACATGTTTTTTTTTGTTTAATTGTTACTTTTGAAACTATACTGCAACAACAGCACATTACCTTTACTTACCTTAATGTTCATTGCTTACCTTAATATTTTTCATACATACATTACTTTTATGTATATTTTTTCCCCCAGTCCTTATGGATTTGTTTCCTAGATGCATTTTATATTTTTGGCCTTTATTTTAGCAGCTGCTTTGTGTGAGCTGTTAATAAGTGCTCTTCTGCAATAAGCACTTGGGTTGTGCACTTCTCTCGGAGCAGCTCTGTGATTTCAGCCATTTCTGTTCTGTTCTATTTTGTTCTGTTCCATTGGAATTTTTCACTAGTTAAAAGTTATGTCACTAATGGGAATTTCACTGTACATCGTGAACATGCCCAAATATTCAATAACAACATTTCATTATCGGTTATCTATATTAACATTTTTCCGTTCTTGCAGCGTGTTTTACTTAATCTTACCTCATGTTTTATGAGTAACAGTTTATTTTTTCTCTGAGTGCTGAATTCCTGTGAGAAATGTCCTCTGAATCGCGAATGCATACTTGTTATCTGTTGTGGTAATAGAAAGGCATACAGAGACAGACAGATAATTGTAATGTCTGTAACATTACCACATCATAACATTGCTTGTTTAACATTTCATCAATTTTCACAGAAAGATCAAGAAAAAATGAAGAGAATAAAAATACAATACGTGATTCGTGATTCACTACAAAAAGTATGGAATGATTGAGTTAAAATAAATAACATATTTTTAGTCAGACCATAATTTCCCTCTTTTTTCATGCGACCGTAGCACCGGACTGTCACACAGAAAATACATAATAAAAGTCTCCCTTATAATCTTTCATTTTGTGTTGCATCAGCTTTTTAAAACTTGCCTTAAAAACGATCTCACTTTGTTTCATTATTGAACATACATGTCCATTCACAAAAGCAGCTCTTTCAAAGTTGGCTGCTTATGCTTTACATGTTCGGTTTCTACCTTATAAGGGCATTTTTAAAAGGGGCAGTGTCTGTGCCCTGCCTTTGATAACCAATAGTGGCTTCATTACAGTTGTTAGTTGTTTTTTTCGATTACTTCTCAGATCACCATGGACAAAGCTGCACTGAGACTAACTTTGTTTGGCCTTCTGTTCACTTGTGTCAACTTGGCTGCTAACAAGGTAAATCAAAGGGTTACAAACAAAAAGTGCATTTGGGGAAATACTTGATTTCTCAATTTTCTTGACTTTACAAGCTGTTATTCTCCACTAAATAGTTAGTTGAGAGCAAGGTAAGCAAAATGGAACAAATCAAAATGAATACACCCTTGGACATTTGTTCATAATTAAATACCACATTCAAAATCTCAGAATTGAATTGAAATTAATCCGCTTTCGCAAGGGGCTCAAAATACTGTGTAAATAACTGATCATGTTTGAGGAGAAAGTCCACATTAG
This sequence comes from Hypophthalmichthys nobilis, assembly GCA_037950665.1. NCBI lineage: Eukaryota > Metazoa > Chordata > Actinopteri > Cypriniformes > Xenocyprididae > Hypophthalmichthys > Hypophthalmichthys nobilis. The sequence continues at coordinate 23,854,673 of CM075487.1, forward strand.
TATATTTGGGGTTGTTTTGTTTTCTAAGAAAGGTTTATGTCAATATGCTTGACATATGTTTGAGTGTTCTTGCTATATTAGCCGGCACCATCAACAATATCAATCTGTCCTATAAGCCTGTAATGAGAGCACTGATACTTGTTCACTTTAATACAGAAACAAGATATAGATATTTACAGCTTCCACATTAACTCCACGATCACCAGCCGCTACGCCACCACGGTCATCACAAGCCGTGTGAAAAACCTGTTAACTCAATCTCAAGAGGTCCTTTTTGAGGTCAAGATACCCAAAGATGCATTCATCAGCCAGTTTAGAATGTAAGTAAATACCAAAACAAAATCTAGAGCATTAAAATGTTCAAGCAATAGTAAAACTTTCTCTTTCACTCATATACTATTCAAATATAAACAGCCAGACTTACCTAATGTAAAAAACTATTAAAAATTTAGAGCACTTATTTTAGCTACTACCATTTGTCTAATAACCCCAGTTCCTGATTTTCATTGCTGATTACTGTCATTTCTGCATTAGGACCATAGATGGGAACACATATGATGGAGTTGTGAAGGAAAAAGAGGAAGCTCAGCGGGAATACAGTGAAGCAGTATCTCGAGGAGAAAGTGCTGGACTGGTCAGGTACTTGATAGTGGTAGAGCATGACACTAGCAATGCCAAGGTCAAGATTCCCAGGGAATGCATGGACTGATTTAAAAAAAAAAAATGTATAGGCCTTCCTTCATTGCAATGTAAGTCACTTGCATAATGTATATAATATATAAATGTAAGATATTATTAATTTCTTTAGCATTAAATAAGGATAAAATGTATTTATTACATGATTATTAAATATTCTATTTCAGTGCTGTTGGAAGGACTTTTGAAGACTTTAAAACATCAGTGACAGTAGCTGCTCTCAGTAAAGTGACCTTTGAGTTGACCTATGAAGAACTGCTAAAGCGTCGCCTTGGCAAATATGAGTTACTCATCAATGCCCAACCGATGCAGCCGGTGGCAGATTTCAAGGTATGAAAAGAAACAAATTTGTAGATTATGGCATTGTGAAATGTAAAATTTGTACATTTTATTTTGGTTAGATTGATGTACACATCCATGAGAATCCAGGAATTTCTTTCTTGGAGGTCAAAGGTGGTCTGAACACTAAGGATCTGGCCAATGCTGTCTCAACCATCAGAGCAGACAAAGATGTAAGAAATGAAAGAATGAAAAAAAGCAACTTCTTTCTGGAAAATGTTAATATGATAAAATATATTGTGAAAACTTCTGCCGTTCTGCAATCTTAGGCATGGGTGAATTTCTACCCCACTCGTGACCAGCAAACAAAGTGTGATGATTGTAGTGAAAATGGTCTGAATGGCAACCTGATCATTATATATGATGTTGAGAGACTAAAACAAAGTGGAGATCTAAAGGTATGTAGTGAACTTAGTTATTTAAATGTAAACTAGCAGGGAGACACGTGTTCATGATGACAACCATAAAGTGTTCACACTGACAGCAACAAAGTGACCTGAAACATTCATTTAAGTAAGTCTTACTCCCACTTGTGACCTGTTTTCTTTTTCAGGCATCAGAAGGCTACTTTGTCCACCACTTTGCACCTACTGATATTCAGCGCATTCCCAAAAATGTGGTGTTTATCATTGACCGGAGTGGCTCCATGTCAGGCAAAAAAATACAGCAGGTGAACTTCTTTTTTCTTTTTCTGTCATTTCACCCTTTGTGTTTTACTTGGTGAATTGTGAAATGCTAAGAATAATACATAATAATTTTTTTTTTTTCATATAGCTATGTTTTCATAAATTGTAGCTGATGGAAGCATTATGTTTTAGACTCGTTTGGCAATGCTGAGGATTTTGAGTGACCTTGCAGAGGATGACCACTTCGGATTGATTACATTCAATGGTTACATTCAAACTTGGAAATCTGAACTTCTCAAAGCTACTGAAGGAAATGTGGAAGAAGCAAAGACATTTGTAAAGAGGATTTCGAGTGGAGGAGGTAAAGTATTCACCATCAGCCAATTGAACAAAAGCATTTTAGATGAATAAATTGGTGTTATTATGAGAAAAAATACCCTCAAGTGAAAATGATGGCCCAACTGACACCATTCAGAAAACATTTGATCTCCATGGCTTCAGTAGTCGCATGGCCAAATCTTTGACTGTAAAGTGACTAAAATTGATCTAAAATATTACACCTAGACATCCTAGACAAGGGGTGTCCAATCCTGCTCCTGGAGGGCCACTGTCCTGCAAAGATCAGCTCCAACCCCAATTAAACACACCTGTACCAGCTAATCAAGGTCTTACTAGGCATACAACAAATATCCAGGCAGATGTTATGAGGTAAGTTGGAGCTAAACTCTGCAGGTCAGTGCCCCTCTAGGACCGAGTTTGGACACCCCTGTCCTAGACTTATGACCACCCTAGTTTAATTGAATGACATTTATTTGTAAAATTTCTTTCATTCAGCCACAGACATGAATGCTGCAGTGCTAAAAGGTGTGGACATGATCAACAAACACCATCAAGAGGGATCTGCATCCATCCTGATCCTGTTGACTGATGGAAATCCCACTAAAGGCACAAAACAACTGATTCACTCATGCACACACACTTGTATATTGATAGTTTAGGGTTAAATACTGTGCATAGATACTCTACATGGAGCATATACTGTATTGCTTATAAAGTCACCAACACAGCACAATCTTTTCAGAAAAAAAAAGTATGCATACTATGATCCAGTACACTAAAATATCCTGGAGTATGCATTTAGCAGTAAGATGTCCACTTTTCTTAATCACCTAAAACTATCTTCCTTTTTTTGTGAAAAGGTGAAACCGACCCAGTGGAGATTCAAAAAAATGTGAAAAAGGCCATTGGTGGAAAATTTCCTTTATACTGTTTGGGTTTTGGGTTTGATGTCAGCTTTGAGTTCCTGGAGAAGTTGTCATTGGAAAATAACGGTGTTGCTCGCAGGATCTATGAGGATTCTGATGCTGATCGACAACTGCAGGTCAGATTTAAAAAAGAACTCTTTCTAGGGTAGTGACTTGGGTTTAAGTCCAGCTTGGGTCATTTCCCAATATGCCATTTGCTGTTGCCAGTGCTAAACATGCACTTAACTTAAATTGTTTCCGTATATACTGTATCCTTGTATTTACTCTGGTAGGGCTTCTACGAGGAAGTGGCCACTCCACTCTTGATTGATGTCCACCTTAACTACCAAGGAGTGGCCAATTTAACCCAAACCACTTTCAGCCAGTACTACAACGGTTCTGAGATTGTGGTGGCTGGTCAGATCACTGATAACAGTTTGGAAAGTTTCACCACTGAAGTCATTGCATTATCGGTAAGATAACCACTATCCCTTACAGACTAACATTCAAAGGGAATAGTTTGTCCAAAAATACTGAAATTATTTACTCATGCCTTTCCAACTTGTAAGCTATTATAATATTTAGGTTGTTATTCACTGATAATCATGTTCTGAATATTCTTGAAAAATTCTCCTTTTGTGTTCAATGGATAAAACATCAGAATACAGGTTTGGAATGACTTAAGGGTGAGTAAATAATGGCAGGCATTGTCATTTTTTGTTGTGCATTATTTCTTTTAAACCTCTAGAGGTGGATCAGCAAAATTTGAGCTTCTGACCTTTATTTTCTATGTTCCAGAAAAGCAATAAGGTGGTATATCAAAACAATGTACCTACAAACAAACTAAACAGTGACAGACCTGAAAATGAGAACTTAATTAAAAGATTATGGGCCTTCCTTACAGTAAAGCAGCTACTGGAGAAAGAGTAAATATACATATCACTGATTCTACTATATCTCTGTATGTATGTATGTATCATAGTATTACTGAATCTTCATTTGTGGATTTTTCTGTACGTCAGAGTGCTTCTAAAAGGCCTGGAAAAAGACAATGCAAAGAAAGAAGCCCTTGATCTTTCTCTGAAGTACAAATTTGTCACACCGCTTACATCAATGGTGGTCACCAAACCCCAGGATGAAGAAATGCAGGTTGCCCACAAACCCAAAGAGGGAGAGCAGCGACAAACAAATAGAAGGCGTATGAAATCTAAGAAAAAATAAGGAAAAAGAGCTGTTGGATATGTATTTGTTTTATGAGAATAATCTTCACACCATCATATTTTGCTAATGAGCATTGTTTCTCCTGTGTAGCATCAAGACGGATGTCCAGGCCCAGTTACAGTTCTTCATTACGTTTAGGTGGTCCTTCAGGTTAATTTCCTACATTTCCAAACCTGTTCCCACATATGAAAACAGACTTAATCAAAAAACAACACAAACAGCATAAAATGCATAAAGACCTGCTAGAACAATATGACCAACACTTGTGAAAATTGTGAAACTTATCACTTGCCATGCTGTTCAAAAGTTTGGGGTCAGTGAGATTTTTTTAATGCTTTAGGGACACATGAAATTGAGCAAAGGTGACAGTAAAACACTTTTTTTTTATTCATTAGAGAATCCTAAAAAAACATATTGCTGTTTCCACAAACATATTAAGCAGCACAACTATTTTCAACATTGATGGTAATAATAAGAAATGTTTCTTAAGCAGCAAATCATCATATTAGAATGATTTCTGCAGGATCATGTGACACTGAAGACTGGAGTAATGATGCTGAAAATTCAGCTTTGATCACAGGAATAAATTACATTTTCAAATATATTAAAACAGAAAAGAGTTGTAATGATATTTCACAATATTGCTGTTTTTACTGTATTTTTTATCAAATAAATGTAGCTTTGATGAGAATAAAAGACAAAAACATTTAAAAAAAAAACTTACAGACCCCAAACTTTTAAATGATTTTTTACATGTATTGTAAAGGCACATATTATGGAAAACAACAAAATACAAAACAAAAATATGCTTGGTAACTTGCAAAGCAATGCTTTCATTATTTGGAAAGCAGTGTCTGATGTGTGTTTTCCTCACTGCAGCTCCTTTTTTACATGCCAGTATTGTAAGGGATCCAACAGGTACTGTATCACTTCCCTTGCTATTACCGTTGTTCATGTGACATTGAAATCCCCGCTCAAACTTATTTCTAATTCTCTTATCTTTCATTATAGAGAACTGGAACCCAAGAAGAAAAGAAAAAGCCCTAAAAATTCACTGTAAGTATAAGAAAGCTGTGTGTGTATTCTAGTGTGTAAATGAGCATTAAATAAATGATTATAGCTGTTATACCTGTTTGATTCCAGTCATCACGTCTTCAAGTTTGACTGTCTTCAAAGATAATGGTACAACTTTAATAAATTTACCTGCCATTTTACCACTGATATTTTGCAATATATTTTTATTATAATATCAAGTGATTTTTTATGATCTTATTTCCATGCCAAACTTTTACTCACATTTAGTCAGGGCACGATTACCAAGTACATCTCAGAAACCTGTGCCAACCTCTCCTCCATGTATGTTGGTCTTATTTATGTATTGTTTTTATCTTGTATAGTGCATCTGGTTTTCATCTGACATCATATTTCGCTATTTTTGTTTCTTCTTTCTCTTTTGATGCTTCAGTGAAGAGCATTAGGATTTTGAAATCTTCTGGTAATGCTAAGCCACTTTGTTACGATGTTCCTCTTGCTCAGAAAGTCAGACTCCTACAAAATGACGTATCAGGTCAGATATCCAGCATGTTCTAGTACAGTTTAGTTAAATGAACAGTATTATTCCATTGATTTTATTTTTTAATCTCTATTTAAGCACAATCTCACTGTGATGTTTGTCTATACTCTGCAGAGTTTTCTATGAATGGGCAGCTTGATTCAGGGAAAGGCTTCAGTCAGATTGCAATTCGTTACAAAACGCATCACCGCCTGCTGCTCAGCACTAGTGAGATTTCCTACTTTGATGGACAGGACACTGTGAAGTTCTCATGGGATCAAGGCCTCACCCACCATGAGACAGAACAGTAATATGCTTAAACTGTGTTGAAAAAAATCTTAAAGAATAATTTGTTTAACACAACTATATAAAAAAAGCTGCATATTGTGTTCAAATGTTATCCATATATTTTGAGAATTTACATAATGTTATTACAAAATATTAATTTATAGCTCCTTTTAACACAGTGTTGCTGTCTGAAAGAATAGGAATCATGGAGGACACCAGGTTTATTCTTGCCTATTTCTTGGAGAAATCTTATTAAAGCCAAAATGTATTGAAAATATTTAATTTTGAATATGGCAAGCATATAAACATTCACCGCGCTATCTAGTTAGCTTGCTGACAATTCTGAAGTTTCAGTCGAAAACAAGCTATTTTCGCTGTGTATAAAACATACAATATGCTTCAAATAGATATTCATGTAAATTCATGTAAATATGCGCTCCTTTAACGACAGGACAAGGTGATGTAGCTGTTGTGGAAAAAAAATTATATGGAATAGCAGTCACAGCAACAAATCTTTTTCCCCTCCGCCATGTTTAAAGTTTATGGCCAGCACAAATCGGGAACCTATTGGTGCGTTCAAGCAAAGACTATAGATTCAAGTCATGTCGAAAAGATCGTATTTACGAGTTGAACGCACATGGACGGCACTACAAAGTCGTAAATACCAGTGGGAAGCTCGGGATTTTCTTTAAGCCCCGATCTTTACAAGTTGGGGGCGTGTCAGTGAGAAACATGGTGGAATTCCACATTATTTAGCAGTGACATTGTCGGGCTTTTTTAATTTACAACAAAATAAGCTAATTCCCTGCATTGTAATATAATAATTTATAATATACAATATTGTTTACATTGGCTTCATAAATTAATTAAAAATATTAAAAAGCAAAACACACCTGATGCACATTATTTTTTTCTCATTTTTCTAGAAGTAGATTTCAAAAAACTTATTTTTGTGTAGTTAATGAAGAGAATGTACACCGCCATCTTGCTCCGACAAAAGAGGACTTGTCTTAAACGCACCATAATTCCTGAGCTTCCATGTGGTAAATACAACTTGAGAGGGCGTTCATTTCCAATTTCTGACTCGGAAACCCGTATTTACGATATTATACCCTTTTCACATCTCCAGGTTTCTCAGAAGCGGAAGTCGTCATAGTTGGGTTAACTTATGAGAGACTTCATTAAATATATTTTTTGTGTTTCCATTTGCAAAAATAGCAAAAGAAAAATTCCACAATTGTGTTTTCACAAATTTCACAAAGTGGAAAAAAATAAAGAGCAATTGATAACGGCAGTCAGAAGAGAGAAAGATGTCATTTTTACCGTCACTCCCATAGCCGCTGTATTATTCCGCGATGCAGGCAACCCGTAATCTGTGTTTTTCCAACCTTCTACCGGTGAAAGTGCACTGGAACGGCAGTCAAACCCATGACTTCCCACCTGTGAACTCGTACTAGATCGATGTACTCCCAGTTCCGCACTCTGATGTCACATAGCCTGTGAAACAACAATGGCAGCCCCTATGGATGCGGTGTTTATGCAAGTGGTACATGGTGAGAAATAGACTTTAGGACAATATAATGTTGCAATCAAATTAATAATATTATAATAATGATAAATAATACTCACACGATTATGTATTACAATGTTATGTGTCTGAAATAAATATGTCGTGAAAGTATATCGACACATGGAAATGTTTGTTTACATCTAGCTACCACAATTCCTTGCGCTCAGGCAGTTTGGCGACTTGCCTGGAACGCTACAAAGTCGTGAGTCGTGGTTCGAAGTCGTGACTTACAGGCTCAAAAACCTGGAATGCAGCATTAGAAACACCCTCACAACAGCGTTAACTAATTTTTTGTAGTTTGATGCAAAGGTAATATAATACAATGTATAGTGTTATGAATGTAAATACATTTTTTTAAAAATGACAATATAAAAAACTTTGCTGGATTTACGATATTGATGACATCATCACAGTCTGTGAAAAGGGTCTATTCTGATAGCGTGTGAAGGCAGCATAAATGCTCCAGCTGTTTAAAGCAGGATGGATTGTGATTGGCTGTCAATGTTTTTATTGTTCATTAGCTGGAAAAAAAATCTTTCTGAAAGTGATTTAGTTGTGGACTTCCTTATTCTCATAGAATTATAATGATTATTAAAATGTTACCATTATCTTTAACGTTATAGTCATCGTCCATGGTGTGAACAGCCCTTTACCAAAGACTATAGAATAACACAAGACGCTTCACTCCTATTATTATGAATGGGAGAAAGTGCAATGCGCAATATGGCGGAATAAGTCCCGCCTTCTAAATGAGAGCCAATGGCCGATTGGTAAAGTCAACGCGTCACTGCAGCGGCCGTTAGAAGCTCCGGTTTCTGTAGAAACAGTCAGACGGGCGCCTTTGAAATGAGACACAAGAGACGCGCATTTAGGACTGCGCTTGCACATTAGGTTGATCCAGCCTGAAAAATACAATTTTTTGTCATGATTCGAGCGTTTAGAAACAAAATTTATGAGACAGTTGTTGTTAGATTTCATTGATTTCAAATATGAAATTTAATTGAAAGCTTGGCAAACAGCTTTAAAGAATTTGAATGTTTCCCCATTCAAGGAGATAGGAGCTGCACTTGAATGCCCGAGAGGCGTTTCAAAGATGGCCGCCGAGTGAAATGACTTGTCTTAAAGGGACTTTGCTTTTACTCTGTCAACAGCGTGTCTCTGATTCTGCGGAGTAATGAAATGGACGTTACCATGGGAAACATCCGAGTTGTCATTCTTCTTCATAAGAAAGATGAAGTTTTTCTGTGGCCTGCCGTTCGGCAACAGCCAAAAGATGCCGGTTTGAAAGGAATTTTAGGTAAGAGAGTCACTAATCAATCATTTATATATGTTATGAATCGACACTTAATCTCTACTTATACAAATATGGTCCGTTTTTGATGATATGGTGGTTATTAAACCACCTCTAGGAGCAAATTACAATGTCTGTGGATAATATTTTAAGGAGAAGCTGATATTTCATATGAGGAGATCCCAGGATCACAAACACCAACTTTAAAGTTAAAGGACAAGGAAGTGAAGACATCTTGGTAATCAATAAACATATATATAGCTGAACATTCATAAAACTGTATATGATTTTTTAAAATATATTTTTAAGTAAGCATCTTGTTAATTTCAGGGTGATGGTGAAGGACTACAGACTTTCTTTTGCTCCTGTCGTTGGATGTTGGCTCGTACCGTTCCAGGTTGTTGCGCAGCGGGAGCTCTCTGACTTCACTGTCACTCAGTTGTAGAGTTCAGACAAATTTACTTCAGAATTTTTCTTGTCTGTTATCATGCTGACCTCAATAATATAACCTATTCTTTAAATAGAAATTGTTGAACAAACAGCTATATCATTGCCATCTTTGCCATCATTTCCCTCTGTTAGGGTGCAGGAATTACTCACCACTTCATTAATTTTCTCTATTTGTTGCTCTGTCTTTGAATGTATATGAATATGCTTTTCCTTGCCCACACATATACACTTGGGCTTTAGCTGGCAAACCATGTGATGAAATAGCAATTAAAATTGCATAGCAAAAATTGTATGCATACGTAGCAACCCTTTGATTGTATTGATCGTGATTATTTCTGTGAAGTAACTATGTACTTTTTGTGGTCATGTCTGATAATAAAATAAAAACACCTTAAACTTCTACAGAATGTAAAGTATTTACAAATTATATAGATAATATATTTTCTAAAAAGAGTTGTGACTTTTGAGGGGTTTCAAGAGTGATCACAAATAAAGGGGGTTGTTCTTGAATCCGCTCAATATTAGGCAATCGCATGATGTGGACAGCAATTAAAAGGCTGTGTGTGTTTTGAGGATTTTGACTAAAATAATCAGTCCGTCTGACGTTGATCTTGACACAGCACTTGTTCCCGTTGTATATGTCCTTTATGATATCATATGTCCTTCCTCTTATTCCTTTGGATAAGTTTTAGAAAAAGCCCATTATGCCATAAAGAATCAAAGGCTTTTTTAAAATCAATGAAGCAGCCGAATATTGAACATATTTTTGTACTAGTGTGTGAAGTGTGTAAATGTGATTTGATGTTCTCTGACTGGGCATAAATCCAATTTGACAATTCTTTAAAATCTTGTGTTCTTGAATGAACTGAACTAATCTGTCATTAATAATGGAACAGAATAGTTTTCCGAGGTTACCGCTCACTGTGATGCCTCTGTAATTATTTGGGTCGTACTTCTCACCTTGTTTAAACATTGGAGTTATCAAATTTTCTTTCCATATTTCAGGAAATTGTCCTGATTTTAATAAGAGATTGAACAATTTTACAATAGCATCTTTCAGTTTGGGGCTGCTGTGTTTCAGCATCTCATTAGATATTCCATCCACACCACAGGATTTTTTTGTTTTTTTAGGGATTTCATCTTGTCTGTCAGTTCATTTAATGCTATGGGCTGGTCTAAATGATTTAGCTGGTCTTTTATAGTGTGTTCCAGGTTGTGTAGTTGAGAGGTCAGATGTTTTTGGGCCAGGGTTTGTTCATTTGGTGAATAGAGATTTCCAAAATATTCAGTCCAGATTTTTGGGTCATAGATGGGAAGGTTTTGGGCTTTTTTGGATTTGTCTAAATTGTTCCATAATTCCCAAAAAGAATTTTGATTGACTGCCTCCTCAATCTTGTTTAGTTTTATTTTCATGTGATCAGCTTTTTTCTGTATTAATAGTGACTTGTACATTTTAAGGGTTTGTTGATATGTGGCTTGTATTTGTTGGTTTGCTGGGTCTCTGTGTTTTTTGTTTGATAATGACCGTAATTCTTTTCTTACTTTTTGGCATTCTTTATCAAACCAACCAGCATTAGCCATTTCTTTTTTGCTTCTATAATTTTTTTTTCTCAGGGCTTTTCTGACCACTGTAGAGAAGATTTTTGTTAACTGTTCAGTTGCTAAATTGGTGTTTTTTTTCTCTTCGCTAAATGAAGTCAATAGAAATGAGTCCATCATGTTCTGAACATGAGTGCTGTGGAGCGCAGCTTCATACTGGGCAGGACTGTCTTTACTCCATAGAAATTTGGGGGGGAGTGGATACAGTTTAACCTTCTGATCTGAAGATGGCAGAGGATTCACTGACCTGTTCAGACTGAGGACTGTGTGACTGTGGCTGATAACAGTAGCTGTGGCATCACTGTGAAATAATTGATTGTACTTTGTTCTATATCTGTGATGGCGTAATCTACTGTGCTGTTGCCTAAATGTGAGCAGTAGGTAAATCGACCCAGAGAATCACCTTTTGTTCTGCCATTAACTATATAAAGACTCAGGCTTTTGCAGAGCTGCTGGTCTTGTTTTCCATGTCTGTTAATTGTGTTGTCGTAATTCTGACGTGTTTTAGTACACCATTTTTGTTGATGATTAAGTGAACCATTTATATATTTGTCTCCATCAGAGCTGATGTAGTCCACTTCCTTCCCCGTTCTAGCATTCAGATCCCCCATTAACAGAACTGATCCTAGAGACTGAAAGTAAATGATCTCTGACTGTAGGGTTGAGAAGATGTCTTCATTATAATAAGGCGACTCGTATGGGGGGATATATGTGGCACACAGGTACAGGTCCTCATCTAAACACAAAAGCTCTTTTTTAAGTTTTATCCAAATATATGTTTTCCCTTTTTTCACAGGTTGAATATAATGCCACAGATGGTCTTTGAACCAAACTATGATTCCTCCTGAATCTCTTCCATTTTTAACATTAGGCTTTTTGATTGAGGGTATTCGTAGCTCTCTGTAGTTTGTATTTATTTATTTTCTCTTACCATTGTGTAACTTATAATATTTGAAAGACAGCAGTGCTGGCAACAATAACAAAAATATTAACATACTACCATGGAATATATACACATCTAAACAACTTACCCTTTTTTTCTCTCTCTTTTATTTTTTATTCCTCTCTCTCTCTCTCTCTCTCTCTCTCTATACTGTCTTATTGAATCTAATGGAAATAACGTATTAATAGCTTTCTATATTAACAGGTATTTGTATATCATTACATATCTTTACATTGATAGATGTAAATGCGAATGTATGCAAGTATACATACATAGTTTCATTACTTTATTATTATTATTATATTATTATAGTTATATATATTATTAGTAATATGCTGGGATTAATTTCTATTTCAGATCTCTTGGAAGGATTTTAGAGGACTTTAAACCTTCAGTGACGGTGGCTGCTTTTAGTAAAGTGACCTTTGAGTTGACCTACGAAGAACTGCTAAAGCGTCGCCTTGGCAAATATGAGTTACTCATCAATGCCCAACCGATGCAGCCGGTGGCAGATTTCAAGGTAGAAGAAGAAACGAAGAGGGAAATAGATAATCAATTTAGATGGATAGAAAGATCATGTTTCTTTTACTCACGTTAGATGGATGTACACATCCAAGAGAAACCAGGAATTTCCTTCTTTGAGGAGATTTGAGCACCGGTGATCTGGCCAATGCCATCAAAACCACCAGAGCAGACAAAGATGTAAGAGCTTAAAATGAGGGTAAAACACTTCGCTTAGATGTTCTCATTATGCTACTACACTTCAAACAAAGTGACCAGATGACCAAACTGACATACCAAGATGCAAATGGTGGAGCTGCTCACAGGATTTATGAAGATTTGGACACATCTACAGCTGCAGGTGGACTACTTCTTATCTGTTCTGTGTTTGAATGCATTTAAACCCTTTATTTTGGTTTGTTATATTGTAGGGCTTCTATGAGGAAGTTGCCGTCCCTCTCCTCACTGATATTCAACTTAAATACACAGGATGGACAAACCTTACCAAGACCAGCTTTACCCTGTACTTCAACGGCTCTGAGATTGTGGTTTCAGGACAAATAACAGACAACAGTGTGGAGAGTTTCAACACTGAAGTCACTGCAGTATCAGTAAGATCATCATGATGCTTTACAAATTGTATCAAATTGGTAGGGATTGAGTAGGCTGTTTTTTTCTCGGCAGTCTCAACTGAGGTCATTATATTGGATATTAGGATCATTGATGGTCAATTGTTTAAGAGTTTGGAATAATGGTCACTTTGTTTTCAGATAAAGATATTGGTGAAAGTGGTAATGACAACATTTCTGATGAAAATGAAGATGAAGGGCAGTAGTGTGACGTATCAGGACACTGTAATGATAAAAGACCCCAGTGATGTCCCACCTGAGAATGAAGATTTCATGCAGAGACTGTGGGCCTACCTGACAGTGAAGCAACTTCTGGAAAGGCAGTAAGTTTATGGAATGATACGACATTTCTACATTTTAAGTTGGACATTGAGGACATCTTTCTGTCTCAGGGTGCTTCTTAAAGGACAAGAGAAAGAGGATGAAGAGAAAGAAGCTCTCAAACTCTCTCTGAAATACCAGTTTGTCACCCCCCTCACCTCTATGGTCGTCACAAAGCCACAGAAAGAAGTGGAAGTTGCCGACAAACCCAAAGAGGGACTTACAAGTGAGGAATACAACAAGCGAGTCCTCATGACGAGGCAAATAAACACCATTTACAGCCAACAGAGGCAATTTAGTAAGGAAAAATATGGTTTTTAAAGGTTTTTTGACAGCTATAGCGCCACCTATTGCCTGATCTCCACCACTTTTTTTGGGTGTCCTCAGAGTGTGCCCATACATATGTGTGTTAATTTTGGTGAAAATATCTTGTTTTGTTTTGAAGTTATAGATACTTATAAATATGAGAGCATAAAAAATAACCCAAGAACGTCTTTGATTGGATTTTTATGCCACTTCCTATCAAAATTTGACATTTGGGCTTTAAAATCTAGTCAATCAACTTAGGTTCCATGTTTCCTACGCTGGTTTTGTCTCGACTGGACTAACGGTTTTGAAGATATTCGCAAAAGTTTTTTAAGCGCTAAATCACAACATTGCACAAACCATAAGGTGGAACTTAGCAAGTCTGGTATCGTTGGACTCGGCAAGGTTTCAGGAGTCTAAGCACGTGACTCCCGTGAAAATAAGTCGATCACACCCAAAGTTATACACATTTTCATCCAAAACCATTAAAAACAAGGTTTTTAACAGTTATAGTGCCACCTATGGTCCGATCTCCATAAAAATGGGCATGCTTCTTTAGAGTCCTATTCTGCATGTGCTCACCTTTTTTTGTTAAGTTCTGAGTTTTTGTTTAGGCTTTATAGGCTTTTGGGTAAATTTAGCCACGCCCACTTTATAAATGACCCTGTTATAGCAACCCAAAGGGTAAATTTTTTTTTTTTTTTTTTTTGATAATTGTTGATCTAGAGAGTCCAGAGAATTGTCCTGCACTGGTTTCCTTCTGATCAGGCAAAAAACCTAGGACTAGTTTGCAAGTAGGTTTTTCACATATTTGCAAATAATTAATGAACGATTTGATTGGCAGCATTGGTTCTTGAGGCAAAGTTGTTCAGAATGAGGAGATCTATCAAATGATATGCATATTGTGTGGATCTGTGAAACACCACATGATTACTGAGGCGTAAAAGACGTTAGCGCCAACTAGTGGCCAATTTCTTTCAAAATTCTTAAAGACCTCTAGGACCATGAGTCGAACATGCCCACCGAGTTTCGTTCCGATTGGCCTCTGTTAACCTTGTCTAATAGGTGCTCAAACTTCATTTTTCAAGATATGCCAATGTCCTCATAGACAATCATGCACCCTTGGATCAAGACACCGCAAATTTCAAGTTGATCAGACTTGCATAGTTACTGACCAAACGGTTGCATAGTTACAGCTGTTTTCATGTTTTTTTCAAGTTATAGCGCCACCTAGTGTCCAATCAATGATTTTTTTTTACGTGACCAAAGATTGAGCCCCTACACAAGTGTACCGAGTTTGGTGCAAATATCTCATTTCGTTCTTGAGTTATAGCCATTTTAGTAAAAGTGGCTCCGCTGTCATCATACGTTTTGGCGCCCCTTAGCGACCGTGAATCAAAATTTTAACTTTTTTGGGATAATTATTGATATTCAGACTCTAGAGAACATTTCTGCACTGGTTTGGTTCAGATCGGGTGAAAAACCTAGGACTAGTTAGCAAAAGTAGGTTTTGGACAAAATTCAAAATGGCGGAAAACTTTTCCAGGCAGAAATGAAATCGGATATATGTTTCGTTCATCTTGAGCCAAGGATTCCAATGATATAAGACACTTGAGTCTGGGACAAACGGTCTAGGAGTTATACGTTTTCAACTTTTGATCGCTGTAGCGCCACCGATTGGGGTCATACTCTGTCAACCTCTCCCCAAATCATCTAGCCAAGTTTCAAGTCTCTAGGCCTTACGGTTTGGGCTGCACGATCAGCTTTACAGCGGAAGAAAAATAATAAAAATCCTTACAATTACACTAGGGTTTCAGCACTACGTGCTTGAACCCCTAATAAAATAGTGAAAATAAATGAAATAAGGCATTAGGAGCAATAGGCCTTTTTCACAAGAATCGGAAATCACGTGACGCGGGGTAAAGTTAGTTGGGTTTACGGCTATTAGATTGATATGCTCTTTTCTCAAATATCGCTTCTTACCTTTTCTGTTTTGTCTGTTTTCCAAGTTGCTGTTGTATAATCTACAAAGAAATTATTTTCTACTTGTTTGTAGCTTATACTCAGACCGTTGCTCGAATTTACCGGCAGGTATATTTATTTTACCAGCTGTTATACAGTATAGGCAGCTACTCATTCAGCAATTCCTCCAATCGTATCACGTAACATTATTTATATAATTTATTCATTAAAAAATATTAACTCCCAATATATACTTCAATGGGGGATAAAGTCGTGAGATACATAACATTGTCATAAATTTAATACGTTTTAAAAATATATAGCATGTATTAATCTCATATGGCATTACATCCCACATTCAATCATATGTTATAACTAATCCTGATCGATTAAAATGATTAAACTAAGACATAATTAATTTCCAACACCACACTGTACACAACTATCAGTCTTTGCATTAATTTGCAACAGCACAATAATACTGTGCATAATACACACTTTAAGATGATGACGACAGGAAAATATGAGTGAGAGATGACTGAAGTGTTTATATATATCCAGAAATATCCAGGGTGCGAGCGGTCCTGTTTCATGAATCAGAGGATCAGGCTTGCGTGATAAGGCTTGCGCACATCGCGAAAAACACTCTATACATCCCAATGTGTATAGCCTATCCACCCTGAACAGTACTGATTACTACTAATGTCACATAGACTACTATTTAGGATGGATAGTATGCACGTTGAGACGCAGGCACTGTCTTTACAGCACATGGAGTGCGATAATGCACAGCCGCACCAAACAGACACGAAGAATATAACCAGTTTAACCGCCATCACTTAATGAGAGCTCTGTAGTCTCACCAATAATTCACCAGACCGTCTAAACATTTTCATGACATTTAATTCGTAAAACGACTTTGATTCCCGAGCTGGTTCTGATCGAGGCTATCTATCACTGTAACTGGAAAAACTTTTACCCGGCGTGGATCATTCTGGAAGCCAAAAATCTGGAAGTGTGAAATAGGCCTATTCAGAAATGAAGCCTCTTAAAGGGATAGGTCACCCTAAAATGAAAATTAAGTAATCATTTACTCACCCTAATGTTGTTCTAATGCCGTACGCCCTTCTTTCTTTTTTGGACCACGAAAGGAGAATTTTTAAAAAATGTCCCACTCACGCTCGTGAGTGTGATCACAGAATGATCCCATGCGACACGTGTTGTATATTTCAAGTGTTTTGGGGATATAGGATACAAACTGAAATTTAATGTATTTAATGAAAATCCTGACTTTGGCCGTTAGTCTTCTGTGCTCATCTGTGCGTTCGTGAGACTCTTAGCGCTTCAGTTCACTCCAACTCACCCAGAAAAAGCAAAATTTACTTTTGTCTCTTCTACAAAAAGAGCTCAGTGGTTAGAGCATGGCACTAGCAATGCCAAGGTCATGGGTTCGATCCCAGGGATTGCACATACTCAGATACAAATGTATAGTATAATGCAATGTAAGTCGCTTTGGATAAAAGCGTCTGCCAAATGCATAAATATAATGTAAATGTAAAATGTAAATTGGACAAAAAGTGAGGCCATTGTATACCTGGGGAATGATGTGACACTAAGAATTTTTTTTTTTTTTTTTTTTTTAGAAAAAAAGAAGAATAGAAGAAAAGATAATGGGATTTTTTAAATAAATGGAAATTTTTATTTTCTAAAATGTCTTATAGAGGACGTGTGTTAATAATTAACAATCTACCAGCCTATACTCTCTGGCATTTGTTAGCATGTAATGACCCCCAACCCATTTTAATGGAAAAAAAAAATCTATATTATTTATTCATTAACAGAGTAGAGAAGCAGCTTTTCAGATAAAATTTGCAATTTTAATAATAGTTCAATAATAGTTGTTTAAATGAGAATTGGAACTTGGCAGCTTCCATTATTTTAAAGAATTTTGTCTAGGTTTAGACAAATCTATGTTTTGGATGAACCCTAAAAAGTTGACTTATCTTAGTTACCCCTTTTTTATTGTAATTAATTTGGTCACTCTTTAATGTGATGAGGAATGAGAATACAACCTGCTTATATTGGACTTTACAGGATCCCTTGACTTTTGGCTCACGTATGGTTGTCAAAATCAAGGTTTTTTTCCCTACCTTGACGGAACTGCTGAAATGAGACTTAATAAGTACACTTAGAAGCCTAATTCAAATACAGAAGTATTTGAATTTGGGTCAGTTTTAGGCTGGATTTGGCAGAAAAATTTATGTTAAGATCAACACAAATAACAACTCTATTGTTGAATAAGTGGAAAGAGGCCATTACGGAAGAAGAATTTAAATTGATAAGTGACTTTGTTAAAGGTTTGATTCAGCCAAAGAATGATGATGTTTTTCCGAACCTGACCTTAGTACCTAACTTTGGAATGTGTAATTTTATAGGAAGAGAGAGAGTATCCGGAAAAGCAATGTATAAATGTGTTAAAGTGTTTAACAAAAATAATTTGGATGGTAAAATAGATGCACCATGGCATAATGTGTTACACTTGAGTGAATGGGGAGCACTCTATAAGTCACCATTACATAAAAAAACAAGGGACTTACTATGGAGAATTTTGCATGGAACTATAGCTGTTAATGCTTTTGTTTCCGTAATAAATCAAGAGGTAAATCAGCAAAGGGAAACAGTTTTTCACACTTTCATGTATTGTACAAGGTTAAGACCATTATTTAACAAAATTTATTTAGATGTTTTGATGAATTGTTTTCAATAGAGGTTTTTATTTGTGGTTTTAAATTTTCACGGAAATGTTTTCATGAATGTCAGTTTAATTTTTTACTGGGTCCAGCAAAAACGGCAATCTATATAAGTAGAAAAAAATAAGATTGAAAGGAATTCTAATAAAGATTTAACAATGCTTTTCAATTTTAGTGAAATCTAGAATTTAAATTGATTTCTGATATTATAAAGCAACAGAAAATCTGATTTTAAACTAATAAGGTATAGTCCTTTGTGAATTTTTTGATGATGTATTGATTTTTAATAATTTGTTGCAATTCTATTTGGTGTTAAAATGTAATCTTAACCCTACTTGTACTGTTATTGTGCAGTTTGCAAATAAAATGTATTTTTAAAATTCAAAAATACTCTCTTTCTGTTTTATTTAGTATTCAGTTGGTTGCTTATATTGCTTATTACACTTTACATGTTTGTATAGCCTATGTATGTATAGGTTTCTACCATATAAGGACGTTTAAAAGGGGCAGTGTCTGTGCCTGCCTTTGAAAACCAATAGTGGCTTCATTACAGTTGTAAGATGTCTTTTTCCATTACTTCTCAGATCACCATGGACAAAGCTGCACTGAGACTAACTTTGTTTGGCCTTCTGTTCACTTGTGTCAACTTGGCTGCTAACAAGGTAAATCAAAGGGTTACAAACAAAAAGTGCATTTGGGGGAAATACTTTATTTCTCAATTTTCTTGACTTTACAAGCTGTTATTCTCCACTAGTATATATTAAATTATAAAGAATTTAATACACTGCCCAGCCAAAAAAAAAAAAAATTTAAATAAAATACTTAAGAGTCTATGGATGGATCATTAATACAGTGGTTATTATTTTCCTAGCATGTTATATGTTTGGCAACGGTTCTTTTAACCCTAAAAGATGGAGTGTGTAGCTTTTCATTTCTCAAACAACCATGTATTAAGATGCATCATGGCCATATTCCAGGATGACAATGTCAAGATTCATCAGGCTTAAATTGTGAAAGAATTGTTGGAAGGGAGCATGAAGAATCATTTTCACACATGAATTGGCACTGACCTTAACCTCAGTGTTTTTGGGATGTGTTTCAAGTTTTGGGGATGTGCTGGAGGAGACTTTACAGAGTGCTCACCTCTTGCACTGGCAATACAAGATCTTGACCAAAAAATGATGCACCTCTAAATGGAAATAAATGTGATGTTATTTCCATCAAGAGGTGCATCAATTTTTGGTCAACTTTTTTTTTTCCAAGCGACTTTTTTTTTGGCCGGGCAGTGTATATATAGAATATAGAATAATTTATAAAAAAAAATATATATATATATATATATTAAATATTAAAAGGTACTTAAGAAAGAGGTAAGCAAAAAATGCAACAAAATATAATGAATACACCCTTGGACATAACAAATCTGTGTAAACAGTTCAATATTCATTTGTCCATAATTTAACTCCACATTCAATATCTCAGTATTGAACTGAAATTGATCCGCTTTCGCAAGTGGCTCAAAAAACGTGTAAATAACTGATGATGTTTGAGGAGAAAGTCCACATTAGTATGTTTGGGGTTGTTTTATTTTCTAAGGTCAATACACTTGACATATGTTTGAGTGTTCTTACTATATTAGCCGGCACCATCAACAATATCAATCTGTCCTATAAGCCTGTAATGAGAGCACTGATACTTGTTCACTTTAATACAGAAACAAGATATAGATATTTACAGCTTCCACATTAACTCCACGATCACCAGCCGCTACGCCACCACGGTCATCACAAGCCGTGTGAAAAACCTGTTAGCTCAATCTCAAGAGGTCCTTTTTGAGGTCAAGATACCCAAAGATGCATTCATCAGCCAATTTAGAATGTAAGTAGTAAATACACAATGAAATCCAAAGCATTAAAATGTTCAAGCAATAGTAAAACTTTCTCTTTCACTCATATACTATTCAAATATAAACAGCCAGACTTACCTAATGTAAAAAACTATTAACAATTTAGTGCATTTATTTGAGCTTCTACCGTTTGTTTAATAACCCCAGTTTCATTGCTGATTACTGTCATTTCTGCATTAGGACCATAGAAGGGAAGACATATGATGGAGTTGTAAAGAAAAAAGAGGAAGCTCAGCGGGAATACAGAAGAGTAGCATGTCAAGGACAAAGCGCTGGACTGATCAGGTACTTGGTATTTTAAAAAGAAGTTGATTCCTGTAGCTCAAATTGTAGAGCATGGCACTAGCAATGCCTAAGTCAAGATTCCCAGGGAATGCATGGACTGATTTAAAAAAAATAAAAAATAGGCCTTCCTTCCTTGCAATGTAAGTCACCTTGGATAAAAGCATATGCCAAATGCATAAATGTATGTAAAGTGTAAATGTAAAATATCATTCATTTCTTTAGCATTAAATAACATTCAACTTAGATGGATAAAATGTATTATTTATTTAGTTTCAGTGCTGTTGGACGGACTTTTGAAGACTTTAAAACATCAGTGACAGTAGCTGCTCACAGTAAAGTGACCTTTGAATTGACCTATGAAGAACTGCTAAAGAGGCGCCTTGGCAAATATGAGTTACTCATCAATGCCCAACCGATGCAGCCGGTGGCAGATTTTGAGGTATGAAAAAAAACAAAACAAATCAAGATTGTTATAATAAAGATTTGTAGATTATTTGGATTTTTATTCATTATAATGAAAAAAAGCGAAATGTATTTTTTTTTTTTTGGTTAGATTGATGTATACATCCATGAGAATGCAGAAATTTCTTTCTTGGAGGTCAAAGGTGGTCTGAGCACTAAGGATCTGGCCAACGCTGTCTCAACCTTCAAATTAGAAAAAGATGTAAGAAATAGATATGGAAATGAAAATAAATGATAAAGAAAATGCAACTTCTTGCTTGAAAATGTTAAATATGACAAAATGTTAAATTATGAAATATGTGAAAACTTCTGCCGTTTTGCAATCTTAGGCATGGGTGAAGTTCTTCCCCACTCGTGACCAGCAAACAAAGTGTGATGATTGTAGTGAAAATGGTCTGAATGGCAGCCTGATCATTACATATGATATTAAGAGATTAAAACAAAGTGGAGATCTGGAGGTATGTTGTGAACTTAGTTATTTAAATTTAAACTCACATCTTCATGACAACTGGAAAATGTTCATACTGACAGCAATTTACAGCAACAAAACGACCTGAAACATTCATTTTTATTAAATATCACTCCCACTTGTCACCTGTCCTCTTTTTCAGGCATCAGAAGGCTACTTTGTCCACTGCTTTGCACCTACAGATATTCAGTACAGTTCCAATAATGTGGTGTTTATTATTGACCGGAGTGGCTCCATGTCAGGCAAAAAAATAGAGCAGGTGAACTTCTTTTTAAAGGGGTGATTCACTGGCTTTTTTCTAGGCTTGATTGTGTTTATGGGGCGCAGTTAAACATTTCTTAATGCTTCGTTTTTTAAAAAATGCCGTATTTTTCATATATTTTACCTTTATTCTAGACCGCTGTCTCCATCGTCATTTGAACGGCCGGTCGGTTTTCTGGTTCTATGATACCACTCCCTCCGAAATACGCAATGGGCTCAGATTGGTTAGCTGGCCCAGTGTATTGTGATTCGCTCAAGCGTATAAAGCCCCGGGTACACTTCGGCCGTTGTTCTGAAATATTCGGTGTCTGAGATTTTCGTTGACACTGGGCGGAGCTTACATAAATATTCACGAGTTTCCTGTTTTGTGTTAAAGCGCCACTGAAAATTTTAGCGCAAAAACTAGTATGGGCTACAACCGTTTTGATTTGATTTTCTTTTAGTTCGTTTGATAAGATTCCAAACTCGCTCAAACTCTTTGTATCACACCTGTCAATTCACACAAGTAGCAACAATCAAATTAACCTTTTAGTAAAATATATATTCATACCTGTGGGAAAAACACGAGAGAACAGAAGTTACGTCTTTCCACAGCGTCAGTCAGTTTATTACTGTGCACGCCGAACAGGGGGAATTAAATCTCTCGCGTCTTTCATGTGCGCCATCTAGTGGTGTGGCGGCGTAGTGCCACAAAGATGTTTTACCTTAACTCAAAAAGTTCTCATTTTGTAGAAAGAAGAACAAAAGAAAACATGAGGAAATGTATACATATATTAATGGTGGGAATCAACTTATAAATTAAGGTTCAGAATTACGCAATAGATTAATCGCGTTTACAGTCAAACGCCATCAAATACGGCGTTTTTAAAAATATTTGCGCCGCAAAATACGCCGTTGTGATTACAAACGCGTAAAAAATGCGCGAAAATCCGTCAATGACGCCGTATTTAACGGTGTTTTAGTGTGCATGAAAAACGCCGCTTTTTACGCCGTCTATCTTGCCATATGACGCCATAAAAAACGACCTTTTGGTTGCACAGAGCGCGCGTCTTTTACGGCGTTTTGCTTATAGTATGAGTCACGCCCATGATTTCCACAGCCAGTAGGTTTGAACGGTTTTCACCCAATCAATGGTAACTGAGTCAGACCAGACCAATTCAGCACGGATCATTTTAGCCAAAGGAGTGCCTATGAATTGATAGGATATATATATATATATATATATTGACCGGAAACCTTATGTTTTATCTTTTAAAATTATGGAAATTATTTTGCACTATCCTTCAAAATTCGGTTAACAGCTTTGTTCAGACCGAACTTCTAGGGTAAGATAGGATCATAAGATGCGCAATATGTCGGGAGACATTGAATGGGTCAGACATGATTTTGACCATTTCATTAAGTTTTGTTTTGTAGAAAGCCTTTCTTTAAAATGAATTTTGTTTTGTATAAATTGTATCTTAATTTTAATCAATGTTTCATCAACCAATATAAATAAGAAGCAAATATAGCAGACAAAATAGGCCTAATCATGACATGGAGGCGCCAGCGCAATCACCTTTGTTGCACATGAAATGGAGCGCGTCTCATAAATGAACCGACACTCAGGAACTGTGTAAGTGAGTCCAAGAAAAATCGCACAGGTTTTAGCTAGATTGCAAACACGACTTGCTGGCCCTCCAAAATAATGCTCATCCTCATTGCAGACAGAAATGTTCAGAAGGCTATGCGCTGCAGGAGATATTGCTGCACATCAAACATGTATTTTATCTTGAAAATCTTTCCAGCATTATAATGTTGATTTGTTTAAGGTTTTAACAAATGTAGGTACAAAATGCATCCAGGGGTGCGTTTCTCAAAAGCATCCTAAATAGCATATTCGCTGTCATTTTAGCAATCGTAGCACCAATAATCTCCACGATCAACTCACAATGCTTTTGAGAAACGCAGCCCAGAACAGTAACTGTTCTTGATATGAGGTCATCCTCGTCACCCAGCAACTGACCAAGTCACGGATGACACCGTCTCCTAACAATTCTGGGTTGCCAGAACGTTCCCTGAACGTTCATTTTTGGTTCCCAAAATGTTCTTTAAATTTTGTTTTTGGTTAGCCAGGTAAGTTTTCTTAATGGAAATATATAAAGTTAGTTTTTTTTTGTTTTTTTTTTATAACTTTATTATTTTGGGATTGCACATTTCAAATGAGTTCTAATGGATATTATAGCTCAATCAGCTGGATGTTGTCTTTCGATGGCCTTTGAATATGTTTATCATATAAAAAATAATTACTACGACGTTCTATTTTCTAATATTGACAATGTAACTGAAACACCCAATTCTACAATATTTTAATAGATAAAAAAAAGAAGGTGGATATCGTAAAAATCAGCTCGCAAAAAAAGAATAGGGTGTTTCTTTATAGCAAATACACTCTTTCAACCTATTGCTAAGAGCGGACCGCGAACCAGCGATCGATGCGGAAGCAGGCTATCAACTGCTACCACATGATATGTTGCAAAACTTTTAAACACTATCTCGCTTCTGTTATACTAGGGACGATTTCTCGTTTTGGAAATATTACTTAAAGCTTGTGTTTAGTTATTTACTAATGTGAAAAGTATCTGGGTAATAAGTTGTATATACATAGAATGGGTAAGTATTGCTGAACATGAAATCTTAGCAATTACATTAAAATAAAGAGGTGCGATCTTTAATTAACATGTTGTTGGATGAAAATATCCACAAAGTTATAGGCTATCTATTGTACATATAGGCACTCCTTTGGCTAAAATGATCCATGCTGAATTGGTCTGGTCTGACTCAGTTACCATTGATTGGGTGAAAACCGTTTAAACCTACTGGCTGTGGAAATCATGGGCGTGACTCATTATACTATAAGCAAAACGCTGTAAAAGACGCGTGCTCTGTGCAGCCTGTCACAGTCACATGGACTTTAAGTTTGTTTGTTGTCATCTGTCAAGCGTTCCTTTGTTCTAGTTTCCCGCCACAATCAGTAACCATGGACACTAATCACATTCATCACAGCTGTTTGTAATTTGAGTTAATTCATCAGTGTATTTAAGTTCCTGTTTGTCTTCACTATGTTGTCGGGTATCGTTTGTGTCTACATTGGTGTATGTTCCTGTTGGATTATCAAGTAAAGACTTATTTAGCTCTTATCTCCTCGTCGTGTGTTTGATACACCGGTGGAATTGTAACACAACCAAAACAGCGTTTTTTACGGCATCATATGGCAAAATGGACAGCGTAAAAGGCGGCGCTTTTCATGCACACTAAAACGCTGTTAAATACGGTGCCACTGACGGATTTTCGCGCGTTTTTTTTTACGGCGTTTGTAATCACAACGTCGTATTTTGCGGCGCAAATACTGTTTAAAACGCCATATTTGACGGCGTTTGACTGTAATCGCGATTAATCTATAGTGTAATTCTGAACCTTTTGGCTTGCCATATTTGAAAGATGCGCGGACGCGACTGCGCACGAGACCGTCTGGGCGTGGAAAGTGAAGTATACCCGGGGCTTTAACCGCCCTGGTGCACGTCGCCCGGAAGGGCCACGCCCCTTACCATTAGTTGCATGTGCTTCGGTGGAAATGTAAATAATAGCGTCTATATTGCTGTATCAAAATGAGCCCGAATCAGACCCAGATAGCAGTAATGATGAAGAGGGTCAAGCAGAACCTCTGCAAGCACGGTTTTTAAAGGACTTTTCTGAATGGTCAGTATTTGTATTTATGTCAAAGTGTTTAGATATGCTGTCACTTGTAAATGTTACTGCTGTTTGTTAGCTTTCAATAGACAGTTCAAAGATTTACTGTAGCTGAATACATGACTAAGTAGTAGCATTTTTGTAAAGGTATTGTTTAATTTATAGCATGAACAACTGTTTGTCTATGAACATAGAAGTTTGTTGGTGTTTAAGTATGCAATAGAATTTAGCTAACTGGCTAGGGAAGCCAAACCGCAGTGGTCTTTGTTATGTCCTTGATGCAACCAAAAAATAGATATTTAAAAGACACATACAAGCAATAAAACATACTTACAGGTTGGGGCCCATAAACAGCAGCTTCTGCTTTTAAAGTGGGAACTGCTTCATTTTTCAGTAATAGCCTTTGTGCAAATTCAGCATTGGACTCGTGTAGATTCCGGAAGCTGTCTTGCGTACTGCCGCACGACATGGCCTCGCCCACTTTGTTGCGTGATCCCGGGGATGGGGTTTATGTTAATTGCAGGGTTTATGATGTCACCAACCTTGTTGAAAAAGCTTGTTGTAGTCCAAACCGGTCGTAATTGTAGGCATTAAACTGTTATAACTTTAAAAGACAATATCTCCGTTTGCATTGAACTTTCAGCAATGTAACTTTGCAGATACTGTTTATGCTCAAGCAGCAACATTACACACTAACTATAGTTTAAAAAAAATTAAAATCGCAATGAATGACCCTTTTTAAGTCATTTCTCCTTTTGTGTTTTACTTGGTGAATTGTTGAATCCTAGAATAAGTTATTATTTTCCATATAGTTATGGCTTCATAAATTGGAATCATTATGTTTTAGACTCGTTTGGCAATGCTGAAGATTTTGAGTGACCTAGTACGGGATGACCACTTCGGATTGATTACATTCAATGATCAAATTCAAACCTGGAAACCTGAACTTCTCAAAGCCACTGAAGAAAATGTGGAAGAAGCAAAGACATTTGTGAAGGGGATTACGAGTGAAGGAAGTAAAGTATTCACCATCAGCCAACTGAACAAAAGCATTTTAGAGAAACAAACAAAAAAAAAACCCTCAAAAGAAAATGACCTAACTGACACGATTTCAATAGTAGCATGGCCAAATCTTTCATTGTAAAGCAACTAAAACTGATCTAAAATATTACAGCTAGACATCCTAGACTTGTGACCACCCTAGTTTAACTAAATGACCTTTATTTGTAACATTTCTTTTCTTTCAGACACAGACATAAATGCTGCAGTGCTAAAAGCTGTGGACATGATCAACAAATACCATCAAGAGGGATCTGCATCCAAATTGATCCTGTTGACTGATGGAGATCCCACTGAAGGCACAAAACAACTGATTCACTCATGCACACACACTTGTATATTAATAGTTTAGGGTTAAATACTGTTCATAGATACTCTACATATACACACAGCGCAATCTTTTCAGAAAAAAATGTATGTGTACTATGATCCAGTAGCCAGTATGCATTAAGCAGTAAGATATCTGCTTTTCTTCATCATCATGCCTAAAACCATCTTCCTATTTTTTGTTTTTTGTGAAAAGGTGTAACCGACCCAGTGCAGATTCAGAAAAATGTAAAAAAGGCCATTGGTGAAAAATTTCCTTTATACTGTTTGGGTTTTGGGTTTGATGTCAGCTTTGAGTTCCTGGAGAAGTTGTCATTGGAAAATAACGGTGTTGCTCGCAGGATCTATGAGGATTCTGATGTTGATCGACAACTACAGGTCAGATTTAAAAAAGAACTCTTTCTAGGGTAGCGACTTGGGTTTGAGTCCAGCTTGGGTCATTTCCCAATGTGCCATTTGTTGTTGCCAGTGCTAAACATATACTTAACTTGAGTTGTGTAAATACAATATACAGAAACAATTTTACTCTGGTAGGACTTCTACAAGGGAGTGTCCACTCCGCTCTTGACTGAAGTCCAACTTGGGTACGAAGGAGTGGCCGATTTAACCCAAACCACTTTCAGCCAGTACTACAGCGGTTCTGAGATTGTGGTGGCTGGTCGTATCATTGATAGCAGTTTGGAAATGTTCACCACTGTAGTCACTGCATTATCGGTAAGATAACCACTACCCATCTTAAGACCTACCTTTTTTTACCCAGGTTTTTTATGACCTACTTTTATTAGCCTGTATTGTATTCTACTGTGTCTATGATGGGTGTGTGTTATGTTGTTGTATTCTGTGATGCTAATTGGATTATTTATTGTTATTTATTTTTGTATTTTTTTTATATTATCGTTTTGTTTGCTTGTAAGGTGTCCTTGGGTGTTATGAAAGGTGCCGTTAAATAAAGTTTATTATTATTGTTAATATTATTATTATTATTACAGCAGGGATGGGCAACGTTGGTCCTGAAGTACCGCTGTCCTGCAGAGTTTAGCTCCAACCCAAATCAAACACATCTGAACAAACTACTCAATTTTTTTCAGGATTACTAAGGCTACTTTTCCACTGGCACAAAAAAAAATCAGATTTTTTACTCACATCTGACACAGATCAGAATTTGTTACACATATGTAAACACAAAATTCTGCATGGGATCCAATTTTTTTCGCATCCGATCTGAGCCACTTCCAAATGTGGTTATAAATCGGATACATATCCAAAATATCTGGACGTCGGACCTATGCCTAAACATGCATATCTGATTTCTCTTTGAATTCCAAGCCACCACAAGGCGAGGGTGACACTTTTTCCCACAAAAATAGCTTTTTAATGTTGTATTATGAAGCAGATATGCCTGTATGCACTCTCTCATAGCTTATTTATTGAGGTGGAAATTTTATAAAGGAAAGAAATTGCGCACACACAAAATTCAGGAGCTGGTTTTCCACCTCTGCCCCATGAGTTTTAGAAATAAAACAGCTTCACTATTGAAAGCTTCAGTACATTATTTCTCAGCAATGAGGTGATAACTTCACTGTAATTAAACCAACAAGCTTCACTATTAGCTCGCTCTCTCTCTCTCTCTCTCTCTCTGTAATTCATTAAAAAATGGAATCTTAGTTCTACTTTATTTAACTTCAGAATTAACAAGCTGAATTTAAAATAACAAACATAAATTACTGTTAATTTCCTGTATCTGTTTGGTCAGATTTTGCACTGCAAAACATCCATGATGGCTGTTATCTTGTCCATGCTGGCAAATAATCATGATCATCTGAGATGAATTAAATAATTTTAATAGCATAGCCATTCAAAACCGGAGGGGCTACCATGTGCATAAAACGATCATTAAAAAATCATTTTGGGCGGGAACTAATGTAAACACACAGATATCATATACCAATGGTGTCTAAAGTTAACGTAAACAGTGTTTTTTTTTTTTTTTTTTTTTAAATCAGGACAGCGGCACTCCAGGACCAATGTTGCCCATCCCATGCCTTACAGACAAACATTTAAAGGGAATAGTTTGTCCACAAATTCTGAAATTATTTACTCATGCTCATGTTTTTCCAACTTGTAAGCTATTATAATATTTAGGTTGTTATTCACTCATAATCATGATGTGAATATTCTTAAATTCTCCTTTTGTGTTCAGTGGAAAAAACCATCAGAATACAGGTTTGGAATGACTTAAGGGTGAGTAAATAATGACAGGCATGGTCATTTTTTGTGTGCGTTATTCCTTTTAAACTTCTAGAGATGTTCATTGCACTAGATCAGGGTTCCTCAAATCCGGCCCTTGAGGGCCACTGTCCTGCAGAGTTTTAAAAATTTTCTAGCAATTTTCCAGTATCTCTGAAGACCTTGATTATCTTGTTCAGGTGTGTTTGATTAGGGTTGGAACTAAACTCTGCAGGGCAGTGGCCCTCTACGTACCGATTTTAGGAACCTTGCACTAGATCATCAAAATTTAAACTTCTGACCTTAATTTTCTCTGTTTCAGAATAAAACTAAAATGGTGTATCAAATTAGTGTACCTATACAGAAACTAAACAGTGACAAACCTGGACAGGAGAACTTTATTGAAAGATTATGGGCCTTCCTTACAGTAAAGCAGCTACTGGAGAAAGAGTAAATATACATATTTCTGTACTTCTTGGGTCTCTGTATGTATGAAACATAGTATTACTGAATATTCATTTGTGGATTTTTCTGTACGTCAGAGTGACTCTACAAGGCCTGGAACAATACAAAGCAAAGAAAGAAGCCCTTGATCTTTCTCTGAAGTACAAATTTGTCACGCCGCTTACATCAATGGTGGTCACCAAACCCCAGGGTCAGCAAATGCAGGTTGCCCACAAACCCAGAGAGGGAGAGCAACCAACATCATCAGGTAAGATAAAATAAAGAAAAAGAGCTGTTGGATATGTATTTGTTTTATGAAAATAATCTTCACACCATCATATTTTGCTAATGAGCATTGTTTCTCTTGTGTAGCAGCAAAACTAAAGTCCATGTCCAGTTATAGAAGGTCTTCAGGATTATGTCCTGCATTTCCAAACCTGTTCCCACGCCTTATTTTAAAAACTAACACAAACAGCATAAAATGCATAAAGACCTACTAGAATAATATGACCATTACTTATTTTATGAAAATTGTGACTTTATGCAATATGCATTTGCATTTGCCAACATATCACTTGCCATGCTGTTCAAAAGTTTGGGGTCAATAAGATTTTTTTATGCTTTAGGGACGCATGAAATTGAGCATAGAAAGAGTAAAAAAAAACAAAAAAAAAACGTATTACTGTTTCCACAAAAAATTTAAGCAGCACAACTGTTTCCAACATTGATGATAATAATAAATGTTTCTTAAGCAGCAAATCATCATCATTAGAATGATTTCTGCAGGATCATGTGACACTGAAGACTGGAGTAATGATGCTGAAAATTCAGCTTTGATCACAGGAATA
Source organism: Hypophthalmichthys nobilis (assembly GCA_037950665.1). Taxonomy (NCBI): domain Eukaryota; kingdom Metazoa; phylum Chordata; class Actinopteri; order Cypriniformes; family Xenocyprididae; genus Hypophthalmichthys; species Hypophthalmichthys nobilis. Next base: position 23,884,977 of record CM075487.1, read on the forward strand.
AATTACATTTTAAAATATATTAAAACTGTCAGTGTTGGTTGCAGGCGATGATAGGAAAGTCAGGATCTATGTGCAACAATACTTTTAATAAAACAAAACTAAATGACACAATACACAGGTAACTGGAACAGGCAAAACATGAACAGAACAATGCAATAAAAACTAACTGTGACAAAAAAAAGGTTTTTAAATTGTAATGATATTTCACAATATTACTGTTTTTACTGTATTTTTGATCAAATAAATGCAGCTTTAGTAAGAATAAAAGACTTCTTTCAAAAACTTTTAAAAATCTTACAGACCTGTTAAATTTTGCCTGTTTTGAGCCGGATGGAGGAAGAGATACTAGAAGAGGTATCATTTCCCTTTCTATTACCGTTATTCATGTGACATTGAAATCCGGTCCATGTAACGCTTTGCAGTTCTTTGTTCAATTCACACCATCAAAATTAACCAAATGAAAAGTTGGCTTCAAATTTTCATTTTTTCGAATACTTCACAAACGGATAATTGTCACTCAGTTTAATTTTCGATTCTACAAGTTTGGGTTGTTGCATCCGTATCTGATTTTTGAACAAACATAAAAAATGACTCATTATTCTGATTTTCCATTTATATAATTAGCGCTCGCAGGTGGATGGTACCACCAGTACCACCAGGGGGGTGGAGCGTGTGTTGATTCACCCAGAGCGCTGTAGCGTTATGGATAGATCTATGGCAAATCTCAGCAAACATGGCACATTCTGCAAAAGTGTAATCTGTAATATCATTAAATAACATTATTGATAAATTATCAGTATATGAGATGTAGTCTTTTATTCATTTGTAACATTCATTTGTATTTTTGTGTAACAAGCAGCAACAAAAATGGTGATCCATGGATTTCAAACAGATAAGACAGCACGCTTCATCTGGAAAGCTGTCTACAAACATCTGCTAAACATATTTTTAAGCAGTTTTGCATACATTCTAATGAGTCATGAACATCTTAAAGGTGTTTTCTGTATGTCTAGACTCATACGTGAAATACGTGTTAATATTAAAACCCTTATGTGTTGTTGGGGATGTTTTCATCCACTATGGGGTGTTTTTGAGTATAAATTTTCTCAGATACATCACGGTAAGTTGGCGTAAGGTCTCTCTCACACTCTCTCTCTCTCTCTCTCTCACTCACACACACACACACACACACACTATATTATGCTGTTATACTCCATGTAACTCCATATAAAAGCCAGAAACTAAGCTTTTTTTTGCACAGGCCTATCTAAAGGGTTAATGGTGCCACCTGGTGATCAACAGTAAAAATTACAAATTTTACCTCTTCCCAACAGGGAAAACCACCAACAATCAAGAATGCATGATTATATGGTGTCATGGCTTTGAAATCAAAAAATGTCATTATAATGGAAGTAAATGGGGCAAAAACGGCCACGAACAGTAAATGAGGGAGAAAAAATTAAAATCTGATGCTGCACAAAAACTAACAATGCATCAAAGCCAGTGTTGTTACTAATCTTTCACATGTCCAAGACTGTGATAAAAGGTAAAAAAAAATCCAGTGCACAATCACTTTTTATATTGAAAATAAGTTATTTTGTGTGTTTTTCCCCCCCCCAAATCAGTGACATCATTTATGAACTTGGCAATTAAAGAGTAAAAATCCTGATTTTTTTTTAAACATTTAGTAGTTTTGATCAGGACTGAGGTTGATTAACAGATTTGTGCAAAAAAAAAAAAAAATTGAAAAAAAGATTTATTTAACATTTTTACAGCAGTTTAATTTAGTGGATGTTTTTATCCCGAACATAACGAAAGGGTAGTGAATTTGAACAATACACAAGGGTTAACACATAAACCCACACATTTTATGAAGACGTTACACTTAAACTTAACGAATGAATGTCATATTCCTGCGTTCATCTCAGAACGTGCCATGTTTGCTGTGTTCTCGCATTTACAAGGCTTTGACTTGCGATTGTCACTAGCGTGCCACGCCCTTCTGCTCAGCTGCTTGTGCATACGTAGACGTTTCTAGTTATTAAGAGAAAGTTTGTCATTATTTTGAGAAAATAAGTAATTATTATGAGGAAGTTTATCGTTATTATGAGATGTTAAGTCATTATTACGAGAAACGTTTTCATTATTATGAGAAACTAAGTCATTATAACGTGAAAATATATTGCCAACTTTACTGAGTTAAGCACCGTATTCTTTATATGCTACTTAAGTCCAAGTCCAAAGTAAAACTCTATGAACCGCTCAACGTACTGTACATATACACTCCTGAACAAAATCTTAAGACCAACATTACAAGTATTCGCATTTTGCGCTAATGGATCGTAACCAGGTTGTAAGTACTGCTTCAAAATGCCAAAAGAAGAAACAGGAGCAAGAGACAAAAATAGGCAAGTAGCCCCACCATTCTTGTTGATCACTTCAAACACTCGTTTTGGCATGCTTGATGCAACTGTTTCCAGGAGGCTGGTGGGAACATTGCTCCATGTGGTGAAGATGGCTTCACGAAGGGCATCCACGGTATGGAACTGACGTCTGCTTTTGTAAACATCCCTTGCCATCCATCCCCAAACGTTCTCAATGGGATTTAGGTCAGGGGAACAGGCAGGATGGTCCAAAAGAGCGATGTTATTCTCCTGGAAGAAGTCCTTCGTCAGGCGGGCGTTGTGAATTGCAGCGTTGTCCTGTTGAAAGACCCAGTCATTACCACACAGAGGAGGGCCTTCAGTCAAGAGGGATGCCCGCTGCAACATGTCCACATAGCCGGTTTGACGCCCCTGCACAACCTGAAGCTCCATTTTCCCATTGAAGGAAAAAGCACCCCAGATCATGATGGAGCCTCCTCCACTGTGCCACGTAGAAAACATCTCCACTGGGATCTCCTTGTCATGCCAGTAACGTTGGAAGCCATCAGGACCGTACAGGTTACATTTTTTCTCATCAGAGAATAAAACTTTCTTCCACCTTTCAATGTCCCATGTTTGGTGCTCCCTTGCAGTTTTTTGTTCTTTAAGCCCTTCAGTCGCAGATGCCGTCTTATGGTTATTGGGCTGCAGTCAGCATCAGTAAGGGCTTTAATTTGGGTTGAGGATCGGCCTGTGTCTTCACGGACAGCCCGTAGGATCCTCCGGCTTAGTGCAGGTGAAATTTTTTTGGGTCTACCACTTGACTTTTTTGTCCCATAACTCGCAGGATCTTTTAAGAAATGTAAAATGACTGTCTTACTGCGTCCAACCTCAGCAGTGATGGCGCGTTGCGAGAGCCCTTGTTTGTGCAGCTCAACAATCCTGCCACGTTCAAAGAAAGAAAGCCTTTTTGCCTTTGCCATCAGGAGATCATGACAGTGTGACTGCCTGAAGGACAATGCCATGAAAGCCATATTTTTGCACAGATTTTAACTTTTTAAGGCTATGGTCTTAAACTTTTGATCAGCTGATGAACAGCCTGTTTGAGTTTAAATGCAGTTTTCAATAAATTGCCTACTCTCTATTTTTTTCTCTTGCTCCTGTTTCTTCTTTTGGCATTTTGAAGCAGTACTTACAACCTGCAGCGCAAAATGCGAATACTTGTAATTTTTCCTCCGGTCTTAAAATTTTGTTCAGGTGTGTAGTGTAGGACAGGCGCTAAATTAATGCTTGGCCAGATGTGCCATAGATCTATCCATAATGCTACAGCACTCTGGGTGAGTGAACACATGCTAATTATATAAATGGAAAATCAGAATAATGAGTCCATTTTTTTTATGTTTGTTCAAAAATCAGATACGGATGCAACAACCCAAACTTGTAGAATCGAAAATTAAACTGAGTGACAATTATCCGTTTGTGAAGTATTCGAAAAAAATGAAAGTTTGAAGCCAACTTTTCATTTGGTTCATTTTGATGGTGCGAATTTCTAATTCTCTTATCTTTCATTATAGCCTCCTGAGACCCAAGGAATTATTTTCTGTAATTTTTTTTTTTCCTCAAATCATTTAATTGTTTTGAGTAGAAAACTAAATTTTGTTTATTAATATTTTATGACATGTCCTAGAGGACACCAGGAGACTATATATTTTTTTCTATAACTTGTCATCTGTAAAACAGATATGAGAATAATGTTGGAAAAAGATGCTTAGAAAATGTTTATATTTTGCATTTTTGTATGCATCTAGTGCCTGCATGTGATTTTTCATGATTATATTTCCTTATTTCCTTTCATGATCTAATTTCCATGCCACATTTTTACTCCGTTTTAGTCATGGGCCAATTACCTCGGAATCCTGTGCCAACCTCTCCTCCATGTATGTTGGTCTTATTTATGTATTGTTTTTATCTTGTATTGTGCATCTGCTTTTCATCTGACATCATATTTCATTATTTTCATTTCTTCTTTCTCTTTTGGTACTTCAGTGAAGAGCATTAGGATTTTGAAATCTTCTGGTAATGCTAAGCCACTTTGTTACGGTGTTCATCGTGTTGCAGAAATTCAGGCTCCTACAAAATGATCCATAAAGGGTAAATCAAAGATCAAGCTGTCATCAGTTCTTACTCAGCTTCGCGCAACAGAATCTATCTGATACATTTCTACGGATTATTAGAGCATTTATTGCAACTACATTTAATTTCGTTATCATCAAACAGCCAGACTAATAAATGGCTCGACACAACCCGTGCCAGACAGAGCTTTCTACTGTGTACACATAAATTCGCGTGCCGTGAAATACTAATTTATCGTATTAAATAATAATTTACATGGCATCTGCTCTCACAACTACCAATAGCCTACCTATTTGGCACACTTATTAGGCTATTTATTTAGCTGACCAATTCCCAAAATCTGTGTGCCGAAGCTACTGGACAGGGCGGAGAGAATGAGCTGTAGTGAAGCATAGAGCAGAATCGATTCAAGGGTCAAGTCATCTTCATTTATATAGCGCTTTTTACAATACAGATTGTTTCAAAGCAGCTTTACAGTGATAATAGGAAAATTAATGGACAGAGATTGTTTTGGCTTTACAGCAGCTCTAGGAAAAAGTTATTGTCGAGCTAAATTTTTTGATTGAATCACTTCCATTGTAAAAATCATTCATTAATAACTTAGGGGCTGCTTAAATGACAACTTTTTAACTGAAAGCAGAAGACTTTTAATGCGTTCTTGCCGTACATTTACGTGTTTAAGGGTAGACTAAATAACACTTTGAACAATAAAGCCAGAGATGAATATTTTTTTATATTTATTGCCATCTATCACCGTCATAAATAGACCGAGAGGTCCGTAAAAGCATTCACACAGCAAATACATAAAGCAATGACATTAATTTTATGTTTTAAATAATGCTTTGAATACAGAAATATTATTCAATTATTCAATTATTCAATCGATTCGCTCGAAACGCTGATTCACTCAGTAATAAAAAGGCTGTATGGCTAGTGAATCACTCAATCAACCGAAGGAATAAACCATACTCTGTGCGCCTATGCTGCGAGTCGCACAATGATCTGTGACTTTGCTTTAGAAGTTAAGCTGTCAGAAAAATAAAAATAAAATGTTGTTTTGAGTGACATAAATTAATACTCAGTGTTAATGAAATAAACTCAATGTATTGCTCAAAACAACAGTTAGGACTGCTGCTCTCTGCACTTCACTACAATGTACATTCTCTCTAAGCTGTCCAGTGCATCGCGCAGTTTTGGCACACAGATTTCAAGAGTTGATCAGCTAAATAAAACAGCGGTGTGCCAAATAGCCTACGCAGGTAAAATAGATAGGCTAGGGGTAGTTGTGACAGCAGATGCAACGTAAATTAATATTTAATATGATAAACCAATTCCATGGCGCGCAAATTATGTGTAGGCAAAAGAAAGCTCTGTGCCCCATAGGGTTTGTGTCGAGCCATTCATTAATCTGGTTGTTTGATGAGAAATATGCCTAGATAAAATGTCCGAGTGAATCCGTACAACTGTAGCAGATGACAATTCTGTTGCGCGGAACTGAGAAAGAACTGATGACAGCAGCTTGATCTTCACTTAAATACATTCTCTCTGCGCTGTCCAGTGCGTCGCGCAGCTCCGGCACACAGATTTTGAGAGTTGATCAGCTAAATAAAACAGCGGTGTGCCAAATAGGTAGGCTAGGGAAAGTTGTGAGAGCAGATGCCACGTAAATTAGTATTTAATGCGATAAATTAGTATTTTTTACAGAAGAAAGCTCTGTGTAGGCTCTGCCCTGGTACGGGTTGTGTCGAGCCATTTATTAGTCTGGCTGTTTGATGATAACGAGATTAAACGTAGTTGCAATAAACTCTGTAATAATTAAGGCTACAAATGTATCAGATGACTGTCTATTCTGTTGCGCGGAGCTGAGTAAGAACTGATGACAGCTTGATCTTTGATTGACCAATCAGGGGAAATGGGCGTTTTATCCCCGCCCATGTTATTCAAGCTGTTTAAACATTTTGATTTTATTGTTTTTCCATTTGGCGGATTAGAACAAAGTGTGATGAAAACAAAAGTAAAAATATGAAAAACGACTCGAGATTTGTTTATTTATGTTCATGAGAAGGGTGGAATATGTGATAAACGAAGTTACGAACGGTTTATTCGTTTTTCCATTTAGAAGACAAAAACGAGAAATCAAATTATCCAAAGGTACATGGTCCGTGTACGTTTAATGAGAAATGAAAAGACACCTCGTTTATTCGTTTTTTCGTTTAGTTTAACAAGCGGAAAATGAGATTTTGGCCCGATTTCCCATTTTTCGTTTGTGATTTACAAATCGGTTTATGGCTTTGATATTTCATTCGCGAAAAAACCAATAAACGAGGTGTCTTTTCATTTCTCATTATTCCATTCCAAATAGGAAATGAAATGATCAAAACGTACACGGACCAAATCCCCACTCAAACCTATTTCTAATTCTCTTAACTTTCATTATAGCCTCCTGAGACCCAAGGAATTTTTTTCTATAAATTTTTTTTTCTTAAATCATTAAATTGTTTTGAGTATAAGTCTGAATTTTGTTTTATTAATATTTTATGACATGTCCTAGAGGACACCAGGAGACTATAACCAAAACAATGTTTTCTATTTCCTATTCAGTATACCAGCCAATTTTTAGGTTCCAGGCTATTTTTTTTCTGCTATTTTTTGTCATCTGTAAAACAGATATGAGAATAATGTTGGAAAAAGATGCTTAGAAAATGTTTATATTTTGCATTTTTGTATGCATCTAGTGCCTGCATGTGATTTTTCATGATTATATTTCCTTATTTCCTTTCATGATCTAATTTCCATGCCACATTTTTACTCTGTTATAGTCATGGGCCTATTACCAGCTCCTGTGCCAACCTCTCCTCCATGTATGTTGGTCTTATTTATGTATTGTTTTTATCTTGTATTGTGCATCTGCTTTTCATCTGACATATTTCATTATTTTCATTTCTTCTTTCTCTTTTGGTACTTCAGTGAAGAGCATTAGGATTTTGAAATCTTCTGGTAATGCTAAGCCACTTTGTTACGATGTTCATCGTGTTGCTCAGAAATTCAGGCTCCTACAAAATGACGTATCAGGTCAGATATCCAGCATGTTCTAGTACAGTTTAGTTAAATGAACAGTATTATTCCATTGTTTTTATTTTTTCATTTCTATTTAAAGGGTTAGTTCACCCAAAAATGAAAATAATTTCATTTATTACTCGCCCTCGTGTCATTCTACACCCGTAAGATCTTCGTTCATCTTCGGAACACAAATTAAGATATTTTTGATGAAATCCGATGTCTCAGTGAGGCCTGTATTCACAGCAATGGTACTTCCTCTCTCAAGATCCATAAAGGTACTAAAAACATATTTAAATCGATTCATGTTAGTACAGTGGTTCTACCTTAATATTATATTGTAAAGCGTCGAGAATATTTTTTTGTGCGCCAAAAAAACAAAATAACGACTTTTTAACAATATCTAGTGATGGCTGATTTCAAAACGCTGCTTCATGAAGCTTCGAAGCTTACGAATCAAATCAGTGGTTCGGAGCACCAAAGTCACGTGATTTCAGCAGTTTGATACGCAATCCGAATCACTTATTCGACACAAAAGATTCATAACGCTCCGAAGCAGTGTTTTGAAATATTGTTAAAAAGTCGTTATTTTGTTTTTTTGGCACAAAAAATATCCTCATTGCTTTATAATATTAAGGTTGAACCACTGTAGTCACATGAACTGATTTAAATATGTTTTTAGTACCTTTATGGATCTTGAGAGTGGAAGTACCATTGCTGGCAATAGAGGCCTCGGATCAAAAATATCTTAATTTGTGTTCCGAAGATGAACGAAGGTCTTACGGGTGTAGAATGACATGAGGGTTAGTAATAAATTACATTATTTTAATTTTTGGGTGAACTAACCCTTTAAGCACAATCTCACTGTGATGTTTGTCTATACTCTGCAGAGTTTTCTATGAATGGGGAGCTTGAGATAATTGGAGGGAACGGCTTCAGTCAGATTGCAATTCGTTACAAAACGCATCACCGCCTGCTGCTCAGCACTAGTGAGATTTCCTACTTTGATGGACAGGACACTGTGAAGTTCTCATGGGATCAAGGCCTCACCCACCTTGAGAGAAAACAGTAATATGCTTAAACTGTTTGTTGAATAAATCTTCAAGAATATTTTTTTAACACAACTATAAAAAACACATATTGTGTTCAAATGTTAATTTGAGAATTTACGTAATATTACAAAATGTTAATTTATAGCTCCTTTTAACACAGTATTTTGTGATATTGAGGTAGAATTCATTCATCAATTAAGGGCCAGTCACACCAAAAACAAACTATAAGGATGGCTACAGGATATTTGTATCAAAACCAATGCAAGATTACACTCTTTTTAAGCACGCTGTAGTTTTGTTTTCTGCTGCTTTAATGCTGCCTTTAGGTGCTATCTACATAGCTTTCTGATGATTTTGGAATTTAGGTCAAATACAGGCTTTTTCACTGTGTATAAAACATACAAAATGCTTCAAATAGTTATTCATATATGTAAATGTGCTACTTTAGCAGCGATGTAGCTGTTGTGGGAAAAGTTAATATAATACCAATCACAGCAGCAATTGTTCTCCCTTCTCCCTGCTGGGGAGCCTTTTACCTCGTGTGGGGTAAAAGACGTATATTAAAATGATCTTGTGAGTTTCCCTGCTGTATAGTAAATACAACTTGAGAGGTGTTCATGTCCCATTTCCGACTAGGAAACTCGCATTTACGTTAATACTGATAGCACCTAAAGGTAGCATGCATGCTTGAGCTCCTTAAAGCAGGATGGATCCTGATTGGCTGTCAATGTTTTTATTGATCATCAGCTGGAGAAAAAAAATCTTCATGAAAGTGATTCTAATGATATCATTCCTCTGTGTTGTTTTTGTTATAGCCTAGTTATAGTTGTGGACTTCCCTATTAGAATGATTATTAAAACTTTACCATTATCTTTAACGTTATAGTCATCGCCCTTGGTTTGAACAGCCCTTTACTCTGTCAACAGCGTGTCTCTGATTCTGCGGAGTAATAAAATGGACGTTACCATGGGAAACATCCGAGTTGTCATTCTTCTTCATAAGAAAGATGAAGTTTTTCTGTGGCCTGCAGTTTGGCAACAGCCAAAAGATGCCGGTTTCACAGGAATTTTAGGTAAGAGAGTCACTAATCAATCATTTATATATACGTTATGAATCAATAACGAATATGAATGAATACGTAATGATAATATTTTAAGGGGAAGCTGATATTTCATATGAGGAAATCCCAGAATCATACACACCATCTTTAAAGTTAAAGGACAAGGAAGTGAAGACATCTTGGTAATCAATAAACATATATATAGCTGAACTTCCATTAAACTGTATTTTATGTTTTTTAAATATATTTTTAAGTAGGCCTAAGTATGTCTTGTTAATTTCAGGGTGATGGTGAGGGACTACAGACTTTCTTTTGCTCCTGTCGTTGGATGTTGGCTCGTACCGTTCCAGGTTGTTGCGCAGCGGGAGCTCTCTGACTTCACTGTCACTCAATTGTAGAGTTCAGACAAATTTACTTAAGAATTTTTCTTGTCAGTTATCATGCTGACCCTAAAAAATGTAACCTATTCTTTAAAAATAAAATTGTTGAACAATATGATTCTCATCTTTGTCATCATTTCCCTCTGCTTTATGGTGCAGGAATTACCACTTCATTCTCTATTTGTTGCTTTAGCTGGCAAACCATGTGACAAAATGGCAATTAAAATTACACATCAAAAATTTTATCTATACATAGCAATCCTTTGATTGGTGCCTTTCTAAATATTGATTGTGATTATTTCTGTAAAGTAGGCCTATGTATTTTTTGATTTCGATAATAAAATAAAAACAGCAAATTATATTTACAAATTATATTAATATATTTTCTAAAAAGCATGCATCAATATTGAGTTTTGAGGGGTACAAGAGACTGATTACAAATAAAGGGGGTGGTTCCTGATTCCGGTCAATAATAGCCAATCACATGATGTGGTCAGGAGTTTAAAGGCAGTGTGTGTTTGAGGTCTGTTTTCTGAGCAGGTCATGATGGATCGAGCAGCTCTCAGACTGATTCTCTTGAGCGTCTTTTTCATCTCAGCCAGTTCACAACCTGTTAAGAAGGTGAGAGTCAAAGCCCAGATTAAGATGAAGGTGTGTCAAAATTCTAAAAACAAATTAATTATTTGTATTTGAGATGAAGATCCAGACAAACTAGATCTATTTCATACATGTTGAATATACAGTGTTCAAAAGATTGAGGTCAGTAATATATATAAAAAAGAAATTTATACTTTTAATCATTTAATTGATTAAACGTGACAGTGAAGACATTTAAAATGTTACCAGAAAAATCAATTTAAAATAAAAGCTGTTGTTTTAAACTTTATTCATCAAAGAATCCTAAATCCAACTGTTTTTAACACTAATAACAAATGTTTCTAAAGCAGAAAATCAGCATAGAATGATTTCTGAAGGATCATGTGACACTGAAGACTGGAGTAATGATGCTGAAAATTCAGCGTTGCATCACAGGAATAAATTACATTTTAAAATGTAATATAATTGAAAACTTATTTTAAACTGCAAAAATATTTCACAAAATTACTGATTTTAATGTATTTTTTATCAAATAAATGCGGCCTTGGTGAGCATAAAAGACTTCTTTCAGAAATGTTTAAAAATCTTACGGACTTTTGAACAGCAGTGTATCATTAAAATACAGTAAAGAGTAAAGAGAACTATCTATTGCTCAGTATTTTACACTGAGATGTAGTCATCAAAATGTATTCGTTGTTTAGTCCAAAGGCTTTTTCTTCATGCCATTTTCATGCAGTAAATATTTAATGGTAAAGAAGCCATTTATAACATGTTGGTCTCAGGTCATGTCCATTATAATGCAGATAAACAACAAAAAAATAAAGATTTATTAATTCTTTTATGCAATATGTATGAGATACACATACAGTATTAAGAGGATGTCATTGTCATTTTCTCCATAGGACCATAGAGGGGAAGACATATGATGGAGTTGTGAAGGAAAAACAGGAAGCTCAGCAGCAGTACAGTAAAGCAGTATCTCGAGGACAAAGTGCTGGACTGATCAAGTACTGGACATTAAAAAATAGGTCCATAAAATGTGTTTTTATAGCATGTTTAGTAATATGCTGGGAAAATTACTATTTCAGATCTGTTGGAAGGACTTTAGAAGACTTTAAAACTTCAGTGGCGGTGGCTGCTTTTAGTAAAGTGACCTTTGAGTTGACCTACGAAGAACTGCTAAAGCGTCGCCTTGGCAAATATGAGTTACTCATCAATGCCCAACCGATGCAGCCGGTGGCAGATTTCAAGGTAGAAGGAGAAACGAAGAGGGAAATGGATAATAAATTAAGCTGGATAGAAAGATCATATTTCTTTTACTCACATTAGATGGATGTACACATCCAAGAGAAACCAGGAATTTCCTTCTTGGAGGTGAAAGGAGATTTGAGCACCGGTGATCTGGCCAAAGCCATCAAAACCACCAGAGCAGACAAAGACGTAAGAGCTTAAAATGAGGGTAAAACACTTCGCTTAGATGTTCTCATTATGCTGCTACACTTCAAACAAAGTGACCAGATGACCAAACTGATCATTTCAGGCATGGGTGACCTTCTACCCCACTCGAGATCAACAGACCAAGTGTAAAAGCTGTGGAGAAAATGGGCTGAATGGTGACCTGCTCATAACATACGATGTCGAGAGACAAAATCCCAAAGGAGAAGTCATGGTACATTTTTCAATAACGTGCTTTACGAGAGTAAAATATATATGGCAAAGGATTTTGAAAGACTGGCAATGTAAAAAGACATGAATGATATTCAGAATGTTCTTTTGTTTTCTCTCAGGTATCAAATGGCTATTTTGTCCACTACTTTGCACCCTCTGATGTTCCACGTATTCCCAAAAATGTGGTGTTTATCATTGACCGGAGCGGTTCTATGTACGGCAGAAAAATAGATCAGGTAAATGTCAACGTTTCAACCAAATCAACCAAAAGGATAAGAAGCTATGAAAATTTTGATGGTAAAACCACTGAAGGAGATTTTTTGATGGATCTTGCAGCAGTGTGCATTTATATGTTAAAAGAACAGGGATTTTGGTATTGAAATCACTGTGGATTTGTTTAGTTTAAATTAGTAAAAAAACTGCCCATATCTGGTAAATAAATATGCAGTTGTAATGGAGAAAGAATAACTTTCTAGGTTTTCTGACAGAAGTGTTTTTCTTTAGACTCGTTTGGCACTGCTAAAGATTTTAAGTGATCTTGATGAGGATGACCACTTTGGATTGATCACCTTTGATAATGCAGTTGACACATGGAAGCGTGAACTCCTGAAAGCTACCAAGCAAAACCTGGAGAATGCAAAATCTTTCGTGAAGGAGATCAGAGATAGAGGAGGTGAGTTCCTAACGCTAAATGGGGAGTAAGAAAGTTGTTCCTCAAAGTGACACAACTGTGTTTGTTCTTCCTTTAGCCACAGACATAAACGCTGCAGTTCTAGCAGGAGTGGACATGATCAATCGACATCCACGAGAGGGAACCGCCTCCATCCTGATCCTGCTGACTGATGGAGATCCCACTTCAGGCACAGATTCACACTGACAAACACGAGCTAATGGTGTTTTATCATAGCACTAGTTCACTCAGTCTAATTAGAAGACCTGTTAATAAAAGGTTTTAGACCTAATTAAAATGCCTGTAGGACCACTAGATTATTATCCTGACCAATTTGTCTTTTTCAGTAAGAGAAAAGAAATATGAAATTGTCCAATGCATCCATTGCTTTCTGATCATTTAAAAAATGTCATAATTATGATTTTCAAGCATGTACTGTAGGTAGTCTAACTTATTTTTCTCTCTAACAGGTGAAACTAACATAGAGAGGATAATGGCCAATGTGAAAAAGGCCATTGGGCTGAAGTTTCCCCTCTATTGTCTTGGTTTTGGACATGATGTTAACTTTGACTTCCTGACAAAGATGTCACTGGAAAATGGTGGAGTTGCTCGCAGGATTTATGAAGATTCGGACGCTGATCTACAGCTGCAGGTGGACTACAGAGAATCAGCTGTGAATTTATTCTCAGTTCTTATCTGTTCTGTGTTTGAATGCATTTAAACCCTTTATTTTGGTTTGTTATATTGTAGGGCTTCTATGAGGAAGTTGCCGTCCCTCTCCTCACTGATATTCAACTTAAATACACAGGAGGGACAAACCTTACCAAGACCAGCTTTAACCTGTACTTCAACGGCTCGGAGATTGTGGTTTCAGGACAAATCACAGACAACAGTGTGGAGAGTTTCAGCACTGAAGTCATTGCAGTATCAGTAAGATCATCATGGTGCTTTACAACCATCTTCTGTTTATTACATTGGTAGGGATTGAGTGGGCTGTTTTTTTCTCGGCAGTCTCAACTGAGGTCATTATATTGGATATTAGGATCATTGATGGTCAGTTGTTGAAGAGTTTGGAATAATGGTCACTTTGTTTTCAGGTAAAGTTATTGGTGAAAGTTGTAATGACAACATTCCTGATGAAAATGGTCATTAGTATTATTACTTCTGAACAGAAAGGCAGTAGTGTGACGTATCAGGACACTGTAATGATAAAAGACCCCAGTGATATCCCACCTGAGAATGAAGATTTCATGCAGAGACTGTGGGCCTACCTGACAGTGAAGCAACTTCTGGAAAGGCAGTAAGTTTATGGAGTGATATGACATTCTGCATTTTAAGTTGGACATTGAGGACATCTTTCTGTCTCAGGGTGCTTCTTAAAGGACAAGAGAAAGAGGATGAAGAGAAAGAAGCTCTCAAACTTTCTCTGAAATACCAGTTTGTCACCCCCCCTCACCTCTATGGTCGTCACGAAGCCACAGGAAGGTGAAGTGGAAGTTGCCGACAAACCCAAAGAGGGAGGAGAGGATCCCAGACCTCCAGGTAAAAACTGAGGGTTTGTAGTATCTTACAAACCTTGTAAATGAAAGTGTGCAAACATTTGACCTTTAGCAAAATAGCAAAGTCCATTTTATAGAGCAAATTAAACACAGTGACGGTGACAGCAGCAATATGAAAAGTTGTGTACGAATATATTAATCAAGCTTTGCATGAACTTTATTTGTGCATCCTAACATGTATCTGATTCTATATCCGAACTTGAATAGATTCAGCTACTGTATTTATATATTGTACAAGGTTAAGACCATTATTTATTATTTAACAAAATTTATTTAGATGTTTTAGTATGTAATAGTATTTATTTCAAAGTATATTGCTTATAGTTGCTTATTCTGCTTTACATGTTTGTAAAGCATATTTATCGGTTTCTACCTTATAAGGGCATTTTTAAAAGGGGCAGTCTCTGTGCCCTGCCTTTGATAACCAATAGTGGCTTCATTACAGTTGTCTGTTTGGTGTTCTTTTCCATTTCTTCTCAGATCACCATGGACAAAGCTGCACTGAGACTAACTTTGTTTGGCCTTCTGTTCACTTGTGTCAACGTGGCTGCTAACAAGGTAAATCAAAGGGTTACAAACAAAAAGTGCATTTGGGGGAAATACTTTATTTCTCAATTTTCTTGACTTACAAGCTGTTATTCTCCACTAGTATATATTAAATTATAAAGAATTCAATATATAGAATAAAGAATAAATTATAAATATATATATATATATATATATATTAAAGTTACTTAAGAGAGAGGTAAGCAAAAATGTAACAAATCAAATTGAATACACCCTTGGACATAACAAATCTGTGTAAAAAGTTCAGTGATAATTTGTTCATAATTTAATTCCACATTCAAAATCTCAGTATTGAACTGAAATCGATCCGCTTTCGCAAGGGACTCAAAATACCGTGTAAATACCTGATAATGTTTGAGGAGAAAGTCCACATTAGTATGTTTGGGGTTGTTTTGTTTTCTAAAGTCAATACGCTTGACATACGTTTGAGTGTTTTTGCTGTATTACAAAAATATCAAACTGTCCTATAAGCCTGTAATGAGAGCACTGATACTTGTTCACTTTAATACAGAAACAAGATATAGATATTTACAGCTTCCACATTAACTCCACGATCACCAGCCGCTACGCCACCACGGTCATCACAAGCCGTGTGAAAAACCTGTTAACTCAATCTCAAGAGATCCGTTTTGAGGTCAAGATACCCAAAGATGCATTCATCAGCCAATTTAAAATGTAAGTAAATACCAAAACAAAATCCAAAGCTTTAAAATATTCAAGCAATAGTAAAACTTTCTCTTTCACTCATATACTATTCAAATAGGAACAGCCAGACTTACCTAATGTAAATTAAACTATTAACAATTTAGCGCACTTATTTTAGCTACTACCATTTGTCTAATAACCCCAGTTCCTGATTTTCATTGCTGATTACTGTCATTTCTGCATTAGGACCATAGATGGGAACACATATGATGGAGTTGTGAAGGAAAAAGAGGAAGCTCAGCAGGAATACTGTGAAGCAGTATCTCGAGGAGAAAGTGCTGGACTGATCAGGTACTTGGTATTTTAAAAAGATGATTCCTGTAGCTCAAATGGTAGAGCATGACACTAGCAATGCCAAGGTCAAGATTCCCAGGGAATGCATGGACTGATTTTAAAAAAAAATGTATAGGCCTTCCTTCATTGCAATGCAAGTCACTTTGGTTAAAAGCATCTGCCAAATGCATAGATTTATGTAAAAATGTAAATGTAAGATATCATTGATTTCTTTAGCATTAAATAACATTCCATTTAGATTGATAAAATGTATTTATTTTGGGATTATTAAATATTCTATTTCTATTTCAGTGCTGTTGGAAGGACTTTTGAAGACTTTAAAACATCAGTGACAGTAGCTGCTCTCAGTAAAGTGACCTTTGAGTTGACCTATGAAGAACTGCTAAAGAGGCGCCTTGGCAAATATGAGTTACTCATCAATGCCCAACCGATGCAGCCGGTGGCAGACTTCAAGGTATGAAAAGAAACAAATCAAGAATGTTATAATGAAGATTTGTAGATGATTGGATTTTTATTCTTTATAATAAAAAAGAAAGCAAAATGAAAATTTTTATTTTGGTTAGATTGATGTACACATCCATGAGAATCCAGGAATTTCTTTCTTAGAAGTCAAAGGTGGTCTGAACACTAAGGATCTGACTAAAGCTGTCACAGCCATCAGAGCAGACAAAGATGTAAGAAATAAATATGGAAATGAAAATAAATAATAAAAAACGCAACTTCTTGCTTGAAAATGTTAATATGATAAAATATATTGTGAAAACTTCTGCCGTTTTGCAATCTTAGGCATGGGTGAATTTCTACCCCACTCGTGACCAGCAAACAAAGTGTGATGATTGTAGTGAAAATGGTCTGAATGGCAACCTGATCATTATATATGATGTTGAGAGACTAAAACAAAGTGGAGATCTGGAGGTATGTTGTGAACTTAGGTATTTAAATTTAAACTCACATGTTCATGATGACAACTGTAAAGTGTTCATACTGACAGCAATTTACAGCAACAAAACGACCTGAAACATTCATTTTTAGTAAGAACTCTCACATAAGTCTTACTCTCACTTGTCACCTGTCCTCTTTTTCAGGCATCAGAAGGCTACTTTGTCCACTGCTTTGCACCTACAGATATTCAGTACAATTCCAAAAATGTAGTGTTTATCATTGAGTGGCTCCATGTCAGGCAAAAAAATGGAGCAGGTGAACTTCTTTTTCAGTCATTTCTCCTTTTGTGTTTTACTTGGTGAATTGTTGAATCCTAGAATAAATTATTATAATTTTTCATATGGCTTCATAAATTGGAATCATTATGTTTTAGACTCGTTTGGCAATGCTGAGGATTTTGAGTGACCTAGCACAGGATGACCACTTCGGATTGATTACATTCAATGATCAAATTCAAACCTGGAAACCTGAACTTCTCAAAGCTACTGAAGAAAATGTGGAAGAAGCAAAAATGTTTGTGAAGGGGATTACGAGTGGAGGAAGTAAAGTATTCACCATCAGCCAATTGAACAAAAGCATTTTAGAGAAAAAAAAAACCCTCAAAAAAAAAAAAAACGATGGCCCAACTGACACGATTTCAATAGTAGGATAGCTGTAAAGCAGCTAAAACTGATCTAAAATATTACACATATACATCCTAGACTTATGATCTTCATAGTTTAACTAAATAACATTTCTTTTCTTTCAGACACAGACATAAATGCTGCAGTGCTAAAAGGTGTGGACATGGTCAACAAACACCATCAAGAGGGATCTGCATCCATCCTGATCCTGTTGACTGATGGAGATCCCACTGAAGGCACAAAACAACTGATTCACTCATGCACACACACTTGTATATTGATAGTTTAGGGTTAAATACTATGCATAGATACTCTACATAGAGCATATACTGTATTGCTTATAAAGTCACCAACACAGCACAATCTTTTCAGGGAAAAAAAAAAGATGTATGCATAATATGATCCATTACACTAAAATATCCTGGAGTATGCATTTAGCAGTAAGATGTCCACTTTTCTTCATCGCCTAAAACCCTTTTTTTTTTTTTTTTTTTTTTTTTTGTGAAAAGGTGAGACCAACCCAGTGGAGATTCAGAAAAATGTGAAAAAGGCCATTGGTGGAAAATTTCCTTTATACTGTTTGGGTTTTGGGTTTGATGTCAGCTTTGAGTTCCTGAAGAAGTTGTCATTGGAAAATAACGGTGTTGCTCGCAGGATCTATGAGGATTCTGATGCTGATCGACAACTGCAGGTCAGATTTAAAAAAGAACTCTTTCTAGGGTAGCGACTTGGGTTTAAGTCCAGCTTGGGTCATTTCCCAATATGCCATTTGCTGTTGCCAGTGCTAAACATGCACTTAACTTAAATTGTGTAAATACAAGAATATATACAGAAACAAATTTATTCTGGTAGGACTTCTACAAGGGAGTGTCCACTCCACTCTTGACTGAAGTCCAACTTAGCTACCAAGGAGTGGCCGATTTAACCCAAACCACTTTCAGCCAGTACTACAACGGTTCTGAGATTATGGTGGCTGGTCGTATCATTGATAACAGTTTGGACAGTTTTACCACTGAAGTCACTGCATTATCGGTAAGATAACCACTACCCATCTTAAGACCTACCTTTTTTTTTTACCCAGGCTTTTTATGACCTACTTTTATTAGCCTGTATTTTATTCTACTGTGTCTATGATGCATGTGTGCTGTTATGTTGTTGTATTCTGTGATGCTAATTGGATTCTTTTTTGTTATTTATTTTTTTATATTACTGTTTTGTTTGCTTGTAAGGTGTCCTTGGGTGTTATGAAAGGTGCCGTTAAATAAAATGCATTATTATTATTATTACCCCTTACAGCAGGGATGGGCAACGTCGGTCCTGAAGTGCCGCTGTCTTGCAGAGTTTAGCTCCAACTCTAATCAAACCTGAACAAGCTACTCAATGTTTTCAGGATTACTAAGGCTACTTTTGCACTGGCACTAAAAAAAAATCAGATTTTTTACTCACATCTGACACAGATCAGAATTTGTTACACATATGCCAACACAAAATTCCGCACAAGATCCAATTTTTTCGCATCCGATCTGAGCCACCTCCAAATGTGGTTATAAATCGGATACATATCCAAAATATCTGGACATCCGACCTATGCCTAAACAAACATATTGGATTCCCTTTTGAATTCCAAGCCACCACAAGGCGAGGGTGACACTTTTGCATAACCTGATATTGCTGAGTTCAACATGTTCCTGGGTCAACATTTTTGTTGATCCTGGAACAACATTCAAATCAGCCAATCAGATTTGAGGGACAAGTTTACAGATTATGTCAAGTTTAGGCTTAAAATCATGAATTGGTGCTTCTACATCAGTGTTATTCATCTATCATTTCCCTCTGATTTTTGGGATAACTTATGGGTAGGATTAGGTTTAGGGGTAGGAATAGGGTTAAGACTAAATTTTCAGACTAGAATGTTGTTCCAGGATCAACAAAATATGTTGACCCAGGAACGCATCTAACTCAGCAATATCAGGACGTGCGACACTTTTGCTCACAAAGATAGCTTTTTAATGTTGTATTTTGAAGCAGATGTGCCTGTATGCACTCTCTCATAGCTTCTTTATTGAGGTGGAAACTTTATAAACACAGATATCAGTTACCAGTCTTGTCTAAAGTTAATGTATTAGACTAATATTTAAAGGGAATAGTTTCTCCACAAATTCTGTAATAATTTACTCATGCTCATGTCTTTCCAACTTGTAAGCTATTATAATATTTAGGTTGTTATTCACTATAATCATGATGTGAATATTCATCAGAAACATCAGAATACAGGTTTGGAATGACTTCAGGGTGAATAAATAATGACAGGCATTGTCACTTTTTGTGTGCGTTATTCCTTTTAAACCTCCAGAGGTGTTCATCACACTAGATCAGGGTTCATCACACTAGATCAGGGTTCCTCAAAACCGGCCCTTGAGGGCCACTGTCCTGCAGAGTTTAGTTCAGACCCTGATCAAAAATGTTCTAGTAATTTTCTAGTATCTCTGAAGACCTTGATTATCTTGTTCAGGTGTGCTTGATTAGGGTTGGAACTAAACTCTGCAGGACAGATTTTAGGAACCTTGCACTAGACCATCAAAATTTAAACTTCTGACCTTAATTTTCTCTGTTCCAGGGGGGGAAAAAAATGGTATATCATATTACTGTACCTATACAGAAACTAAACAGTGACAAACCTGGACAGAAGAACTTTATTGAAAGATTATGGGCCTTCCTTACAGTAAAGCAGCTACTGGAGAAAGAGTAAATATACATATTTCTGTACTTCTTGTGTCTCTGTATGTATGAAACATAGTATTACTGAATCTTTATGTGTGGATTTTTCTGTTCATCAGAGTGACTCTACAAGGCCAGGAAAAAGACAATGCAGAGGACAAAGCCCTTGATCTTTCTCTGAAGTACAAATTTGTCACGCCACTTACATCAATGGTGGTCACCAAACCCCATCAGCGAAACCAGGTTGTCCACAAACCCAGAGAGGGAGAGAAACCAACATCATCAAGTAAGATAAAATAAAGAAAAAGAGCTGTTGGATATGTATTTGTTTTATGAGAATAATCTTCACACCATGATATTTTGCTAGTGAGTATTGTTTCTCTTGTGTAGCAGCAAAACTAAAGTCCATGTCCAGTTATAGAAGGTCTTCAGGATTATGTCCTACATTTCCAAACCTGTTCCCACATATGAAAACAGTCTTATTGAACAGCATAAGATGCATAAAGACCTACTAGAACAATATGACCATTACTTATTTTATGAAAATTGTGACTTTATGCAATATGCATTTGCCACACAACTTAACTTATCACTTGCCATGCTGTTTAAACCAAAGATTTTTTTAATGCTTTAAGGACGCATGAAATTGAGCACAGAAAGATCAAAGAATCTTAAAAAAAAAAAAAAAACATATTGCTGTTTCCACAAAAACATTGATGATAATAATCAGAAATGTTTCTTGAGCAGAAAATCAGCATATTAGAACGATTTCTGAAGGATCATGTGACACTGAAGACTGGAGTAATGATGCTGAAAATTCAGCTTTGATCACAGGAATAAATTACATTTTTAAATATATTAAAACTGTCAGTGTTGGTTGCAGGCAATGACAGGAAAGTAATAAAACAAAACTCACAATACACAGGTAACTGGAACAGGCAAAAATGAACTCAAAACAGAACCTACCGTGACAAAAACAGAAAAAAGTTATTTTAAGTTGTAATGATATTTCACAATATTGCTCTTTTTACAGTATTTTTGATCAAGTAAATGCAGCTTTGGTAAGAATAAAAGACTTCTTTCAAAAACTTTTAAAATCTTACAGACGTGGGACTTCCTGGCATTCCTTGCATTTCCTTGGGGCAAGAAGAAGGTACTCTATTACCGTTATTCATGTGACAATGAAATCCCCATGCAAACTTATTTCTAATTCTCTTAACTTTTATTATAGCTTCCTGAGACCCATAGAATTTTTTTTTTTGTATTTTTTTTTTTTTTTTTTTAAATCATTACATTACTTGGAGTATAAGTCTGAATTTTGTTTTATTAATATTTTGTGACATGTCCTATGTAGAGGACACCAGGAAAATAACCAAAACATTTTTCTATTCAGTATACCAGTCAATTTCTAGGCTCCAGGCTATTTTTTTTTCTATAACTTGTCATCTGTAAAACAGATATGAGAATAATGTTGGAAAAAGATGTTTAGAAAATGTTTATATTTTGCGTTTTTGTATGCATATATTACCTGCATGTGATTTTTCATGATTATATTTCCATATTTCCTTTCATGATCTAATTTCCATGCAAAATCATCATATTAGAATGATTTCTGAAGGATCATGTGACAGTGAAGACTGAAGTAATGATGCTGAAAATGTAGGTTTCATCAAAGGAATAAATTACATTTTACAATCTATTAAAGCTGTCAGTGTTGGTTGCAGGGAATGATGTTAAAGTCAGGATCTATGTGCAGCAATACTTTTAATAAAACAAAACTCAAAATAACACAATACACAGGCAAACAGGAACAGAGCAACACAATAAAAACTAACTGAAAACAGAACCTAACCATGACAAAAACAAAAAAAAAAGTTATTTTAAATTGTAATGAAATACCTTTTAAAAATCTTGCAGAACTGGATTATGGTGGCGATGGTATGGCGCGAGGAGGAGGTACTGTATATCATTTCCCTTTCTATTACTGTTTTTCATGTGACATTGAAATCCCCATGCAAACTTATTTCTAATTATATTAACTTTCATTATAGCCTCCTGAGACCCATAGAATTTTTTTCTTATTAATATTTTATGATATGTCCTATGTAGAGGACACCAGGACTCAGTTAAAAAGAAAATGAAAACTAGACTATAACCAAAACAATGTTTTTTTTTTTTCTTTTATATTACATTTTTACTATTCAGTATACCAGTCAATTTTTAGGTTCCAGGCTTTTTTTTTTTTATAACTTGTCCTCTGTAAAACAGATATGAGAATAATGTTGGAAAAAGATGTTTAGAAAATGTTTATATTTTGCATTTTTGTATGCATATATTGCCTGCATGTGATTTTTTTCATGATTATATTTCCTTTTTTCCTTTCATGATCTAATGTCCATGCCAAATTTTTACTCACATTTAGCCATGGGCCAATTACCTCGGAAGCCTGTGACAACCTCTCCTCCATGTATGTTGGTCTTATTTATGTATTGTTTTTATCTTGTATAGTGCATCTGCTTTCATATTTGACATGATATTTTGCTATTTTCATTTCTTCTTTCTCTTTTGGTACTTCAGTGAAGAGCATTAGGATTTTGAAATCTTCTGGTAATGCTAAGCCACTTTGTTACGATGTTCCTCTTGTTGCTCAAAATTTCAGACTCCTCCAGGAACCTGACGTATCAGGTCAGATATCCAGCATGTTCTAGTACAGTTTAGTTAAATGAACAGTATTATTCCATTGATTTTATTTTTTCATCTCTATCTAAGTGATGTTTGTCTATACTCTGCAGAGTATTCTATGAATGGGCAGCTTGATTCAGGGAAAGGCTTCAGTCAGATTGCAATTCGTTACAAAACGCATCACCGCCTGCTGCTCAGCACTAGTGAGATTTCCTACTTTGATGGACAGGACACTGTGAAGTTTTCATGGGATCAAGGCCTCACCCACCTTGAGAGAGAACAGTAATATGCTTAAACTGTTTGTTGAATAAATCTTCAAGAATATTTTTTTAACACAACTATAAAAAACACATATTGTGTTCAATGTTAATTTGAGAATTTACATAATGTTATTACAAAATATTAATTTATAGCTCCTTTTTTTTGTTTTTGTGATATTGAGGTAGAATTCATTCATCAGTTAAGGGCCAGTCACACCAAAAACAAACTATAACGATATATAACTATTACTATATTAGTATCAAAACCAATGCATGATTACACTCTGTTAGCATGCTGTAGTTTTGTATGCTTTAATGCTGACTTCACATGCCATCTAGATAGCTTTCTGATGATTTTGGAAATCCCCTCAGCCATGTTTCTTAATCCTTCCCTCAGACCCAAAACTCATTTTTAATTTTTTTTTTTTTTTTTAAATCGAGTGCTCATCAGAGTGGTCTGAGACCTTAAGAATTTTGTTGTACTTGAACCACGAATACACAAAAAACAAAAACAACAAAAAAAAGATTGACTGGATTCGAGGAGTTTATGTGGTTGTAACAAAAAAAAGTGGTAACAAGGTTCATTTGTTAACATTAATTAATGTATTAACTAACATGAACTAACCATGAGCTAAATTTGTTATAGTAGTTATTAATCTTTGTTAATGTTAGTTAATATAAATACAGCTGTTCATAGTTTGTTCCTGTTTGTTCACAGTGCATTAACTAATGTTACCAAATACAACTCTTGATTTTAATAATGTATTAGTAAATGTTGAAATTAACATTAACAAAGATTAATAAATGCTGTAGAAGTGCAGTTCATTATTAGTTCATGTTAACTAGGGCTGGGACAATAAATCGTTACAATAAATCGAGAAATGATTCTGGATCGATTCTAAGATTTTCCGAATGCATCGCGATTCTCTCTTGAATCGATTCTGAGCTTAGTTTTTAACAGCAGATGGCACTATGTGCTTTAGAAACAGCCTATAAAATAATCCCTTCTATAAAATAATCATTCATAAAGTTACAAGGGTGTTTACATTAATCTTGTGTCATAAAACAAGCATTCTGAGGTGCAAGTACATTCCCAGACTCAGCCAAACGCACAAGCGCTCTTCTTCGTGAGCATCTGAGCGTGCGATTAAAAACTAGCCTATAGCGCCATCTGCTGTTACAAACTAAGCTCAGAATCGATTCAAGAGAGATTTGCAATGCATTTGAAAATTATTTGAAGCGATCCAGAATCATTTCTCTGTTTACTGCATCGATCTACTGTCCAAGCACTAATGTTAACTAATGTAGTTAACTAATGAACCTTATTGTAATGTGTTACTAAAAACGTAACAAACCCTTCCTTCGTGAGTCAATTGGACCCCCTTAGGAATGAATAGAATGCGAGGAATGCTTCAGTATTCTATAGTTGCTATAGTTTTTTGTATCAATAATGTTTGCCTTTTACCCCATGTGGTAAAATGCCTCCCTCGCCACCTCATATATTTATAAGATTTTTAAACAAAATGAACCACTTTTATGATTTATTTTCACTCAAAATCTGTTGCTCTATCAATGTTCAATACAAACATATATATTTTTTCTGAAATCATACACTTTGAGAGTAGTGAAAAGCACATTTTTTTCTTAAGGTGTGCCTTTAGCCCCGTTGTACTGTATTCTTGCTACCATAAGCCATAGCTTTGTATGACCTAGGGCTGGGCGATATGACGTAATTATCGTATATCGACGATGTCTTGCAAGTATTGCATTGTTGATAATAAAAGTCAATTACAGACGATAATTGCCAATACCAAGAGTAAAAAAGTTTGTGGCCCGCCCATCCTGGGAACCTATTAAAATGATCTTGTGAGTTTCCCTGCAGTAGTAAATACAACCTGAGAGGTGTTCATGTCCCATTTCCGACTTGTACTTACGATAACGGAACTTGTATTTACGATAATTCTGATAGCACCTGAAGGCAGCATAAATGCTCAAGCTCTTTACAGCAGGATGGATCCTGATTGGCTCAATGTTTTTATTGTTCGTCAGATGGGGGAAAAAAAATCTTTCTGAAAGTGATTCCAATGATATCATTCCTCTGTGTTGTTTGTGGACTTCCCTATTCTCATAGAATTAGAATGATTATTAAAACTTTACCATTATCTTTAACATTATAGTCATCGCCCATGGTGTGAACAGCCCTTTAATCTGTCAACAGTGTGTTTCTGATTCTGCGGAGTAATGAAATGGACATTACCATGGGAAACACACGCGTTGTCATTCTTCTTCATAAGAAAGATGACATTTTTCTGTGGCCTGCAGTTTGGCAACAGCCAGAAGGTTTCACAGGAATTTTAGGTAAGAGAGTCATTAATCAATCATTTATATACGTTATGAATCGATAACGAATATGAATGAATAAGTTATGATAATATTTTAAGGGGAAGCTGATATTTCATATGAGGAGATCCCAGGATCACAAACACCAACTTTAAAGTTAAAGGACAAGGAAGTGAAGACATCTTGGTAATCAATAAACATATATATAGCTGAACTTCCATAAAACTGTATTTTATGTTTTTTAAATATATTTTTAAGTAGGCCTAAGTATATCTTGTTAATTTCAGGGTGACGGTGACGGACTACAGATTTTCTTTTGCTCCTGTCGTTGGATGTTGGCTCGTACCGTTCCAGGTTGTTGCGCAGCGGGAGCTCTCTGACTTCACTGTCACTCAGTTGTAGAGTTCAGACAAATTTACTTCAGAATTTTTCTTGTCAGTTATCATGCTGACCTTAAAAAATGTAACCTGTTCTTTAAATAAAAATTGTTGAACAATATGATTCTCATCTTTGTCATCATTTCCCTCTGCTTTATGGTGCAGGAATTACCACTTCATTCTCTATTTGTTGCTTTAGCTGGCAAACCATGTGACAAAATAGCAATTAAAATTACACACCAAAAATTTTATATATACATAGCAACCCTTTGATTGGTGCCTTTCTAAACATTCATTGTGATTATTTCTGTAAAGTAGGTCTATGTATTTTTTGATTTTGATAATAAAATAAAAACAGCAGCAAACTTCTACAGAATGTGAAGTATTTACAAATTATATTAGATAATATATTTTCTAAAAAGCATGCATCGGAATTGACTTTTGAGGTGTTTAAGAGACTCTGATTACATATAAAGGGGGAGGTTTCTGATTCCGGTCAATAATAGCCAATCACATGATGTGGTCAGGAGTTTAAAGGCAGTGTGTGTTTGAGGTCTGTTTTCTGAGCAGGTCATGATGGATCGAGCAGCTCTCAGACTGATTCTCTTGAGCGTCTTTCTCATCTCAGCCAGTTCACAACCTGTTAAGAAGGTGAGAGTCAAAGCTCAGTTTAAGTTACTTTAAACTGTTACTTTGCACCACGGGAATAAATTATATTTTAAAATGTAATATGATAGAAAATTGTTATTTTAAACTGCAAAATATTTCACAAAATTACTGATTTTAGTGTATTTTAGATCAAATAAATGTAGCATTGGTGAGCATAAAAGACTTCTTTCAGAAATGTTAAAAAATCTTACGGACTTTTAAACAGCAGTGTATCATTAAAATACAGTAAAGATTAAAGAGAACTATCTATTGCTTAATAGTTTACACTGAGATGTAGTCATCAAAATATATTTGTTTTTTTTTAGTCCAAAGGCCTTTTCTTCATGCCATTTTCGAGCAGTAAATATTTGAACAATCACACACAAAAAGGAGTAAATATGCACTATCCAATCACCCTCTGTTATATGAACATATAATTTTAAAATGACTACTGTTTGATGTCTCAACAGAAACAAGATGTGGATATATACAGCTTCTACATTAACTCCACGGTCACCAGTCGCTACGCCACAACGGTCATCACAAGCCGTGTGGCGAACACACTGAATGAATCTCAAGAGATCCAGTTTGAGGTCAAGATACCCAAGACTGCCTTCATCAGCAAATTCAGAATGTAGGGAACATGAGTAGTGTTATATAAGCAGATATAAAGTGGTAATAAAGGCATTTATAACATGTTGGTCTCAGGTCATGTCCATTATAATGCAGATAAACAACAACAAAATAAAGATTTATTAATTATTTTATGCAATATGTATGAGATACACATACGGTATTAAGAGGATGTCATTGTCATTTTCTCCATAGGACCATAGAGGGGAAGACATATGATGGCGTTGTGAAGGAAAAACAGGAAGCTCAGCAGCAGTACAGTAAAGCAGTATCTCGAGGACAAAGTGCTGGACTGATCAAGTACTGGACATTAAAAAATAGGTCCATAAAATGTGTTTTTATAGCATGTTTAGTAATATGCTGGGATTCATTTCTATTTCAGATCTGTTGGAAGGACTTTAGAAGACTTTAAAACTTCAGTGGCGGTGGCTGCTTTTAGTAAAGTGACCTTTGAGTTGACCTACGAAGAACTGCTAAAGCGCGCGCTTGGCAAATATGAGTTACTCATCAATGCCCAACCGATGCAGCCGGTGGCAGATTTCAAGGTAGAAGAAGAAACGAAGAGGGAAATAGATCATCAATTTAGATGTATAGAAAGATCATATTTCTTTTACTCACGTTAGATGGATGTACACATCCAAGAGAAACCAGGAATTTCCTTCTTGGAAGTGAAAGGAGATTTGAGCACCGGTGATCTGGCCAATGCCATCAAAACCACCAGAGCAGACAAAGACGTAAGAGCTTAAAATGAGGGTAAAACACTTCGCTTAGATGTTCTCATTATGCTACTACACTTCAAACAAAGTGACCAGATGACCAAACTGATCATTTCAGGCATGGGTGACCTTCTACCCCACTCGAGATCAACAGACCAAGTGTAAAAGCTGTGGAGAAAATGGGCTGAATGGTGACCTGCTCATAACATATGATGTTGAGAGACAAAATCCCAAAGCAGAAGTCATGGTACATTTTTAAATAACATGCTTTACGAGAGTAAAATATATATGGCAAAGGATTTTGAAAGACTGGCAATGTAAAAAGACATGAATGATATTCAGAATGTTCTTTTGTTTTCTCTCAGGTATCAAATGGCTATTTTGTCCACTACTTTGCACCCTCTGATGTTCCACGTATTCCCAAAAATGTGGTGTTTATCATTGACCGGAGCGGTTCTATGTACGGCAGAAAAATAGATCAGGTAAATGTCAACGTTTCAGCCAAATCACCCAAAAGGATATAACAAGCAATGATTTTTTTATGTTAATACTCTTGAATGACATTTTTCAAGGATCTTGCAGCATTGTGCAATTTTATGTTAAAAGAACAAAGATTTCTGTTTTGAAATCATTGTAGGGTTGCTTTTTTTAACAAAACTGGTAATGAAGAAAGAATAACTTTCAGGTTTTCTGACAGAAGTGTTTTTCTTTAGACTCGTTTGGCACTGCTAAAGATTTTAAGTGATCTTAATCAGGATGACCACTTTGGATTGATCACCTTTGATAATGCAGTTGACACATGGAAGCGTGAACTCCTGAAAGCTACCAAGCAAAACCTGGAGAATGCAAAATCTTTTGTGAACGAGATCAGAGATAGAGGATGTGAGTTCCTAACGCTAAATGGGGAGTAAGAAAGTTGTTCCTCAAAGTGACACAACTGTGTTTGTTCTTCCTTTAGCCACAGACATAAACGCTGCAGTTCTAGCAGGAGTGGACATGATCAATCAACATCCACGAGAGGGAACCGCCTCCATCCTGATCCTGCTGACTGATGGAGATCCCACTTCAGGCACAGATTCACACTGACAAACACGAGCTAATGGTGTTTTATCATAGCACTAGTTCACTCAGTGTAATTAGAAGACCTGTTAATAAAAGGTTTTAGACCTAATTAAAATGCCTGTAGGACCAGTAGATTATTATCCTGATCTATTTGGTTTTTGTCTTTTTGTTTTTTTCAGTAAGAGAAAAAAATATATGAAATTGTCCAATGCATCCATTGCTTTCTGATCACTCAAAAATGTCATAATTATGATTTTCAAGCATGTACTGTAGGTAGTCTAACTTATTTTTCTCTCTAACAGGTGAAACTAACATAGAGAGGATAATGGCCAATGTGAAAAAGGCCATTGGGCTGAAGTTTCCCCTCTATTGTCTTGGTTTTGGACATGATGTTAACTTTGACTTCCTGACAAAGATGTCACTGGAAAATGGTGGAGTTGCTCGCAGGATTTATGAAGATTCGGACGCTGATCTACAGCTGCAGGTGGACTACAGAGAATCAGCTGTGAATTTATTCTCAGTTCTTATCTGTTCTGTGTTTGAATGCATTTAAACCCTTTATTTTGGTTTGTTATATTGTAGGGCTTCTATGAGGAAGTTGCCGTCCCTCTCCTCACTGATATTCAGCTTAAATACACAGGAGGGACAAACCTTACCAAGACCAGCTTTACCCTGTACTTCAACGGCTCTGAGATTGTGGTTTCAGGACAAATCACAGACAACAGTGTGGAGAGTTTCAGCACTGAAGTCATTGCAGTATCAGTAAGATCATCATGGTGCTTTACAACCATCTTCTGTTTATTACATTGGTAGGGATTGAGTGTGCTGTTTTTTTTTTCTCGGCAGTCTCAACTGAGGTCATTATATTGGATATTAGGATCATTGATGGTCAATTGTTTAAGAGTTTGGAATAATGGTCACTTTGTCTAACTAGAAATTTATTGGTGAAAGTTGTAATGACAACATTCCTGATGAAAATGTTCATTAGTATTATTATTTCTGAGCAGAAAGGCAGTAGTGTGATGTATCAGGACACTGTAATGATAAAAGACCCCAGTGATGTCCCACCTGAGAATGAAGATTTCATGCAGAGACTGTGGGCCTACCTGACAGTGAAGCAACTTCTGGAAAGGCAGTAAGTTTATGGAGTGATATGACATTTCTGCATTTCAAGTTGGACATTGAGGACATCTTTCTGTCTCAGGGTGCTTCTTAAAGGACAAGAGAAAGAGGATGAAGAGAAAGAAGCTCTCAAACTCTCTCTGAAATACCAGTTTGTCACCCCCCTCACCTCTATGGTCGTCACGAAGCCACAGAAAGATGAAGTGGAAGTTGCCGACAAACCCAAAGAGGGAGGAGAGGATCCCAGACCTCCAGGTGAGAACTGAGGGGTTGTAATCTTACAAACAAACAAACTTTAACAAAAGATCTTAATCAAGCTTTGCATCAACTTTATTTGTGCATCGTAATATGTATCTGATTCTGTATCTGAACTTGAATAGATTCAGCTACTGTATTATGTTATCAGCATAACAGTTTGAGTAAATCTTGAATTTACATGATCTTCAGTATGTCTCCTTTTGTCAAAAATTACTGCAGAATCTTAAATATTCCTTCTTCATTTTTCTGTCATAATGTTGGTCTTGGACTTGTTGCCCACTGTATACTGTGAATAACTCTTTTATTTCCTTTTTAATCAGTAATGAATTTCTGACCTTCATCTCCTGTATGTAGGTATAAAATGTTGAACTAACAGTTCATTTACTCAAACTATTGCAGAGAATTTAGGGTTGCGATGAAACAGAAGTACCGATAGATATTTTCTTCTGTATTGTGATGCACATCTGAGTGAAACTGCTTATCAAAAAATAAAATAAATGTAAAGCAGGGACTTGGTTTTGTACATCAGTTGTCGATTGGATTTTGAGATGAAACACCGCTTTTCCATCTACCCAAACTTTCTTTGAACAAAGTGTTGAAGTCGTGTATACATCACCAGAGAGAAGTCTGTCGCTTTCACAGGAAGATCCAGTTAAGATATTTTGAATAAAAATTACAAGGCCAAAATAAAAAATAAAAAAAGGAGCATTTACATGAATAGATGATTCACAATAAGATTTATAACATGCATTAAGAAAACAGATGAATTTTCATTTTATGCCGAATTCAGTATAATGCATCTGCCTTTAAATTTATATTTTTTCCACTTGTTTTATATTCCAGCACCAGGATTTAGTCAGTACAATTTCGGTCACAGTCAGCCCAGTTGTGCTGCTCATCCAGGGATCCATGCCTTTTTTTCTTCTTCTTCTAAAAGTTGACAAAGACTCCTTTACTTTCTCGAGAACGTGTTTATCACTGGCTATTTTGTTTTTGTTTTTACAAGTAGTTACTGCAAATTTGCTTTAATAAAGCTAAATCAAAAGTAAATAAAAGTAAAATAGTGTAGAGAACGAAATAAATGAAATAAGGCATTAGTGTGACTCAGAAATAAAGCCTCTTAATATTAAGCAACATTTGGAAATACATTTTAATCATAGAAAGAAAATTATTTGAATGTAACATATGTTTTGTAAAATGAATTATAATGAAATATTTTGTGAGTAATTCTTTTTGAGAAATATTAGAAAATAATTGGGTACAATTGAATTATTGATTAATTATTTCTCTTATAAGGATTTTAAAATGCATTGGTACTTTTTTATTATTATTTATTGATTTCATTGAGTGCTTTTGTCAGTAAAATTGATAATGTCTGTCTCTGATTTTAATTGAAGCCCCCTTTTTTTTTTTTTTTAGATTCAAATATTCTCAGCCCATTTACCTTCCTTTCTGGTATGTATTAAAATGGTGTAACTTTGATTCTGCCTTGAGTCAAGTAAGTATACTTTGATCATTTGCTCCTTCACTTGGCCTTAGGTCAAATGATTCCACGGCAGAGTGAAACTGTTCTCTCTACTATGTCAGGTACATAAAGATCTCTCAAACGTACTTATTATGTAAAACAATTTTATGTAATAATTATGACACAGCATTTGGTTATGTTTTCTCTTAGTTCCAAAAGTTCGTAGCAATCGTTTCCTGCTGTCTGCTGCTGGTCAGTCTAAGCCACTTTGTTTTGATGTTCCTCTTCCTCACAAACTCAAACTGCTACAGGATTCTGCTTCAGGTAACTATTACACATTTACTCTACATGCCCATCCTTTGAATGTCATCTTTTTTTAAATAAATGTTTTGTACATACACTTACTGTTTAACTTTCTGTATGTCTTAGAGTTCTCTATGAATGGAGAATCCATGACTAGACAAAATGGATTCATTAAAATTGCCTTTCATTACAAAACAAACCATCGCCTGACAATAAACACAAAGTCTATCAGATACCATGATGGCCAGAATGATGTTGAGTTTTTGTGGGGCCAGGAACCTACTCAACACAGTACAGAGGGGTATATAGTGCTCAAACTAAATGTTTTACTACGTTTGTGTATGTTATAGCCACATTCTGTGAATTAGAATTCATTTATCCGTTTGTCTGTTTCAACAGCGTGTCTCTGATTCTACGGAGCAATGAAATGGACGTTACAATGGGAAACATACGCGTTGTTATTCTTCTTCACAAGAAAAATGGTGACGTGTTTCTGTGGCCTGCTGTTCAGCAACAGCCAAAAGATGTCAGTTTGATGGGTGTTTTAGGTAAGAGTGCTTCACTGATTAAACATTTAAACATGTATTAACACAACTGACCCAGCTAACAGGGAATGTTCTCAGAACTTTAGCAAGTGTTTTTGCAAGATATGAACAAACTTTCTTCCAGTAACATTGATAGAATGTTTGTTTAAAATTATTTGGTCTTTAATATGTTCTGAATACATTAGCATGAAAATGTTATTTATATATATATATATATAGTCATAAACTCTAGAGGGCGCAATCTGCAAGCATCATTACCAGCACAAGCTTATTGGCCTCTGCTGATCCTGCAGCCAATGAGATTGCTTGCTCAACATTTAAATAGTCTAGTTCACTGTTCACTGTAATCTGGTCCTGCAGCTATCAGAGTTCCTCTGAACTCCTCCACCTCCTCCAGCTCCACCTGCCTAGATCTGCTACTGGATTTATGTATGTCTATTCATGCAGCAGCAGCAGCTTACATCTTACATGCTCACAGCAGCATCTGTGTATCTATTAGCAGTAGCAAGTCCATAGTTGCTCTGCAGCAAAAGAATAGCAGATCTAGTCTGCCAAGACCAAATAAATTAACATGGCCATATTCAATAACATGCTAAAACTATTCAGAGAGTTGTCATGATTGAAATATCATTGATGGAATGTTTTTGTTTTTTTAAACATTTTAGTTGGATATTCCTCTGGCGTTTTTACTACTTGATTCAGAATGTCCAGAGAACATTCAAAAGTAACGTTCACATAATGTCTGAAGAATGATAAAAGTACGTTCCCTTAATGGTCACATAACCAAGAAAAACAGACGTGTTTAAAAAACATTTTGGACATTTTGAACTTTCAGAGAACATTCAGAAATAACATTTTCATAACTTAACAGGAACATTAGCAAAACTATCTTAGAACATATTTCTGTTAGCTGGGTGAGCAATTAAATGGTAAATTCTGATTTTTAACTTTATTAAACCCTCACGGGATAAAATCTCAATAACTGAATAATGTTGAAGGAAAAGCTGAGGCTTCATATGAGGAGATTCAAGGATCACAAACACCAACTCTAAAGATAATGGACCAGGAAGTGAAGGCGAGCTGGTAAGTGATCAAAAGATGTAAACAAAGCTGATTTTTTTCTTTTATTATATATCTGTTTTAATCTATGCATGTATCTGTAGGGAGGATGTCACAGACTACACACTTCCTTCAACTCCAGTTATCAGATGTTGGCTTGTCCCGTTCCAGGCTGTGATGCAGGGAGACATTTCTGATTTCACTGTCACTCAGCTGTAGAGTTCAAAGTGGACAAATTATAAACTGGGATAGAGCTTGTTTCTGTGTAAAACACTTGCTGATGTTTGTTTTAAGTCTATTTTCAGTCATTGGCAATAAACTGTCTGTCTATGTATCTATCTATAAATTTTATGTATACATAGCAACCCTTTGAATGGTGCCTTTCTAAGTATTGATTGTAATTATTTCTGTAAGTATGTATCTTTTGAGGTTGTGTCTGATAATAAAATAAAGACACAACAAATAAAACTTCTACAGAATGTGAAGAATTCACAAGTTATATAGATAATATATTTCCTAAAAAAAGCATGCCTCAGTATTGACTTTTGAGGAGTTCAAGAGACTCTGATTACAAATAAAGGGGGTGGTTCCTGAATCCGGTCAATAATAGCCAATCACATGATGTGGTCAGGAGTTTAAAGGCAGTGTGTGTTTGAGGTCTGTTTTCTGAGCAGGTCATGATGGATCGAGCAGCTCTCAGACTGATTCTCTTGAGCGGCTTTCTCATCTCAGCCAGTTCACAACCTGTTAAGAAGGTGAGAGTCAAATCTCAGTTTAAGATGAAGATGATGTGAGTCAAAATTATAAAAACTGATTAATTATTTGTATTTGAGATGAAGATCCAGACAAACTAGATCTATTTCATACATGTTCAAAAGTTTGAGAAATTAATACTTTTAATCATTAAATTGATCAAACATGACATCAAACTTTATTCATCAAAGAATCCAAAAAAAAAAAAAAAAAAAAGGTCACGGTTCCTACTAAATTAATCTACTAAAAAAAATATCACGGTTTCTACTAAATTAATATTAGTGTTTTTAACACTAATAACAAATGTTTCTTAAGCAGAAAATCTGCAGAAAAGAAAACACTGGAGTAATGATGCTGAAAATTCAACTTTGGATCACAGGAATAAATTATTAAAAAGTAATATGATAGAAAACTGTTATTTTAAACTGCAAAAATATTTCACAAAATTACTCATTTTAGAGTTTTTTAGATCAAATAAATGCAGCATTGGTAAGCCTAAGAAGCTTCTTTCAGAAATTGTATCATTTAAAATGCAGTTTGAGTAAAGAGAACTATCTATTGCTCAATAGTTTACACTGAGATGTAGTCATCAAAATGTATTTGTTTTTTAGTCCAAAGGCCTTTTCTTCATGCCATTTTAGAGCAGTAAATATTTGAACAATCCCACAGAAAAAGGAGGAGTAAATGTGCACCATCCAATGTGACTGTACTGTTTGATGTCTCAACAGAAACAAGATGTGGATATATACAGCTTCTACATTAACTCCACGGTCACCAGTCGCTACGCCACAACGGTCATCACAAGCCGTGTGGCGAACACACTGAATGAATCTCAAGAGATCCAGTTTGAGGTCAAGATACCCAAGACTGCCTTCATCAGCAAATTCAGAATGTAGGGAACATGAGTAGTGTTATATAAGCAGATATAAAGTGGTAATAAAGGCATTTATAACATGTTGGTCTCAGGTCATGTCCATTATAATGCAGATAAACAACAACAAAATAAAGATTTATTAATTATTTTATGCAATATGTATGAGATACACATACGGTATTAAGAGGATGTCATTGTCATTTTCTCCATAGGACCATAGAGGGGAAGACATATGATGGAGTTGTGAAGGAAAAACAGGAAGCTCAGCAGCAGTACAGTAAAGCAGTATCTCGAGGACAAAGTGCTGGACTGATCAAGTACTGGACATTAAAAAATAGGTCCATAAAATGTGTTTTTATAGCATGTTTAGTAATATGCTGGGATTCATTTCTATTTCAGATCTGTTGGAAGGACTTTAGAAGACTTTAAAACTTCAGTGGCGGTGGCTGCTTTTAGTAAAGTGACCTTTGAGTTGACCTACGAAGAACTGCTAAAGCGTCGCCTTGGCAAATATGAGTTACTCATCAATGCCCAACCGATGCAGCCGGTGGCAGATTTCAAGGTAGAAGAAGAAACGAAGAGGGAAATAGATCATCAATTTAGATAGATTTAAAGATCGTATTTCTTTTACTCATATTAGATGGATGTACACATCCAAGAGAAACCAGGAATTTCCTTCTTGGAGGTGAAAGGAGATTTGAGCACCGGTGATCTGGCCAATGCCATCAAAACCACCAGAGCAGACAAAGACGTAAGAGCTTAAAATGAGGGTAAAACACTTCGCTTAGATGTTCTCATTATGCTACTACACTTCAAACAAAGTGACCAGATGACCAAACTGATCATTTCAGGCATGGGTGACCTTCTACCCCACTCGAGATCAACAGACCAAGTGTAAAAGCTGTGGAGAAAATGGGCTGAATGGTGACCTGCTCATAACATACGATGTTGAGAGACAAAATTCCAAAGGAGAAGTCATGGTACATTTTTCAATAACATGCTTTACGGAAGTAAAATAAATATGGCAAAGGATTTTCAAAGACTGGCAATGTAAAAAGACATGAATGATATTCAGAATGTTCTTTTGTTTTCTCTCAGGTATCAAATGGCTATTTTGTCCACTACTTTGCACCCTCTGATGTTCCACGTATTCCCAAAAATGTGGTGTTTATCATTGACCGGAGCGGTTCTATGCACGGCAGAAAAATAGATCAGGTAAATGTCAACGTTTCAACCAAATCAACCAAAAGGATAAGAAGCTATGAAAATTTTGATGGTAAAACCACTGAAGGACATTTTTTGAAGGATCTTGCAGCAGTGTGCATTTATATGTTAAAGGAACAGGGATTTCAGTATTAAAATCACTGTGGATTTGCTTACTTTAAATTAATAAAAAAACCTGCCCATATCTGGTAAATTAGTATACAGTCGTATTGGAGAAAGAATAACTTCCAGGTTTTCTGACAGAAGTGTTTTTCTTTAGACTCGTTTGGCACTGCTAAAGATTTTAAGTGATCTTGATGAGGATGACCACTTTGGATTGATCACCTTTGATAATGCAGTTGACACATGGAAGCGTGAACTCCTGAAAGCTACCAAGCAAAACCTGGAGAATGCAAAATCTTTCGTGAAGGAGATCAGAGATAGAGGAGGTGAGTTCCTAACGCTAAATGGGGAGTAAGAAAGTTGTTCCTCAAAGTGACACAACTGTGTTTGTTCTTCCTTTAGCCACAGACATAAACGCTGCAGTTCTAGCAGGAGTGGACATGATCAATCAACATCCACGAGAGGGAACCGCCTCCATCCTGATCCTGCTGACTGATGGAGATCCCACTTCAGGCACAGATTC
Source organism: Hypophthalmichthys nobilis (assembly GCA_037950665.1). NCBI lineage: Eukaryota > Metazoa > Chordata > Actinopteri > Cypriniformes > Xenocyprididae > Hypophthalmichthys > Hypophthalmichthys nobilis. The sequence goes on from CM075487.1 coordinate 23,922,311, forward strand.
ACACTGACAAACACGAGCTAATGGTGTTATATTGTAGCACTAGTTCACTCCATCAGCTGTGTTTCCTGAACAGAAAAAACACTGTAACTGACATCCCATAATAATCCGGTTTTATTAGAATACCTGATAATAATTGGTTTTAGACCTGATTAAAATGCCTGTAGGACCAGAAGATTATTATCATGACCAATTTGGTTTTTGTCTTTTTCAGTAAGAGAAAAGAAATGAAATTGTCCATTGTGTCCATTGCTCTCTGATCACTCAAAAAAATGTCATAATTTTTCAAAAAATGTCATGATTTTGATTTTCAAGCATGTACTGTAGGTAGTCTAACTTATTTTTCTCTCTAACAGGTGAAACTAACATAGAGAGGATAATGGCCAATGTGAAAAAGGCCATTGGGCTGAAGTTTCCCCTCTATTGTCTTGGTTTTGGACATGATGTTAACTTTGACTTCCTGACAAAGATGTCACTGGAAAATGGTGGAGTTGCTCGCAGGATTTATGAAGATTCGGACGCGGATCTACAGCTGCAGGTGGACTACAGAGAATCAGCTGTGAATTTATTCTCAGTTCTTATCTGTTCTGTGTTTGAATGCATTTAAACCCTTTATTTTGGTTTGTTATATTGTAGGGCTTCTATGAGGAAGTTGCCGTCCCTCTCCTCACTGATATTCAACTTAAATACACAGGAGGGACAAACCTTACCAAGACCAGCTTTACCCTGTACTTCAACGGCTCTGAGATTGTGGTTTCAGGACAAATCACAGACAACAGTGTGGAGAGTTTCAGCACTGAAGTCATTGCAGTATCAGTAAGATCATCATGGTGCTTTACAAATTTGATCAAATTGCTAAGGATGGAGTAGGCTGTTTTTTTCTCGGTAGTCTCAACTGAGATCATTATATTGGATATTAGGATCATTGATGGTCAATTGTTGAAGAGTATGCAAGAGAAGGTTACTGGTGAAAGTTGTAATGACAACATTCCTGATGAAAATGTTCATTAGTATTATTATTTCTAAACAGAAAGGCAGTAGTGTGACGTATCAGGACACTGTAATGATAAAAGACCCCAGTGATGTCCCACCTGAGAATGAAGATTTCATGCAGAGACTGTGGGCCTACCTGACAGTGAAGCAACTTCTGGAAAGGCAGTAAGTTTATGGAGTGATATGACAATCTGCATTTTAAGTTGGACATTGAGGACATCTTTCTGTCTCAGGGTGCTTCTTAAAGGACAAGAGAAAGAGGATGAAGAGAAAGAAGCTCTCAAACTCTCTCTGAAATACCAGTTTGTCACCCCCCTCACCTCTATGGTCGTCACGAAGCCACAGGAAGATGAAGTGGAAGTTGCCGACAAACCCAAAGAGGGAGGAGAGGATCCCAGACCTCCAGGTGAGAACTGAGGGGTTTTAGTATCTTACAAACCTTGTAAATGAAAGTGTGCAAACATTTGACCTTTAACAAAAGAGTAAGGTCCATTTTATGCAGCAAAATAAACACAGTGACGGCAGCAATGCGAAAAGTTATGTACGAATGTATTAATGCATCAACTGCATCTTAGGTTAACCAAAAGATCTCATAAAATACATGAAACTACTTTATTTGTGCATCCTATATATATCTGATTCTGTATCTGAATAGAATGAATAGATTCAGCTACTGTATTTATGCATTTATTTTTATTTATACACAAGGGGGTTGAAATGTCATAATCACCTGTGAAATATTTTTAATTAATTACTGTTATTAATTAATTAATTGATTATTAATTAATTATTTCATTACAAAATATATTATCAGCAATATATAGCAAAAACGTGAATTAACATGATCTTCAGTATGTCTCCTTTTGTCAAAAATGAGTGCAGAATCTTAAATATTCCTTCTTCATTTTCTGTCGTAACAGAAAATTTTTAGAATGTTCAAAATTCTAAACTTTGTTTCCAGGTTTAAATAAAAGAAAATCACAGATTTTCACAGTTTTGGTCTTGGACTTGTTGCCCACTGTATACTGTAAATAACACTTTTCTCTTTCTTTTTTAATAGTAATGGGTTTCCGTCCTTCATCTCAAAATCCTTTTGCATGTAAGTATAAAATGTTGAACTAACAGTTCATTTACTCAAACTATTGCAGAGAATTTAAAGTTGCGATGAAACGGAAGTGCAAACAGATATTTTCTTCTGTATTGTGATGCACATCTGAGTGAAACTGCTTATCAAATAATGAATAAGATTTTGGGATGAAATGCACCTTTTTACCATCTAGGCCACACAAACTTTATTTGAACAAAAATAAATTCCGATTTCACAGGAAGATCCAGTTAAGATATTTTGATTAAAAACTAAAGTCAAAAAAAGAAAAGAAACCTATACATGAATAGATCATTCACAATTTCAAAAGTTATAAAAAAGTTTTATAACATACATTTAGAAAATAGATTTTCATTTTAAGCCAAATTCAGTATACTGCATCTGCCTTTAAATTTGTATCACTTGTTTTATATCCCAGCACCAGGATTTAGCCAGTACCATTTCAGTCCCGGTCTGCCCGGTCAGTCTGGTCAGCCTGGTCAGCCTGGTCTGCCCGGTCTGTCCCATGTTCCCAGTCGGTCCCGTCTTTCTGGAGAGCGTGGTCGGCCTGGTCGGCCTGGTCGGCCCATTTTGCTCAGTCGACCTGTTCCGGCTGCTCATCCAGGGATCCATGGTATGCCTTTTCTTCTAAAAGTTGACAAGGACTCCTATACTTTCTCGAGAAAAACATTTTTTTTTACAAATAATTACTACAAATTTGCTTCATTAAAAGCAAAATTAAGAGTAAATCCACATTAAAAAATATGTAGAGAATTAAATGGAAATAAATGAAATAACGCTTTAGGTGCGATTTAGAAATGAAGCCTCTTAAAGTAATAGTTCACCCTATCATTTTCTTTGTTCTAATGCAATATCCCCTTCTTTTGTAGACCACAAAAGGAGAATTTAAAAAAAAAAAAAGTCCCACTCACGCTCATCCATATAATGGCAATGAATTGCATCCAGCATCAAGCTTTTTAAAAACGATGCAAAAGCATCTTAGAACAATCCCATGCAACACGTGTTGTATATTTCAAGTTTTCTGTGGGTTTGGTAAAAACAAATGGAAATTATTTAATGAAAATCCTGACTTTGGCCGTTGGTCTTCTGTGTTCATCTGTGCGTCCATGAGACTCTATTAAGCGCATCAGTTCACTCCAACTCACCCAGAAAAACACACAAGCTGTGAGAAATCAAGATGAATAAAAACGCGACATGAAATGCAATCCATGTACCTTCTTCTGTGAGGTGAATATATCCATTGTTCGTCACAACAAGAAGTTATCGCTTTCACGTATCATTTAACTATCATTCTGACTGTCATCTGACAACCGGAGTCCCTGTCCGGAGATTCAACTCAGTGAAGAAAATACACAGATACTTTTCTAGACATTGTTTATAATTTACGTTGCGTTCTCCTTTTGTGGTTTTGAAAAAGACAGAACAGTATACTTCATTAAAACAACACCAGGTTGAGTGAATGATGACTAGTTTCATTTTCACTATTCCTTCAATATTAAAAGCAACATTTGGAAATACATTTAAATCATGAAAAGAAAATAATTTAAATGTAGCATATGTTTTGTAATTATTATGAAATGTTTTGTTAGTAATTGAAATATTTGATAAATATTTGAGAAAAATTATTTGGTACAATTTAATTACTTCTATTTAATTATTTCAAAATGCATTGTTAAACTTTTCATTATTTATTAATTTCATTGAGTGCTTTGGTCAGTAACTTACTGATAAACTGACTTAGCATGAAAAGATGTGTTATAAATAGTCTGCTTAGTCCCCCCTTTTTAGATTTAAGTGACATGCTGTTCGCTTATGGTACGTATGAATACACTAACTTTGATTTGAGGAACTTTGAAGTAAGTCTAATTTGATCAATTGCACCTTCTCTTGCCCTTAGATGAAATGCCACAGATGACACAGATAAGTCAAAAAACGGTTCTCCCTACTATGTCAGGTACATAAATATCTCTCAAACGTACAAACCTACTGTATTATGTTGGACAATTTTATATAATAATTATGACACAGCATTTGGTTATGTTTTCTCTTAGTTCCAACAGTTCGTAGCAATCGTTTCCTGCTGTCTGCTGCTGGTCAGTCTAAGCCACTTTGTTTTGACGTTCCTCTTCCTCACAAACTCAAACTGCTACAGGATTCTGCTTCAGGTAACTATTTCACATTTAAGGCCCGTTCACACCAAGAATGATAACTTGTAAAGATAACGATAAAGTTCTAAATATAAAAGAATAGCACTGTCCACAACACAACTATAACGATAACGACATAGAGAAACTATATCGTTGGGATCACTTTCAGAACGATTTTTGTCCAGCTGTTGAATGATAAAACACAGACAGCCAATCAGAATCCATTCTAATTTAAGGGCTTGTGCATTTAAAATGGCAGACGACATTGCGGAGAATTAAACACCAAGATCCAGAAAAAAGCCACCGCCACCGCTGTCTGACAATTCAAACCCCCTTTTCAAGGATACTTTAAAGAAAATGGATATGGAAAACAATCGGTCATACCCTCTGAATAAATGGTGAGATGTGATCATTATGCCAGGCTAGCAAATGGTGTAAAATAAAATGGGTATCTAGCACTAGTTTCAACAACATGTCTTGCCTCCTTTGAAGTTGCAGTGAAAATGACTAGATTAGATCGATTACACTAGCTATTCACTCGAAATATAGCATGCTGAGGACATCTGCTGGTTAAAGCTGTGTAAATGCAACAAGAACAGCAAAAACATGTACACATTTTGAAACCGCAGCGCATGAGCTCAGAACAAACAGACCGTTATCGTTCGTTGGTGTGGACGCAAATATAGTTATCGTTATAGTTATCGTTCTTGGTGTGAACGGGCCTTTACTCTACATGCCCATCCTTTTGAATGTCATCTTTTGTAAATTAATGTTTTGTACATACACTTACTGTTTAACTTTCTGTATGTCTTAGAGTTCTCTATGAATGGAAAATCCATGACTAGACAAAAGGGATTCAGTCAAATTGCCTTTCATTACAAAACAAACCATCGCCTGACAATAAACACAAAGTCTATCAGATACCATGATGACCAGAATGATGTTGAGTTTTTGTGGGGCCAGGAACCTACTCAACACAGTACAGAGGGGTATATAGTGCTCAAACTATATGTTTTACTACATTTGTGTATGTTATAGCCACATTCTGTGAATTAGAATTCATTTATCCGTTTGTCTGTTTCAACAGCGTGTCTCTGATTCTACGGAGCAATGAAATGGACGTTACAATGGGAAACATACGCATTGTTATTCTTCTTCACAAGAAAAATGGTGACGTGTTTCTGTGGCCTGCCGTTCGGCAACAGCCAAAAGATGTCAGTTTGATGGGTGTTTTAGGTAAGAATGCTTCAGTAATTAAACTTTTAAACGTATATTAAAGGGTTAGTTCACCCAAAAATGAAATTTCTGTCGTTAATTACTCACCCTCATGCCGTTCTTCCATAGTAGAGAACATATTTTGGTTAGTAGGCTGAGCAATTAAATGGTAATTTCTGATTTTTAACTTTATTAAACCCTCACGGGATAAAATCTCAATAACTGTGGATAATATTGAAGGAAAAGCTGAGGCTTCATATGAGGAGATTCAAGGATCACAAACACCAACTCTAAAGATAATGGACCAGGAAGTGAAGGCGAGCTGGTAAGTGATCAAAAAATAAACACACAGCTGATTATCTTCCTTTATTATATATCTATTTTAATCTATGAATGTATCTGTAGGGAGGATGTCACAGACTACACACTTCCTTCAACTCCAGTTATCAGATGTTGGCTTGTCCCGTTCCAGGCTGTGATGCAGGGAGACATTTCTGATTTCACTGTCACTCAGCTGTAGAGTTCAAAGTGGACAAATTATAAACTGGGATAGAGCTTGTTTCTGTGTAAAACACTTGCTGATGTTTGTGTTAAGTATTTTTTTTCAGTCATTGGCAATTGTCTATCCTATCTATCTATCTATCTATCTATCTGTCTATAATTTTTATGTATACATAGCAACCCTTTGATTGGTGCCTTTCTAAGTATTGAATGTAATTATTTCTAGAAAGTATGTATTTTTTGAGGTCATGTCTGATAATAAAATAAAAACACAGCAACAAACTTCTACAGAATGTGAAGTATTTACAAGTTATATAGATAATGTATTTTCTAAAAAAGCATGCCTCAGTATTGACTTTTGAGGAGTTCAAGAGACTCTGATTACAAATAAAGGGGGTGGTTCCTAAATCCGGTCAATAATAGCCAATCACATGATGTGGTCAGGAGTTTAAAGGCAGTGTGTGTTTGAGGTCTGTTTTCTGAGCAGGTCATGATGGATCGAGCAGCTCTCAGACTGATTCTCTTGAGCGGCTTTCTCATCTCAGCCAGTTCACAACCTGTTAAGAAGGTGAGAGTCAAATCTCAGTTTAAGATGAAGATGATGTGAGTCAAAATTATAAAAACTGATTAATTATTTGTATTTGAGATGAAGATGCAGACATATATGTTGAATATACGGTGTTCAAAAGTTTGAGAAATTAATACTTTTAATCATTAAATTGATCGAACGTGACGGGCTAGACATATATAATGTTACTAAAGATTTCTATTTCCTATAAAAGCTGTTGTTTTAAACTTTATTCATCAAAGATTCCTAAAAATAAATGTATCATTGTTTCCACTAAATTAATATTAGTGTTTTTAACACTCATAACAAATGTTTCTTAAGCAGAAAATCAGCATATTAGAATGATTGCTGAAGAATCATGTGACACAGAAGACTGGAGTAATGATGCGGAAAATTCAGCGTATTTTAAAATGTAATATAATAGAAAACTGTTATTTTAAACTGCAAAAATATTTCACAAAATTACTGATTTAAGAGTTTTTTTTAGATCAAATAAATGCAGCATTGGTAAGCCTAAGAAACTTCTTTCAGAAATTAAAGATCGTACTGATTTTTGAACAGCAGTGTATCATTTAAAATGCAGTTTGAGTAAAGAGAACTATCTATTGCTCAATAATTTACACTGAGATGTAGTCATCAAAATTTATTTGTTGTTTAGTCCAAAGGCCTTTTCTTCATGCCATTTTCATGCAGTAAATATTTGAACAATCCCACAGAAAAAGGAGGAGTAAATGTGCACCATCCAATGTGACTGTACTGTTTGATGTCTCAACAGAAACAAGATGTGGATATATACAGCTTCTACATTAACTCCACGGTCACCAGTCGCTACGCCACAACGGTCATCACAAGCCGTGTGGCGAACACACTGAATGAATCTCAAGAGATCCAGTTTGAGGTCAAGATACCCAAGACTGCCTTCATCAGCAAATTCAGAATGTAGGGAACATGAGTAGTGTTATATAAGCAGATATAAAGTGGTAATAAAGGCATTTATAACATGTTGGTCTCAGGTCATGTCCATTATAATGCAGCTAAACAACAACAAAATAAAGATTTATTAATTATTTTATGCAATATGTATGAGATACACATACGGTATTAAGAGGATGTGATTGTCATTTTCTCCATAGGACCATAGAGGGGAAGACATATGATGGCGTTGTGAAGGAAAAACAGGAAGCTCAGCAGCAGTACAGTAAAGCAGTATCTCGAGGACAAAGTGCTGGACTGATCAAGTACTGGACATTAAAAAATAGGTCCATAAAATGTGTTTTTATAGCATGTTTAGTAATATGCTGGGATTCATTTCTATTTCAGATCTGTTGGAAGGACTTTAGAAGACTTTAAAACTTCAGTGGCGGTGGCTGCTTTTAGTAAAGTGACCTTTGAGTTGACCTACGAAGAACTGCTAAAGCGTCGCCTTGGCAAATATGAGTTACTCATCAATGCCCAACCGATGCAGCCGGTGGCAGATTTCAAGGTAGAAGAAGAAACGAAGAGGGAAATAGATAATAAATTAAGGTGGATAGAAAGATCATAATTATTTTACTCATATTAGATGGATGTACACATCCAAGAGAAACCAGGAATTTCCTTCTTGGAGGTGAAAGGAGATTTGAGCACCGGTGATCTGGCCAATGCCATCAAAACCACCAGAGCAGACAAAGACGTAAGAGCTTAAAATGAGGGTAAAACACTTCGCTTAGATGTTCTCATTATGCTACTACACTTCAAACAAAGTGACCAGATGACCAAACTGATCATTTCAGGCATGGGTGACCTTCTACCCCACTCGAGATCAACAGACCAAGTGTAAAAGCTGTGGAGAAAATGGGCTGAATGGTGACCTGCTCATAACATATGATGTTGAGAGACAAAATCCCAAAGGAGAAGTCATGGTACATTTTTCAATAATGTGCTTTACGAGAGTAAAATAAATTTAAACAAAGGATTTTGAAAGACTGGCAATGTAAAAAGACATGAATGATATTCAGAATGTTCTTTTGTTTTCTCTCAGGTATCAAATGGCTATTTTGTCCACTACTTTGCACCCTCTGATGTTCCACGTATTCCCAAAAATGTGGTGTTTATCATTGACCGGAGCGGTTCTATGTACGGCAGAAAAATAGATCAGGTAAATGTCAACGTTTCAGCCAAATCACCCAAAAGGATATAACAAGCAATGAGGTTTTTTTTTATGTTAATACCCTTGAATGACATTTTTGAAGGATCTTGCAGCATTGTGCAATTTTATGTTAAAAGAACAAAGATTTCTGTTTTGAAATCATTGTAGGGTTGCTTTTTTTTAACAAAACTGGTAATGAAGAAAGAATAACTTTCAGGTTTTCTGACAGAAGTGTTTTTCTTTAGACTCGTTTGGCACTGCTAAAGATTTTAAGTGATCTTGATGAGGATGACCACTTTGGATTGATCACCTTCGACAGTGACATTGACACATGGAAGCGTGAACTCCTGAAAGCTACCAAGCAAAACCTGGAGAATGCAAAATCTTTCGTGAAGGAGATCAGAGATAGAGGAGGTGAGTTCCTAACGCTAAATGGGGAGTAAGAAAGTTGTTCCTCAAAGTGACACAACTGTGTTTGTTCTTCCTTTAGCCACAGACATAAACGCTGCAGTTCTAGCAGGAGTGGACATGATCAATCGACATCCACGAGAGGGAACCGCCTCCATCCTGATCCTGCTGACTGATGGAGATCCCACTTCAGGCACAGATTCACACTGACAAACACGAGCTAATGGTGTTTTATCATAGCACTAGTTCACTCAGTCTAATTAGAAGACCTGTTAATAAAAGGTTTTAGACCTAATTAAAATGCCTGTAGGACCAGTAGATTATTATCCTGACCAATTTGGTTTTTGTCTTTTTGTTTTTTTCAGTAAGAGAAAAGAAATATGAAATTGCCCAATGCATCCATTGCTTTCTGATCACTCAAAAAAGTCATAATTTTGATTTTCAAGCATGTACTGTAGGTAGTCTAACTTATTTTTTCTCTCTAACAGGTGAAACTAACATAGAGAGGATAATGGCCAATGTGAAAAAGGCCATTGGGCTGAAGTTTCCCCTCTATTGTCTTGGTTTTGGACATGATGTTAACTTTGACTTCCTGACAAAGATGTCACTGGAAAATGGTGGAGTTGCTCGCAGGATTTATGAAGATTCGGACGCTGATCTACAGCTGCAGGTGGACTACAGTGAATCAGCTGTGAATTCATCCTCAGTTCTTATCTGTTCTGTGTTTGAATGCATTTAAACCCTTTATTTTGGTTTGTTATATTGTAGGGCTTCTATGAGGAAGTTGCCGTCCCTCTCCTCACTGATATTCAGCTTAAATACACAGGAGGGACAAACCTTACCACGACCAGCTTTACCCTGTACTTCAACGGCTCTGAGATTGTGGTTTCAGGACAAATCACAGACAACAGTGTGGAGAGTTTCAGCACTGAAGTCATTGCAGTATCAGTAAGATCATCATGGTGCTTTACAAGCACATTTTCTGTTTATTACATTGGTAGGGATTGAGTGTGCTGTTTTTTTTTTTTCTCGGCAGTCTCAACTGAGATCATTATATTGGATATTAGGATCATTGATGGTCAATTGTTTAAGAGTTTGGAATAATGGTCACTTTGTTTTCAGAGAAAGTTATTGGTGAAATTTGTAATGACAACATTCCTGATTAAAATATTCACTAGTATTGTTATTTCTGAGCAGAAGGGCAATAATGTGACGTATCAGGACACTGTAATGATAAAAGACCCCAGTGATGTCCCACCTGAGAATGAAGATTTCATGCAGAGACTGTGGGCCTACCTGACAGTGAAGCAACTTCTGGAAAGGCAGTAAGTTTATGGAGTGATATGACATTTCTGCATTTTAAGTTGGACATTGAGGACATCTTTCTGTCTCAGGGTGCTTCTTAAAGGACAAGAGAAAGAGGATGAAGAGAAAGAAGCTCTCAAACTCTCTCTGAAATACCAGTTTGTCACCCCCCTTACCTCTATGGTCGTCACGAAGCCACAGGAAGATGAAGTGGAAGTTGCCGACAAACCCAAAGAGGGAGGAGAGGATCCCAGACCTCCAGGTGAGAACTGAGTTGTTTTAGTATCTTACAAACCTTGTAAATGAAAGTGTTAACTTTAAAAAAAGAGCAAGGTCCATCTTATGCAGCAAAATAAACACAGTGACAATGAAGGCAGGTATATGAAAAGTTATGTATGAATGTATTAATCAAGCTTTGCATCAACTGCATTGTAGGTTAACCAAAACATCTAATTAGGGATGTACTGATACCATTTTTTAAGGACCGAGTACAAGTACCGATACTTTTTTCTAGTACTCACCGATACCGATGCCTATACATTTATTAATTGTTCTCTCTCTGTTTTTTTTTTTTTTTTTTTGGTGATGTTGCAGTTCCCTTTCAAGGGGAATGTTGAGCTTGGGCCCAGATAGGGCCCAGCCCTATCTCTGCCCTCACCTGCTGCATCCGGTGTGTCGATTCGGAGGTAGGAAGCACGCGTTGCGGTTTCTTCCGCTCCGGTCAACATAGTCACATAGTCACGCTAATGGCGTCTAGTTCTGAGGAGCTGGATGTTGTTAGCATGACAACGGGAGAGACTGAAGACTCGCCACTTCACTCTCCTGCGAGCGAGGAGCTCATGGAGGTGCTTACTCGCACTGTTGCCAAGCTCAACATCGACTGGCCAGCCGAGAAGCAAGAGCAGCAGACCAGAAGTAAACTTGATGAACGCTTTTTACCATCTAGGTCTGCTCTACCTCCATGTCGGGCGCTACCATTTTTTCCCGATCTCCACACTGAGGTGTCGAGATCGTGGAAGAAACCGGTGTCTTACCGTGTTTTCACCCCTCAAACCTCCACCTACAGCAACGTGGCTGGTATGAGAAAACACGGGTATGGGGCGATGCCAAGAGCGGAAGAGTCGATTGCGAGCCATCTCTCTCCGCAGGCAGCATCGTCCCTCAAAGCCCCGACGTTGCCCACTAAGCCGCTGAAGACTACATCGGCGCTAGTGGGCAAAGCATACTCGGCAGCAGGTCAAGCTGCGGCGTGCTTGCATACTATGGCCATCTTGCAAGCATACCAAGCTGACCTGCTGAAGGATTTGGGCGATAGTGAGGAGGTGGGGGCTGACTTCATTCATGAGTTGCGTCAGTCAGCAGATTTAGCGCTCCATGCCACCAAGTCAATCGGCCGATCTATGGCAGCCCTGGTGGCCAAGGAGTGCCACCTCTGGCTAAATCTGTCTGACATCAAAGACCGTGACAAGACGTTTCTCTTGGATGCCCCACTGAATCCGTCTGGCCTCTTTGGTGACGCTGTCTCCACTGTCACCGAGAGGTTTCAGGAGACGAGGAAGCAGGCTTCTTCCTCGTTGTGCCCAAATCCCTTCGGCTGCTGGGCGTGAGCAGCCGAAGCCGAGTACGAGCTCCTCGCACCAGCACAGACAACATCAGAAGCAGAGTGTTGCTACCCGTACTCCCCCTCCGAGGAGCTGGGAGGCAGGGCAACACTCTCAGCCAAAGCCCTCTAAGGGCAAGACAGATCTGAGGGCTGTCATTGCGGCTAAGAGGGCTTCAGCAAAGAAATCCTGACGCCACCAGCGTCAGGATCCTGAGGGTGGTCCCCTCCGGAGGCAAACAGTGTCAATGTCAGTGTCAGTGTCTCTACGGTGCCTGTATGTCTTCGGTGCCCTTAGGGGGGAGCTCTGCCAACCCCACCAAAATGCCGGGGCGCAGTAGTTCCTCGCGTGTCACCCGAGGGTGGCGCGCTTTCTCTGCAGCCAGTTCAGTTGTTTCCTGCCGGGGCTCCGCTTCAGGGCACTGTGCTGGCTGCCCATATTCCACTAGAAACCAGCCTCAAGAGGCTGGTTCCCTTAGTAGATTTTTTGTCAGAGTGGAAAAATCTGTCAAAAGTATCTCAATGGGTCCTGCATACAATAGAAAAAGGGTATGCGATTCAGTTCAGAACACGCCCACTCCGATTCAACGGGGTCCTGCCCATGGTGGTGGGCCCTGAGCAGGCTCTGGTGATGGCACAAGAAGTAGAGACTCTCTTGCGAAAGGAGGCTATAGAAAGGGTTCCTCCTCCCAGCAGGGAGTCAGGGTTTTACAGCCGCTATTTCATTGTGCCAAAGAAAGACGGGGGATTGCGTCCAATTTTAGACTTACGTCAGTTGAATCGAACAGTAGCGAAGCTCAAGTTCAAAATGCTGACAGTCAAACACATCGTGTCACAAATCAGATCCGAGGACTGGTTTGTCACGATAGATCTAAAGGACGCATACTTCCATGTATCAATCCTCCCGCAACACAGGAAGTTCCTAAGGTTTGCTTTCGGGGGCGAAGCATACCAATATCAGGTTCTTCCCTTTGGCCTAGCATTGTCACCTCGCACCTTCACCAAGTGTGTAGACGCGGCTCTGACGCCCTTCCGTATGCAGGGCATCCGCATTCTAAACTACATAGACAATTGATTGATTCTGGCTCATTACAGAGCAGATGGCGGTTCAACATCGAGATGTTGTTCTTGCTCACTTGAGAAGGTTGGGGTTGAGACTGAACTGAAAAGTGTGCTTTCTCCAGCTCAGAGGACCACTTATCTAGGCGTGGTGTGGGATTCGGTGATTATGCGCGCCCGTCTATCTCCGGCTCGCATAACATCAATTCTCTCGACCGTCTCAGACATAAAGCTAGGCCAGTCACTCACTGTCAAACAGTTCCAGAGACTGTTAGGTCTTATGGCAGCAGCATCCAACATGATACCTTATGGCCTGCTGAACATGAGACCACTGCAGTGGTGGCTCAAAACCAGGGGGTTCTCACCGAGGGGGAATCTTTTTCATATGATCAGAGTCACGCGGCGATGCTTACGTGCTCTAGTCATATGGAAGCAACCTTGGTTTCTGTCCCAGGGACCTGTGCTGGGGGCTCTCAGTCGTCGCGTCACGCTAACGACGGATGCATCCCTCACGGGCTGGGGGTGATCATAAGTGGTCGCTTGACTCCCGGGAGTTCTGGAGAGAGTACGCCGGGACGGGGCCCGTCTGCTATTAGTAGCCCCGTTCTGGCCGACCCGAGTGTGGTTTTCGGACCTGGTATCTCTTCTCGATGGGTCTCCGATGGAGATTCTGATCAGGAGGGACCTTCTCTCTCAGGCAGGCGGTCTGATACTGCACCCCCGCCCGGAGTTATGGAAGCTGTGGGCGTGGCCTCTGAGGGGGCACAGTTCGTAGGTTCCAGTCTCTCAACCGAGGTTGTTGAGACCATTCTCCAATCCAGAGCTCCCTCCACGAGGAAACTCTACTCCTTGAAGTGGAGATTATTCACTTCTTGGTGTGAGAATCACCAGTGGGATCCTGTTAACTGCCTGGTTAGCGCAGTACTGGAGTTCCTGCAGGAAAGATTTTCTTCAGGGTTATCCCCCTCCACACTGAAGGTGTACGTGGCAGCCTTAGCTGCTTACCACGCTCCTTTAAGTGGGGTATCTCTTTGGGGAGACACCCACTTATCACTCGTTTCCTCCGTGGCACTTTGAGGCTTAGACCTGCGGTCCGCACGAGAGTACCGGCTTGGGATTTGGCCGTTGTTTTGCAAGGCCTTTCTATCGCCCCCTTCAAGCCCATTGAAGAGGTGCCAGAAAAGTTTCTTACACTTAAGACAGTGTTCTTGCTCACTATTACGTCTCTCAAGAGAATTGGAGACATTCAGGCCCTGTCGGTATCTCCATCGTGCCTCGAATTTGCGCCTGGTAATGTCAAGGCTTTCCTTCATCCCAGACCGGGATACATACCTAAGGTCCTCACTAATGCTGTGAGACCTATTGTGCTGCAGGCCTTCTGTCCTCCTCCATTTACGTCCTCGGACCAGGAAAAGCTAAATCTGCTGTGCCCGGTGAGGGCGTTGGATGCATATGTCCACAGAGCTGCCATGTGGAGAAAAGCTGATCAGCTATTTGTATGTTTCGGAGCACCTAGGAAGGGTCTTCCTGCATCCAAGCAGAGAATGAGCAAGTGGGTGGTCGAGGCCATCTCACTTGCTTATGAGTCAGTTGGACAACCTTCACCATTGGCCGTCCGGGCTCATTCGACTAGGAGTATGGCTGCCTCTAAGGCTTTAATCTCAGGGGTATCCCTAAATGACGTTTGTGATGCGGCAGGCTGGTCCTCACCACATACATTTGTGAGGTTTTATGAATTAGACCTCGGCTCCACTCCAGGGGCGCAGGTGTTACTGTGAGTTGAGCGCTGAGGCCTCACACGAACGGTCACTTGCTCGTATGGCAACGTTGGGATTTAGTTTCCATAGCGACTACGCAGCGCGAGTTCCCTTGAAAGGGAACGTCTCGGTTATGTATATAACCTTAGTTCCCTGAATAGGGAACAAGACGCTGTGTCGCCCTGCCATACTGTTTTCGGGCTGGCTTTATAGTTCCTGGTCAGTGACGTCACCCGCCTATGACGTACCGTCTCCCGATTGGACAGATTTCATACGTGCTTCACGACGACATCACGCAGAGGCGTTCCCATAGTGACTACGCAGCGTCTCGTTCCCTATTCAGGGAACTAAGGTTATATACATAACCGAGACGTTTTCCAAGCACAACACAGTGAGACTAATGAATGTAGGACAGCTTCTTTATTATTACTCTAATGAAAAAAGTAATCATTTTTATGTGCTTGTCACAAACTTAAAGAACAAAAATTTCACAGTGTCCAATAACCTTCAAAGGGCATAATTACCAATATATATATAATTGTTGTTATATAAAAAGAAATTCACAAACAAATTACAAACAATACAACAAATACTATAGAGACACAAATTAAATAAACTAAAAAAAATTTGTGTTGTTTTATTAACATTAATGACAAATTAATGGTCCCTCTAAGACCGAATCCATGGATACTGACACATATCCTGTTTTCACCCAAATGTTTACGTCCACTTACGCCATAACCGACAGTATTTACGCGAGATACTCCACACAATGGACATTTTGACAACTATGTGTGCATTTGACCATTCAGGCGCGAGGAGAACTGATCGCGCGCTGTCTGAGAGAACTGGGATCGCGCGCAAGAGAGAGAGAGCGCGCACGCGAGAGAGAGCGCTTCTGGTCTGTGTCATTCAGCGTGATTCTGCCTATCCACTAATCGATAACGAATTGTGATTGAAAGCATGCAGTTCGCAACGTGTGTGTTGTCATCATTAATTTTGAAGTATTTCCACACCTCTGAGGCTGACATTGTTTCTGCTACTGCCGTCGGTGTCTCTGTGCACGGAAAATTCTGTCAGTTACGTCACGTGAGGTATCGGTCTTTGGTATCGGGGGTATTTTTACGAGTACGAGTACAATTACGAGCTTGGTATCGGCCCGATACCGATACTGGTATCGGTGCATCCCTACATCTAATAAAATACATGATACTACTTTATTTGTGCATCCTATATGTATTTGATTCTGTATCTGAACTTGAATAGATTCAGCTACTGTATTCACACATTTATTTTTATTTACACCAAAAAAAAAAAAAAGAAAAGAAAAGAACTAACAAATATTATTTTCTTTTTGCTTTAGTTTTGGTTATTTATTTTATGTGATGTTTTAATGGAAAGCACTTTGGTCAACTTGTGTTGCTTTTAAATGTGATATACAAATAAACTAACAAACAAACAACACACAAGGGGGTTGAAATGTCATAATCACTTGTGAAATAGTTGTAATTAATTACTGTACAGTTTATTTCATTACAAAATATATTATCAGCATAACAATTTGAATTAACATGATCTTCAGTATGTCTTCTTTTGTCAAAATGAGTGCAGAATCTTAAATATTCCTTCTTCATTTTCTGTCTTAACATTGCTTTGTTTTTTGTTTAAAGTTGTGATGAAATGGAAATACAAACAGATATTTTCTTCTGTATTGTGATGCACATCTGAGTGAAACTGCTTATCAAAAAAATGAATAGAATTTTGGGATGAAATGCACCTTTTTACCATCTAGGCCACACAAACTTTATTTGAACAAAGTGTTGAAGTCGTGCATTCATCACCAGAGAGAGGTCTGTTGATTTCACAGGAAGATCCAGTTATGATATTTTGATTTAAAAACTAAGGTCAAAAAAAAAGAAAAGAAACATATACACGAATAGATGATTCACAATAAGTTTTATAACATGCATTTAGAAAATAGATGAATTTTCATTTTAAGCCAAATTCAGTATACTGCATCTGCCTTTAAATTTTTCCCACTTGTTTTATATCCCAGCACCAGGATTTAGTCAGTACCAGTTCGGTCAGCATCAGCCCAGTTTGTCCCGTCATTCCGGTAAGCGTGGTTGGACTGGTCTGTTCGGTCTGGTCAGTCGAACTGTTCCGGCTGCTGCTCATCCAGAGATCCATGGTATGCCTTTTTTTCTTCTAAAAGTTGACAAAGACTCCTATACTTTCTCGAGAACATGTTTATCATTGGCTACTTTGTTTTTGTTTTTACAAATAATTACTGCAAATTTGCTTTATTAAAAGCAAAATTAAGAGTAAATCCACATGGACCACAAAAGGAGAATTAAAAAAAAAAAGTCCCACTCACGCTTGTCCATATAATAGCAATGAATTGCATCCAGCATCAAGCTTTTTTAAAAAAATTATTTAATCCTGAAAATCCTGACTTTGGCCGTTGGTCTTCTGTGTTCATCTGTGCGTCCATGAGACTCTATTAAGCGCATCAGTTCCCTCCAACTCACCCAGAAAAACACACAAGCTGTGAGAAATCAAGATGAATAAAAACGTGACATGAAATGCAATCCATGTACCTTCTTCTGTGAGGTGAATATATCCATTGTTCGTCACAACAAGAAGTTATCGCTTTCACGTATCATTTAACTATCATTCTGACTGTCATCTGACAACCGGAGTCCCTGTCCGGAGATTCAACTCAGTGAAGAAAATACACAGATACTTTTCTAGACATTGTTTATAAATTACGTTGCGTTCTCTCTTCACCAGAACAGTATACTGCATTAAAACAACACCAGGTTGAGTGAATGATGACTAGTTTCATTTTCACTATTCCTTCAATATTAAAAGCAACATTTGGAAATACATTTAAATCATGAAAAGAAAATAATTTAAATGTAGCATATGTTTTGTAATTATTATGAAATGTTTTGTTAGTAATTGAAATATTTGATAAATATTTGAGAAAAATTATTTGGTACAATTTAATTACTTCTATTTAATTATTTCAAAATGCATTGTTAAACTTTTCATTATTTATTAATTTCATTGAGTGCTTTGGTCAGTAACTTATTGATAAACTGACTTAGCATGAAAAGATGTGTTATAAATAGTCTGCTTTTTAATGACCCCATTTTTTTTTTTTTTTTAGATTTAAGTGACATGCTGCTCGCTTATGGTACGTATGAATACACTAACTTTGATTTGAGGAACTTTGAAGTAAGTCTAATTTGATCAATTGCACCTTCTCTTGCCCTTAGATGAAATGCCACAGATGACACAGATAAGTCAAAAAACGGTTCTCCCTACTATGTCAGGTACATAAATATCTCTCAAACGTACAAACCTACTGTATTATGTTGGACAATTTTATATAATAATTATGACACAGCATTTGGTTATGTTTTCTCTTAGTTCCAACAGTTCGTAGCAATCGTTTCCTGCTGTCTGCTGCTGGTCAGTCTAAGCCACTTTGTTTTGATGTTCCTCTTCCTCACAAACTCAAACTGCTACAGGATTCTGCTTCAGGTAACTATTTCACATTTAAGGCCCGTTCACACCAAGAATGATAACTTGTAAAGATAACGATAAAGTTCTAAATATAAAAGAATAGCACTGTCCACAACACAGCTATAACGATAACGACATAGAGAAACTATATCGTTGGGATCACTTTCAGAACGATTTTTGTCCAGCTGTTGAATGATAAAACACAGACAGCCAATCAGAATCCATTCTAATTTAAGGGCTTGTGCATTTAAAATGGCAGACGACATTGCGGAGAATTAAACACCAAGATCCAGAAAAAAAGCCACCGGCCACCGCTGTCTGACAATTCAAACCCCCTTTTCAAGGATACTTTAAAGAAAATGGATATGGAAAACAATCGGTCATACCCTCTGAATAAATGGTGAGATGTGATTATTATGCCAGGCTAGCAAATGGTGTAAAATAAAATGGGTATCTAGCACTAGTTTCAACAACATGTCTTGCCTCCTTTGAAGTTGCAGTGAAAATGACTAGATTAGATCGATTACACTAGCTATTCACTCGAAAAATAGCATGCTGAGGACATCTGCTGGTTAAAGCTGTGTAAATGCAACAAGAACAGCAAAAACATGTACACACTTTGAAACCGCAGCGCATGAGCTCAGAACAAACAGACCGTTATCGTTCGTTGGTGTGGACGCAAATATAGTTATCGTTATAGTTATCGTTCTTGGTGTGAACGGGCCTTTACTCTACATGCCCATCCTTTTGAATATCATCTTTTGTAAATGAATGTTTTGTACATACACTTACTGTTTAACTTTCTGTATGTCTTAGAGTTCTCTATGAATGGAAAATCCATGACTAGACGAAAGGGATTCAGTCAAATTGCCTTTCATTACAAAACAAACCATCGCCTGACAATAAACAAAAAGTCTATCAGATACCATGATGGCCAGAATGATGTTGAGTTTTTGTGGGGCCAGGAACCTACTCAACACAGTACAGAGGGGTATATAGTGCTCAAACTAAATGTTTTACGCTCAAACTTATGTTATAGCCACATTCTGTGAATTAGAATTAATTTATTAATTTCTCTGTTTCAACAGCGTGTCTCTGATTCTACGGAGCAATGAAATGGACGTTACAATGGGAAACATACGCGTTGTTATTCTTCTTCACAAGAAAAATGGTGACGTGTTTCTGTGGCCTGCCGTTCAGCAACAGCCAAAAGATGTCAGTTTGATGGGTATTTTAGGTAAGTTTAGGTAAATAATCAACAGCAGCAGCAGTGTAGCAGAGAACATATTTCTGTTAGCTGGCTGAGCAATTAAATGGTAAATTCTGATTTTTAACTTTATTAAACCCTCACGGGATAAAATCTCAATAACTGTGGATAATATTGAAGGAAAAGCTGAGGCTTCATATGAGGAGATTCAAGGATCACAAACACCAACTCTAAAGATAATGGACCAGGAAGTGAAGGCGAGCTGGTAAGTGATCAAAAGATGTAAACAAAGCTGATTTTTTCTTTTATTATATATCCGTTTTAATCTACGAATGTATCTGTAGGGAGGATGTCACAGACTACACACTTCCATCAACTCCAGTTATCAGATGTTGGCTTGTCCCGTTCCAGGCTGTGATGCAGGGAGACATTTCTGATTTCACTGTCACTCAGCTGTAGAGTTCAATGTGGACAAATTATAAACTGGGATAGAGCTTGTTTCTGTGTAAAACACTTGCTGATGTTTGTGTTAAGTATATTTTCAGTCATTGGCAATAAACTGTCTGTCTATGTATCTATCTATCAATTTTATGTATACATAGCAACTCTTTGAATGGTGCCTTTCTAAGTATTGATTGTAATTATTTCTGTAAGTATGTATCTTTTGAGGTTGTGTCTGATAATAAAATAAAGACACAACAAATAAAACTTCTACAGAATGTGAAGAATTCACAAGTTATATAGATAATATATTTCCTAAAAAAAGCATGCCTCAGTACTGACTTTTGAGGAGTTCAAGAGACTCTGATTACAAATAAAGGGGGTGGTTCCTGAATC
The DNA here is from genome assembly GCA_037950665.1 of Hypophthalmichthys nobilis. Classification (NCBI taxonomy): domain Eukaryota; kingdom Metazoa; phylum Chordata; class Actinopteri; order Cypriniformes; family Xenocyprididae; genus Hypophthalmichthys; species Hypophthalmichthys nobilis. The sequence goes on from CM075487.1 coordinate 23,942,672, forward strand.
CGGTCAATAATAGCCAATCACATGATGTGGTCAGGAGTTTAAAGGCAGTGTGTGTTTGAGGTCTGTTTTCTGAGCAGGTCATGATGGATCGAGCAGCTCTCAGACTGATTCTCTTGAGCGTCTTTCTCATCTCAGCCAGTTCACAACCTGTTAAGAAGGTGAGAGTCAAATCTCAGTTTAAGATGAAGATGATGTGAGTCAAAATTATAAAAACTGATTAATTATTTGTATTTGAGATGAAGATCCAGACAAACTAGATCTATTTCATACATGTTCAAAAGTTTGAGAAATTAATACTTTTAATCATTAAATTGATCAAACATGACATCAAACTTTATTCATCAAAGAATCCAAAAAAAAAAAAAAGGTCACGGTTCCTACTAAATTAATCTACTAAAAAAAATCACGGTTTCTACTAAATTAATATTAGTGTTTTTAACACTAATAACAAATGTTTCTTAAGCAGAAAATCTGCAGAAAAGAAAACACTGGAGTAATGATGCTGAAAATTCAACTTTGGATCACAGGAATAAATTATTAAAAAGTAATATGATAGAAAACTGTTATTTTAAACTGCAAAAATATTTCACAAAATTACTAATTTTACAGTTTTTAGATCAAATAAATGCAGCATTGGTAAGCCTAAGAAGCTTCTTTCAGAAATTGTATCATTTAAAATGCAGTTTGAGTAAAGAGAACTATCTATTGCTCAATAATTTACACTGAGATGTAGTCATCAAAATTTATTTGTTGTTTAGTCCAAAGGCCTTTTCTTCATGCCATTTTAGAGCAGTAAATATTTGAACAATCCCACAGAAAAAGGAGGAGTAAATGTGCACCATCCAATGTGACTGTACTGTTTGATGTCTCAACAGAAACAAGATGTGGATATATACAGCTTCTACATTAACTCCACGGTCACCAGTCGCTACGCCACAACGGTCATCACAAGCCGTGTGGCGAACACACTGAATGAATCTCAAGAGATCCAGTTTGAGGTCAAGATACCCAAGACTGCCTTCATCAGCAAATTCAGAATGTAGGGAACATGAGTAGTGTTATATAAGCAGATATAAAGTGGTAATAAAGGCATTTATAACATGTTGGTCTCAGGTCATGTCCATTATAATGCAGCTAAACAACAACAAAATAAAGATTTATTAATTATTTTATGCAATATGTATGAGATACACATACGGTATTAAGAGGATGTCATTGTCATTTTCTCCATAGGACCATAGAGGGGAAGACATATGATGGAGTTGTGAAGGAAAAACAGGAAGCTCAGCAGCAGTACAGTAAAGCAGTATCTCGAGGACAAAGTGCTGGACTGATCAAGTACTGGACATTTTTTTACTATTCAATTAGGTCCATAAAATGTGTTTTTATAGCATGTTTAGTAATATGCTGGGATAATTACTATTTCAGATCTGTTGGAAGGACTTTAGAAGACTTTAAAACTTCAGTGGCGGTGGCTGCTTTTAGTAAAGTGACCTTTGAGTTGACCTACGAAGAACTGCTAAAGCGTCGCCTTGGCAAATATGAGTTACTCATCAATGCCCAACCGATGCAGCCGGTGGCAGATTTCAAGGTAGAAGAAGAAACGAAGAGGGAAATAGATCATCAATTTAGATGTATAGAAAGATCATATTTCTTTTACTCACGTTAGATGGATGTACACATCCAAGAGAAACCAGGAATTTCCTTCTTGGAGGTGAAAGGAGATTTGAGCACCGGTGATCTGGCCAATGCCATCAAAACCACCAGAGCAGACAAAGACGTAAGAGCTTAAAATGAGGGTAAAACACTTCGCTTAGATGTTCTCATTATGCTACTACACTTCAAACAAAGTGACCAGATGACCAAACTGATCATTTCAGGCATGGGTGACCTTCTACCCCACTCGAGATCAACAGACCAAGTGTAAAAGCTGTGGAGAAAATGGGCTGAATGGTGACCTGCTCATAACATACGATGTTGAGAGACAAAATCCTCAAGGAGAAGTCATGGTACATTTTTCAATAACGTGCTTTACGAGAGTAAAATATATATGGCAAAGGATTTTGAAAGACTGGCAATGTAAAAAGACATGAATGATATTCAGAATGTTCTTTTGTTTTCTCTCAGGTATCAAATGGCTATTTTGTCCACTACTTTGCACCCTCTGATGTTCCACGTATTCCCAAAAATGTGGTGTTTATCATTGACCGGAGCGGTTCTATGCACGGCAGAAAAATAGATCAGGTAAATGTCAACGTTTCAGCCAAATCACCCAAAAGGATATAACAAGCAATTAATTTTTTTTTTTATGTTAATACCTTTGAATGACATTTTTGAAGGATCTTGCAGCATTGTGCAATTTTATGTTAAAAGAACAAAGATTTCTATTTTGAAATCATTGTAGGGTTGCTTTTTTTAACAAAACTGGTAATGAAGAAAGAATAACTTTCAGGTTTTCTGACAGAAGTGTTTTTCTTTAGACTCGTTTGGCACTGCTAAAGATTTTAAGTGATCTTAATGAGGATGACCACTTTGGATTGATCACCTTTGATAATGCAGTTGACACATGGAAGCGTGAACTCCTGAAAGCTACCAAGCAAAACCTGGAGAATGCAAAATCTTTTGTGAAGGAGATCAGAGATAGAGGATGTGAGTTCCTAATGCTAAAATGGGGAGTAAGAAAGTTGTTCCTCAAAGTGACACAACTGTGTTTGTTCTTCCTTTAGCCACAGACATAAACGCTGCAGTTCTAGCAGGAGTGGACATGATCAATCGACATCCACGAGAGGGAACCGCCTCCATCCTGATCCTGCTGACTGATGGAGATCCCACTTCAGGCACAGATTCACACTGACAAACACGAGCTAATGGTGTTTTATCATAGCACTAGTTCACTCAGTCTAATTAGAAGACCCGTTAATAAAAGGTTTTAGACCTAATTAAAATGCCTGTAGGACCAGTAGATTATTATCCTGACCAATTTGGTTTTTGTCTTTTTGTTTTTTTCAGTAAGAGAAAAGAAATATGAAATTGCCCAATGCATCCATTGCTTTCTGATCACTCAAAAATGTCATAATTATGATTTTCAAGCATGTACTGTAGGTAGTCTAACTTATTTTTCTCTCTAACAGGTGAAACTAACATAGAGAGGATAATGGCCAATGTGAAAAAGGCCATTGGGCTGAAGTTTCCCCTCTATTGTCTTGGTTTTGGACATGATGTTAACTTTGACTTCCTGACAAAGATGTCACTGGAAAATGGTGGAGTTGCTCGCAGGATTTATGAAGATTCGGACGCTGATCTACAGCTGCAGGTGGACTACAGAGAATCAGCTGTGAATTCATCCTCAGTTCTTATCTGTTCTGTGTTTGAATGCATTTAAACCCTTTATTTTGGTTTGTTATATTGTAGGGCTTCTATGAGGAAGTTGCCGTCCCTCTCCTCACTGATATTCAACTTAAATACACAGGAGGGACAAACCTTACCAAGACCAGCTTTACCCTGTACTTCAACGGCTCTGAGATTGTGGTTTCAGGACAAATCACAGACAACAGTGTGGAGAGTTTCAGCACTGAAGTCATTGCAGTATCAGTAAGATCATCATGGTGCTTTACAACCATCTTCTGTTTATTAAATTGCTAGGGATTGAGTAGGCTGTTTTTTTCTCGGCAGTCTCAACTGAGATCATTATATTGGATATTAGGATCATTGATGGTCAGTTGTTGAAGAGTTTGGAATAATGGTCACTTTGTTTTCAGGTAAAGTTATTGTTGTAAGTTGTAATGACAACATGCCTGATGAAAATGGTCATTAGTATTATTATTTCTAAACAGAAAGGCAGTAGTGTGACGTATCAGGACACTGTAATGATAAAAGACCCCAGTGATGTCCCACCTGAGAATGAAGATTTCATGCAGAGACTGTGGGCCTACCTGACAGTGAAGCAACTTCTGGAAAGGCAGTAAGTTTATGGAGTGATATGACAATCTACATTTTAAGTTGGACATTGAGGACATCTTTCTGTCTCAGGGTGCTTCTTAAAGGACAAGAGAAAGAGGATGAAGAGAAAGAAGCTCTTAAACTGTCCCTGAAATACCAGTTTGTCACCCCCCTCACCTCTATGGTCGTCACGAAGCCACAGAAAGATGAAGTGGAAGTTGCCGACAAACCCAAAGAGGGAGGAGAGGATCCCAGACCTCCAGGTGAGAACTGAGGGGTTGTAATCTTACAAACAAATATTTGACCTTAAACAAAAGAGCTTAATCAAGCTTTGCATACATTTTATTTGTGCATCGTAATATGTATCTGATTCTGTATCTGAACTTGAATAGATTCAGCTACTGTATTATGTTATCAGCATAACAGTTTGAGTAAATCTTGAATTTACATGATCTTCAGTATGTCTCCTTTTGTCAAAAATGACTGCAGAGTCTTAAATATTCCTTCTTCATTTTTCTGTCATAATGTTGGTCTTGGACTTGTTGCCCACTGTATACTGTGAATAACTCTTTTATTTCCTTTTTAATCAGTAATGAATTTCTGACCTTCATCTCCTGTATGTAGGTATAAAATGTTGAACTAACAGATCATTTACTCAAACTATTGCAGAGAATTTAGGGTTGCGATGAAACAGAAGTACCGATAGATATTTTCTTCTGTATTGTGATGCACATCTGAGTGAAACTGCTTATCAAAAAATAAAATAAATGTAAAGCAGGGACTTGGTTTTGTACATCAGTTGTCGATTGGATTTTGAGATGAAACACCGCTTTTTCATCTACCCAAACTTTCTTTGAACAAAGTGTTGAAGTCGTGTATACATCACCAGAGAGAAGTCTGTCGCTTTCACAGGAAGATCCAGTTAAGATATTTTGAATAAAAATTACAAGGCCAAAATAAAAAATAAAAAAAGTGGATACATATACATGAATAGATGATTCACAATAAGATTTATAACATGCATTAAGAAAACAGATGAATTTTCATTTTATGCCGAATTCAGTATAATGCATCTGCCTTTAAATTTATATTTTTTCCACTTGTTTTATATTCCAGCACCAGGATTTAGTCAGTACAATTTCGGTCACAGTCAGCCCAGTCGTGCTGCTCATCCAGGGATCCATGCCTTTTTTTCTTCTTCTTCTAAAAGTTGACAAAGACTCCTTTACTTTCTCGAGAACGTGTTTATCACTGGCTATTTTGTTTTTGTTTTTACAAGTAGTTACTGCAAATTTGCTTTAATAAAGCTAAATCAAAAGTAAATAAAAGTAAAATAGTGTAGAGAATGAAATAAATGAAATAAGGCATTAGTGTGACTCAGAAATGAAGCCTCTTAATATTCAGCAACATTTGGAAATACATTTTAATCATAGAAAGAAAATTATTTGAATGTAACATATGTTTTGTAAAATGAATTATAATGAAATATTTTGTGAGTAATTCTTTTTGAGAAATATTACAAAATAATTGGGTACAATTGAATTATTGATTAATTATTTCTCTTATAAGGATTTTAAAATGCATTGGTACTTTTTTATTATTATTTATTGATTTCATTGAGTGCTTTTGTCAGTAAAATTGATAATGTCTGTCTCTGATTTTAATTGAAGCCCCCTTTTTTTTTTTTTTTAGATTCAAATATTCTCAGCCCATTTACCTTCCTTTCTGGTATGTATTAAAATGGTGTAACTTTGATTCTGCCTTGAGTCAAGTAAGTATACTTTGATCATTTGCTCCTTCTCCTGGCCTTAGTTCAAATGCCCAAGATTCCATGGGACAGTGAAATTGTTCTCTCTACTATGTCAGGTACATAAAGATCTCTCAAACGTACTTATTATGTAAAACAATTTTATGTAATAATTATGATACAACATTTGGTTATGTTTTCTCTTAGTTCCAACAGTTCGTAGCAATCGTTTCCTGCTGTCTGCTGCTGGTCAGTCTAAGCCACTTTGTTTTGATGTTCCTCTTCCTCACAAACTCAAACTGCTACAGGATTCTGCTTCAGGTAACTATTACACATTTACTCTACATGCCCATCCTTTGAATGTCATCTTTTTTTAAATAAATGTTTTGTACATACACTTACTGTTTAACTTTCTGTATGTCTTAGAGTTCTCTATGAATGGAGAATCCATGACTAGACAAAATGGATTCATTAAAATTGCCTTTCATTACAAAACAAACCATCGCCTGACAATAAACACAAAGTCTATCAGATACCATGATGGCCAGAATGATGTTGAGTTTTTGTGGGGCCAGGAACCTACTCAACACAGTACAGAGGGGTATATAGTGCTCAAACTAAATGTTTTACTACGTTTGTGTATGTTATAGCCACATTCTGTGAATTAGAATTCATTTATCCGTTTGTCTGTTTCAACAGCGTGTCTCTGATTCTACGGAGCAATGAAATGGACGTTACAATGGGAAACATACGCGTTGTTATTCTTCTTCACAAGAAAAATGGTGACGTGTTTCTGTGGCCTGCCGTTCGGCAACAGCCAAAAGATGTCAGTTTGATGGGTGTTTTAGGTAAGAGTGCTTCACTGATTAAACATTTAAACATGTATTAACACAACTGACCCAGCTAACAGGGAATGTTCTCAGAACTTTAGCAAGTGTTTTTGCAAGGTTCTCTCAAGAAATTAACAAAAGTTCTTCCAGTAACATTAAAGGGGTGGTTCATTATGATTTCTCTTTTTAACTTTAGTTAGTGTGTGTTGCTGTTAGAGCATAAACAACTGCAAAGTTACAACGCTCAAAGTTCAAAGCAAAGCGAGATATTTTCTTTTAAAGAATTATCTGTTTAAGATCTACAACAAATGATTGGTAGGGACTACAATGAGTTTCTTCCCGGGTTGGTGACATCACTAACCCTAAAATTTACATAAACCCCACCCCCGAGAACACACAAAGGTGAGGCCATGTTATTGCATTACAGAACGTAACACAAATGCAATAGCATGTCATAAAAGCAAGATGACAACATGACAAGTTATAACCGTAATTAAACTAAACTATACCTGTTCTATTTTCATGCAGTTTGGCTCTGTAGGCATCTTACAACAGTTCCCACAGGAGCGATTTATAGATTATCTTGACAGAATATGCTAATCAATGACTTTAAGATATCCCACATCAGCTACATAAATTAAGCAACTAACCGTTCAGAAACGTCCTGTTGCAATGTTGACACTTCTTTATGAGTCTCTCCGTCATTGTCCGACTTTGGTTTGAACATAAAAGGCTGAACAGTTTCTGACATTTTCAGTGAGTCTTCGTGAGGTAATCGGCGCTGCTAACAGTACTATGTGCCAACATGAGCTCTTGAAACTCTGCGTTTGTTTAGCAGCAGCAGCTCATTTGCATTTAAAGGGAAACACAAAAACATAGCGTTTTTGCTCACCCTCAAAAAGTGACACATTTAACATGCTATAAAAATGATCTGTGGGGTATTTTGAGCTAAAACTTCACATACACACTCTGGGAACATCAGAGACTTATTTTACATCTTGTAAAAATGGCATTATACCACCCCTTTAACAGAATGTTTGTTTAAAATTATTTGGTCTTAAAGGGGCTCTATGTAGGAATGACACCCCGTGGTCGAAATAGGTACTGCAGTACAAATTCAAAATATTGTTTGCCACGCCCCCTCCTTGAAAGACACGGGTGGCCAGCTTGAGGACACGCATCAAGAGGGAGTGCAATTGACAATGAAAGCTGAGGAGGCTTACACACTGTAAGCTGATGAGTTGATTTATCTGTGTTTTAATATGCTGTCGTTCATAGAGATTTTTAGATGGATGCAGAGGCTTTTTAGGTCAGGTAGAATCTGCGATTCTCTGACCCAGTTTGTTTGCTGGTATCCATGGCTGCAATACGCGGTGTTTTCCGCCAACTGGCAACCTGTGATGTCGAAATACTATTGGATAAACTGGCAGCACACGGTTTTGCGCAGACCAAAACAAAGACAGACATTCCGACACGGAACGCGCATTTCAAAGTAGAATATCTGGCTGTAGCATTGTTTTTCTCAGAAACAAGAAGGTGAACTTAGCATGTTTCCTAAATATCTGCAAACATATTGGGGTATTTTTATGCTTTATTAAAGTAAAAATCTTACATATAGCCCCTTTAATGTTTAGAACATTAGCATGAAAATGTTATTTATATATCTAGTTCAGTCATGAAACTATAACTATAGAGATCTGGTTCTTTACATGCAATCTGCAAGCAATCACATCATGGCACAAGCTGACTGAGCCAATGAGATTGCTTGCTCAAAATTTAAGTAGTCTCCAGCTCCACCTCCCTAGATCTGCTACTGGATTTATGTATGTCTGTTTATGCAGCAGCAGCATATCTTACAGCAGTGTGTCTGTGTATCTATTAGCAATAACAAGTCCATACTTGCTCTGCAGCAGCAGCAATAATCAACAGCAGTGTAGCAGAGAACATATTTTTTTTTAGCAGGCTGAGCAATTAAATGGTAATTTCTGATTTTTAACTTTATTAAACCCTCACGGGATAAAATCTCAATAACTGAATAATATTGAAGGAGAAGCTGAGGCTTCATATGAGGAGATTCAAGGATCTCCAACACCAACTCTAAAGATAATGGACCAGGAAGTGAAGGCGAGCTGGTAAGTGATCAAAAAATAAACACACAGTTGATTATCTTCCTTTATTATTTTTCTATTTTAATCTATGAATGTATCTGTAGGGAGGATGTCACAGACTACACATTTCCTTCGACTCCAGTTATCAGATGTTGGCTTGTCCCGTTCCAGGCTGTGATGCAGGGAGACATTTCTGATTTCACTGTCACTGATTTGTAGAGTTCAAATCGGACAAATTATAAACTGGGATAAAGCATATTTCTATGTAAAACACTTGCTGATGTTTGTTTTAAGTATAATTTTCAGTCATTTTATGAAAAATATACCTTTTCATGAATTCATCAACATAAAGATGTGTTAGAATATGTATTTAAAATGATCCATCTTCAAAATCTATGTGATTGTAACCATAAAATGCTTTCCATTAAACACTGTCTCAAGTCAAACCGCTCTCTCTTGTGATTAAACAAACATTTGACCAAATATCTGTCTGTCTATCTATCTATCTAGGCAAATTCAATGTCTCTGTGTCCCTTCAGTTCTGGTCTCAAAGAAAAACTCTCAGAATCGAAGTTCCAGGTCCCAGGAGTTTAACTTTATTGACAAGCAACAAAGTGAGATGCCAGCTCCACATCTAAATCTCTCTAGCCAGGGCACAGTTTTTATACATTTTTCTTAACTGTTAAAACAGTGTAAGATCCACCCCTACAGTTCTTTTCCATGATCTCATTTACAGGTGCTCTCCTCCCTTTCTCTTCCTGGAGTCTCCCAAGTATACTCCCCAACATTTTTACCACAGTCACTTCACTAATTAAACTGCAGGTGTTGCTTATGCAAGAGATAATTCTCTTTGTAAGGGTGGCCGACTGCCAACTAGTCTACATCTTTTGACTTAAAGTGTTAGTTCACCCAAAAAAGAAAATAATGTCATTTATTACTCACCCTCATGCCGTTCCACACCCGTAAGACCTTCGTTCATCTTCGGAACACAAATTAAGATATTTTTGTTGAAATCCGATGGCTCGGTGAAGCCAGCAATGATATTTCCTCTCTCAAGATCCATTAATGTACTAAAGACATTTAAATCAGTTCATGTGAGTACAGTGGTCCAATATTAATATTATAAAGTGACAAGAATATTTTTGGTGCGGCAAAAAAATAAAATAATGACTTATATAGTGATGGCCGATTTCAAAACACTGCTTCATTAAGCTTCGGAGCGTTATGAATCTTTTCACGTGACTTTGGCCCTCCGAACCGCTGATTCGACACAAAAGATTCATAACGCTCCGAAGCTTCATGAAGCAGTGTTTTGAAATCGGCCAGTTTTTTTATTTTTTTATTTGGAACTACAATAAATCCAGAAACAGAAAAATCAACTTTATGAATACACAAAATTATGGTTTATTCTGCTATATTTTCTAGTTAGAACTTTCATGTCAAGAAGTCCCAAAGAAAAATAACTTGAAATGGATGTTGCATGTGCTAACTTGAAGAGGCAAATAGACGCATGTTTTAACACAGACTGTCCAAAGTTTATGTCATAAACCAAGTCATGGCGATTCATTAGATTAAACTATGATATAATGAGGGTATTTATGAGTCAGCAGTTACACAGAAAATCTAAATGATGTGCGGGACACTATATCTGTATGCGTTAACCTTTGCCCTTGTTGCTTTAAACTTGTCTGATCATGTAAACTTGAGTTTATGACTTACTGTAACACTTGCACCAAAGGAACTTGAAGGAAATTCAATATAGGTAACTTCAGTATAATTAAAGGGGCAGTAAATTCTGTCATTTACTCAACTTAATGTCATTCCAAACTTGTATTTTTTCAAAATCTGCAGAACACAAAAGAAGCTTTTTTGAAAAATGTCAGAGTTCTTTTTGTCCATAAAATGACAGTCAATGAGGTCCAGTTGTGTTTTGAACCCCATTAACTTTTTTATGGTGATTGTCAGTTCCCAAGCTGAAACATAGAATGAATAACCTGGGATAGAACGAAACTACAGAGAGAAGTTGAAGGTTTTATCTGTTGACTAAACTTGACAGAATGAGTGGTTAAACAAAGCTCTGTGTTTATAGGCGTTGCGTCACTGCTGTTAGGTTAAAGGCCATTTGACTTGCCTCTCTCCGGCTGTTGAAGTCTCCGTTGAAGCACGGCTTGCCAATCCAGGTCTTTTGAATAATATCTTAGCAGTTCCGGAAGACTGATACTCTGGATTTTGTGCTCATATAGGCAATGAATTTGTCACATTGATCTTCAAGTTAAAAGAAGAATCCAGCAATCCTTTGAATGCATCTGCAGGCAAGTACAACTGCCATCATTTTGGCTTTGTATCTGCCATATCTTTAAAGGAATAGAGGAAATATATCTGTGAAAAGACAATTAAACAATGATTTCAACTAATATTTTGATTTCCTTGGAGAGAACTAAACCAATAGCAGTATTTCTGCTTTTTGAGTCCTGCTCTAATCATTAACTATTGATGCATTCCAGAGCGTTTTATCAAGACTACTGTACGGTATGATCAATGCTGGACGTCACTGCATTCTCAGGCAAAACTACAAGAATGCATTGTACACCATTTAACCGAAAATGGTTTTGAAATGTTTGAACACTGAGCTTTGAAAGGGGCAATAATCGTAAAACATCCAGTTGCTTTTAGACTGAAACTTTTAAGTGAGTAAAATTTTTAAAGATGCATAAAAATAAAGCTTGTATTTAAGAACCAATTACACTCAAAATTAGATTGTTGTTAATTCTTGGACACTCCATTATGGTTAACGGGACTACTGAGTCAAACAGTTCCAGTCTTGGACCAAGTGATGTTGAGCGAGTGTTGGTACCTATATTTGACAGCTTTATCCTGGTGACCGGGGTAGTAGGACACATCCTGGTTCTTATTATCATCTGTCGTACGATGCAGCGAGGATGTGGACAGCCCAGTGGAGGAAGGACAGGAGGACTCCAACAGACAAATGCAAACGGCACAGATGTTTTTCTTCTGTCATTAAGTGTGGCGGACCTTCTCCTACTTTCCTGTCTTCCATATCACACAGTTGCCATTGCAACCCATCACTGGCCGTTTGGAAGCTTTATGTGCAAGTCCGTCAGCTTCCTGAGTGCAATGTGTACAGCCGCCAGTGCCTTTACACTCGCTGCTTTGGCCTTTGCTCGGTACATCATCGTAGTTCATCAGTCCAAAGCGTATCGATGGCGCAGAGAGGGGCGTTTAAAAGTGACTGCAGGCATACTGTGGATACCAGCTGTTGTGTTGGCATCGCCTCAGTTCGCTTGGAGGACGCTGATTTCAGGGCCGGACAACCGTGAAACTCGTGAGGACCTGGCATGTTTTACTTTCCTTTCTGACAAGAGCCAGTTGGCATATGGAGTGTGCCACTTCCTACTGGCTTTTGCATTTCCGCTTTTGATCATTGTAATAGCCTATGCCAAGATATACCATTTCCTCAAAATCACCAGGCGGGATCGCACAACTCAGACTGACCGTTTGGAGCACTACCATGTTCATGTCACCCAGATGTCTGCTCTGTTAGTGCTGGCGTTTGCATTGTGCTGGCTGCCTTCCTATGGCTTGATGTTTGCTCAAATAGTTGAGGGTGACAATGCGGTTGGAACTTTACCTCACTTTGGACCCTTTGCTACGTTTGCTCGCATCATGGCAACCTCTTCTACAGTGGCCAACCCCATTCTCTATGTTTTCATGTCAGAGAAATTCAGGAAGGAACTAATGGATCTGGTTCAAGGAGGTTGTGGAAACAGACCCTCCTAAAGCCATATGGGATGACCTTTTAAGAGTTACCAAATAACATGATTTATTCCATAAAATATGTTGTTTACATACTTAAATGTCTGTGTACAGATGTTAACAATTAGTGTGTTGTTTTTTAAACAAATATGTAGAACACTTCCATGAGTGATGCCACAATGACCAATGGACACTAAGGAACTTTGGTTTACCTCTTGAGTTAGCAATGGTGTTCTGGTATTTCAGTGTAACCATTTTTTATTTTTTTGCATAGCCTCAGAAAATGTTGAGGAAGCAAACAACAGTCTAGAATACATTGTACATTTTGTGTCAGTTAATTTGACTTCAAGGTTAAAGGTAAAAGACGGTGTAGTTTGACTTGAATTTAATGGAGAATTCTTAAAAATAAAGGTTATTTATTGGCATACATGAAGAACTTTTAACATCCATGGAGCCAAAAGGTTCTTTACAATGAAAAAACGTTAACGTTGTTCGCACCAAAGCTGCATCCGATAGCTTAGGCAGCTGACTTGTTGCCTCGCTGCCCTATCAGGCACTGACTTTGCAGGCAGCGTTTGCACACGAAGGTACCTCAAAAAACTGATTTCGAACAGATTTCTGAGGCAGTTTAATGATCTATAGCAAAATAGAGGTTTGGTGATAACTAAGTGAATATTTAATTACTACAATACTAATTTCTCACTAGAATTGACACCAAAAGTGGAAAACATTGGTCAAAAATATACATTATTAACACAAAACTGACAACCCAACTTTCAGATTCGATCTTTATTTTTTAGCTCAATTGTCACAGAATGGAACACACAAGATTGTGGGATATCAAAGGAAGCAAAGGATACATCTATGCTCTATCTAACATTCGGATCTGCCTTTATGCCTTCCTAACTTGGAATGCATCCTCAGAAGGTAGCATTTTTAAACTTTCGGACGCAGCCTAAAAAAAAAAATCTTTAAAGAACTCTACACTGTACACAAAACGGTTCTTATATGCAAAACCCCCCTTTGGAACCCTTATTTTTAATAGTGTACTGTAATTCAAAACTGGATTAACGCAAGGAAAGGCTTAAGTGGATGTTACAAAAGATTAAGCAAAGAAAAATATATAGTAGACAATTATAAGCAAGTCTTGAATGGAATCCTTCTGTTATTTGATTGCTATTTTTTTATAACAAAATCTTGAGAAAGCAATGCCAAAGACAATGCCATACTCCCTTTGGTCAGTTTTAACAATACAATTTCTAAGTCAGATGGGATTGCATTTACTGTGCTTAAAACAGACCATCAAAATATATTGGGAAACATTGTTTGTTAACTCAGTCAACTCTACAGCTGAGTGACAGTGAAACCAGAAATCTCGCCCCCCATCACAGCCTGGAATGGTACATGCCAACATTCTTGAAAAGGAGTTGAATGCAGTCTGTAATCGCTGACAGTCTCCCTATAGACACGAGTTTCATTAAATGCATTCATAAATTAAACATATAAGTTTGTATGTATTTATTAATCACTTACAAATGTGTCTCCACCTCCTTGTTCATTATCTTTAGAGTTGGTGTTTGCGATCCTTCAATCTCCTCATATGAAATATTGGGTTTTCCTTAAAGATTGTCCACAGATATTGTTACTTGTCACCAGTGTTGGTTCAATGACAGCAATTTATTCACAATAATGCATTTAATAACAATAAATAGTTGTTAGCTAACCAATGTACATAAAAGACATCACTGACATTCTGGTTGTATTCATATTATTCACATTTTTTGCCCATGGTTATCACATGCTCTGTTCAGAATGGATAACTACTTACTGAACAATGTGCAGTGCATTAAAATAATAGCAAGTAAAACAGCCATTATTTCATATTTTCAAACAATAGCATACTACATTTTTGTTATATGACCTCAAAACTTTTATACCAAGTGGTGTCCATTAAGTCCATTTTTTTGAACCCATTTCAAAATGGTGGCGGGGATTCCCCTGGGGGAAAGTGCTTAGGGAAGTTTGCGAGTGTATGTCTAAAAGTGTAGTTAAATGCAACCTCAGAAATAAGGTTGCATTGGTACATTATACAAAGCTCAGGGCTGCTCAATAGCATGCTAAATTAATACTCTTACAATGTCTTCAGTATACAGTATGTATAATATGCACAGTTGATCGTAGCTCGATTGGTGGCAATGGTTCTACAATCAACTTAGGCTTACGATGCTTTTGGGAAATGCTACCCAGCACAGTGTGCTCTCTTGTATGCTGTGCATATTATACATACTATATACTGAAGACATTGTAAGAGTAATAAGTTAGCATGCTATCCTGAACATAGTCACATTGTTCTTCTGAAATGGTTGACAGATTAAAGGTTATTAATATGTGCCATGATCTACTGTTGCAGCCTACTTCAGTATCTCTAAGAGGCAAGTGATGTAAAATAATGTTTAGACAGTGAATTGCCCTCTTACCTAAAATGCCTGTCAAATTGACATCTTTTGGATATTCCCAAATGGCAGGCCACAAAAACAGGACCTGATCTTTCTTTTGAAGAAGAATAACAACACGAATATTTCCCATGGTGACGTTCATTTGATCTTCAAGTACAACCAGAGACACGCTGTTGAAACAGAGTAACTCATGAGTGAATTCTGCCTCTATTGTATCACAACAAACTGTTGACAAACAGAGAAGATTTAATACACAAGATTTAGTAAAATACTTGTATATCCTTTTACAAAAAAATAAGTATACTTCAAGTTCTTTTTTATTAAGTATACTAAAGTTCAAGTATATTTTAAGTAGTAAGTATACTAATATCAATGTACTAGTAGTATACCTCCTATTTCAATACTTTTTGGGACTACATTTTATGTAAGTTTTTGTAAAAGACTACGTCCAGATCGGATTCAGAATGATGATCAAAACACAGATGGAGTAGACTGAGTCCATCAACACCCCCAAAGCTTCACAGTACTATACCTTCTCCTGGGTCGACATTTTATTCAGTAACATTAGGCAGTTTTGATTTATATGCTGTTTACAGTTTTTTTTCAGCTGCTTACACACAAAATCCTTACTTGTCACACAATTTCTGAAACCTGACACTCAAACACCAGAACCACACACCAATTCTGCAAAACCATACACTAATTCTCGGCCTTTGACTCATTTTTCAATTTCATAAAACACTTTGTGCAAAACACAACACGCAATTCTCTATGTAACACACAAAAATTTAACAGGAATTATCTTGATTTCCTTTTTCAAACACAACCAATCAAAATGCCACACTAATTCATCAGTGCCTCACACTAACTCCTCACATGTGCAAACACTCATTGCTTTACTTAACACCAGCAAATCATGGCTTTAGAATAGGCCTATAAATAGGCTAAAGGTCAAGTTATAGGTTTTGCACAACTTTTCAGTTGTCTACTTGCTTCCATCATTTCTAAACCCTATTGAGGATTTTTTTCTTCACATGGTGCTGGAAAATGCATGGTCGTCATCCCAATGTCAACATAACACTTCTCCAGGAAATGGAGGAGGCATGTGGAGACACTGATGCTGCCTCCATCCAAGGTTGAATACGCAAGAGAGAACATAGCATGTGACGTGGATGAAGTATTGTGGCCGGACCCAGCCAGGAGGAGAGATGGAGCCTAGATACACCCAAACATCTCACCCACCAACAAACACACATGTTGGGTTTCCATGTTTTATGGGGACATTCCATAGGCGTAATGTTTTTTTTACTGTACAAACTGTATATTCTGTCCCCTTACACTAACCCTACCACTAGACCTTCACATCACAGAAAACATTCTGCTATTTTAGATTTTCAGAAAATATCATTCTGTATGATTTACGTATAAGTTTGTTTTAACATGGGGACTTACTGTAAAAACGTCCCCACAAAGTCAAAATGTACTGGTATATACTTGTGGGGACATTTGGTCCCCTACCAGGACACACATACACACCATCCCTTTGGAATATTCACCTTTTTCAAAATTATGCTAGTTTTTTTCCCCCCTTTTCTTTTTTGGTCCAACTACATATGGTTGGTGTATTTCTTTTCTTTCGTACTGTGCAATACTGTATTCACAACCACAAATGCTTACAGTAAAAAAAACAGTTTGGTTTCAATCTTTCTTTCATGCTTACCATGAATCTCTCTGCCAATTACTCTCAATCTTGTACAGAAATGTACATAGGAGCTCACGAAATAAGAGCTTTAGGTTTTGAATATTAGTGTGTATATGATATATCCAAAAATATAATATTATGGCAAATGTGTTTGCAAAGTAAGACAAATGTTTGCTTTTGAGATGTGTTTGTGATACTTTGAATGCAGTGCTGTGAGGCATTTTGCATTTTTGTGCGCAATTCTTGGATGTGTGTAAAGTTTTGAAAAAAAAAATAGAAAAAGTTTTGAAAATGTGTGTAAGCAGTTGAAAAAAACTGTAATGTGATGATGGCGTTATTTTACATGTGCATAAAAGCAATGTTTTTATCACTTGTTTCTGCTTCTTGTTCATCTGTGTTTCGATCCGGAGTTTCTGTACTCTTTCAGAAGATGCGTAATAGCGCCCCCTACCATATAACAGTGAAAAGATGGACTGCCGTAAAATTCTGTCAGTGGCGGGGAAGCATCATAAATGATGGAAAACTCAGTCAGTGGTTGGGAAAGAGTTTTTTGGAGTAATTTCCGATGTACACTTAGAATTAGGAACATATCTGTTTTCTGTGGAAGCTTGTTTCTGCCTCAGAATAAAAAAAATGATCTCACGATTGCGAGTTCACATTTTGCAATTCTGACTTTTTTTTCTCAGAATTGCATAATATAAATTCACAATTGCAAGAAAAGTACATAAAAGGTAGACTGAAAGTATACTTTCTTATTTTTTAGTTTAAAAGAAGTATACTAATAGCACACTTGAGTAAACTTTTTTGTAAGGGTCGTTTTTGTCTTAAACTCCAATAGTTTTTACCCCTCTGTATCACGTTGAGTTGGTGTCTGGCCCCACAAGATCTGCACATCATCCTGTCCATTTCGGTAACTGATAGACTTTGTGCTTATTATCAAGTGATGGTTAGATTTGTAATGAAAAGCAATTTGATGAAATCCATTTTGTCCACTCAAAGACTCTCCATTCATAACGAACTCTAGGACACACAGAAAATATTACTATAAGGCCTGATGGCCTGTTAAACAGATTCACATACAGAACAAACAGCTCTTAATGTCTGACCTGAAGCAGAATCCTGTAGCAGTTTGAGTTTGTGAGGAACAGGAACGTCAAAACAAAGTGGCTTAGACTGACCAGCAGCAGGCAGCAGGAAACAATTGCTACGAACTTCTGGAGAGGGAAAATCATGTTTATTTTGTAAAATATGTGCTCCCAAATCAAATAATTGAGTTTGAAAAATGGTTATGTACCTTGCAGTACAGGGTTCTCAGTTGCATGCATTAGTTTAGTCACGGAGATATCTAAGGCCCAAAAAAGTGTAAATGATGTAAATCCACATTCTGCATGCATTACTGTATATTTAGTCTTTGGCTGTGTCCGAAATCGCCCCCTCTACCCTTAAATAGGGCACTATTTGAGGGGACAGCCATTTGTAGGACGTCCACCAACCATAGTGGACGATATTGAGTGCACTCATTCAATCCCACAATGCACCACAATAACAAGTGTAAGGTGACCAGATTTCTGAAAAGGAAACCGGGGACATTTCCTATTTGATTGGCCAAATATCGCAGAAATCTCATTTGTTATTATATAATAATTTAAAAAACGGGGACAATACGTTTTTGAATGTTTTTGTTTGTTTTTTAAAAAAAAAAAATTATTAGGATTTAGTTTGATTATTAGGATTTTTGGTCTGGTTTTAATACAATTCATCAAAAAACTATTACACTATTAATTGTAACCATTGTAAAAGCAGTTCAAAACAATATGCCTATTTAAATAACAAAAGTATGACTTTACAAAAGCACTTTACAAAAAATAAAACAACATAAAGATAAATAAAACGGCATTTAACAAATATTTTTAACATTTATTATTGAATTTGATGTTTTCATTTTCACAAGCTGTTTATACTGTAGGGAATAGTGAATGAGGGTATAGGGGGCGATTTCGAACACAGCATTTGTTTCTAAAGGTGTGGTGTGTAATAGAGTACCTCAGAGATGATGTGTTTTTGTAGGCAAAACCCGGAAGCGAGTTAGCATTTTAGGACTTCCGGTTCCATCGCCCTAAAGTCTATGGGTTTTTTGAATGGGTTTTTGCTAAATCGCCTGAAATAAGGTCTGTGGTTAACAAAGCCTCTAAATATTTTCACGTTTTGATCTATGACATAAAACACACCAGTTATAACCCGCTTGTGATTTTTTTAAACCTTTATTGTGTCTTAAAAACGGCGGTTGCTAACAAGTTGCTAAAAGGGACTACTTCCTTTGGCGGGGACTTTAGACGTCATCATGACAAACAGGACATTTGGACAGCATTTCTCATGAAAAAGCGGATAAGTATTCAATACACAGCGCAGATCATGGCCTACAAAAACACGTCATCTCTGAGGTACTCTATTGGTCAGCACACATCATCTATATTTGAAAGCTTGCTACAATTACATGTTAAACCAATAAATATTCTCAACAAAGTATGGATGTCTTTATTATTGATAACAAGAAACCAAAATTATTATCATGATTTTGTAGCCTACAGGGACGTCTATGGTCTGAGGCTAAATGCAGGTTAAAAAAAAAAAAAAAAACAAAAACAGAAAATATTGTAAATTGAAAAACTTACAAGTTGGCAGCATCAAATAATAATCAGGATCACCGGGACCTGAAAAGAAGGAACATTTTTACACTGTGGGCATGACTCAAAGATGTTCAACTTTTAATGCACTCCCACAATTAGTCTCCCAGAAAACCAAGAGCTGTCAAATCATCATCTGATTGGTCAATCCAGTCGTGCTAATAGCACCTGTACAAAGTCCACCGCAATGCATAGTTATGCCAAGAGCTGTATCTTCTAGAAGTAATACGCCACTTAATTAAAATATTTTTGAATGAATATTTGTGTCCTTAATAATAACCTTTTTTAATAAGATCACAGCTAAAGGGGTTGTGCTGTGCATTGTGCCTGCCAATGCCCTTTAGCATTTTACATTTATTTTTACATACTAAAACACACAAATAAATGAAGTAAAACTAAACTATTTCACTTCAGAAAAGAAGAAAATTATTTTTTACGTACCATATGCAATGCCATCTGCCTTACTGACGTCCCACTGATCAGCTTTAGCTGGAATATAAAAAACAAATTCAAGAGGCAAGACATGCTTATATTTAGGACATTTAGGACATAGGGATATTTAGGGAACAAATATTCTAGTGTCAATACAGTTCTGACCACTTTACACATCATTTTACAGTTGCAAGAAAAAGTATGTGAACCACTTGCAGAATCTGTGAAAATGTTAATAATTTTAACAAAATAAGGGAGATAATACAAAATGCATGTTATTTTTTTTATTTAGTACTGTCCTGAGTAAGATATTTTACTTAAAAGATGTTTACATATAATGCAATGCATTGTTATGCCAAGAGCTGTATCTTCTAGAAGTAATATGCCACTTAATTAAAATATTTTTGAATGAATATTTGTGTCCTTAATATTTGTGTCCTTAATAATAACCTTTTTTAATAAGATCACAGCTAAAGGGGTTGTGCTGTGCATTGTGCCTGCCAATGCCCTTTAGCATTTTACATTTATTTTTACATACTAAAACACACAAATAAATGAAGTAAAACTAAACTATTTCACTTCAGAAAAGAAGAAAATTATTTTCACGTACCATATGCAATGCCATCTGTTAAAATAAAGAATTATTAATATTATATTAAAATAAGAATTATTAAATTGATCAACTTAAATGAGAAAATAATCTGCCTTACTGTCGTCCCACTGATCAGCTGTAGCTGGAATATAAAAAACAAATTCAAAAGGCAAGACATGCTTATATTTAGGACATTTAGGACATAAGGATATTTAGGGAACAAATATTCTAGTATTCTGACCACTTTACACATCATTTTACAGTTGCAAGAAAAAGTATGTGAACCACTTGCAGAACTGTGAAAATGTTAATAATTTTAACAAAATAAGGGAGATAATACAAAATGCATGTTATTTTGTATTTAGTACTGTCCTGAGTAAGATATTTTACATAAAAGATGTTTACACATAATCCACAAGACAAAAAAAAAAATAGTTGAATTTATTAAAATAACCCCATTCATAAGTATGTGAACCATTGATTCTTAATACTGTGTGTGGTTACCTGGATGATCCACGACTGTTTTTTTGTTGAGTGATGGTTGTTCATGAGTCCCTTGTTTGTCCTGAGCAGTTAAACTGAGCTCTGTTCTTCAGAAAAAATCTCCAGGTCCTGCAGATTCTTCAGTTTTCCAGCATTTTTTGCATATTTGAACCCTTTACAGCAGTGACTGAATGATTTTGAGATCCGTCTTTTCACACTGAGGACAACTGAAGGACTCAAACACAACTATTAAAAAAGGTTCAAACATTCACTGATGCTCCAGAAAAAAACATAATGCATTAATAGATGGGGGGTGAAAACATTTGGAATTTGAAGATCAAGGTAAATTGTATTTAATTTGTCTTCCGGGAAACATGCAAGTATCTTCTGTTGCTTCCGAAGGGCAGTACTAAATGAAAAAAAATGTTATTCAAGCGAAATAAGAAAAATTTGGACCTCTTCATCCTGTTCAAAAGTTTTCACCCCCCGACTCTTAATGCATCGTGTTTCCTTCTGAAGCATCAGTGAATGTTTGAACCTTTTTTAATAGTTGTGTTTGAGTCCCTCAGTTGTCCTCCATGTGAAAAGATGGATCTAAAAATCATTCAGTCACTGTTGTAAAGGGTTCAAATATGCAAAAGATGGTGGAAAACTGAAGAATTTTTGGGACCTGGAGATTTTTTCTGAAGAACAGAGCTCAGTTTAACTGCTCAGAATAAACAAGGGACTCATGAACAACCATCACACAACAAAAAAAGCAGTCATGGATCATCCAGGTAATGACACACAGTATTAAGAATCAATGGTTCACAAACTTTTAAACTGGGTCATTTTAATAAATTCAGCTATTTTTTTTGTCTTATGGATTATATGTAAACATCTTTTATGTAAAATATCTTACTCAGGACAGTACTAAATAAAAATACAAAATGCATGTTATTTATCTCTCTTATTTTGTTAAAATTTTGCACATTTTCACAGATTCTGCAAGTGGTTCACATACTTATTCTTGCAACTGTATAACTTACCCAGAAGAGTTGGATCAGGCAGATGAAGCCACGTTGCTAATAAAATAACAATGAAGAAGGTTTCACTTTTTTTTTAATCTCCATCCATATTTTTGCACTTTGATGGACTATTAAATGTTTAAATCAATGTTATTTCTAAACAATTAACATGTTTCTACACCAGCAGAGGAGACTGCGATTTTTACTGTTGTTAGTATTCATTATTTTTCTGTTATCATTGCCTGTTGTCTTACATAACTGAACTGGTTCACTGATGAAAAAAGGAAACTATACAGTTGTAGTCAGAATTATTGGCCCCCATGGTATAAATATGAGTAAAGAAGGCTGTGAAAATAAATATGCAATTTTTATCATTTAGATCCTTCATTCAAACAATTCACAAAAATCTAACCTTTCAGTGAAGTAAAACAATTGTAAGAGGTGGAAAACATCACATTATGAAATAATTGTTTATCTCTAACACACATTGGCCACAATTATTAGCACCCCTAGAAATTCTAGAAATATCTCTGAAATTCATTCCTATTCATATTTACATGTTTACCACACCAGGGTGACTAGGAACATGAAATTGTTCAGCCATGACTTCCTGTTTCACAGGAGCATAAATATGAGGAAACACAAAGGCCAAATTCCCTTAATCATCCATCACAAAGAATCTAGTTCTGATGTGCAGCAAAAGATTGTTGAGCTTCACAAAATAGAAAGTGGCTGTGAGAAACACTGATTTTTAAAGATAACTTGTAAACCTGTAAAGACAGCCTTACTGTGAGTGTCGAGGTTGTTATTTGATAATATTTGCTTCTGTTGAAGCTGTCAGCCTGCATTATTTCAACTTTGAAAATAACCAAGCTTGACAGCAGAATTCGTGGTGAAAAACTACATTACCCATGATGCTGCACAGAAAATTCCAGGACAATGACTCAATAATTACAATAATTCTGACCACAACTGTGTACATACAACAGACAGTTGGATTCATTGGTCAAAAGGTCTGAGTTAACATAGTTAATTTGTCAGTTCTTACATTCAGTTTCCTTTCTTCCCTCTTTGGGTTTGTCGGCAACTTCCACTTCATCTTCCTGTGGTTTTGTGACGACCATAGAGGTGAGGGGGGTGACAAACTGGTATTTCAGGGACAGTTTGAGAGCTTCTTTCTCTTCATCCTCTTTCTCTTGTCCTTTGAGAAGGACCCTGAGACAGAAATACAGAGAGAAGTCAGACAGACAGGTGAGGTTTGCCATTACTTTGCCACTAAGTTTGATTCCTTATTATGTATGGAATTGTTCCTCCCTCCAGGCATATTTTGGGATACGCTTGGGATATTGAATCTGACACAAGAAATCTTCTTGAGAAGAACTATCTGTATGTTTACTGACCTCATACTATTTTTTAAAAATCAAAGTTTTAACCTGATCATTAGGATCATATGGTTAATTTTCACTGTCCTACAGTGTGACAGTTGTTTACATTAGTATGTATATATGCAAATAAACTTACTGCCTTTCCAGAAGTTGCTTCACTGTCAGGTAGGCCCACAGTCTCTGCATGAAATCTTCATTCTCAGGTGGGACATCACTGGGGTCTTTTATCATTACAGTGTCCTGATACGTCACATTATTGCCCTTCTGCTCAGAAATAATAATACTAATGAATATTTTCATCAGGAATGTTGTCATTACAACTTTCACCAATAACTTTCTCTGAAAACAAAGTGACCATTATTCCAAACTCTTAAACAATTGACCATCAATGATCCTAATATCCAATATAATGACCTCAGTTGAGACTGCCGAGAAAAAAAAAACCAGCACACTCAATCCCTACCCATTTAATAAACAGAAGATGATTGTAAAGCACCATGATGATCTTACTGATACTGCAATGACTTCAGTGCTGAAACTCTCCACACTGTTGTCTGTGATTTGTCCTGAAACCACAATCTCAGAGCCGTTGAAGTACAGGGTAAAGCTGGTCTTGGTAAGGTTTGTCCCTCCTGTGTATTTAAGCTGAATATCAGTGAGGAGAGGAACGGCAACTTCCTCATAGAAGCCCTACAATATAACAAACCAAAATAAAGGGTTTAAATGCATTCAAACACAGAACAGATAAGAACTGAGGATGAATTCACAGCTGATTCTCTGTAGTCCACCTGCAGCTGTAGATCAGCGTCCGAATCTTCATAAATCCTGCGAGCAACTCCACCATTTTCCAGTGACATCTTTGTCAGGAAGTCAAAGTTAACATCATGTCCAAAACCAAGACAATAGAGGGGAAACTTCAGCCCAATGGCCTTTTTCACATTGGCCATTATCCTCTCTATGTTAGTTTCACCTGTTAGAGAGAAAGGCAGGACATGCTTGAAAATCATAATCGAAGCAGTGTTTGAAATTGGCCATCACTAGATATTGTTAAAAAGTCTTTATTTTGTTTTTTTGGCACACAAAAAGTATTCATGTTGCTTTATAATATTAAGGTTGAACCACTGTACACACATGAACTGATTTAAATATGTTTTTAGTACCTTTCTGGGCATTGAAAGTGTTACTGAGCCATCGGATTTTATCAAAAATATCTTAATTTGTGTTCCGAAGATGAACGAAGGTCTTACGGGTGTAGAATGACATAAGGGTGAGTAATAAATGACATAATTTTCATTTTTGGGTGAACTAACCTTTTAACAGGTCTTCTAATTAGACTGGATTATTATGGGATGTCAGTTACAGTGTTTTTTCTGTTCGTGAAGCACAGCTGACGGAGTGAACTAGTGCTACAATAAAACACCATTAGCTCGTGTTTGTCAGTGTGAATCTGTGCCTGAAGTGGGATCTCCATCAGTCAGCAGGATCAGGATGGAGGCGGTTCCCTCTCGTGGATGTCGATTGATCATGTCCACTCCTGCTAGAACTGCAGCGTTTATGTCTGTGGCTAAAGGAAGAACAAACACAGTTGTGTCACTTTGAGGAACAACTTTCTTCCTTCCCATTTTAGTATTAGGAACTCACATCCTCTATCTCTGATCTCCTTCACAAAAGATTTTGCATTCTCCAGGTTTTGCTTGGTAGCTTTCAGGAGTTCACGCTTCCATGTGTCAATGTCACTGTCGAAGGTGATCAATCCAAAGTGGTCATCCTCATCAAGATCACTTAAAATCTTTAGCAGTGCCAAACGAGTCTAAAGAAAAACACTTCTGTCAGAAAACCTGAAAGTTATTCTTTCTTCATTACCAGTTTTGTTAAAAAAAAGCAACCCTACAATGATTTCAAAACAGAAATCTTTGTTCTTTTAACATAAAATTGCACAATGCTGCAAGATCCTTCAAAAATGTCATTCAAGGGTATTAACATAAAAAAACACCTCATTGCTTGTTATATCCTTTTGGGTGATTTGGCTGAAACGTTGACATTTACCTGATCTATTTTTCTGCCGTACATAGAACCGCTCCGGTCAATGATAAACACCACATTTTTGGGAATACGTGGAACATCAGAGGGTGCAAAGTAGTGGACAAAATAGCCATTTGATACCTGAGAGAAAACAAAAGAACATTCTGAATATCATTCATGTCTTCTTACATTGCCAGTCTTTTAAAATCCTTTGCCATATTTATTTTACTCTCGTAAAGCAAGTTATTGAAAAATGTACCATGACTTCTCCTTGAGGATTTTGTCTCTCAACATCGTATGTTATGAGCAGGTCACCATTCAGCCCATTTTCTCCACAGCTTTTACACTTGGTCTGTTGATCTCGAGTGGGGTAGAAGGTCACCCATGCCTGAAATGATCAGTTTGGTCATCTGGTCACTTTGTTTGAAGTGTAGTAGCATAATGAGAACATCTAAGCGAAGTGTTTTACCCTCATTTTAAGCTCTTACGTCTTTGTCTGTTCTGGTGGTTTTGATGGCATTGGCCAGATCACTGGTGCTCAAATCTCCTTTCACCTCCAAGAAGGAAATTCCTGGTTTCTCTTGGATGTGTACATCCATCTAACGTGAGTAAAAGAAATATGATCTTTCTATACATCTAAATTGATGATCTATTTCCCTCTTCGTTTCTTCTTCTACCTTGAAATCTGCCACCGGCTGCATCGGTTGGGCATTGATGAGTAACTCATATTTGCCAAGGCGACGCTTTAGCAGTTCTTCGTAGGTCAACTCAAAGGTCACTTTACTAAAAGCAGCCACCGCCACTGAAGTTTTAAAGTCTTCTAAAGTCCTTCCAACAGATCTGAAATAGTAATTATCCCAGCATATTACTAAACATGCTATAAATGCATATTTTATGGACCTAATTTAATAGTAAAAAAATGTCCAGTACTTGATCAGTCCAGCACTTTGTCCTCGAGATACTGCTTTACTGTACTGCTGCTGAGCTTCCTGTTTTTCCTTCACAACTCCATCATATGTCTTCCCCTCTATGGTCCTATGGAGAAAAGAAAATACTGACACACATTAATAGGCCTACTTGAAAATTAGCTTGTTAGGTTTGTCTTCATATAATTTCTGGATTTCAGACATTTTTATGTTTAAGGGTATTGAAATTCCCTACATTCTGAATTTGCTGATGAAGGCAGTCTTGGGTATCTTGACCTCAAACTGGATCTCTTGAGATTCATTCAGTGTGTTCGCCACACGGCTTGTGATGACCGTTGTGGCGTAGCGACTGGTGACCGTGGAGTTAATGTAGAAGCTGTATATATCCACATCTTGTTTCTGTTGAGACAGCAGACGGTACTCTTAAAATATGATTATTTATTATGTGGTTTTCTGGGACAAGATATGGGACAGGTATTTCCTAATATTCGCTGTTGCCCACGACAACGCTGTATTATCACTCCTGCAGTAACTGAAAATGGCGCCATACATGGTGTCTCAAAAAACTTGTGCGCGAGACACAACGGTCAGTAGGCTATAGCACAATATTTACCTAGAAGACGCTTAAAAAGCAGCCTAGTGGAATACAAAAACGCATTATGCAAAGGATAAACAGCTGTGGTGAACTTTGGCACTCCTTTTCGCGTGGGATTGCTCAACTCGTAACTGACATGAAGAAAAGGCCTTTGGACTGAAAGACAAATACAGTTTGACTACACTACTTTTTGGCTACATCTCAGTATATACTATTGAGCAATAGAAAGTTTAGTTGAGTCAAATTTCTTTCAGTAAAAATAAAAAATGGCATTACAAACAATAAAAATTAAACGGCTTCTGTATATCAACAGAGAAAACAAACAGATTTGACTTTGAATAAATGTTAGTTGTGTACATTTACCTGAACAAGTAAGTAGGTAGGCCAGTCACATATCTTTCCACAAACGAAACATACAAAATCAAGCTAACAAATATGAGGTTCACCTAGTCTATCTTCCTCTCAAAGGTAGGCATTTAACCCTTTAAAGCCTAACATGTAAAATAATACCCAGAACAATCTAATTTTTTAAAATAACCATTTACTGAACCTAGACAAAACAAAAAAAGAAAGTATTAAAAAGCTTGCATAGCTACGTGTTTTATGTTTTGAATCATATTTAATACACCAGGGTTTTTAATGGCCCATATATGGAAATGGAATGTGAGAAAAACATACCATCAGCTTTATTCAGAGCCCCAAACTGAGGAAAAAATATGCAATTTTGTGCAGATTTTATTATTTATATGGCCAAAAAGATGAAGTTCTGATAGCTTTTAATGTAAATCAATGAGATCTTTGTAACAGTATAGCAAACTACCAACATAAAATGCATATAAATATCACTCTGTATCTCCCAATAATATATCTCAGATAATATTCAAATGCTTAGCTTTATGATCAAAGCTCTGTAGTTTTAATTTTGGGGCAGAATATTATAATGCAGTGCAATGCAATAGAGAGATGTACAAATAAACATTCCTCAAAAGCCTGTTGTATTTGAATAAGTTAATTAAAGATTTCACAGCTAAAAGACATGTGTACCACGATTTTTTAATTAAACTAAAAGGTCTTTTACTTGCTAAAAAAGGTGTAAACTATCAATCAGTGCAGAAGGCATGTACTAGATTGTGCAGGTTTTGATCATGTTGATCATTTAGATGCCTTAGAGATTTATAAGATTTATAGGGTTAACTTTGCCTTTATCTGATTTTGTACCCTAAAGACATACAGTGCCTTAGATGTTAATTGCTCACATCTTGACATCTTGAGATTTGACCCTCACCTTCTTAATAGGATGTGAACTGGCTGAGATGAGAAAGACGCTCAAGAGAATCAGTCTGAGAGCTGCTCGATCCATCATGACCTGCTCAGAAAACAGACCTCAAACACACACTGCCTTTAAACTCCTGACCACATCATGTGATTGGCTATTATTGACCAGATGAAGAAACCTCCCCCTCTATTTGAACCCCTCATAAGAGCAGAACTTGGATGTGGGTTCAATGTTAGTGTGCACTTAAAGGTCCCAATAATGTGAAGTCACATGGACATACCCGCCCTGATTCTCTGTGGCTTCATGGGTACTTGTCATAGTTTTACCCTCAATGAGAAGGTAAGAAAACATTTAAAAAAAAAGAATTACGTGTAAGCATAGGCGCCGATTTATGTTTCTGCTGGTGGGTGCCCAGTGCCCCACATAATCGACCCATAAGCACATTCTTTTCATGAGTGTTGTTGCGAGTCGTGCTCTCCCTGATATCTGATGATCAGCAACGTTACCTGAAAGGTAGCCTACGCTGTGTTATTTCGTCAGCCAATCGTGACAGTCGTGTGGTTGAAAGCTTCTAAATCCAGGAAAGATGACCATTTTAGGGAAAGAGCAAGAACAGTTTGAGTTTGAGCGCGCGCACTCATCTGAGCAAGAGCAGATCCACGAGACTGTATATTTGAGAATGCGCGTCCAGTTTTGTGCAAGTGTGAAGGAGATCCGCCTGCGAATTGAGAGATTTGTGCTCGCGCATCACTTGGATGCGCTCTCGACGTTTGTCATTAAAATAACGCGATAGAAACGGCCTTAAACAAACTATAAAAAAGTGTCTGAAAGCTGAGATCTATTTTTTATTGGTTTAAATCAATGGAGAATATCTCGTATTTTTCCGTGGGTGCTCGGGGGCTGGAGCACCCACGGAAATGGTCGAGCACTTACGGAAAAATACGAGATATGATCGGGATCGGCGCCTATGCGTGTAAGGATATAAATCATTGTGCTTGTTTTAAAACTTTTGAGTATGTATACTGTTGATCTTTTTCTTCTGTCAGCATTTTAAAAATTTACTGTTTCCCAGTTTCAGAATTTCTAAGTATTTTGAATTTTCCCATAATAAACGGACCTCAGTTATTGTGAATACAGAGGCTATGTTTATTATGTGTTCAATAGTTTATGCTTTTAACTTTCAAGAGTTCCACAAGAGAACTTATTTTTTTCAACTTCACTTTTGAATGGAGTGTAATCTATGGAAGCTTGTTTCTGCCACTAAATAAAAAAATAAAAAAGGTAATTGCAACTTTTTTATCTCATAATTATAAATTTTTTTCCCCCTCAGAATGGCGAGATATAAACTCACAATTATGAGTTATAAAGTCAGAATTGCGTGATATAAAGTCAGAATCGTGAGATATAAAGTCAGAAAGAATTGTAAAATATAAACTCGCAATTGTATGTTAAAGAAAAAAATCAGAATTGTGAGTTTATATCTCGTAATTCTGAGGAAAAAAGCCAGAATTATGAGATACAAAGTCAGATTTGCATGATAAAAACTCGCAATCGCAAGAAAAGAATATATCTCGCAATTCTGACTTTATATCATGCGATTCTGACTTTATAATTCGCAATTGTGAGTTTAAATCTCACAATTCTGAGAAAAAAGTCAGAATTGTGAGATAAAAAGTTGCAATTACCTTTTTTATTTATTGGTGGAAACAAGCTTATATAGTAATCTGAGAGGTTGTTGAGACAAAATATTTAACAGGACACAATTCGAACACAGATAGTGCTACATTATTACTTCTATCCTAACGGAGGAATTGTGTAACCATGTGACACTTATACGTTTAAACGTGATATATGAAGATATATATTGCTAGCTAGTGTTTCACTCTGTACAGGTATTCGCTATTATAGAGCACCTTCTGACTATAGGCCCGGTTTCACAGACAGGGCTTAGATTAAGCCAGGATTAAGCCTTAGTTCAATTAGAACGTGTCTTAGAAAAAAAAAAAACATTACTAGTGTGCATCTTGAGACAAAACAATGGTACTATGACATATTTTAAGATATGTCAGTTGCTTTCAGTTAAAACAGCTCAAACATGCATTTTATTCTGGGACTTTGCTTAAGCCTTGTCTGTGAAACCAGGGGATTTATATAAGCAGTGATATTGTGCAATCTATGCTATGCTATTCCATACTTAATATGGAGAACTCAGACAAGATGATTAAGTTGTACCCGAAGCAGTACTTATTGGCAGATGGTGAGACATAAGGCATATTATTATGAGCTATAAAGTGACAATATGCATTTTATGTAAATATTCTGCTGTTATAACGGTCTCAATGATTTACATTATGAGCTATTGGAATTTTAAATTATATTTTGAGCCATATAAATATCAGCATCTGCACCAAATTGCATATTTTTGCTCATTTTGGGCCTCTTATTATAATTGAGGTGTTTATACTCCTTGAGTATGAGCTCCATATTCTTATAGGTTGAATAAACTGTTCCATTTAAAAAAATATATTTTTCTGACTATTATTTCAAATGTCAGGCTCATATAAAAGTGCCTGCAGGGGGCGCTTTGTGACTTCACTACTGTGCTGTAGGCCTACTCAAGGTAAAAATGCCTCCTGACTGCACAAAAGTTTGACTTTAAATAAATTTTATCCACAGTGTAATCAATCTATTACCATTTTTATGCTCTAAATGTTAAGTTGCAGTGTTATGGTAGCTGAATAATGTTGATTTCTTTGCTTAAAAATAAAAAAGTGCCCCCTCAATACAATAACCCAATGAACATACTGTAAATATTCACCAATATTTACTTCTTACACAATAGGAAATGAAAAGAGCAGATTCTTTTACTCTTTCATGATTTAACACAAGAACACATAAACTGTGTATTATAATCTCTGAGGAACCATTGTTGCATTAAAAGGATCAAATGACCTCTACGAAAGAGACAAAAGCATTTAATGAATGTGACGGGGGCAGGTCTGAGAAATGCCACCTTTTTTCCCAGGTAGAGCTAAAAGTAGAGAGAGAATGCTAACTAACTTGTTTATTCAGATTTTTTTAGCTTAAAGACTCATCTATCTATAAAACAGCACACAGAATATACATTATAATGTTCAACAACAAACTATGCTTTTATAGGTGTAACCAAATGCAGTCAGGTTGATTCATTCAAATTAAATCATATAATCTGACTTCAATAAAAACAGTTAGATGATGTGTAGAAAGCAGAGTACTTTTATGTAGTTTTGTCTTCAGGCAGATGATATGAAAAAGTTTTGCTGAAGAATATACTCAATTTCTGCCATTCTTGCCACTGAACAGCCTATTATACGATTTTTACCTAAATGTATACAGTAAAAGATAATGTATGTGACAACTTGCCCCAACCTGACAGTTGCTCTTGTATTGTGGTATATATTACATATAACCCATGTGACAATTAGGCCCAGTCTTCTCTAAAGTAATTTAGCTTCAGATATGGGTGTTTTGTGGGTGTTGCTTCATAAACATTGATCCTTATTATCCCTGAATGAAGCATCTGGATGAACTCACTATGTTGCAGCCTGTTTTGGGTGTTTGCCGTCAGTTATTAACTGAGACTCTTAAATCCAGGTGCATTATTCTAACCAGTTGCCAAGATACATGAAACAGAGCTGCTAAACAAATTCACTTGGTTACAGAGAATGCGCCAGACAGAACTTTGCACCTGGCAGTTTCCTGGTTATAGTTTTACAAACCTGCAAATAACCAAGATCATATTTCTTATCTAGTACATCAGTTCTGTTAATTATGAGCACACCAACATCTTTTTACTACGGATGTTTTCTTCCACAAAGCCAATTTGCATGTGTATGTGTGTGTGTGTGTGTGTGTGTGTGTGTGTCTCAGCTGGGAGGGGTGAGTGTCTCATGTACACTCAAAGTACACTCACACATTCTCATTTAATGAAAGTGTGTCAATGGAAGCGAAGTCATATGATAAAGCGTTATCCTCAAAACACCTTATTCTAATTAGGACCTCTGGGCAGTAAGTAACTTTTTGCATTGTTTTGTGTTTTGTTTGTTTGTGAGCATTTTTTTTTTGTCTGATAAAAATGTAATATTTTATCATTTTAAAATCTAGTTTAACACTATAGATTATTTTTATACACACACAAAGAAAATAGATTTAATGTTTAATATCAAGTGATACTAAAATACTTTTCTTGCACTTTAAATACACATTAGTTAAAGGTAAAAATTTCAATTTTAACACAACATGCCTTTTTTTTTTGGTCATTTTTGCTCAGTGATGTATAATCACCTGGTGTTTTGGTAACTTTGTCCAACTAAGTTGACTTGTAGCTATGTCCATTTATTTATTTATTTATGTATTATTATTTTGAAACCTAACATACTCATTTTCATAAAAGGTGTGTCTGCTATTTTTAAAAAAATAATGTCACTATTTTTATATTTTATCCAATGTAGTGTTGTAAATTTGACGCGAGTGTCCTAATAAGTTTTGTTGCCTAACTATATCAACTTAATGGAGTTACAACAAATGAGAACAATACGCATTGCCCTTTAAAACGTATCGAGAAGCCAGACATTCCAGGCAGCACACATGATTCATGAACACCTAAGTTATCTGATGATCTGTCATTCACAGAGACACACCTGAGCATATACTGGAAGCCAGGTGCCTTCTTAGCCAACACAGTTCTACTGAACTTTTGTCCCCAGAAGCTCAAATCAGATATTACAGGAGATGAAGACTTTGAATCAAAGAATAATATGTCACTGATCGTTTTCTGTCGTCTTTCAGATAACCGGAACAGCATGCTGCGTAACTGCGCGCTCTCGCGCTCCCTGCTCAGCGAGACTCGACTACTGGACGGATGATTCGGAGATTCGGACTATGAACCAAACCGATCAGAACTATGGTCCTCTGGGGTCCCTTAAAGCCTCATAGAGACGACATAGCGAAAGATTGAATCTATGGGATTTTGTTCTTAACCAGTTTCGGTAAATCGTCTGTAGGAGAGCGAAACTTGCGCAATGGAGTTGACGTGGTGGAGATTTCAACTGCTCTTATTGGCCAGCGCCTGTGTGTGTTCACTGGAACTAGTCGGACACAATCCAGAGAACAACGTCATCTGTCCTCAGGTTGATTATTCATTTACTGAACAAGTTTGTTTTTATTGCTTGTTCATTTGTATAGTCGTTAAAATATCAAATATTATAAATATAAAATATCTACTTTATGGTGCGCCGTTCACAAAATATTATGTTATATTATTTTTACATGGTAAAAGTAAATAGCACACAGAACCAATTTAAAAAAAAAAAGTTTTAAAAAAGTTTTTTTTTTTTTTTTACGTTTTAGAGAGTGAAAATAATTCCAGAATTCTTTCTGAAATACAGATAATAAGTTTGTTTTAAGGCACATATATTTATGGATATGCAATTTTCCCATAAAATTATCAAAAGAATATTTGATAAAAAAATGAAAATCTTCTATTATTAATCAATGTATTGAAATTTTGAGCCAATGATGCATGTCAAACAGCACTGATTCAAATGGTAATACAAAAATTATTAGAAGATACAGGCAAGCAAGATATTGGTCTGATTATAACCTATACGTTTTTGTTTTTAGTCTCTTTCAAACTGCAATTTGAGACATACAGAACCTCTCGGAGCACATGGAGACTGTGGTCGTATGTATGTGTGTCGTCTGGAAGTGACGCCGAAATTGTGCTGTCACGGGAATGATTGTAAACCATGCTTATGGAGCAACATCCTTCTGAGTATTATCCCAGATCCAGAGGAAGAGGAGGACAGCGATATTGAGGGATCAGAATATGAAGATGAGAACAGTGGTAAGTCCTTATAGTCGCAGCATATTACAGTTGTTGGTCTAAAGTAGTACACAAAAATATGGTTTACATAATCACTAACTTTTCTAATTTCAGGAGAACGGGATTTAAGGTGTGTTTCAATGGCAAACAACACATCAGAAGGTCGAAGGGTAAGTGTTTTGTTCATTCATAACATAAATTACTTTTTTTATTTAAAAAAAAAATGATGTGTCAGCACCATAATGATTCAATTTCATCTTTAATGAACAGAAGGAACTCTGTGAAGACCTACAGCAAGGTAAGCCAAGTGAACCTCAAAATATCTCTTAGTAGTGTTGTCAAAAGTCGGTAGGCTACTGAAATTTTAAAAATGTGACACTTTGAGCGCTGTTGAGCGGATTTGTAAACACCTCTGAATGGCCATTGTGTTCACGCGCTCAACAGATATGTCTGTGATTGGCTACAATGATCAACGCTTCAAAAACATGTTGTAAAGACATCAACGACGCTCTTCACTGAGTGCTTACACAGATACACATGCTTTCAAATGCTCCCGCTTTCAAAATGCTTTCGAACTCTTCTGTGTGCTTTCAAACCCTCCCGTGCATTGATCACTGTAGCCAATCACAGACATATATGTTGAGCGCGTGAACACAGTGGCCAATCAGAGGTGTTTACGAATCCACTCAACAGCGCTCAAAGTGTCAAATTTTTTAAATTTCAGTACTGACCAGTGTTGTCAAGTCTGCGGTTTTCCCCTGGAATTGGGCTACTTTAATTTTTACATGTCCGCGTGTTGAAGCGACCGCAAATAAGATGATATTTAGCTCCTGGAATGCAAATTTTACCAGGGGGAACCCCACCAAAAAGCTGATTTTACCCATCAAAACGACAAGGACCCCCCTTGAAATGCGATTGGGCTAGTTTTGAGTAGCAATTGGGTAGATTTTGTTGTGAAAACCTGGCAACCTTGGTACCGACTTGGCATTGAAGTCGGTATTTTTGACAACACTATCTCTTAGTCCTTCATTTGTATATCAGTGATAATAGAATTAAAGTGTTAGTTCACCCAAAAATGAAAATAATGTCATTTATTACTCACCTTCATGTCGTTCCACACCCGTAAGACCTTCGTTCATCTTCAGAACACAAATTAAGATATTTTTGATGAAATCCGATGGCTCAGTGAGGCTTCTATTGCCGGCAATGTCACCGAACTTCTCAAGATCCAGAAAGGCACTCAAAACATATTTAAAACAGTTCATGTGAGTACAGTGGTTCTACCATAATATTATAAAGCAACGAGAATACTTTCTGTGTGCCAAAAAAACTAAATAATGACTTTTCAACAATATCTAGTGATGGCTGATTTCAAAACACTGCTTTGAATCTTTTGTTTCGAATGGTTCGGATCGAGTGTCAAACTGCCAAACTAGTGAAATCACGTGACTTTGGCACTCTGAACCACTGATTCGAAACAAAAGATTGATGAACGAAGGTGTTACGGGTGTAGAACGACAACAAGTAATAAATGACATTATTTTCATTTTTGGGTGAACTAACCCTTTTTAATAAACTTAAATTTTCTCACACCGTCTATGCTTTTGTTGAAAATCAGCAGTGGATTCACCATTGTTTGCTGTGCAGTGTATTAATAAAGCTCGCCTATTTGTCTTCTCTTCATGTAGTTGCTATTACAATATGCTACATATCTGAAGTAAGGCAGCAAGAGCGATGCAGGAGATTAGACTTCACAATGACTTCTGCTGCAAGTCACGAACCTCTCAGTGTGAGTGTCTCCACTGTGTCTATTTAATCTTCAGACGTTTCACTGAAGTCCTCTGTGGGCTGATCTGTGTGGCTGGATTGGTTGTACATGGTACATTTCTCACAGTCTTTAAAAGTATTGAAAATTCTAAGTATGAGCAACTTGACCAAATTATTTATTTGTACTAGTAATGACATTTTAATATTTTTTTAATACTTTAATTTGTAATTAAATAAATATTTCTAGCAGGCCTGGCAAGTTCACATTGTCAGGTGTATGTACATTGTAAAAGTAAAGTGAAAAAATGCAGAATTTCTAGAAAATCCCGATTTAAGCATTGGTACAGAAAATCTTTGTAGGTACAGTATGCATATATTTGGTGACTTGATTTTAATCTCAGTGTTGATTTTTGTGTCATGCAGCTGATTCTGGTGGAGTATGAAGATGTTGACTTTGGCAGAAAAATGGTGATCAAAGTTAGATCGTCCTCTCAGTTATCTGTAGTTGACATCCCTACATTAAAACAAGGTAGGAAGGTTGTTCTTACTTACTCTATATACTCATATACAGTAAACAAAGCAATGACTGTTTGTCATAATATCTGAAAGGCACATGCAAACATCAATGATGTTTTCATTGACCAATCAGTAACATGTCAGCATGTTTTGTTCAAAATTTCATTTTTTAAAAACATAATATTCATATTCACAACAGGGTGACTATTAATATGTTTGTTTTCTCTTGGCAGTGTGTTCTTTACCACACCTCAAAGACATAAAGCAGTGTAAAGGTATGAATAGTAAAATAGTTCTACAATGATTATTTGCAGTGCCTAATATTTGTCTAAAGCATCCAAATAGTGTTTGTGCAAACTTCACTTCATACTCCATGTTTGGCTGATCATTTTTAGGTCCGAGAATCTCCATTAAGAGACTGGAGGGTGTGGTTAAGATTCTGGTAGCCAATGAGGATAAAGGATCTTCTGAACCCCCATCTCTGTGTATGAAACGCGGAAGAGAAGGAAAATGCTGGGTCAGTAAACCTTCACATAACTTCTGTGCGAATATGACACTGCCTGAAGACTTATTGCGATTCATATGTAAACCAGTTTATTCTCTCATCAGCTGCCTTGTTTTATTTACTTAACATACCTTTTCTTCTCTCAGGCATTGGCAAATAACAGCATTCCACTGGAGTCAATCACGGACTGCATGTGTTTCCAGGTACTTGTCAAACATGCACACACTCAAAACAATACCTGTTAAAACTAGTGTTGTACCCAAGACCGCCTAAACCGAGACCAAGTCAGGACCAAGACCAATGTGTGTTGAGACTAAGAAAAGACCAAGGCAGGGTGAGACCGAGTCAAGACTAAGACCAGACCAGCGCTCCTTAAATTCATCTAAAAGATTTATTTACTAATTTCTGACTGGGCACAACAGTAACCAAAGAAATCAGTTATTGATTGCATTTGAAGAAGGAAGTTTTACATCCAATCACATTAGATTGTTAAAGTCCCCCTGTGGTGAAAATCACGTTTTTAATGTTGTTTATATGTCTATATGGTGTTTTTAATAAGCTTTAAGAACAAACTATGTGCAAATTCATTAGTCAACACCATTACTGACTATTTTCTGCAGTGAACCAAAGACAGTCTCAAAAACGTGGTTTGAAATCGCTGGTATTTCCGACATTACAAACTACCTTGTAACCAGTCACATCAACAAGTGGATCTCTGAGCTGGTGTGAATGGAGGCAGGGCTAATTTGCATATTCTTAGAACCGCATATACTATACTAAATGAGGCAAGGGTGTAGAGTTACATTCAAGCTATTTTAAGGCATGAAGAAATTTTTTTCAAGGGAAAAAAACATTTAAATATGCCATTATGGTGATAAAAGATACAATTATTGACTACAGAGGGACTTTAAAAAATAAATCAGAAAATGCACCAGCAACTTAGTGATATCCCTGCAGTTGTGGTCTTGACAAAGAATCCATTGCTCTCTAGTCTGAGACCGAAACAAGACAGAGTATAAATATGGTTGAGGTCGAAACAAGACCAAGACCTTCAGAAAGACTGATCTTGAGTACTACAACACTAGCTAAACCCATTTGTACATTCTTTTAACATACCCTTTGTCTGTTCATACACTTTAGGCTTGGACAAAAGATTCACCTCGTTCAGAATACTGTCCCTTTGAAAACAATAAAACAGGTAAAACCATAACAATATTGTTCAAATAGCCCCATGACTTTTCCAGTTCCAGACTTTTTTCAGCTGGATAAGGATTAAGGACAATGATTAATACAAATATATATTTAAAAATCTATTTATATTTTTAAAATATACTTAGAATATATATTTTATTTTATTATATATATTTTATTTCTATCCTTAATCCTTAAGAATAAGGATTAATAAAATACATTTTTAAAACCCATTTACATTTTGTAAAATATACTTATAACAATATATTTTCTAATATGTTTTTTTTTCTACTTGATAAAATGTTTTATAGCTTGGCATAACTAGAAAAATGTAATAAGATAAATAAATAAAATAAAAAATCATCAAAATACATGACTTTTCCAGGTCTAGAAATCACAGTTTTAAATTTAGACCTCACACTGTCACAGTTATGTTCAGGGTAGCGTTTCCCAAAAGCATCGTAAGCCTAAGTTGATCGTAGCTCCATTGGTGGCAATGGAGCTACGATCAACTTAAGCTTACGATGCTTTTGGGAAACACTGCCCAGTTTGTTTAGTTTTCATGGACTTCTAGTTTGATTTCTTCTTATGTGTTCCTTTGTTCATTTTCCTGCCACTCCTTGGTCAACATGGTTTCTGTCATTATGAGTTCATTTGTATCAGCTGTGTGTCATTAATTAACTTGTTTGTGTTCCTATATAATATATTGTACGCTTGCTTTCATTCTCTGTCTGATCTCCATTGTGGTAAGTTGTGTCTGCACTGCTTGTCTGCCTGCCTTTTGGAGTTTATCAGTAAACTTTGTTGTTTGGAATATCTGCAGAATTTAACGGCAATGTCCTGAGAAACATGTCAGTGTCTGTGGCCCACATCAAGACAAATAATGATCAGCCGGCGATGAGCTGGAATTTAATGGTACCCTGCAGGATAAGTGCTGAATTGTGGCCATGTCAGCTTGAGGCAGATGGACAATGCAGAGAAATTAAAGGATTCAGACAGTATCGGAATGATTGGGAAGAAAACAGCACAATACTATGGGTAAATATATGGGAATATTTAAAGCTTTGTTTTCTGTCTTGTATAGACTTTTGAGTAGACACCATATTTAATTTGACAGCTTGAGGGAGTAGAAATACTGTCCGTTCAATTAATCACAAATCAAGTGTTCTTGTCTAGTAATTTTCCAGTAGTAAAAAAACATTCATTTTCTCCATAGGGAAATAGATTTTTAACAATAACTTACAAACCTTTAAAGACAGCCCTGCTGTGAGCTACAAGGTTATTAATCGATGATATTTGCTTCTGATAAAACTGTCAGTCTGCATTATTTCAGCTTAGTTTTAAAATAATCGTGTTGAACAGTAAAATTCGTGGTGAAAAACTACATTACCCATGATGCTGGACAGAAAATGCCACTAATCAGACAGTTGAAAAAAGCTAAACAAGCAAAATACCTCTTTAGCTCCGCCTACTCCCATGAAGCACAGCAAATTATGTAATCGAGTTGATCATCTTATGCTCTCAAATAAATATAAATATATATATATATATGTGCATATTTTACAATAAACTTTTTTTTTTTTTACATATAATCAGAGGTGGGTAGAGTATCC
Source organism: Hypophthalmichthys nobilis (assembly GCA_037950665.1). Classification (NCBI taxonomy): domain Eukaryota; kingdom Metazoa; phylum Chordata; class Actinopteri; order Cypriniformes; family Xenocyprididae; genus Hypophthalmichthys; species Hypophthalmichthys nobilis. The sequence continues at coordinate 23,982,085 of CM075487.1, forward strand.
AAAAACTGTACTCAAGTAAAAGTACAAGTACTTATAGAAATATTTACTCAAAGTAAATGTGAAAGTAATAATCTTAATAGTTACTTGAGTAAAAGTAAAAAAGTATCCAATGAAAAAACTACTCAAGTAGCTTGTGACTAGTTACTTTGTAACTATACCGCTCTGACTGAGAAAGCGCTTCAGACGATTCAGTGCATGCAGGAACTAAACAAATCATTCAAACTGATTCGCGGACCTATTTAGACAGTTTTGCCAACTTATTTGATCAAGTCTTTGAACAGAATCGACTCAAAAGAGTGATTCATTTGTGAATGGGGCATCATTTATGAAAAAAAGAGACGGCGCTTGGAATAAACGACGCATTTCTTATCATGTACAGTACTGCATTAAAATAAAGTAACGACAGGAACTTCGCCCAACATAGCGAATTAAAAGTACAGATTTTTCATTTCAAATGTACTCAAGTTAAAGTACCCACATTTAAATCTACTCTAAAAAGTACAAATTTTCCAAAAAACTACTCAAGTAAATGTAACGAAGTAAATGTACTTCATTACTATCCACCTCTGCATATAATCAACATTTTAAAAGAGCATTTGTATTTTTCTTCATCGTTTTTAATTTGATTTTGCTGTTCACTCTGCTTCATGGTGTAACAACAAAGTTTGTGGAAACTGGTGCATGTTCAAATGTAATACTTTAACCTACCACATAAACTAAACTACATAAAGTCCAGTCCTGGTCCTCTCTCGTCCTTCAGTTTTGTTACTTCTTTTTATCCTTCCAGAGCTCCCCTGTGGGGCTCTGTTCCCACGGCTTTCGGCCTCGCCCTGCTTGCCACAATAGGATTGTATTTCTTTCCCTCACTAAAGCCGTTAAATACACAGTCTTATGCCTTTTGTATTTTTGTCCAGTTTTCAAATACTATTTTGCTTCAGATCAAGGTGTTGGGAATCACCTTATAGCTAATTGGCTTCATTTACAGCTTATAACGCTTTAACAAAGATTTTTTGAAATCCTTATGGAAAAATACCTCAGGAACCAACGCTGCTGAAAAAGGGGGTGGGCTCTATTGCACTTTTTTGGAAATTTGTTGAAAAATCCAACAGTGGGATTTAAAATGTATGAGAACACAATGAGAAAAAAAATTTTTTTTTCATTTTAATCTGGAAATAAATGGATTTTTGAAAAAAAAAAAAGTACAACAAAGAAACATTATGATGTAAAATAAAAAATAAATATTTAATGCAACATTAAAGATTACACATTAAAGCAAAAGAGCGACATACCAAATGCAAGACTTTCTGAAATTCATGTTAATTTTTTAAATACATTTTTTAGTAATAGTTAATAATGAACAATTTTGTATTATCTAAATTTAAAAAGAACGTAAAATAGAAGCATTTTCACTAGCGATCTCAGACTTTTGGACTTGTGAAGTGGAATGATTGACTTCCAGGTACACAACAATATAATATGTTAAATAGACCATACTTCTATCTTGTTTGGTTTAATTTTAATTTGTGTGAAATTAAATATTGCATCTACTCGAACTGAGTTCAAGCCAATAATTGTTTTTCCAGGTGATTAAAATTGGTTTGCTATAATGATATTTGCTCTGCAGGCATCCGGGAAATTTGTGAATATCACGTCTCGGGATCACCAGCAGCTCTGTGTGAAGGTCTGATACCATCCTCCTTTTTGATTTCCTTAGTTTAAAATAATTTCAGTGCAAACAGACCATGAACATGATAAACATTATTCATTGTTTGTCTGTTTGATTACAGCTTAAAGTGGATGGAAAGATTGTGCTGTACTGTCAACATCCCTGTAAGTTCATGATAAGAAAAAACTTCACATTTATATCCTGTTTAAAGCTGCCATACATTGTAATTTGATCATAGTGATGCTTGTGTGTTCGATGTACTAAAACCAACATTTGCTGTACTGAATGTACCTGTGACAGATGCTATCAGTTGTTTCATGATGTATTGTTGTTTTAGTGGAACGACAGTATTGGAGCCTTCTTGTTCTTCTACCGGTCATCCTTGTTTGTCTGACTACTTTTGGGGTACTTCTTCTGGTGAACAAACTGAAATGTAAGTCTTTACAATCTACAGCATCTCTCTGTTTATATATTTGTAAAGAAATTAATACTTTTACTCAGCGAGGACACATTAAATTAATCAAAAGTGTGATCAAGACTTGTGATTGGCTACAAAAAAATGTAGAAAATATATTTAAAAAAAACCTGAATAATTGATGTATGTGTGTGTGTGTGTGTGTGTGTGTGTGTGTGTGTGTGTGTGTGTGTGTTAGACACACACACACGCCCTATGTCAATATATTTTGCTGATCCTGGAACAACATTCCTGTTTTTAAAAGTTTTAAAATTTAGTCTTAAAGGGGACCTATAATGCCCCTGTTCACAAGATGTAATATAAGTCTCTAGTGTGCTCAGAATGTGTCTGTGAAGTTTGTTCAAAATACCCCACAGATCATTTATTATATAGCTTGTCTAATTTGCCCCCATTTGGGTGTGAGCAAAAACACGCCATTTTTGTGTGTGTCCTTTAAATGCAAATGAGCTGCTGCTCTGACCCCTCTCCAGAAGAGGACAGAGCTTTAACAGCTTTTGTGCAAATCCAGTGTTGAATTGACCCTCGTTTGTGAAGCAGTCTGGCGTAAAATGACGGTGTACGGGCAACAACGCTCTACTACAACAACTCTTCCTCTTCTCTAAAGCAGCCCAACATGGCCTCACCCCCTTTGTTGCGTGTTCCCGGGGACAGGGTTTATGTAAATTTTGGGGTTTGTGATGTCACCAACCCAGGAAGAAGCGTGTTGTAGTCCCTACTAGCCGTTTGTTGTAGTTCTTAAAAAGCAATTTCTATAAAGGAAAATATCTCCCTTTGCATATATATATATATATATATATATATAGAATATTCTTTTTTATATTAATAGATCGCCATTATTTTGACCACTTGCCACCCTGCTTTCTAGATATTACCATTGGCTTTTAAAAAATCAGATAGCCAATACAGTTAGGCCTACTTTATTATATATCATTGTGTCAACGATTACAAAGTAAATTCAGTATTTTTCATGCTAGAGATTGATAACTACTGTGCTGTCAAAGTACAACTGATCAGACACTTTATATTACCAAGCCCAGAAGATTTAAGACTTGAGAATTTGAGATTTTTGAGACGTTGAGCAGGCAGACTCTGTGTCCGTTTTGCATTTGTCTGTCTGCTCTCAATGGCTCCATTCATGTGTCTCTGTCAACGGCACATATTTTCGTACTGATCTGTGTAGAATGCATTTATTCCATCTCAGCATGCTCTTTGTCTGTCTCTTCTCCTCCTTCTTCATGTCTCATTTTCTGTTCTTTCATCCATCTTGGCTTTTTAGTTTCTTTCAGTGCTTCCAAACATATTTTTGTCTGATGAGATTTTAAATTCTTGTATGTCCCTCTCACAGGGTCTCGTAGCAAATGGGACAGATGTCATTCTCAAGGTACACAAGGTGTTTATTCATATATATGTCTATGTCTGTAAAAAAGCCTTTTCGCGCATGTCCTGATTTTGCCAAGTTAGACGCGTTCCTATGTCAATATATTTTGCTGATCCTGGAACAACATTCCTGTTTTTAAAAGTTTTAAAATTTAGTCTTAAAGGGGACCTATAATGCCCCTGTTCACAAGATGTAATATAAGTCTCTAGTGTGCTCAGAATGTGTCTGTGAAGTTTGTTCAAAATACCCCACAGATCATTTATTATATAGCTTGTCTAATTTGCCCCCATTTGGGTGTGAGCAAAAACACGCCATTTTTGTGTGTGTCCCTTTAAATGCAAATGAGCTGCTGCTCCCGACCCCCTCTCCAGAAGAGGACAGAGCTTTAACAGCTTTTTGTGCAAATCCAGTGTTGAATTGACCCTCGTTTGTGAAGCAGTCTGGCGTAAAATGACGGTACGGCAACAACGCTCTACTACAACAACTCTTCCTCTTCTCTAAAGCAGCCCAACATGGCCTCACCCCCTTTGTTGCGTGTTCCCGGGGACAGGGTTTATGTAAATTTTGGGGTTTGTGATGTCACCAACCCAGGAAGAAGCGTGTTGTAGTCCCTACTAGCCGTTTGTTGTAGTTCTTAAAAAGCAATTTCTATAAAGGAAAATATCTCCCTTTGCATTGAACTTTGAGCATCATAACTTTGCAGATGTTGTTTATGCTCAAACAGCAACATTACACACTAACTAAAGCTAAAAAAATTAAATCATAATCACTTTTTTTAATTAAACCTACACCTAAACCTAACAGAGGAAAATGATAGATGAATAACACTGATGTAGAAGCACCAAACCCTGGTTTTAAGCTTAAACTGGACATAAACTGTTAACTTGTCCTTCAAATCTGATTGGTTGAATAGAATGTTGTTCCAGTATCAACAAAGATGTTGATCCAGGAACATATTGTACTTGGTGAAATCAGGTTCTGCGCCATTTAGCATAGGGAAAGTTCTCCAAAAATATAATTTACTTACCTCTTCATTTCTCTCTCTAGATATGAAGGGACAGGTGTTGTTGCTCCATTCTTCATCCACCGACCCACAGTTGGTGTGTAAGCTGGGCCTGTTACTTTCTGAGCTGGGTTACAGAGTATTTCTCGACCTGTGGAACCAAACAGAACTCGGTTCTCTTGGCCCGGCAGCGTGGCTCCACTCCAAGCTCGATCACATCCAGAAACATGGAGGCAAAGCCCTTCTTTTGCTTTCTCCATCAACACTACAGAGAGCCGAGTGTTACTGGAACATTGCAATGGAAAGACAAGGCAATCCTGCCATATACTCCTCAGATACGCTGGCTTCGGCCCTGACCTGCATTTTCGCTGACCGCCAGAAGGGCGGCACTGCTCAGCGGTTCATCCTCGTGCAGTTAGACTGTCATGAACTTCTCATTAAAGAGGAGCTGCCAGTGCTGCTCAGGGGCCTGCCACTCTATAAACTGCCCTCGCAGTCTCAGGGATTACTTATGGAGCTGTGTATGGAGAACCCAAATAACGTGTGTGGGAAGTTGAAGAAGATGTGGTGGATAAAAAGAGCACGGAGGAAGCTGGCCAAAGGAGTGCAGAACATTTCTGTTAGGACGAGGATGAGGAGTGAAACTATGCTCACTCAAAGTGATTCACTCAGCCTAGACATGGAGGACACAGAGGAAAGAGTTTTTCTTGAAAATGAACAGTACTGACATGTCATTTACTCTCTCATCACAGCAGAACATTGTTTAAAATACACAATCTGTTACTATGGACTATGGACTGACAAGTAACAGATGGTACCATGGTAATACCACGTCCATTAAAACATGCATTGTCATGTTTTTCTGTCAGTACTTAAGATCTTTAGACATGTGTACAGGAGTACTAGGCTATGTAAATATGAAATGGCATAGATATTATATTTGCAATACCTGGCTATAACCTCAGGGGATTGCTAAAGAAGGAAGTCTGAATGTCCAAGTACAAATGAGGACATTTCAAAGTACTGACACTACAGGAAGAAAATGAAGAAATGAAATTGATAAATACACTGCAAACTCCAAGAGATCACTGTAGGCCTACATATTTATACTGTACATATAGAAATATATATGTATATATTCGTATATTTTCATATTTGGAAAGATATTACTTCTAATTTATCCTTTTTATCTCAGCTCTAACTTGGTGTTTGTAAATTGGCCTAATTCACTGGCTTTTGGCTAATAGCTATGCTACACAAATTTAATATGTAAACATGACTTATTTTTTTAATTGAACGTTTGTAATATCATGCATTTGAAATGCTCTAGTTGTACTGAAATATACAGTTTATTGACACTTTCAGTGTTCTGTCATGGGCTGACATGAGTGGACGGAATAAATGACTAGCTATCTAGTCTCATCTGGTCTCAGCCTGGTCTGTTTGCTGGCCAACCACAGTCGAACACTAACTTTGATAAGACTAGCAAAGATAAGGAGGGGGACAGCATAAAAATATCGTGCACTAGACCCGCTGCTAAAAATACACGCTGTTATGTGATAAGCGCAGTGTGTGCAGCGCGCGACGTCCTCAGCTGCTGCGCTGGTTTTGCGCGTTCATGACTGAAGTTTAGAAACAGAGAAAAAGACCCGAAAGTCAGGTATAATGGATCTAAACAATAATTCTAACCACTTTAACACTTTATTGTGTATCTAAAAAACCAGAGTCTTTCTCGGTGTCGTAGGTCAAAAAAAAAAAAGAAAGTCCGGAATGACCCTGAAGCAGCATTTATCCGGAGTAGTCATGTGTTATGTGTTGTTTTTCTCCGCGCTGGGCAAACCATTTGTGATTCTCATAGGAAGCGGTTGTTAGTTTAGCAATTCAGAGACTACTATGATGAAGACTCTCTTAATATTAATGAGCCAACCCATCACCATGAAGGATTGTCACGATACCTCATTTATTTTCATGAGCCAAGCTTTTACCATTTTCATGAAGCACGGCTTCGCCATAGTAGCGAGATCTGTTGCGTCCTAAACCTGAAAAGCAAAAACTGGAAATAAAACTGGTTTTACGGACAGCCCAACCATCACTTTCGAGTCTCGCATGTTTGTGAGTATTTAAAATACGAATTCCATAATGAACTTATCTAAAATTTTGCGTTTTGCCTATTGATTTATTTTTGACGCATTGCAATATATGTAATTTTCCTGTTTAAGATTGTTACGAATCTAAACAAATATCGCATTAAAATACTTTGTAGGCTATAACTTTATACTCACACTCCAAGTAGAATCTTTGTCTAAAATACAAGTCAAGCACCAATATAAATGGAAACTTATACTTGTGTTTTGACAAATACTAATAAAATAAACTGAATTAATAGAGTTGAACTAATTCAGTCTGAAAATAAACAAGAATGTTCAATGTACAGTAATAGAAATGTGAAATTAGAACATTTCCCCTAATTTAATTTTAATAAATGTAATCCTTGAGAGAATTTAAAGAAAACTTTGAATAATTATCTGAAATAACAGCTAAGGTCTAAAATCATAATTGATAAAAGCAGTAGCCTGTTTAATTTAACATAAAGTTCTTCAGACAAGGCTTAAGCCTTATAGTCCCAGACTAAAATGCATGTTTAAAATATGTCATAGTACCATTGTTTTGTCTCAAGATGCACACCAGTAATGTTTTTTTTTTTCTAAGGCACATTTATAAAAGCTATTTAAAGGGTTAGTTCACCCAAAAATGAAATTTCTGTCATTAATTACTCACCCTCATGTCATTCCAAACCCGTAAGACCTTTGTTCATCTTCAGAACACGAACTAAAATATTTTTGATGAAATCCAAGAGGTTAAGAATGTAGAAAGCAATGTAATTACCGTCATTCAAGGTAAAGAAAAGTAATAAAGACATTGTTAAAATAGTCAACGTGACTACAGTGGTTCAACCTTAATGTTATGTTGAGAAGAAATTGTTGAATAACGTCACTATTTTTTTGTTTTTGCGCACGAAAAAGTATTCTCATCGTATTCTCGATGGTGAGTACTTAATGACAGAAATTTTAGTTTTGGGTGAACTTACCCTTTAAAGTCCCCCTGTAGTCAATAATTTTATCACTTAAAACTCATCTTTGATCACCAAAATTACATATTTAAACGTTTTTTTTCTTGTGAAAACAAAAAAAATCTTAATGCCTTATAATAGCTTGAATGTAACTCTACACCTTTGCCTCATTTAATATACACGGATCCATGAATATGATAATTAGCCCAGTCTTCACTCACTCGCACAAGCTCAGATGAGATCCACTCGGTCAACTTACCAAGGTAAACACTGCACAATGGTATCACTTTTTACAATGTCGGACACGTCGGACACACAACGGTAATTAATAAGATTAGCGTTTTGCTTGACTGCAATATCAAACAGCTAATAATGTGTTGCCAATGTTACACAAACCATGTTCACATTTACGAGTCAGACAGCTGCCATCTAACAATCAGTATCCTTAATAACGCTTTGAACAACTCAGAATGTCAGTGGAGAAAGGCATATAGTTCATCATAAAATTGTAATATGGATCATACACCAGCTATATTGCTGAATCTACCCGATTTTTCATATCAACAGAAAAATATACTGGGATAACCTTCTTTTGACTCCCTTGCACGGTCAGTTAATGATATGCTAAAGTTACAAGGATGCTGTGACGTCAGAAACACCAGTGAATTCAGTGGTTTGAGAATGTCTTTGGTTTACTGCAGTTTTAAAGAGAAAATACTCAGCAATGATGTTGACTAATGAATTTGCACATGGTTTGTCTTAAAGCATATTAAAAACACCACATAGACATATAAACAACATTAAAAACTTGATTTTCACCACAGGGTGACTTTAAATGTTCTAATTGAACTAAGGCCTAATCCTGGCTTAATCTAAGCCCTCTCTGTGAAACCAGGCCTTGAATTTTAAATAATATAACATGCATAATAACTTAGTTGCTTCAGATAAAAGATCACACCTTAAAATTGTTAAAAGTTCTTGTTGGTATTTGAAAATGAAATTAACCTTTTTGTCCTCAAGCAAATTCCTGTTTTTTAAATCATCAGATGTTTTAATTTTTCCGTACTTTGTGGAAAGCGGGGTTTTGAAGCACTCAACCAGAGGGTTGCACTAATGCGTGGAGAGTGATGTCACCCTCACGGATGTTCTTCCTGTCTGCTGTGCTCTGCGTGGCCCTTTTTCATCTCGTTTTGGGTCAGAATTGCTCAGAGCACTGTAAAGCTTGTGGAGGGCCAGAGAAAGACCAATGTCTGCAGTGCCACACCGGATTCATCCTGCATGACAACCTGTGTGTGGGTAAGATTATCAACAGAGTGTACACTTCATTCACCTCATGCTCCATTTCATTCTGCGGTTCACTTCTTTTACATTAACAGATATTGATGAATGTGGTACTGATTTGGATCGGTGTCCCGACAACACGTACTGCTTGAACACTCATGGCTCTTATGACTGCAAAGGTCAGTGGGATTTACCCTCAGAGTTATTTTATTATTAACACACATGGATAAACCATGTGACGCAGTTTACACAGTGTTGATAACACTGTTTTTCTTTTCTGATTTGTAGTATGAAATATTGCTTTATTATTTCTCCAGGATGTGATAAGGCCTGTATTGGCTGTATGGGTGGAGGAGCTGCCCGCTGTAAGAAATGTGCTCCTGGTTTCAGATCTTCAGGCATGAGATGCATAGGTGAGTTTTAGTCCATATAACTAATGTTGTTTTTCAGTCTTTGAAGTATAAAATATAACTAGGAGTATAAAACGAATTAAAGCTACTAACTATAATAGTATTAGACTTCTTATACTTCAAGGTAGCATGATAATGTAGTTTACATGGAGAGTTGGCGGCCCTAAGCTGGCATGCACCATAAAAGTATAACTGTAAAAATGGGAAATCATGTTAAACTGCTCTGGGTGTGTGTGTTCAATACTCACTGCTGTGTGTGTGCACTGTGATGGGTGAAATGCAGAGCACAAAATCCGAGTATGGGGTACCGTACTTGGCTTCACGTCACTTTCAGTCTTTCAGACTAAAGTCGCAATCGTCTTTTCTTTCCTGTACATCCGAGCGAAACAGCTTCTCAAGCAAGAACAAATGTAGGGCCTGACTTGATTTTGTCCATGGGGAATTGATTGGATGGTTGTGGTTTGCTATTGGTGGATTTCATGTGAGTGACAGGTTGTCCCGCCCTAGTGCCAGAAAACACATCATCAGAGAAGAGAAAATGATTGTATATATTAATTGTTAATGGTCATAAAGTGTGAGATATAAGTAGCTAAACTAAACATTTCATAATTGACAGCTGTTTTAAGATAGAAATGTTAATCGACTGACAAACATAATAAACTTTTGACTAATTTTTCCATTTTGAATTGAAAATAGGCCTATATAGTTTATGTAACATTCATGTAATTTTAGTAACTGTCAATGTGAGGGGACAAGAAATCTTAACGAAGCCATATTTTGTCATATTGTGTTTAAGATTAATAATGAATGTGTACATATTGTGAATGAATTGATAAAGGTATTGACAGATAATCTACTGACCACTGATATGGTTTTAAAGTGGTTTCTTATTAATTTTTTTGGCCTTCAGAAGTCTTAAAATGCACGTATGCAGATTTTCTCGGGGGGAACACCCGAACCCCTCTAACTAGCTCAAATTTGGTACCTCTGTGATTATAAAACCATACCTACAGCCCTGTCTACATCCTTTGGAAAATGGGGACACTTTTGGTGAGTTACAGTAATTAAAAATAAATAAATAAATAAAATAAACTATAATTTGCAGACATTCCCTTTAGTTCCCTTTAGCCCTAGGCGAATATGCAGCGAATATCAAACCTAAAACAAACTTTATTGTGCTCCCGGAGCGGTTGCTTTCCACTCCAAATGCAAAGTCAAATGCCGTTGGCCCCCCAGAAATATAGATGCTGTTGACCCCCTAAATTTCCATAAACAAATAGAAATTGTCCATTTTGATTTCATGTTGACTTTAGAGGTGTTTGTGAACAAAAGGTTTGTGGCAAAGTCAGAGAAAGCATGATGTTCACTTCTGGAATGAGTCTAAAATGCTGCAGGCTGTAGAGAAAAGTTCAATTTGTTTGTTTTTTTAAAGTAATTTGAGAAGAAACCTGAGAAAGAATCCACAAGGTCCACAAAAGTTTGACAAACATTGGCTGTACAAACATTGTTGTAAATGTAAGAATAAAAATAACAGAATTTTGAATAAAGTTGAGCTTCTAAGTACTTTCTATCTCTTTTTCCTTTTATAAACCCCATCTGCTATGTTTGGCTGAATAATTGACATAGTATTTATAGCAGGAGTAAATAATTTAAAATATATTATAGTTTCATTGATTTTGTCCATGGGGAATTGATTGGATGGTTGTGGTTTGCTATTGGTGGATTTCATGTGAGTGACAGGTTGTCCCGCCCTAGTGCCAGAAAACACATCATCAGAGAAGAGAAAATGACTGCGTCCAAAATCACATCACCTCTGTGCGTTATAGCTGCATATTTTATCATGAGAAAGCTTTGACGCGCTGCCAGCGCATTATGCCTAAGGGAACGTCTGCCACATGCCAATTCCTCCAAGTGGTTAAAATGTAAAATTTGTATTAATCAAAATGACATTTAACATTTAAAAACAGACATGTTCAAATTCCAAAGCTTGTAGAAGGGAGGACTGACTTACTACAGGTGATATTTTGACAATAACCCCCTTCATGTACAGTCAAACCAAAAATTATTCAGATATTTTTTTATATATTTTTACTAGTGGGTGCAGGACACTATAGTTCATTTATGTAAGTGAGGATAGCAAAATAAAGTAAACTGTGACATATTATACCCAAAAATTCTTCATACAGTGGACCACCAGTAAAATTGATAAAAATTTTATTCAGACACTTTGACCTGACCATGTTTTGCTTAAGTGTTATCTGACATAATTAAGATTAATTTTGTCTGATACAGTTTAACTCTGAGATCTTGTCATATTTTATTACCAACTATAGTGAACAAACTGTAATAATGAATGAAATGTTCAAGGTGTCTGAATAAATTTTGGTTTGACTGTATGTATAGTACACAATTATTTTCAGAAAAATTACTATAAATTACCAAAAGGGTTTTTTTATGTTCCAATGTTTGTAGTATATTCCTACTGACCAGACTGACTTACTACAGGTGACATTGTGCCAATACCTCTCTTCATGTGTTTACAGCAAACAATTATTTTTTATAAAAGAGTTTTTGGTGACTTTCTACAGGTGAATAATGCAAAATCTCACATATAGTAAGCCTGTCTGGTCACTAGGAACGTACTACAACCATGGCTGTAGGCAGCTATGAGGTCACTGAGGACCGGAATGTGTTTTTCCGAGGTGTATATATTAAAGGTTGTGAATTAATTGCCTAATATAGTATAAACTCCATTTTAGTGCTGCACGGATATTGCACAGCACCATCATTTGTTAATGGTCATAAAGTGTGAGATATAAGTAGCTAAACTAAACATTTCATAATTGACAGCTGTTTTAAGATAGAAATGTTAATCGACTGACAAACATAATAAACTTTTGACTAATTTTTCCATTTTGAATTAAAAATAGGCCTATATAGTTTACGTAACATTCATGTAATTTTAGTAACTGTCTATGTGAGGGGACAAGAAATCTTAACGAAGCCATATTTTGTCATATTGTGTTTAAGATTAATAATGAATGTGTAACTATTTGTGAATGAATTGACAAAGGTATTGACAGATAATCTACTGACCACTGATATGGTTTTAAAGTGGTTTCTTATTAATTTTTTTGGCCTTCAGAAGTCTTAAAATGCACGTATGCAGATTTTCTCGGGGGGAACACCCGAACCCCTCTAACTAGCTCAAATTTGGTACCTCTGTGATTATAAAACCATACCTACAGCCCTGTCTACATCCTTTGGAAAACAGGGACACTTTTGGTGAGTTACAGTAATTAAAAAAAGCGAATATGCAGCGAATATCAAACCTAAAACAAACTTTATTGTGCTCCCGGAGCGGTTGCTTTCCACTCCAAATGCAAAGTCAAATGCCGTTGGCCCCCCAGAAATATAGATGCCGTTGACCCCCTAAATTTCCATAAACAAATAGAAATTGTCCATTTTGATTTCATGTTGACTTTAGAGGTGTTTGTGAACAAAAGGTTTGTGGCACAGTCAGAGAAAGCATGATGTTCACTTCTGGAATGAGTCTAAAATGCTGCAGGCTGTAGAGAAAAGTTCAATTTGTTTTTTTGTTGTTTTTGTTTTGTTTTTAAGTAATTTGAGAAGAAACCTGAGAAAGAATCCACAAGGTCCACAAAAGTTTGACAAACATTGGCTGTACAAACATTGTTGTAAATGTAACAGAATTTTGAATAAAGTTGAACTTCTAAGTACTTTCTATCTCTTTTTCCTTTTATAAACCCCATCTGCTTTGTTTGGCTGAATAATTGACATAGTATTTATAGCAGGAGTAAATAATTTAAAATATATTATAGTTTCAGTTTGAGCGTTTGCTATTGTTGTATATCAAGCTTGAAAAATGAATCAACAGAGAATGAATGACACAAATGAGTTCTTCTGCATGAAATGGTACCATCTTGTGGCTATAAGAAGCATTTCCAGCAAGAATAATTCTATAATTGTCTTGCAGTTCTGTGTTTCAGAAATGACAGCTGTATTTTGTCTCCTCTGCAGATATAGATGAGTGTGGTGAGGAGGTGTTGGCCTGTCCTGGTGTCAATGTGTTCTGTGTGAATACAGAGGGGTCTTTTCACTGTCAGTGTGCAGGTGGATACACACGCACAGGCAACACCTGTGAGAGGAGCCACACGACAGGTCAGCTGGAACATCATTTGAGGCTCATGTGTAATGTATTCAAGATACTATTATAGATTTATTCATATTTTTAATGTTTTTTTTTTTTTTTTTAATCTGTTTTTGTTTTCAGTTTAATTTTAGTTAGTTTTAGTAATATATTTCTCTTTTTGTCTATATAGATTATTTATGTTATTTTAGTACATCAAGTTAAAGTAATTGAAAATGAGAAAGGTTTAATGCTTTTTATAATTTATTTTTAAGTAATGAAAATATTTATGGTTTTAGCTTTAGTTAACAATAAAAGCCTGCTGTGTACTTCAAACACTGAACTAGATCTGTCCCAAAAGACCGAGGTTGCAGTTTCCTGTAACTCATATTGTGTTTTTTTTTTTTTTTTTTGTCAATTATCGATTCATGTTTATGTTCATGAGTTGATAAACCTGTACTACACCCAACTTTATTGTCTTGGGAGCCAACATTCTAATAAATGAAAGTGAAATGTTATCATTCATTAACATTAGTTAATGCATTACTGAACATGAACTATGAGCATTGGATATATTTTTACAGCGTTTATCAACCTGTGTTAGTTTATAAAAATACAGTTGTTCATTTTTTGTTCATGTTAGTTCACAGTGCATTAACTAATGTTAATGTTACAAATAGTTTAACTAATGTTTAACTAAGATTAAAAAATGCTGTACAAGCATTGTTCATTGTTAGTTCATTTTAACTAATGTAGTTAACTGATGTTAACAATTGAAACTAACTAATGTTAAAGTGTTACCAAAAATATATTTATAAAATATAAGTCACACTTTAGACTAGGGTATAATATTAACTAACTATTAACTATGACTTTGGCCTCAATAAACACCTAATTACTGCTTATTAATAGTAAGGTAGGATTGGGTAGGATTAAGGGATGTAGAATATGGTCATGCAGAATAAAGCATTAATATGTGTTTTATAAGTACTAATAAACAGCCAATATCCTAGTAATATGCATGCTAATAAGCAACTAGTTAATAGTGAGAATTGGACTAAAGTGTTACCAAATATATATCCATTTAAAGAAAACATGAAACTGAACTTTATTAATACATTTTCCTGTGCACTTTCCACTTACGGTGCATAATTCATTAGTGCATGTTTTTCTCAAAAAATAAATAAATATATTTAAAAAAGCAAATGTCTTCTGAAGTGATGTTTATTGATCTGTATTCTTTTTCAACAGCTGTTTTTATGTAATTTAAACAACACTGCATTTAGACTGCATTTTTTTTGTATGTTTCTGAATTCACTGATGTCATCTTCCGGTATCTTTTCTCAGCTTCTGCAGATCAGGGTCTTTTTGATGACATTCAGGAGGATGAAATCGAGGTTCTGCAGCAGATGTTTTTCGGTGTTGTTCTGTGCGCATTGGCTACATTGGCGGCTAAAGGGGACTTGGTGTTCACCTCCATCTTTATGGGGGCAGTGGCGGCCATGGCTGGATACTGGCTCTCTGACAAGAGCGACCGAGTGATAGATTCCATCTTGAAGGGGAGATAAATACAAAAGGGGCTTGAAAAGTTATTTGCAGTGATGTTTTCGACAAAGTCTGCTACTTTTTGAGTTGGGCCATTTCTTATACAGTAAAATGGCCCAAGGAAGTCAAAATGCTTTATGAAGCTGCTATAATCAACATTTTGTGTTAAAATAAAGCAATGAGCCACAAGAGGCCGTCCATTACAGTAATTTTACATTGCATACGTGATGTTCTTACAGTAACACATGGCCTAAAGTGGCTTATTGCTTTTATAAAATGGCAGCAACAGCAAAAAAACAACAAAGTAGTTTTCATTCCACTCACTAGTTGTCTGTATCGGGAATATGATTTGGATGAACAAGGGCCATGTAAAGGGCCTCGAACCATATAATTTATAAAATGTTGCTTAGAAAACGTCCTACATTTAATCCTACGGTCATTTCTCAAATGTGTGTACATGTGTTTCAGAGAACGAACGAACGCACAAAAACGCCTTTCTTCCAGATGTGAAATCTATAAATCGCAAATGATCTCAGCAGACCCTCACTGCAGAACACGAGATTCATGGGGCGGAGACGGGTAGATTTAGGGAAATGTAAAGTGGGAGGAGTTGGATCTGGATCCAACCTCGCCCCCTGGATCTCATGTTCTGCAGTGAGGACCAGTGGATCTTGAAATTGTGCACAGCTGGTTTCAGATCTCCGCCTTGTAAACGCTGCTTAATTAATGTCATTAACATATAAAAGAGCAAAGTCCAAATCCTGTACTTGAGAATGGGGAGCGGCAAGAATTGCTTAATTTCCAAGTACCTGCAATACTCTGACTCTCTGCCACAAGGAAAAGTGTGTAGGCTACATCTGCTTAGACCCTGACGCGGCACTAAGTACTTTTCCACGTCAAAGAGCGTTTTTATAAATATGAGCGTTGGCGTGGATTTTATCATAGGCCTACTACGCAAGTTCAAATCTGTGTGTATGCATGTTTTATAAATGAGGCCCCTGCTCTCATTTGTTATTGAATTGTTTGTGGTTTTAAGTAGCCTTCAGGTACCACTACTAGCATAGCACTAACTGGTTAAGAAAAGTTTTGATTAGGTGTAACGTGATATAACACTGTTTTTGATCAGACTTTGAGGGCAAATTAATATAGTGAGCTGGTTTTTATGGCACATTATGGGAATTGCTTATAGCAGTTGTACGAGAGATGTGTTGTCTACATAAACTTATTTCTAGCGTACTAAATGTACACTACTGTTCAAAGTTTGGGGTCAGTAAGATTTTGTTTTTTTGCTCATTCTCACCAAGGCTGCATTTATTTGATCATAAATACAGTAAAACAGTAATATTATAAAATATTATTACAACATTATTTATTTGGATGTATATTAAAATGTATTCATAGTTCAAAGCTGAATTTTCAGCATCATTACTCCAGTCTTCAGTGTCACATGATCCTTCAGAAATCATTCAAATGTGCAGATTTGCTGCTGAAGGTACATTGATAGTAAGAAGTGTTGAAAATAGCTGTGCTGGTTAATATTTATGTGGAAACTGTGATGTTTTTCTAAGAATAGAAAGTTAAAAAGAACTTTTTTGTCACTTTTCAATTGAATGTGTCCTTCCAAAAGAATAAATAATAAAAAAAAAATCCTCACTGTCCCCAAACTTTTGAGAAGTGGTATATATGATATAAAATGTACTTTTATGAGGACACTGTAAAACATTCTTTGAACTTCAACTAATAAACTTCTATTTGTTTTTTAAATGAAACAGAGCATATCAGAAAGAAAGTCACTTTTATTTAATGGATATAAACAAGCCGACTGACACTCAAGAATAGTTGGGGGCTACAACACATACAATAGCAAATATCAGGGAGGTTGAGGACTCTGAGTAAAGCCCAACAGGGTTTAAAAACATCGAACATGACACAGATTTCACACTGAATGCCCCAGTCGCGCCTCCGAGGCTCTTGCACCGCTAACTTTCTGCAACACGCACGCAGCCACTCGCACCCTGCAACATTCTTGTTTGCATACACAGACACAATCATGCAAGCATATCCCACACTCTTTAGCGTCTCAGATCTGCACCCCGAAAACATGCGAACGCTTTTTTGTTGCACGGGCAATCCACTGGCAGTGGGTGGGAAGATATGGGTGAGGACACACCATTCTCAAACACATTACACCATCATGATGCCAATGCGTCTCATCCGACGACTGATGCACCATGGGAAAATGAACCCCATGTTCACACGGCATCATTCAGCATGCTGACACTCACATTGGACTTGTTTGCACTGCTGTACAGAAAAAGAAAAGTAAACTAATGTACAAATCGTACAGTCCCAAACTGACATATTCAAAAAAAAAAAAACAAAAAAAACATGAACCATAAAAAAACATAACAAATAAATATCTTAAAAAAGTAAAAACAATGTTTCTTAGAATTACTATTTCTTTTCTGGCATTTGTCACAGTGGTTTGTATCATCCAGAGGTTTGCATTTTTTTGACATCATGAAATAAAAGAAACAATGCAACTGGCACACAACAAATATAAATATAGAGAGAAATCTTCATTTTTTGTTCTCTTTATTTTGGACCTTTGCTCAAACCAGAGGCCCTTTGATATAGACCCTACAGGGCTGAAACTTCTTTCTTTAATTATTTATTTCTGCGTATAGAGATCTATTAGACCTGTCTTCACCACAGCCCAGAGTTGGCACATAATGTACATAATCATGCATCATTACCACATAAGTTAACATTTCTCTTTTTTTCTTTGTTCTGTATAATATATCTCTTCCCAAGGCAGGAGATCACCCCCCTACTTCAAGTATTCAGTAGTAAAAGGTCCTGAAGGTGGAGGACTGCAATATGTCTCCAAGAAGGTAAAGTCTGACGTCTTTTTTTTTTTTTTTGTCCTCTTGCTTTGCCTTATAGTACAATTATAGACTTGCACAACAGACAGACAGGTAGACAGACAGACATAAATATTAGAATATCAGATCAAACACTTTTCTGGTGTTTGAAACTGGACTCAGAAACATCCAAGACGGAGCAGTATTCACACGGTGGACATATTCTGGATCTGTGTTCATCAACCACAATAGTTAAATTTTCAAGATAGCAATGTAGGAATATTCTAGAGCCGAGTGACAACGATGCGTTCACTGCATGACAGAATTACCGGAAAGTTTCTGACTAGTAATTTTCAAGTTCAACTTGCTCATTGTGACACGTTCATAACGAACAAAATGTGAGCGACCTCAACAATTACCTTTAAATTACCATTAAACTACATATAGTTTCGTCATTTTAAGTTGCAGAATGCACTTTCTTTGTTCCTCAAGATTTGAGCATTCTAATAAAAATGAATTTCTGAGCCCATAGAAACAAACATCTCAGAATAGAATCTTTTAATTGCGGTAATTCCAGCAGTATGTAAACGTATCTTAAGGATGGTGTTACGGAACGTTCCAGAACAGAGACACGTGAGGTTCTGGAACTCTGAATAATGAGAACGTTAAACGCAACATGGAAGCACAAACAGATCATTTTAACAGTCAGATCTTGGCTATATTTTGGGCTTTGCCAAAGTCCTAATGTAAACTCCACAACTACAGACAACAGCAGTGAGATGATGACACATAAGACGATGCAAAACAACTGTTAACATATCAGCCATCTTAACGTAATCTTCCATTTGAACTATGTTGATGTTTCTTAAAGGGATAGTTCACCCCAAAATGAAAATTGTCATCATTTACTCACCCTCATGTCGTTCCAAACCTGCATGACTTACTTTCTTATGTGGAACACAAAATAAGAAATTCTGAATACATTTTGGTTCCCTTTGAAATCAATGACCATACAATGGAAGTCAATGCAAATCGAAACGTTTGGGTTTTGTGTTCCACTGAAGAAAGTAATACAGGGCGTCATTTTTGGGCGAACAATCCACCTTCACATTGACAGCGATAAAATTAGCCACAATTTGCCAAATAAAAGACTGCTGTTTTCTTTCAGCGTAAATTCCAATTTACCCTCAAGTGCAAGTTTGTGATTCACTGCGCTGCAGGAGTTTTGCACAGAACTCATTGCCATTTGAATTTTTTTGTTTTTTATGTGAGGTGCAACATATTCTATACAACACTTTTTCTAGCTGAAGATCAAGAAATTCCAAACGTTCAGCAAAAGACCTTTTCGTTAGTTTTTTGCATAGACCCCAGTGCCAGGATCTTGTAACGGGAGCAGTGCGAGGGCCAAACAGACAGTGATAACACACACAACTCAAACACACCGGAAAAGAAGTTTCCTTTGATTTCTGACACAATAGTCTGACCACAGTAGACACACTTTATTTAGCTAGTATTTCTCTATCTATATATTTACTATCTATTTATAAATAGGCACTGGCCACCATGTTGAGACGTTACGAGAAATCTGCGGTAGCTCCGCCAGTACCTGGTGGGGCGGTTCGTTAAAGGAGATAGGACATTCCCTTTATGGGACACTCAGGTTGGACTGGCCTTGTCAACAGACATCTTGACAAAATTCATTTTGTGGGACATACAACTACAACCTGCAGCAGTTGCTTGGGAAACCATCTCAATTATCTTCCGATGATGGTGCCATGGATGTAGTAGGGAGCGTTACAGATCAGTTGATGTCCGAAATGACTGTAGCCATGGCTGTCTCCATCTCTTTTGGGCCTGAGCACCAGTTGAAGCACCATTAGAAATGTTCCCTGTTGTAAGGGGTGGAGGTGCATAGGTGCATGGGAGCTAACACGCAAACCGGGCTTGGAGTTTGGAGAGGAGCACAAGCAAAAAGAAAGGTGAGCATGGTGTATGTTATGTGCGTTATAATCAGTGAGACGCAATGAACTCTGCATAGAGTAGACTACCTCTGAGGTAACTCTAAAGACGCGACAGATACCACCTCTATAAGGTCCAATATACACTAAAGAACCAACAATGGAGGCTAAATGTGGCACAGAAATGACATGCATATTTAAACCTAAGTGCATATATGTGTCGCACATATAATAAATCCTAAACAATTGAAGGCAGGCAACAGTTGCCCTTTTAAGATTTCAACTGCAAATGCAGATGTGATTGTAAAACAAAAAAGGTTAAAAATTAAGTTAATAGGATGGTATTATTTTACATTGGATTTTCACATAAAAAGCAGAGAAATGACTGATAGAGTCAAGGCTTGAATGAGTGCAAGCTGACTTGTTGCCTCATTGAAGAGGTGGAGCTAGATCAGAGTGGGTGGGGCAATTTGGAGAAGGGGAGGAGCCAGCTGGATGCACGCACTGGTCGCATGTGGAAACCAGACAACAAGAAGCAGCTGCAGTGTCTCATTTTGATTTGAGCATTGAGAGTCTTCAAGGCAAATGTCTTTAGAAAAAGGGACTGCACCAGGAAGTGACTGTTTGTTCAGTCCAGACTTCCATTTATACTTTTTTTAATCATCTGAAAAAAAAAAAAAAACACACACACAACAACAAAATGGAATAATTATGTTAAGGAGAATGTCATTTAGAAGTCTTATGCTCACCAAGGCTGCATTTTTTTGATCAAAAATACAGTACTGTGAAATATTATTACAATTTCAAAAAACTGCTTCCTATTTGAATAACGTTTAAAATGTAATTTATTCCTGTGATGCAAAGCTGAATTTTCAGCATCATTACTCCAGTCTTCAGTGTCACATGATCCTTCAGAAATCATTCTAATATGATGATTTGCTGCTCAAGAAACATTTATTATTATCAATGTTTAAAACATTTGTGCTGTCATTTTTGATCAACTGAATGCACCCTTGCTGAATGCAAGTATTCATTTCTAATCTTAAAGATCACAGACTTTTGAACGGTAGTGTATGATATGAAATTTGTAATGATTTTATTTCACACAGACACAATATTTACCTGCTCGGGTGGTCTTCTCCAGCTTTGGCCCTCCCACTCACACTAATGCTCCGCCTCTTTCCTTAATGCATGGAAATAAATGGCCCCATCCAAAAGAGTGAATCTGATTGTAGGTAAAGACTGGCCAAGTGAACAATGTAGAATTTCATCTGAATGGCATGGCTGTGCTCCTCCATTAGTGACTGAATTATCTGAGAACATAAGGAGAAACATAATACAAAAAAAACAATCATTAACCTATTGTTTAGTAGAACACCTTTACCCACAAAATCTCACTTTAAACCAGAATACCGAGTCAGTCATCAAGATCTCACCCCATAAAACAACATCAGAGCTTTGGTATGGTTATGCCCAAATTCCTTCTTCATCATCCTTTGAGCCCAACATATATCCAGAGGTCAGCATGAAATGAGGAAAATTAGATGAGTTAAAGGTGAAAGAACAGGTTATACTTTATTTCGATAGTCAACTAACTCATTAGAGTATTAGGCTATGTTCACACTGTCAGTTTTTGGGATCAGTCAAATCTTCATTAACCGACAGCAGCTTTTATATCTAGGTGGAGCATTTGAGTCATGTGTAGAACACAGAACTGATAGGAGCAGCTTCGATCAGTGGAAAACTGGATCTAAAACCCTCAGATGACACACAGCTCATAATCTCCATTGCTGTAAGTTACTGAAACACACATTACTCTCTCACACTGCATGACGTGACAGACAACTTGTTGTCCAGTCTGGTTCTGTTCACACAGCACAGGTTTTCTGAGAACGCAGTTGTGAGTCAAACAGGTGTGAATTGAGTTATAGAATGCGGTTCTCACTCCCGTAAATAACTGAACTGAGTGTTAATGTAAATGTATAAAGGACTCAAATACCGTATTGTGCTGCTGTGTGAAAGTGGCCTAACAGTAAACTGTTACGGTTAGGGTTAGTAGAATAAGTTGACACGTACTTGCAAAGTTACTTACTGTCAATAAGTTTTAGCAGATATTAAGCAGACAGTCTACTAATACTCTAATGACTGTTAGTTGACATGTAGCTGCAAAGTTACTTATAGTTTGTACAATGTCAAAAGTGAACTATCGAAATGTTACCAAACACACTATTAAAAAACATTTTCCATAATGGAAATAAATATGGTAACACTTCAGTATGGGGAACAATTCTCACTTTTAACTAATTGCTTATTAGCTTGCATATTTGCTGTTTATTAGTGCTTATAAAGCACATATTAACGCCTTATTCTGCATGACCATATTCTACATCCCTTAATCCTACCCCATACCTAAACATAAATGTTACAACAACTACCTTACTAACTATTAATAAGCAGTAAATTAAGAGTTTATTGAGGCAAAAGTCGTAAGTTAATAGTGAATATGTGTTCCCATACCAAAGTGTTACCATATATATTTATAACAAAATTACTAAAACATACACTAATATTAAAATAGAAACTGAATCATTACAATATAAAGATAGCTGAGTTACTGACCTGGTCTGGGGCGGGGCGGTGTCCGGGATGAGGCGGTCCACGGCCTGGACCCCGATGGTGTGGCGGAGGGTGTCGAGGGTGTGGGCCCTGTTGGCCGGGGTGTGGGGGTGATGGGGTGCTGCTGCGGGTGTGGGATGGATTGAGGGTGGGGGCCCTGCTGAGGCGGGGGTCCGTGAGGGTGCTGGGGGTGTGGATGCTGCTGCTGCTGCTGCTGCTGCTGCTGCTGTGGAGGGACCCCAGGATGAGGGTGCTGAGGGTGTTGAGGGTGTTGAAGGTGGGGCGGTTGAGGTCTGGGCTGGTGTGGGTGTGGGCCAGGCAGCTGTGGGTGTTGAGGGTGTTGGGGGTGTTGCGGGTGGGGGTATTGAGGCTGGGGGGGCTGCTGCGGGTGTTGTTGGTGGTGGGGAGGAGGCTGTGGGTGTTGGGGATGGGGCGCATGTGGGTAAGGAGGCTGGTGGGGGTGCTGGGCCTGAGGGTATGGGGGCTGGGGTTGGGGTTGAGGATGAAGGGGTTGAGGCTGCATGTGGGGAGGTGGAGCGTGAGGGTGGTAATGGTCATCCTCGTAGTTGTCGGCAATCAGTTTCATCCTGCTCTGTGTCTAAAATAGATAGAAAGAAGTAAGACACAAGCAGCATATACCCTCAGGCTGATCACATCTCTAAACGGCTTGTACAAATGTAATCGGAATGCTTTTACACAATTTCCAGGAGTCAATGAAGTACAGACTGCCAGAAAACATGGTCTTGTTTACAAGGTATCAGGTGGCTACAATGCCTAATAAGGAAGACTTTCTAATAATATCTTTCAGTCATTCCCAAACAGCAAAGTTGGTATGGATGCAATTTGTGTTGGCAAAACATCTTTCTGAAACTGAAAAGTTGCACAAGCACCAAATCTGCATTTTTTCCCTGTCAATTTATTGCCTGATATTGGATATTTAATTGTTTTTGGCTATTTTAAGAGTTAGATAACTTGTGCAAGGGATAGAGATAGATTTCAGCAAATATTTTATTAACAAATCAATTAAATCCATTGGTTATACTGTATATTAAAGCTGCATGATATTGGGGTAAAACAATCTGACATTGTGATAATTTGCTTTTTTTAAAGTATAGATCTATAACATCAACATTTATTGGCCATAAAATGAGAAAATCGACTTGTCAGCATCAGACAGAATTTCAATGTATGTGCAGCTCTATGAAAAATTGATGATATCTTCACTCTACACTGCCTTAATACTATGTGTTATTAAATGGGCTTTTGAGTGCAGAAATTCACTGACCTGCTGTTTGAGCTGATGCATCAGTCTGTCCTTCTCTCTTTTCAGGGCCAGCACTTCCTCTTGTGTCTTCTTCTTATTGGATGACGACAGCTCCAGCAAAGCAATGTTAGCATCCTTCTCACTGATAGCAGCGAGCAGAGCCTGTTGTCTGAGAGGAACCGACAGTCTGAGATATGTATTCATGTACACTGAGCAGCTTTCAAGAAAAGGAACGTACACTAAAGACATTTTAGGCATCAAATATTTAAGATCTTGTTGTGAGAAGAAACAGAGTTTGATCGCAAGGATTCTTACTTCATCTCTAAGATCTCCTCGAGCTGTTTTCTGCGCTCCTGTCGAAGATTGGTCAGATGGCCGTCTCTCTCAGCCAGAGACTGTTGGGTGGAGGACAGACGCTGCTTGGTGGCATCCAACTCCTGCCTCGTCTTCTCCAAAACATTCATCAACTCCTCCATCTGTGAAATGAAGCAAAACGTGTGCAGGAAAATGATGAGAAAACCTTTTGTTTTTCTAAGGAAATATAAAGACATCATCCATCATCCATTCACAGGCATAAATAACACACACACACACACCTTTGGGTTGTCCATTGGATTATCCTTGCGCTGGTCTTGCAAGATGTTCCCAGGCCCTTTCTTGTCCATCTGAGGGCCAAGCTTGATGCCTGGGCCCTTTTTATTTTGATCCTTGGTTTGCCTTAAAAAGCATACAAAGTGTCACCTGAATAGTTTAATTTATAGCAATCACAAGTCACCATTTATCCAATCAAGTTATAATGTTCCCAATTAATTATCATATTGAGAAGATGTGAACAGTTTTGTTACGTTGGCTCGAAAAAAAATTCTTAATCAGTATTTTTGTTTTCCAGTAAAAATCAATTTACTTGAGAAGCAAAATGATCAAAATATTAAAGGGATAGTTCACCAAAAAATAAAAAATCTGTCATTATTTACTCAAATCTTTATTACTTATGTCTTTTTGCTTAGTAATGAAGCATCTTGAAAAAAAGACAGAAATACTGAGTAAGAATTTTTTGCAGTATAGCCCCACTTAAGCCATACTTAAAGAGATAGCTCACCCAAAAATGAAAATTATCCCATGATTTACTCACCCTCAAGCCATCCTAGGTATATATGACCTTCTTCTTTCAGACGAACACAATTGGAGTTTCATATACTGAAAATATTCTGGCTTCTAATATCCTTCCAAGCTTTATAATGGTAGTGACTGATGCTCACGGTTTTGAAGCCCAAAAAAGTGTATCTATCCATCATAAAAGTAATCCATGCGACTCCATGGGGTTAATAAAGGGCTTCTAAAGCAAAGCGATTGGTTTTTGCATTGGTACGCATCGATTTGCGATGGAAGAGTATCCCCTGACCCGACGCATGACGCAATGACGAACGCAAAAGTGCAGAGGATTGAGCAAAACAAAACACCGGTCACGAATTAGAAGTATAAAATGAGAAATTTTAAAGAGAAATGTTGGAGGATTTCGATATATGAGAAGAGGAGCTCGAGTTTGTTGCCCAGCCCTATTTGTTTAAACCACGATAGGCATCTAAGCTTACGATACTCCTACATCCTGCGTCAGACATCACAGCCTTTATTAACCCCCTGAAGCCCCCATTCACTTCCATTATAAAGCTTAGTAGAGCCAGGATATTTTTAAATATAACTCCGATTGTGTTCGTCTGAAAGAAGATAGTCAAATACACCTAGGATGGCTTGAGGGTGAGTAAATCATGGGATAATTTTCATTTTTGGGTGAACTATCCCTTTATAAGCTTTCAATGGATCCACTTAGCAGCAGGGAATGCCATTTGGTTTGATATTTCATTATGTAACATTCAAACTTTTTAAAGTGTGTTTTAAGTGTCCAAACACATTTTGGGGTATGTGTGATTAGTAAGTGCAAATAACACCATAACACCATGAAATGAGACTTGTAGCCATGAAAACAACACACTATATGCAAAAGCAAGAAACACGACACAGTAATCACATGAACAAAACACGCTTGGTTATTGCTCAGAAAGGAGGTGGACACCTGAGGAACACCCTACTTACCTGGGAGCAAGACTGGCGGTGGAGGAAGAGGAGGGAGGAAGGATGCAGAAAGGGCAGAAACGGGAAGGAAGAGAAGCCAAAACACAGCAAAAAGGAAAGAAAAGGAGAAATAAAACTTTAGAATTCTCAGAAACGAAGCAGAAAACAGCTGGAAAGTGTCAAGTGAGAAACTAGGAGTGGTTTAAAATGGCTCCTAAGATCAACAAGACAGGATGCAAGATGCTATCATCTTAAACCATCACCATCAGTGGATACGCCACTGAGTCCAGATCTGCTGGGGCCCGTGAGAGTGCCAACATGCAGCAACCCAACCAGCCGAGCCACAGTGAGGGATTGCACGGGGTGGCAAACGGGGCAAGAGCGCTCAGGCATGAGGGTGCAAACCTACTTAAGGAACACCAGACCCTACCTAAACTACCCAGCTCATTCACAGAGCACAACGGGGCCTGCAATGCCGCCGAACGTCTCATGCAGGCCAGTGAGACGGCTGTTTTGGGGGAATTTCGCAGGCTGAGGTGGGTGGATCATTCAGAAGAGTGAGAGGGAAGGGAGGAGAGATGGTGTTAGAAAGCAGAAAGAGTAGAAGGGATGCAGATAAGCATGTGAAATGGGTGTTCAAGGGTCAGGAAACGGGGCTCCGCTGCTTGCCAAAGCCCTCGTATGCCAGCAACACCAAGCGGCAAGCACAGAGATCACAGAAGCGTGTGTGTGCAAAATAGAGTAACAAATGCAGAACATGTTAACATAAAATACACCAAGATAATAGCATTAGTTAACAAATGCATGAGGAAAAAACAATGTTTTGAAGTCTAATTTCAAGAATAGTTCACCTAAAAATAAAACTTGCTCTCATTTACTCACTTTCATGTACAATATTTTTAAACATGCATGACTTGCTTTCTTCAACAGAGCACAAAAGGAGATATTATTTAATATGAGATATACTAGCTGCAGAAGAGTGCATTATTAATTTTCAATAAAAATGACTTAAATTTAATGTATTTCTTACACAAATCCACTTCAAAAGACTTGGAATATAATGCATGAGTCATATGAACTACTTCTGATATTTTATTCTTGTTCTAAGCATAAACTCACTTAATTTTGTTAATTTTTTCAGACAACAAGACTTGTCCTTGAAATCTTATGTCATTTGGCTTCTCAAGTAAATGTATCTTGATTTTTTTAGTGCATTTTTGGAGCTCAACAGCTTTTGTCCCCATTTATTGACATATGATTCAGTTGAATCATACATAGCAGTTAGAGCTGCTTTACAGCAGAATTGAATTCTGTTTGTGTAACTGATCATAATTTTCCTTTTTTTATCACTGTAAAGCTGCTTTGAAACAATCAGTATTGTATAAAGCGCTATAAAAATGAAGGTTACTTGGCTTGATATGTGTAAACAACTTTTTTTGTATTCTATGGAAGCTTGATGACATGACGGTGAGTAAAAATTATTATTTTTTTTTTAGGGGAACCGTCCCTTTAATCTTGGTGTTCTTTTGGAATATGACTACACATTAACATGTTTCCATGCCAACATCAACACGACAGATATATCAAGTGTGCAATTATCACACATCTGACACAATGTGAACAAAAGTATTGTGCTGAAACAGAGGAACCATTTTGATTAAAACTGTGAGATATTTTACATTCTCTGCGCTTTGGTTGATTTACACATAAGCTCTGTTCCAAAGCCGAGTGAGATGCCTACCTAGGCAACATATTTTAGGCACTATAGATGCACTCATAACATGTTCAAAACTGTAGACAGCAATATCTAAGATATGTAATTTCTGACAAAATCTAAGGTAGCATTTAATTAATCCTTTACATATTTAGCATTTAAAAGGTTTGGGGTTGGTAAGATTTTTTAAAATGTTTTTAAAAGAAGTCTCTTCTGCTCACCAAGGCTTCATTTATTTGATCAAAAATACAGTAAAAACAGCAATAATGTGAAATATTATTACTATTTAAAATAACTGTTTTCTATTTGAATATATTTTAAAATGTAATTTATTCCTGTGATCAAAGCTGAATTTTCAGCATCATTACTCCAGTCTTCAGTGTCACATGATCCTTCAGAAATCATTCTTATATGCTGATTTTGCAGCTCAAAAAACATTTCTAATTTTTATCAATGTTGAAAACAATTGTGCTGCTTAACATTTTTGTGGAAACCGTGATCCATTTTTTTCAGGATTCAATGATGAATAAAGTTCAAAAGAACAGCATTTATTTGAAATAGAAATCTTTTGTAATGCAAATAAATGTCTTTACTGTCATTTGTGATCAATTTAATGTATCCTTGCTGAATAAAAATATTAATTTCCTTGCAAATAAAAATCTTACTGACCACAAACTTTTGAAGAGTCCTAGAATGAACTGTGACATGATCAAGATGGCAATTGTGAGCCACTTAAGAGGCTCTAACTTACTTAGGACGCTGCCTATAGACGGTGAGGCATCTCACTAGAGTTTAGAAGAGAGCCCAATACATGCACAAGAAACTGCATACACAACCACAAAACACGTTATACACGTTATTTTCTGAGCTGTCTCAATCCACTGATTTTACATCAATGCAATTTGGCACATATTTACAACATTATAAGTAATAAAACAGTCCTTTCCTTTGTTAGAAAAACCAGTGAATGAGAGACAGCCGTGCAACGGGGACATCAAGGCATCAAACAGCCACACAGCAGTTGCAGACAGATAAATGCAGCCGAGCCGTGGTGCCAGGACAGAGCACTCACTTTCCCAGGAAGTCCCACACCATGCCCCCAATCTGCTGGGGGGCGGCGGACACAGAGGGGGGAGGGTCAGAGGGGGCTCTGCCACCAGGGCGGGGCAAGGGGCGGGCAGCGTGGGGAGGGGGGCTGGGCCACAGTGAAGGAGGTATGAGTTATGAAGTTATGGATGGAGGTAATACAAGTGAAGAATGATAGAACGACAGACAGACAGACAGATTAGATAGATAGACAGACAGACAGATAGACAGATAGATAGATAGATAGATAGATAGACGGATTAGATAGATAGATAGATAGATAGATAGACAGACAGACCGAAGAGTTGCAGGACAGGAAGATGAACAAGAAATTACAAACAAGAAATGAGTGTTTTTATGTCAGAAGATGAAGGAAAAACAGGAGGAATAGAAGGAGGTCGGAAAAAGAGAAAGACCAAAAGACAGAAAAGAGAAAGAGTTGGCAAGACGGTAAAAAAAAAAAACAGAAACACACATGGTTAATCAAACCACATTAACACTGAAGCATGAGCGTGTCAACTGAGAAAAAGCAACAAGACTTTGAGCCAGAGCTGAAGAACCTATGAGGAACTGAACTTACTGTCTGATGCTCAAAACTATTATAAGGGCTGTTCACACTGACAGTGATTTTTTTTTTTGGAATGGAAAAAGTTTGTATGGAAAAAGTTGGAAAAGTTTATATTGCAGCACTGCATAATGCATGTTATAAACAAGATGATTAAAAGTGCATCAATCAAAATCACTCGGAATACTGACAATCTCTAGTATGGTTGGTTTTTCATCCATCCTTTTGTGGATATAATTTTAATTAATATTAAAACATTAATTTAATATTTAATAATTTATTTAATTTAATATTAAATAAATACAAATATTTTTAATTTTAATTTTTATATATTTTAGATTATTTTTATATTTTTTGTATAAAATATATGATTATATGTATACATATACAGCACATTTTATTCCTGCTTTTTTGCATGAAATTTAACCTTTCACAACTTTGTTGTGTCAATGATTTATGGTCACTTTCAAACTGCTGTTAGTGTGAAAAGCCATTCAGGATGATATACAATCTGAACAGGGCTAGCATGGACCTGATATCTTAGATGAACTACTCAACGACTAAATAGAAGCATTTAAAATAAGAGATATGGAGGCAGTTGTACACAAACATGCCAAAACACACAGTTTTGTCAGGAATAGCAGTCATCACAGCGCATGATGAGAGAGGCAACCACTAAACACGAGCTCAATATCAATATCCAGAACATGTCAGAAACACACAGAATACTGATGACCTTATGAATGCATGATTCCAGGAAACAGCATAAATATTTGCAATCATCATCATATTTAACCACTAGGAGATGCATTATTGACGGCAGCTCTGAGAGTACAGCATGGTTTGTACCGCATCAGTAACAAAACAGCCCTTGACATCAGCATTTTGATGTTATATCCCTGCAGAATTTTATATTTAGCAGTACAGTAGAAACTGTCAGCTGATGCTGTGAAGGCCTAAGATAACAGCAAAACGAGAGATCAGTCCTGATGCTGCTTTATTAATCTTGTGCAGACTTCATAAATACATTTCAGCTTGTCAAATCTTATATTTACACTACCAGGGAAACGTTAAAACATATTTATTCATTGCTTATTTTTACTATTTTTTATTTTTATTCTTCTCTTCTCTGACGATGTGTTTATTGGGGCGAGGGTGGGGCAACCTGCCACTCGCGTGAGATCCACCAATAGCAAACCACAACCATCCAATCAATTCCCGGTGGACAAAATTCACATTTTTTATTTTTTCGGACATACGTCACAATAGTATGGAAGCTTGTTTCTGTCATTAAATACAAATAAAAAAGGTAACTGCAACTTTTTATCTCACAATTCTGACTTTTTTCTCAGAATTGCGAGATATAAAGTCAGATTTGCGTGATATAAACTTGTAATTGCGAGTTATAAAGTCAGAATTGTGAGATATAAACTCGCAATTGCGTGTTATAATGTCCAATTGTGAGGGAAAAAAGACGTTTTTTCTCAGAATTGCAAGTTTATATCATGCAATTCTGACTTTATAACCTGCAATTGTGAGAAAAAAAGTCAGTATTGTGCAAATTCAGACTTTATACCACAATTCAGACTTTATAACAAAATTCTGACTTTATAACTCGCAATTGTGAGTCAGAATTGAGAGATAAAGAGTCGTAATTACCTTTTTAATTTTTTTTTTTTGTAGCGGAAACAAGCTTCCATACAATAGGGAATAAAAGAGTGTTGCAACTTATATCTTATATTTTATATTATATCACAAATAAATTCTTTGTCTGATTTCCAGCTGTTCACGGGAGGTGCACCTTGGGGTGCAGTTTAAGCCTTATTGGAAAACACTTCACTATTTGGCCAAACTCATTTGTAAAAAATAAAAACTTTAATTAAAATGTAAATTTAGTAAACTGGCAAACTCATTTATTTTAAATAATTAAACCTTTTTTAAAATTAATTATTCATTTGTAAATATCAATTAATTTGTAATGTATACATAGTCACAAATTATATTTTTCTACAAAACTAATTTAAAGTATTTAGATCAAGTTTTTTAAGATCATAAAAATGCAATCTGCACAAGAACGCAAAAACATATTCAGTCGAGTGTGTCCAAATGTTTGACTTGTATGTGACTTACATGCTCAACATCACACTTCCAAAAGCATTTGAGAGTAAATAAGTGTGTTTTTCCTCACCTCTCCAGTTCTGCAATCTTCTTATCCTTGTCATTTTTCTCCGTCTCCACCTCTCTCAGAATCTCCAGTAACCTCTCGACCTCGTTCTGGGCTTTGCTGGACTCCTCTTTGTAGAAGGACACCTCCTTCTCCAGAAGTTTGACCCGGTCCGCATACTCTGGGTTCCCACGTGAGCTTTGCTGCACCTCCACCTCATGGGCCTTCTGTATGAGGATCATGGGAAGGCACCACCATAGAAACCAGTTAAAAAAACACAGTCTTAGCCAATAAAAATCAATGAATGAAGAAAAATTCTGAACGCCAACACATATGCCAGACTAGAGGGGTCTTTGGGCTTCACAAAGCAGATAATCAGCCAAGCTTTAAATGCAAAAATTCCAAAGATTAAATGCACTTATTTGGCTTGTTGCAGTTGAAACTGTAGTTGAATACTGTAGGAAGTTGCAGTTATGCATAATTCCCTTTGCAATATTGAAACACAGCCTTGCTTAATTCGTAAAACACTACAAGCATTTTAAAACACAGTTTACATCCGCATGTTTAAAATGAACGCACAATGGATCACATACAGTGTTGGGTAAATTACTCTAAAAAAGTAATTAATTACTAGCTACTAATTACATCTTCAACTATGTAATTAGATTACATTACTAATTACTCTCTCTAAAAAGTAAAAAAAAAAAGTAAAAATCTGCACTTTTGTTTCTTTCAAATATCATTATACAATTGCATAAATTATTCTTGAACTGACCAAAATGTGTAAAGGGAGAAGGTTACATTAAAACACATCAAATTTTTATGTTAAATCCACTATTATTTTATATAGAATTGTTCTAATATATACAGTATTTAATGCAATTACATCAGAAGTAACTGTAATTAAATTACAGAAAAATTAAGAGTGATCCCTTACTTTACACTTTACAAGGTAAAAGTAATTAAATTACAGTAATTAGATTAGTAATTAATTACACCCAACACTGATCACATACAATACAAAATTAAAGAAAGCGAAAGCATATATAATCCAAGATAATGTGGTCATAAAACCAAAAGTTGTTACAAAGGCAACTGATCAAAGCTGACACTCCAGATTCTCAAAATGATCACATGACATGAGAGGAATTAAACACACAAGACAAAGGGAACATGCAACGCAACATGCAAATGTGGATTTTAGCTCCAAGGTTCAGTGGTAAAATTCTTTGCAATGCGGTTATGCGTGTTCAAGTATCTGAGTATTAAGTTCAAGGAAACAGATTAGTAAACATTGGAAGCATGAGGAAACAATACAGTTTTTGAACATTCTGAACATGTTTTACAGAATGCTTTTGAATCACACTAAATTCTGTTTTATCCCAATGGTTTGGTCTACATATGATAAGAACACTAAAATAACATACATTAAATGCAAAATTCTGAAAAGACCTATACAGCATGAGAACTATGGAAGAATATTACAGAAAAATAATAAAATAAAATATAGTAAAATAAAAATATTTGTAATTAATTCTTACATGTTTGTACTGCAAAATGTACTAAATATTAAATGATTTATATTATATTTCCCCTATACACAAGGCCAAATATAAACTAACAACAACAAAAACCTCCAAAAATAAACATATTTTATTGTTCCTGTATCACAGGATGAAACTTAAAGGGGACCTATAATGTGCCTTTCACAAGATGTAATATAAGTCTCTGGCGTCCAGAATCTGTCTGTGAAGTTTCAGCTCAAAATACCCCACAGATCATTTATTATTATAAAATTTGCCCCATTTGGGTGTGAGCAAAAACACGCCATTTTTGTGTGTGTCCCTTTAAATGCAAATGAGCTGCTGCTCCCGGCCCCCTTTCCAGAAGAGGGCGGAGCTTTAACAGCTCACACTTCGTTTGCTCAACAACAACAAAGCTGGAGAATCTCACGCAGCCAAAATGAGGATTGTCAGTAACGGTGTTCAGCCTTACATTGTTCAAACCGGAGTCGACACTGATGGAGAGACTCAGGAAGAAGTTACAACTTTTAGAATGAAACTGGACGTTTCTGAATGGTTAGTGGATAAATTTATGTAGTAGCTGTGGAGTTGATTCAACTCATCGACTAGCATGTGCCGTCATGTTAATCTTTTGTGAAAATCCAGTGTTGAATTGACCCTCGTTTGTGAAGCAGTCCGGCGTAAAAGGACCCCTTTAAAGTTCATCAGACCATAAATTATAACTCCTGCTCTCTAAGCCAGCAGTGTTGAATTCCTTACAGACCTTTACAAGTTAAAGATAAAGAGGGAAACCAAGAGTGTAGTGTCCTCATGCTTTCAACATGTGCTAGTACAGATCCAGAGAGACACTTACGGGATTGTTCATTTGACTGAACAGCTGCTCTGCTTGCTACATTGCAAAGGAGGGAATCATGGGAAATGAGGAGGAGGAGGAGTATGAAGGGACCCAATAAAACAGCACAAGCTTTATCATTAGCTCTTCTTTCAGGTTAATGATAATGTTCTACACAGGATAATATAAGTAACCAGAGAGCAGCATAAGAACAAAAAGAAGCCAGCTGATTCTCAAATCCGAGTGAGTCGCCGACCTAGACAGTGTTTTTTGATCATCGTAGTCACATTACAAACATTTTAATTGAACGATGTCCCCAAAAATGCCGTTTAGGTTTGCGGTTCACAAGGTTTTGAGAGACAGCTGCTGTCAGATAAGAGAAATTAGACAAAGACAGCAACATCTTATCACTACTTCAATACAGCTCCCATGATGCCCTCTAAAATGAGTGACCATCAAGCTGATGCAGAAAACACATTCAATGAAACAACTGGCTAATTCATTGAACGTAATTCCAGTGGTAGCGATTAGTGGTTGACTGATGTGGGTCTTTAAAAAGGTAGATGCTCCTAGAGCAGGATGGGTAATATAATGCCAGAATCTATACAGAGAGACCACATTGAAAATCTGGGATTAATTTCAAATAAAACTTAGGATAAACTTTGAGGATAAAAGAAATGTTATCATGTAAAGTATTATGTTAAATCCTGGACTTTCACTAATCAAATGTAATTTTTGACATTTGTCATGTGAACTGATGAAAAGTCACTTTTCACTAAGATTGTTATACTAATTATATATACAGGACTGTTCAAAAGTTTGGGATTGGTAAGAATTATAAATGTTTTTGAAAGAAGTCTCTTATGTTCACCAAGGCTGCATTTATTTGATCAAAAATACAATAAAATAGTAATATTGTGAAATATTTTTACAGTATAACATACTGTAACTGTTTTCTATAGAAGCCCATTATGCCACTAAATAAAAAAATAAAAACAGTAATTGCGACTTTTTATCTCAGAATTTTGACTCTTTTTCTCACAATTGAGAGTTCTAAAGTCAGAATTCTGGGATATAATCTCACAATTGCGTGAAACTTTTTTCTCGCAATTCTGACTTTTTCTTGCAATTGTGAGTTTATATCTCAGAATTGTGACTTTATATCACGCAATTGCGAGTTTATATCTTGCAATTCTGACTGTATATCATGCAATTGCGGATTTATATCTCAGAATTGTGAGATATAAACTCGTAATTGCGAGATAAAAAGTCAGAATTCTGAGATAAAAGTCGCAATTACTGTTTTTATTTTTTTATTTAGAGGCGGAAACGGGCTTCCATAGTTTTCTATTTTAATATATTATTAAAAATGTAAATAAAAATAAATAAATTAAATGTAATTTAATGCCTGTGATGCAAAGCTGAATTTTCAGCATCATTACTCCAGTCTTCAGTGTCACATGATCCTTCAGAAATCATTCTAATATGCTGATTTGCTGCTCAAGAAACTTTTATTATCAATGTTGAAAACATTTTTATTGAAATGTGATGCATTTTTCCGGGTTCCTTAATGAACAAAAAGTTCAAAATAACAGCATTTTTTTTAAAACAATGTAAAAGTCTTTATTATAGTTAGTTGGATCAATTTAATGCATCCTTGCTGAATAAAAGTAAACGTAAAAAAAAAAGTAAAAGTACTTTCTTTAAAAAAATCTTATTAACCCCAAACTTTCGAAAGGTAGCACAATATATATTGCTAAAATTAAATAGCAAAAACATATATATTGTTTCTTATTTTATGTAATATTTATTCACTACAAATATCCCAAAACAAAACAAAGCTGTCAGTTGATTCTGGATTTGACACAAGAGGGAACTACCACTTTTATTAAGTGCCAAAATGGCACAGTTAACAACTGATTCTGATAATCCTAAAATGGGCAAATACTGAATTATCAAGATGTCAGAAGGAAAATCATACCTTTTGTAACTGTGTCTCCAATTTATTGCATTCCTCTTTCTTCTGCTCGATTGCGATCTCAAGAGACTTGAGTTTGGAGTCTTTCTTGAGACCCGACGAGGCCAGCGAGGAGGCGTGTTCTTTTAAATCTATGAGACTCGACTGGAGGAAGAGGAAGACGAGACGAGAGCTGACAGTCTGACCAAAAACTCGAAGAAAACACAACTGAAACAGACATGCATGCAATCACTGACGTACCTCTTTCTCCGTTAGCTCCAGCTGTAAAGAGTTCACCTTCTCTTTCAGGTCTTTATTCTCTTTTTTATATGAGTCCACCTCCTCTAGTCTCTCTCGGTCTTCCCTCTCTCTTTGCTCTTTCAGGCGCTCAATAATTCGCTCCTGTGACAAAAACACATTGCACCTGCACTCATGGCTAATTGAGCATGCTACAACTATTTACACTTCCCTAACACTCATGGTTTATCAATAAATGTCTGTATATGTCTTCATTCTTCACTTTTTGTGCGATGAGAATACTCTTTGTGTGCAAAACAAAACAAAAATAATTGTCGTCACTTCATAACATTAAGGTTGAACCACTGTAGTCACGTTGACTATTTCAACAATGTCTTTACTACCTTTCTGGACCTTGAATGTGGTACTTATGTTACTTTCTATGGGGGATTTCTTGGATTTCATCAAAAATATCTTTATTTGTGTTCTGAAGATAAACAAAGGTCTTATGGGTGTGGAACAACATGAGGGTGAGTAATAAATGACAGAATTTTCATTTTTAGTTGAACTAACCCTTTAAATACTATGTCATGCCCAGCATGTTGTAGAAGGCAGTTTCTCAAACTTTTCATGCAGGCATTAACCTTGAACTTCATTTATAATGAAAAATGTTAGGAAGAAGCTTTGCAAAAGGGCTCTCCACAAACCTAAAATCAACATATATGAGGCAATTCTGATTTTATTTAGTCTACATTTTCATTTCCAGTGATGTTTAGGATGGTTTCTGGTACCTTCTCAGACAGAGCTTCCTCTAGCGTGGCGAGGGCAGTATCAGTGTTGCTGGAGTCCGTCTGGAGAGACTTCACTCTGTCCTTTAGATTCCCGAGCTGTTTATCTTTATCCCTCAGCTGCTCCTGAAGGTTTTCAATCTAAGAGAGAGGAAGAAGTGTGGATTTAGAAAACATCTAACTGTTTATCCAGAGTTCGGAGTTCTCTTTTCATTGAAAACTCATGATGCTGCAGTGATGATGTATTTTTGTAGGCCAATCTGCGATAAAAACCCAACAGGATTTTTCCATTGGTTTTTGGATTATTGCAGAAAACAATGCTCTGTGACCAACAAAAGTTTATGATTCTTCTATGTTTTGTTCATCAAGATAGTTTTCACAGATTAACAACTTTTTTGAAGCATAAATACAATCGCCAAAAGTAAAAAGCTAAACATAGGCTATAACTGAACCATGGTCAACATCACAACCAATAAGCTCAAAAAAAAAACAAAAAAAAAACGGATGTATTTTTTGTTGTAAATAAAATAAAACTTGAAAATATCTTGTGCTTGTTTTAACTACAGACCTTATTTCAGGCATTTAACTAAAGGCCATATTCTAAAAACCTATTGACTTTGGGACGATGGAAATCTTTTTCCGTGTTTTAATATTCCATTCCTATGGAAGCTTGTTTCCGCCATGAAATAAAAAATAAAAACGGTGATTGTGACTTTGTATCTCACAATTCTGACTTTTTTTCTCGCAATTGCAAGATATAAACTCACAATTGCGAATTATAAAGTCAAAATTGCGAGGTTTAAAGTCAAAATTGTGAGATATAAAGTCAGAATTGCGAGTTATAAAGGCAGAATTGTGAGATATAAAGTCAGAATTGAGTTATAAAGTCAGAATTGTGAGTTATAAAGTCAGAATTGTGAGATATTAAGTCAGAATTGAGTTATAAAGTCAAAATTGTGAGATATAAAGTCAGAATTGCGAGTTATAAAGTCAGAATTGTGAGTTATAACATCAATATTGCGAGTTATAAAGTCAGAATTGCATGATATAAAGTCAGAATTTTTGAAATATAAACTAGCAATTGCGTGTTATAATGTGCAGTTGTGAGGGAAAGAAGACTGACGTTTATATCTCACAATTCTGACTTTATAACTCGCAATTGCGTTATAAAGTCAGAATTGTGAGATATAAACTTACAATTCTGAGAAAAAAAGTCAGAATTGTGAGATAAAAAGTCGCAATTACCTTTTATATTTTTTTATTTAGTAGTGGAAACAAGCTTCCATACAATCCTAATACATACTCTATTAGGAAAACCTGTTCATTCAAACAATCAAGAATTGCACTTCAACTTAGTGCCACTAGGGGTGATAAAATCACACACTTCATCTTTAAAAAAATCACATCGAAAGGGTTTAAAGTTGACTCAAGTTTACATTATCTTGATTGCTAATTAACAATCACCTATACAAGAGCTCTGCTTGTTTGTTCTTTAAAATGAATGCATTAGTTGTGAAAGCACTATAAAGTTACAAACAAACCTTTTTGTGCAGAAAATGTAGGTGCATTGGTCACAAAAACATTTAAAGTGTCAAGCGGTCAACAAACATTGTCAAAACAACAACGAAAAATAACAACAAATTGCACTGACAACGAGGATCATTCATAAGTCAGCGTTTCCTGACACGGATGGATGTATACTTCATATTGCTGTATGTGGCCAGTTTCACAAAGAGTCATATAAACTGTGCTGCCATTCAGAAACCGCATGCACTCAAGGCCATTTTACAAAGATGGATAACCTGGTGTAACGGGAAAAGTACCTGGACGTCTGAGCAAGTTATATGGTCTGCTGGTTCATCTTTCACCTTGTTTTCCATTTGAATGGGTTTGTGTTGAAGAAAGCCTAAGGATGATTCCACCCACAACGTCTATTGCTGACTGTGAAACATGGCGGTTGGTCTCTAATGGTACGGGCAGCATCTCAAGGGAATATTTATGCCTGATGATGTTCTGTATGGTCAGATAATGGGCTAGATTTCACTTCCTTCATCCTCCCCAAGAACTGGATGCTTTGCTTTTTGATGAATGGTGCAATATCCCATTACCCACAATTATGGAGCTGTATGAACGGGTTTCAAGAACAAATAAAGCTGTTTTGAATGCAAATGGAACTACTGGGTGTTTCTTTAAGTAAATATGTAAGCAATACAGAAGGTTGTTGGTGATGTGACTTAAAATATAAGATGCATGAGATCAAACCAGCACAGACAGCAAGAGATCAGAAGTTAAATACAGTTTGAAGAAGATAGCAGCGTTTCCTGAGAAGTTTCCCGTGACTGAACAACATGAAAAAGGTTAAAGAACTCAGGAAAGCAGGCGGTGAGACGATAAAGATAGGGCAAAGATAAAAAAGGAGTTGAAAGAAGATAGAGTAGGGGAGAAAGGCGCCAATGCTCTGTGGCTCTGTTCCTTGGAGCTTGTTAAAATGCATTCTAGGATTGCCTTATCTGTGAAGAATGCAAGCAATTCTGCTTCAATTTTCAGTCAAAATTCAGCTCACTGGGTTTTAGAAAAGAGGTTTAAGTGCATTTCTAATGCGGACTATAATTAATGAAGAATAAATTCTCCTTTTCTCACATCTAAAAGGGAACACTCTCAGAACGTTCTGGCAAGTTATGAACAAGCGTTCTTCCAGTAACATTAACAGAATGCTTGTTTAAAGTTATCTGGTCTATAATAATGTACAAAAAACATTAAAACAAAAGCATTGACACATTGGTCATGGAAGGTTTTTTCTGAAATGCTGAAAAGCCTAACATTTTATAAATGTTGTGACTTATTTTAGAATGTTTAGTGAACGATAAATGATGAACAATAAATGGTGAATGATAAAATGGAATGTTTCCTTAATGTATGCATAACCAAGAAAAAAAAAAAGTTTTTAAAACATTAAAAAAACTGGACATACCTTAATATGAACATCAGCAAATTGTTCTTAGAACATATAATTGTTAGTAGGGTGAAGTACATTTTTAAACAAATTTGACCAAAAACACTATATGGTAGGGATGTAACGATATCAAAATCTCACGATACGATAATACCTCAGTATAAAGTCCATGATACGATATTTATTGCGATATTTAAAAAAAAAAAGACAAATGAAGACCATAAGTGTTAAACAATGATTGAACATTACAATGATGTACAAATTAACTGTTGCTTAAAGGTATGAAGTATAGTAGGAGATGGGTCAAATGACCTAAAACGCCCTTTTATAAAATAAAATAATTGCGCCAGCTGGACCTTGACAACATTCATGGACCTTGATTTTTAAGAGTTTAAAACATTCTCAAGAGTTGTATTTGTTAACATTAGTTAATGCACTGTGAAGTAAAATGAACAAACTATGAACAGCTGGATTTTTAACTAAGGTTAACAAATACAGTAACAACTACTCATGGTTAGTTAATGTTAGTTAATACATTAACTAATGTTAATAAATGAACCTTATTGTAATGTGTTACCACAAATTCAACACAAATAAGATGCTTGAGCACACATGTAAGATCCAGACAGGTGAAACAATATTTTTGTAAGTTGGATTCATAAAGACTTCACTTGTTTCTAAAAGAATGATTCAGTGATAGATACATTTTTAACAGTAATTTGTTGCCACCTAGTGGCGTAACAATGCAATTGAAACAGTCGTTATTAGAAGCAAAGGTGATTTATTCAATTTTGATCGGTAAAGTAGACATCAGCGTTTATATCTGAATAATACACTTTTGTATGCTTCTGTGATAACTGGAATATTTGTAACAGACATGATACTGTGTGTTTGACAAGATTGTTTGTGAAGCTGTTTCTATCTACACATGACAACTCTCTTTAGATCAACGGCAGCGCGAACGCAGATTTGAATGTCGCGATTTTAAAATACACGGGCGAATCATTGTCATTTAGGAATTAGATCATGTGGGTGATGAAATCGAGAATGCAATCTTTTAAAGATTAATCGTGTAGCTTGCCTTTGTGCACCTCTCTCTCTCTCTCTCTCTGCATTGATATATGATGTATATGAGTAGCGTGAGGGCTTTTCAGTGCATTCATTGCTATAATATTCATGAGGTGAGACGTCTTTATTAAAGGATACGCTCCTCGCACTTGGCCCACCCATCACACCAGAACCGTTTTCAGAACCGGGCTGAAAAAAAAACTACACTTTTTGCCCGGAAGATGTATCGTTTAATACAGTCATGTGACCAAGATAATATAAAGACAATTTTGCTATCGCGATACCATGATATTGATAATATTGTTACATCCCTACTATATAGGCAATACAGAACTATATAAATCTTTTACACATACAGTAAAAGAGGCTCTGCCTCCTTTCAAACCCCCTTGCTTATATCACACTTTTCCTGAGGAACTACTGCTTGCCAAAATCGACCCCAATCATTTCTAAATGGCCCATGAAAACAGTCTGACATTACGACCTAACCTCTGACCTTTAATTCCTGAGAGATTTACCTTCTTCTGCAGGACGTTGATCTTGCGTTCTTTGACTTCCAGCATGTCTTTCATGTCTCTGATCTCCCCGGCCAGTGTTCCCTTCTCCTCGGTCAAGTCTTGCAATTGCTTCGTCTTCTTATTAAGGAATGATTCCTTCTCCTCCAGACGCAATCGAAGAGCGTCCACCTAACCAACACACCATGAGCATGAGGGTGAATGCAAAGCTGAGGATATTTGCCTTCAAGTGCTCATATGGAAATAAGTCTTAAGTCAAATGTTAGGTTAACAAGTGAGGACATAATTCTGTTAAAATAAAATAAAAAATAAAATAACAATAGAATTCTATGGGGCAAGGATAAAAACAAAATAAAATAAAATTATAAAATCAAAAAATAAAATAATAATAAAATAAAATAAAACATTTGTAACCTCTGTTTGT
This sequence comes from Hypophthalmichthys nobilis, assembly GCA_037950665.1. Lineage (NCBI taxonomy): Eukaryota > Metazoa > Chordata > Actinopteri > Cypriniformes > Xenocyprididae > Hypophthalmichthys > Hypophthalmichthys nobilis. Next base: position 24,023,661 of record CM075487.1, read on the forward strand.
AGGATGGCAGCGCGTTGCTCTTTGGCAGTGAGGGACTCTTTGAGCACTTCAATATGCTGTTTGCAGTCTGAATTCTGATTATTCAAAGTTTCCAGTTTTGTTTGCAGAGCTAAAAGCTCAGACTCTTTTTTCGAGAGCTCCTGCTTGAGCTGGTCAATCTGAAAGAGATTGAGAAAGAAAAAAAGGCACAGAGAAAGAGAATTTTCTGTTATTTATGGGACAGGGAAATCATTTAGCACGTAAAATGTTACAAAACATCTGAGTATCTAGGCAATTTATTTTTTAATGAATACATAACGAAACATGTTAACATTTTTTTAAATAGAAAACTGAAATGAGTAAGGGAGTTTTCTTCTCTACATCTGTGCTCTCCTTACATAAAAGATAGATTTCATAACGCAATCCCCATTTAATATACATCAGCCATATCAATTATTGATGAAATGACTTCTATAAATATCACAACAAAACCCCCAGCTAATTCACGAGCATGTTAGATACAGCAAAGACATCACCCATAATAATACCCACGCACATGTGCACAAAAATCCACTTCCACTAACCAATGAGAGATAAAGAAAATAAACTTTTCTGTCAAGATACAAGCCATGAAAATGTTAAAACGGTTAATTGGGTGGTGCAAATCAAACAAACCAATCCGAACTCTGTAGCAGAATATCATCAGTTTAAAGGCCAATTCACACTGCACCGACAGACGGAAGTGTTTTGACAGGAAACACTGTCAGCACAGCCATGAGAAATATTTACACAGATCCTACAGATCCTATTTTAATACTGCTGCTTCTAGCATTACTCAGCTAACCAATCATTACAATTCCACGAGACATCCGTGAGGATTTTTACTGCCACTTCTGTGACACTTGAAACCCTTCACTGCAATTTGTGAAAAAGACATTTATTTCTTTATAAAAAGCTCAAAGATATATTTCATTTGTGGATGCAGTAATAGCAAAATTTTGGCTATCAAAAGTATAATAATTTAAATGATTTTTAATGTTAACTGATATTATAGTTAGACATATTGTAAATCTTTACAGATTTATCTGCTTTTAGAGTAACCAAACAGTTTTCACAATCAATCTCACTTCAGTAATATGAAACATGATATTCAAAGAGAAAAAAATCTAAGGCAGGACTTTTATTCATTGAGAATTGATTGGATCGTGTCTCTATGATGAGCAATTGGAGGGGAGGGGTTGGTGATGTCAACCTGAATAGGACAGTTGTTTCAGTGACAAAGCAAGTTTTTACATTTTGATGCAAGATTACAAAGACAAACTTTGTTTTAACTTGGAAAAAAAAAAAAAAATCATTAACCCTTCAGTTTAGGGTCCAATTCTCACTATTAACTAGTTACTTATTATCATGCATATTACTAGGATATTGGCTGTTTATTAGTACTTATAAAACAAATATTAATGCATGACAATATTCTACATCCCTTAATCCTACCAAGTCCTACCTTACTAACTATTAATAAGAAGTAATTAGGAGTTTATTGAGGCAAAAGTTAATATTCAGTTAATAGTGAGAATTGGACCCTAATCTAAAGAGTGACCAAAAAATCTTTGGAAACATCGATTCACTAATGGATTATGCAAAACCAGGAATGTTTATTAAGAAAGGGTCAATGTTGATTTCATGTCCACTTTAAACAAAAACTGTTGTTCATATGATGTAATATCACGTTTCAAGCAAACTCAGGTGCCAAAATATACATAATCCGGCTGATACTAATTATTAAAGGACTAGTTCACCAAAAAAAAAGTCCTTATTTTCTCAAATCTGACTTAACTTTCAGTGTGCTTCTCATTCAAAAGCATAGCTTCCAGAAGATTGTGTGTGGATATTTTGATGCTTTTTTTCCTGTTTTTTAGTGGTCAGTATGAACTTTTACGTTTGTGTTCAACAAACATACAACAACATGAGAGTAAATAATGGCAGAATTTTCATTTTTGAGTGAACTATCCCCACACATAATCAGTAACATCACAGATATATTGTGCGTTTTACTTTATCAATTACCTGCATAAACTGATTTCTTTGTGTCTATGGATGTTTATAGTTTAAAGCTCCTTAAAGAAGTTGTTTACCTTGGTCTTCATGAACTTGGAGTGGTTTTTGTAGACCTCCATCTGTTTGATCTCCTCCTCTCGATCCTCAGTGTTCAGCAATCCATTCGCCTTCAACATCTGTATCTCATCCTCCAGATCCCGAATGTTGCGCTCCAAGGATGCGATTTTGGTGTCCTGGATAAACAATTTAGTGGAAAAATTAGCGACGCTGTGCTCCATCATCTTAAGCTAGTAAGACAACTTTGGTGCGATTCAACGGATCGTAGCATGCCAAACCCAATTCCCAACAGACAGGCGGAATCACAACAAGAGGAAGACAGGGATATGCGAAACTCTAACGTCTTGCAGCATCGCCAGTGAGTAGCTGCAGTACTGCTGCAAAGCCAAAGCAGAATCTGTCTCTCTCATGCTAATGGATCAGCATGTAATCACCATTTGGTAGTACTGAGCACACATCCAGCCCGGGCGGAGAGACGCTCTGGGAAAGCGAGCAGCATGCGTGTGCCTCTTTGGACTGTGAGACTGAGAGTTGCAGCGTTGCACCTCTTTCGGGTTTTTAAATAAATAATACAACGTCTTTGGCATTAGCTATGGTCCATCTCCCATTCAGACATAAGAGAACGTTTGGTGTTCCTTCTCGCATGCTCTCTCCGGTAACCCGCCCTTCCTTTCCGCTCTCTCTCTCTCTCTCTCTCTCACTCTCTCATCATTCTGTTTTCACAGACATCAATAGGCACCATTTCCACACGAGGCCTTTGAAAACCAACATCCCATTTCACACATACTGTACACAGAGAGTCCATTTCCTAGATAAATGACAGCTAGGCTTATCGTCAATATTTTAAAGGCATAGTTAAATGTGCAATAGTGCTATTTGTTCATCTAGACTAAGGTTGTAATGCTATACCTTGTGGCTCTATGAAAGATAATATCCATCTTCAGAGCATAAGCAAACACATCACATTGCTCTCTCTTCTGTCATCCTCTCCCACGCCTGCATTTGTGCTCTCTGTGTAAACAACTCCACCTGTTCCCATGGCACCAGAATCAGCATCCCTGCTCAGCCAATAGGGCGAGAGAACACTACCGGTGATGCTAAAGGTTAAAAGTGCAATGGAAACCAGTACAGGTGGAGCGGCTTTTGCAGTTTTTGGTTCGAGGAAAATGCATAAATCGAATTAGCGAAAATGCACTTTGAATAGGAGTGTATTATCAGTGCTTACATGTCACATGGATGCAGTGGGGAACTCTGGGTAATATTTAGCTCCAATCAGAGTGGACCCGAGGGGTGTGTGCGTGCCTTGCATGAGGTCATGCTTTATTTTTAGAGTGGTGTGTAATGCTTCTGCTGGCACAAACCCACTTACTGTTTCATTCAGCCATTAACCAGCATGCTGCAGTGGATCTGCCATCAGACATTTCTCTTGTCTTTCTGTTTTATTCTGTTCATATTCTGTTTGCTTTTTCAGTCTATTGTTCTTTCTGAGCAGCCAGAACATGCCATATATAATGAACTTCATACTTATGACAGTACACAAGTCTTTTATACTCACCAAGGATGCATTTATTTGATCAAAAATACATTGCACAATATTGTGAAATATATTATTATTATTACAATTTAAAAGAACTGTTTTATATTTTAAAATGTAATTTATTTCTGTGATGACAAAGATCCAGTGTCACATGATCCTTCAGAAATCATTCTAATATGCTGATTTGCAGCTCATTTCTTATTATTATCAATGTTGAAAACAGTTGCGCTGCTTAATATTTTAAGCAGGAAACTGTGATACATAATTTTAAGATTTTTTAATGAATAGAGAGTTCAAAAGACCAGCATTTATTTGAAATGGAAATCTTTTGTAACATTAGAAATTTCTTTACTGTCACTTTTGATCAATTTAATGCACCCTTGATGAATAAAAGTCACGCCACTGTATATATATATATATATATATATATATATATATATATATATAAACAAAAATCATTCGCAGATCTTTACCTTCATCTCTATGATAGTCTGAAGAGCTTTAGTTTTTCCAGGGTCTGGGTGAAGCTGGTTTCTGCGATGAAGCTCCTGAGAAAAAAATGCACATTATGATCAACATAATGGCAAACACAAAACACAAAAATAGAAATACCAGAGCTAGCACCCTTCATAAAAATAAATATATTGTGAGGTTAAAATCCATTACTTAGCCCTAACTCTATCTCTAACCCTGAGCCAACCAAAAACATCAGAGAGCAATTTTTATAGTTTCATCTTATTCATAGTTTTCAGTCACATGACTGGTGAGGATATCTGGGGCCAGTTGCATAAACTTAACCATTATGTCTTAAGTACTAGTATGACCAACTAGCAGTTATTATTATTATTATACAAGGGGCAATCAGTCTTACTTTTTAGTATCAAATTAGTCCAATCTATGTAACTTTTATGTAACTGACCTAAAACAGTTATGAACAGTCTTAAAGAAAAAAATGTGATGACTAACTTGTAATGCTAGTCTTAGCAGTTTATGCAACTGGCCCCTGGAGGGCAAAGCATCCAAAGACCTGCATCAAAGGCCTGTCAATTTTCCATCTCAAAAAATGAAGAAAAAAATATGTGAACAAAATGCATGTTTTTGGGTGCTTGTGATTCATAAACAGCACCTGCTGCAGTATTTCAATCACTAAAAACAGCGGGATATTCTAAAACGCTTAATGTGAAAGACACTTAATCCACCTTAATGTACTAAAACAGTGATGTTAAAGAATCAAATTCACTATACACCTTATCGATGATGCATACTGTATATACTGGCAAGCAGATGAGCACAGAATATGACAGTAATGCGCTAAATGGTTATTATGGTTTTCTAGGCCAACAAGAAACTGTGCATTGCGGTATATTCTAGGTTCATCTGCTTGCTTGTACATAGTATGCATTATCAATAAGGTCTATACTAAAATTGGTTGTTTAACATCAATGCTTACTATATTAGTATTTAGTATAAACCTGGTAAAAATGACTGGTGGGCAATGGAGGAATGCCTTTTTTTCTTCCCTCTAGGTGGGCGTTTAAGGGTGTGATATCATGTGAAAACTATGAATTCTCTTTGAGCTCATAGTAAATAATGCGCACTATCTGTGTGGTTGCAACAGTGCTGGCATGGATCTCCTCACGTTTTTCTCTTGGGTCCAGATGACTCAGAGACCATATGCTGTTATTATCTTAGTTGTATCTGACTATCTCTCTGACTATTACAATGGCAAACCACTTAACCTCAGATTGTTCCATGGAGACTGTCTCTGAATTATTGTATATCTCTGCTTTAAAACTGTTACATGCTCATGTTTGAAAACAATTCTTTTTGCAACTCTTCTTGGTGATGCGAACAGAGCAAGAATCACATGTTATATAGAACCCACATTGATGTATACAGTATATACATATTACTGTGTCTTATCCAGGTGCCGCGCAACAAGTTTTCTGTCCTTTTTGAAAGCTAAAAAGTAACAAATTCACAGCCAATAAGAATGTATTTGATTTTAGAGGAAAGAAGAAGGGGGCTTTGGACCAGTCTTGTTATTGTTAACCTTTAAGTTTACTTCCATTACTCAAGTCTAACTTTAGGGTGTGTTCACAGTTGTAGTTCTTGGTTCTTTTGGTCCGGGCCAAAAAAGCAAATGGTACATTTAATCCTGGTTCACTTAGCATTCACACTGTCATTTTTAAGACCGAACCTGAAGATACAAAACAAAAAGATGGCTTTTATGACTTTTTTTAACAGCTGAGAACTTGTGAAGAACTTATAAAATGTGTAAAGGAGTCAAAACAGTGCCAGGAATTCCTCTGTTACACACAAACAAAGATCCTGCAGCAAGGAGACAGGGTTTCCGTGACCAGTACTGAACTGTAATGAGTAAAGTAGCTCCTATGCTGAGAAAAGACAGGTATGCTTGAGCATTCTGTCCTTTTTAGGGTTGCATGTCAGGTTCGTTTCCATGTCTTTGGTCCAAGTTGCATTCATATTTCAGTTGAACCACACCAGAGTTCATTTGGAAGCAGACTGAGACCCACCTTTTCAGTGGTCTAGGTCTGCTTGTTTGGTGCGCACCGAAGTTTCGATGACAGCGTTCACACTTCTTCAAAAGAACCGCACAAACAGAGCAATCGCACCAGAGTTTGTTTTAATCAAACCAAACCTGCCAAGCGTGAACACACCCTGAGTGACATGCATGGTTCAAAATCTTTTTTCAACCCAAAAAGTTTGAGTAAAACCTGATACCTCTCTCAGATGGATGTTTTCCTTCTCTTTCTGGTCTAATATCACCTCTAGGTGGCCCAGCTGAGCTTCGGCTTCTGCAATACGCCTGGCTCGCTCTTGCTCCTCCTCATCTGATGCCCTTCCTGAGGCTGGGGGAAGCCCTTTACTCTGCAACATCTCCAAAAGCTTCTTTATGGACTCGTCTCTGGCTCCCAGCGTCTGTTTCTGCGTCTCGATCCTCAGCTCCATCTCCTCCAGCGTCTTCCTCAGGAGGAAGAGCTCTTTGGCCTGACGGTCGTGTTCTGCTTGGAGCCGACGGAAGTTCTCTTCGGTCAGCTCGATGGTGGTGAAGTGCTCGCCCCCACCGGCCCGTGACCCGCTCTCCTGCTGGAGAAGATGGTTGAGGTCACGTTGAGTCCTCAGCTCGTCCTGCAGGGCCTGAATGGTCAACTGGAGGTGCTGGAGAAGGAAGGGAAAGCAGAGATGAGCTTGACAGGCTTTAAGATCTTTAGTTGGACAATAATCAGAGGGTTTTCTCAACCAGACCCATTCAGAACATGTTTTGAGAATGAAAACATAAGATCAGATTTGAGAAAAACGTTATATAGACCCCACTGTGATGTATAAACATGTCACACTGTGTCTTAAAGGGATAGTTCACCCAAAAATGAAAATTTTTCATCATTTACTCATCCTCAGGTTGTTCCAAAATTTAATAAATTTCTTTGTTCTGTTGAACACAAAGGAAGATATTTTGAAGAATGTGGGAAACTGAACAGTTCTGGGGCACCATTGACTTCCATAGTATTTTTTTTTTTCCTACTATGGAAGTCAATGGTGTCCCAAAGCTGCCTGGTTACAAACTTGCTTCAAAATATCTTCCTTTGTGTTCAGCAGAACAAAGAAATTTATACAGGTTTTTGAACAACATGAGGGTGAGTAAATGATGACAGAATTTTCATTTTTTGGGTGAACTGTCCCTTTAAACAGCCAATCAGAACGTATTTGATGTTGGAAGAAAGAAGTAGGGACTTTAAACGAGGGTTGTTATTCTTAACAAAACCTAAAACTAAAACTATAAAATATTGTTTCCTGTAATTAAAATTAAGCTGATATGAAATATGAATGTTAGATGAAAAATTCAAACTTAAAATTAACAAATAAAACTTAGAAATGTTGCCTTGGCGAGTGAAATAAATGTGTTTAAGTTGATGTACTAAAAGTACTAAAACTAAAACTGAAATAAAAGTTATAAAAAGTTAAATACTAAAACTAAAATAAAAAAATAAAAGCTAATTAAAAATATTAATGAATACTACAATATAAATAATACTAAAATAAGACCTTTGGACCAATGAGATTTCACTTTGGGCGGGGCTAGAACTGATTGCCTATAGCATTGCTGGTTTGTGTACAGATTACAACTTATCTGGTTAATTTTTGCAATCATAATGACTTGATAATGAATAACAGAAAATGCTGAATAGCCAAACTGCCAAATTTAGTAATATCTGGATATATAGTATCTTAGTAAAGGAATCCAAATGAATAATATGGCGGGAAAACCACAGTGAGGTCTATTCTAGGAGAGGAAACAGGAAAAGATAAGGTTTCTCTTGAGAAAACATTAACTAATAACTCGTTAAATAAGGTTAATGACAAAAAACTGTGCTAGAAATAGTCACAAGATAATGGGGTTTTCTAGTCTATGTGGCACATGTGGTGCCTTGGGCAGAATGAGAGAGTATATGGGCCCAGAACTGGATCAGATAACCCACAATCATCTCTGGAAATTTAGATCAACACACACCCTTGTGCTATCACAAACAGAACACACAATTCTGACAGAAGAACCGGTTCAATCAAGTATCACGGGCATGCTTTTAGTCAGGATTTTAGGAAAGGATTTTAAGGCCCAAGTACCCTGTCTTAGCTTATCTTGGAGGAGGAGCAGATAAGGGAAAATGTTCCTTTTTGAGGTTGTCCTTATATAAAGATCTGATCAATTTAAAGATAATTAAAACGGCAACTGTGGTCTCAGATCAGCGGTTAGTGGGGATGCACTGATATAAAATTGTTTTGCTGATGTTATGCTGAATGATAAAAAGTATGCTGGCCAATGTAATCTATAACGTTTTGCGTTTTGCGAGTTATAAAGTCTGAATTGTGAGATATAATCTTGCAATTGCGAGTTATAAAGTCAGAATTGAGATTAAAAAAAAGTTGCAATTACCCTTTTTGTTCTGTGGCGGAAACAAGCTTTCATAGCTTCCAACATCGGCCTAATCAGACCAATGCAATATTTAAAAATCCTAATATTGGTTTATACTGATACTGTATTGTCACGATTATTGTGCATCCCCAGTAGATAAGAACAACACTGAAAGAAACGTGTGAGATCTGAATCCAGGGATCAGGTTCAGGGTACAGTCTAGCTTCGTTTAAAGATCAGGGACATGATCAGGTACCATGTTCTGCACACAGAAGCGGTGGCGAACATGACAACAAACCTTTGTCCTCCTGGCGTCCATCAGGTGCTGCATGATTGTGGAGTGCAACAAAACAGAAAAAAATGAAACACAGCAGAGTGAGTGCAGAAGGAGATGGACTGAGCAATGATACAAGAAAAAAACAAACTGATAACATTATTCAAAGGATTCAATTACAAAGAATAATGAGGCATTTTACATTCAGGACACTGTATACTAACACATTGTTAATGGAAAAAAACATAACAGAATGGAAAATACAATTAAAGACCATATAGGAAGTCATAAAGTTAATGTGAATGGTCATTCTGGAAAGAGGTCAGATATTAAATGAGATTAATGCCCTGTGATTTATTTATTTGTGTCATGGCAATGTAATGCCTGCCTTTGACCAGCAGAGGGAAGGGAAGTGCTGTTTCTGAGACGCACGAGTGAACTGTGAGCTGGCTTGTGCCAGCCTGTCTTAGTTCCAGATCAACGGGCACTCAGTCTTATGTAAGAAATGCCGTTTTGGGCTGGTACACTTCTGCCATTATACATTCTCCTCATATAGAGACAAACACACAGACTCCTCATACAGACTAGAAACACATCGAGGACAAACGCATGCAAAACACTAAACAATACTATGTGTTTGATATTCAACAGCCACATTGATAATGTATAATAATAATGCATGATAATGCATGTCACATTTCAACCTAAAATAAAAAAGAGAATTTATATATATATATATATATATATATATATATATTCTCTTTTTTTATTTTAGGTTGAAATGTGACATGCATTATTATACATTATTATTATTATGTGTGTATGTGTGTACATATGTACAGTATATGTATATATTGCATTTTGTTTTTTAAAATTATATATATATATATAAAGGAAAATGAGAAAATATATTATACTATTATATTTGCATTAAGATTGTTTGCACTGAGACATTTTATATGAAAATTAAGCACATTTTGCTCCAAAATTTCCAAAAGCATAATTTTTAATTTCTCAAAGTATTTTAATTATTGTAATACAATGTTTTTTTATTCTTATAAACATGTGAAGCAATCAACGATGTGCTTTATTGTCATCAAAATAATAATAATCTCAATTATCTTAAAAGTAATCTGATTGCATTTACGCAAAATATAATTACTTATTCATTTATTTTGATTTAAGGATGAAATATGACGTTCTTAACAAGTTTTGTGAGAATTACTCATCCTTATAATGTAACTACCAATATTCTGTTTTGATAAATGACTAATTGGCCTTTTTGACTCGCTGCTGATAGTGTTCTCCGTCTGCATTCATTACCTCTTAAAGAATCTAATGCAGCTGTAGGGAATCTTCTGTTTACCGCAGGCACATTAGCAAATTAATTCAGACTCCTTAAACAGACACACACGTTCACGAACGACAGTAAACGCACACAAATTCAAACAAGTGCACTCATTTATCACAGATTAATGCTAACGAAACAGCTTAGATATGTACGACACACAAAAACAGAGGAGATGAGAGTTGGGCTAATTAAATTTGTTGACTGAATAAACTCTCTATCTCTACAGCTCTATTTCAGTTATTTTCACTCTTCCCAGCATAGATTGTGTTTCCTTCAGGTCAGGATGTTTATTGAGGACACAGGACCCTTCTGTCTACCCGTCTCCATCCCAATTCCTTATCCTATTCTCCTCCTCTTTCCGTCTCCGATCAATAATCTGTCTTGGCTGGCAAAGAATTCGAGGAAACGGTCCAATTATGCCATTTGCATAATTACAACAGTTTGCGAGGAACCAGAATCCCCTGGGTTGCAAAATGCCGGCCAGAATCAACTCCATTCCTTACGGCCATATAGGAGATGTATGGTGTTGTCTGTCACATGCATTTAAAGGGACTGTTCACCCAAAAAGTGAAAACTCTGTGATCATTTACTAACCCTCATGTCACCTTCAGAAAAGTAACAGAAACTGTCCCTTTAAGAGCCTGAGGTTTGAGTAGAGGTAGCTGAGTCATTCAGAAGTGTTCAACTTTCATGTTGTGTGTGTGAGCAGCTCTCAGATGCACTGAAGCATAGGCAGACATGAATATGTATCCCATACGGCAGCGAGTGATAAAGGGAGAGGCGGCATCACACGGAGGAGAGCTGGCAGCCAGCAGGAATATTCCAAAGCATTCCGAGGCAGCCCGCATCACTTCCTTTCGCTCTCATTATTCATTACCCCCCATTATTATCACAAATGTTTCAGCATCCTACATCCAAGAGAGAAACAATTTTTTAGTCAATCTGTCATTCTTTGGACAAATTCCTCTGCATATTGCATCTCTATGTTCTGTGTTTAAAACATTTAAGAGAGAAAAATGCATTTATTTATTGATTTTTATTTTTTTGTATTTTTGGTCATGAGAGTACCATGGTATTCTTTCAAGTATGAGTAACATATAAAATGCACTACCATTCAGAAGTGTTTTCTTAAAGAAATGAATTAGAGATGCACTGATATGAAAATTTTGGCTGATACCGATAACCGATAATTCTTTATATTTGTAAGCCGATAACCGATATTTTGGCCGATAAATCTAAATCCAAACTTTTGAATATTTCTGGATGGATTCATTTAAACAAAAGTGACAGTAAAATTGTTTACATTACTACAAAAAATTTCAAATAAATTTTCTTTTGAACCTTCTATTCATCACTGTTTCCTCAATCATATAAAACAGCACAACTGTTTTCAACATTGATAATAAAAATAAATGTTTCTTGAGCAGCAAATCAGCATATTAGAATGATTTCTGAAGGATCATGTGACACTGAAGACTGAAGTAATGATGCTGAAAATTCAGCTTTGATCACAGAAATAAATTACATTTTAAAATATATTAAATTAAATTAAATTCTACTAATATTTCACAGTATCATTGTTTTTTTTTATTATATATTTTTATTTTTATTATTTTTGACCAAAAACATTTTCAAAAACATGAAAAAATCTTACCGGCCCCAAACTTTTGAACAGCAGTGTAAATAAAATATAATAAATAAAAATATATAAGTACCACAAGTACCACTTTATTGCCTTAGCAATAGCACTAGGGTTAGTAATAGACAAGAAATGTAACATTTAAAGAAATTAGCCTCTAAAAGTACAATAATAGGATGAGATTGGCTAAGTCTTTCTTTCATATTCTGAATCAAACACAATGGGCCTCATAAAAACACAAGCAGAGCACATTTCTGTCTTAAGTTATTTAGAAAACCATTATATTGGATGAATTCGGCAATTTACATAAGAAGATTTACGTAACTGTAAACTGTATATTCTATATCTTAAACCTACCATTCACAGAAAACTTTCTGCATTTTTACATTTTCAAAAAACATCACTTAGAGTGGTTTATAATCTCATGGGGACCAAAAAATGTCTGCACAAGGACAAGGATTTCGGATATTGCCATCTTTGTGGGGAAATTTTGTCCTCATAACGTAGGGTTTACCAGGACCACACACACATACACACACACGCACAATGTCCACCCCCATGACAGACGCTTCATCTTTCTGCACAACATCCGTCAGCTCAGTCCAAATGTGGAAATATTTCCCTCTGGCTGTCAACCTCTAACTGAATGATTACACAGAAAGCCCAAACAACAACCGAAACATAAAAAAATAACATTAAAGTGATCAATTTTATACCATTTCATTTTCCCCCAAAAACTCCACTTACATTAATCAAGATGTCTTAAGTTTTACATGACTATTTTCCAACCTTTCATAAGTAAATGATATGAGATACGTCATTAAACAAGTTGCTGAATACTGATATGTAAATGTGGGTGTTCATATGTTAATATGTTCATGGTTATCACATCTATATTGTGACAGTTAAAAACATTTTTGAAGGTTAAAATGCACGAATAAGACCAGTATTGTGTATAAAGTAATTAAAATCATCCATTTCATTCTAAAACTTAATGTAAATTATCTAGATCAGGGGGTTTTGAAACTGGGGTCTGTGGAAATGTTTAGACCAGAGAACAAGAAAAATAATAATAATATTATAATGTAATACTTAGACATATTTATGACGTTAATTGTCCACAGTATAATTTGGGTCTTTATATATTTGAAATCTCAGGATGGGGGTCCCTGAGGATGATCATATTTGGACCACATTGACTAAGATGACATTGTTCACTAATAATATGATTCATTCCAATGATCAGAGTAAGGACTTAATCACAGTAAGACGTTTACATGTCAAGAGCAAACATCTCTCTTGTTTGCATGCACTTTTCATTATTCTGATTATTTTCTAAGAACTGTAGATATTTTCACTGCCTTTATTCATATACCCCAATGCACAGCACAAATGTTACTGGCCAAGCGGGTCTTTGGTATCCGGCCTCAGTCATTTTTCTGGTGACGTGCCTAAAATGTCTCCATTTCAATGTTTTCGACCACCCCGATATTGCACTATATTCATGTCGCGCAACATTGTCAACATGAGCTCTTAAAACGTGCATTTTGGTCAGAGCTGAATAGATGTGATTAAAGTGTTTAAATACCTGCTTATTGCAGCATATGCAACATTTTACATTTTTATGAGCTTAATCGCATTAATTTGATCAAAGTGTTGTATTTACATGAGGTAAAGTTTAATCGCAATATTGCCTAAATCTCATTATAATTGCATTATGAGGGTGCATGTTTATAAGCATAGTAACTGACAAGAGAATGATAAAGAAAAAGAGAAAGAAATATTTCATATGTGAATAGCCGAAGCCACTAAACACTTCAGAGATCACCGCTGCATGCTACGACACAACAAACACTCACACACACACACACACACACACACAGACACACGCACCAGTGCTCAGCAGTACATGCTGAAGATCAATAACCACAATCTGTGCTGAGCAACTGTAGTTAATGTTCTTCCCCACAATCACCCACCTCACACACACGTATATTTATTTATAGTCTCGTTATTCACAAAAACAGTGGCTAGAAAACTGCATTTCTCCTCTCTTTCAATTCCTCACTTGTCTATCACAGAGTGTTGTTTTGCTAATCTGTCTTCTAATTCCCTCCGGCCACTATTTCCCCTTGCAAATGTGCTTTTTACCCATCCATCCATTCCTATTTAGTTTCCTCCGCCGCTCTAGACTGGTAATCACCATGAATGCAAGAGAAAAAAATCACTGATTAAAGAATCAGTGTCTGTGCCTTGGATTTAGTTTTTAGTAATTCATTGGAAGAGGGAAAGAATGCGATCGAAGATCATTACTTTGTTAGCCGTGATAACAGGAAATGGAGGCCTCGTTACTACCCATGATTCCCTTCTTTTGGCTTAGTCATGCCAGAAACAGTGCAAGAAAATGGAACCCTCATTGAAAAATGGGAGAAATTGCAAATATGGTGCTTTAGGAACAGAAGACATGCCTTTCAGGTAAAAGAGCTAACCGCCTTGTTAATAGAAGTATATTTTAGAAAAATTTAAGATAAAATTATGACATCGTTGTTTTATTGCTGGTTTGAAATTTGTTACTGAAACACAATTTTGATCAACAATTTCTGTCCTTCACCATTAAAGTAGATAGGAGCTGTACATTTTTTAATGTTTTTTGGAAAAATCTCTTATTCTCACCTAGACTGCATTTATTTGATCAGTAAAACTGTGAAATATTATTACAATTTAAAATAACTGTGTTCTATTATATTATATTTTAAAATGTAATTTATTCCTGTAATGCAAATCTGAATTTTCAGCATCATTACTCCAGTCTTCAATGTAGGGTTGTCAAAAGTACCGACTTCGGTACCAAATCAGTACTAAAATTTAAAAAATCTGATGATACCAGCATTTCCCCCTAGCATTTTGACCTCTGTTGAATGGATTCTTAAACACTTCTGATTGGCCATTGTGTTCACGCGCTCAACAGATATGTCTGTGATTGGCTACAATCATCAACGCTTCAAAAACATGTTGTAAATAGACATCTTTGACGCTTCTCACAGAGAGCTTACACAGATACACATGGGAACATTTGAAAGCAGGCTAATAATCCCTAATATATCTGCTAATAGACAGATCAGCTGATAGACGCCTGCTTTACAACATGTTTTTGAAGTGCTGATCATTGTAGCCAATCACAGACATATCTGTTGAGCACGTGAACAAAATGGCCAATCAGAGGTGTTTACGAATCCGCTCAACAGCGCTCAAAATGCTAGGGGGAAATGCTGGTATTGTCACATTTTTAAAATTTCAGTAGTCTGACAGCCCTACTTCAGTGTCACATGATCCTTCAGAAATCATTCTAATTTGCTGAAGAAACATTTTTGATTAGTATCAATGTTGAAAAGAGTTGTACAGTTTAATATTTTTGTGGAAACATGCATGTTTTTGGGATTCTTTAAAGAATAGAAGGTTCAAAAGAACAGCATTTATTTCAAATAGAAATATTTTGTAATAATATATGTCTTTACTATCACATTTGATCAACTGAATGCATCCTTGTTAAACAAAAGTATTAATTTCTTTAAAAAAATAACTTCTTAACAGTACTGTAGGTTATATAATTTCATGAAATAATGAAAATAAAATGAAAAAACATATAAGGTCTTCTAAGTGACATCAGTTTCTTGATCCTTACCAGAGAAATATATTTTAAAAATCACATGTTTTGTCAGAGACTCCCTCACAAGATCAAGTAATGTGACGGACTGAGCCACTTTGGTCTGATTTAGCTTAATACGTCGTCTGGATGGTTGAGTTTGGAAAGCTATTGCATTTTAAGCTGGCGTAGAGACCCGCAAGCTTCCACAGACCTCTGGATCAGGTGCCAAACGGGCTCTGCAAACAGTCATGTCTCAATTACAGCACAAGCCCACGCTAGCACTGAATGAAATGAGCATGCTCATTTAAATGCTAATATTCTGGTTCTATGGCATTAGATTACGCCCTAGATGATTTATAGTAGCACAAACTGTCAGATTAGATTCGAATTACTACAGAACAGACTAGATTGAACAAGATAGCATAATGCCAGCCAGAAATTACACTCCTTACCATGGTACTCTAGTGGCACAGTGAAGGAAAAACATCATTATTTAAGCCATTTTTTGTGATGCTAGTGGCAACAGAAAAGTGGTGACTGAAAAGTCAAAACAGCTTATTAATTTTAAGCATTAAAGGCACAATCAAAATCTGGTCTTTCCATTAGCTTTCTCAGTCATGCTGAAACACGCTGTGTGGATCATTATTCTCCTCGATACCATCACGTTTAAACACAGACCATCAAATCTTGTTACTGTACAAATCAAAAACAAGTCAGCCCCCACTAATCCTTTTTGTATTGGCTTTCTTTCAGGCACCCGAGGGGCTGAGCAATTGAGAGAGCAGAAAAAAGGAGTCAGAGAAATGGAGGAGGTGACAGAGAGAGAGAGTGAGGGAGGGAAAGTGAAAAAGAGCTCAAAAACAACCAACCACACTTGAGATAAACTAGCCCACAGCGCCTGAGGACATTCTCACTCATCCGTTCACCTCACCTCTGAGTCTTCAGCTACAAAAGAGCCATTAGCACCAAGCACAACCCACCCAACAGATGCACCCCGATCATCATTCATCAAAGCCCAACCATTAACATTAAGGGAAACCATCAATCTGAGGGGAGACGATCGTTTTAAAAGAACTAGACTAAGATCAAGAGGTTGCACAGTCTATTTAGATCAATATCACTTTTTCTCGACCCACTGACCAAAAGGATTTACCAGACTTAACAGGAAGGTCACAGGCAACATTATTACAACCCTTTTTGGATGTATTTTATTCATGCGAAGCACAATTTATTCCTAAAGGGAATAGACTCTTAAAAAAGCATCGGGCGTCATAATGTGATATGTGATAACATAACACTTTCTTAGCATTTTACTGCCCTGTATTTACACTGCCATTTAAAAGTCTGGGATCAGTAAGAAATTAAAAAAAAATATTCAGGAAAGATGCATTAAATGAATCAAAGAGATTTATAACATTACAAATATTTCCATTTAAAAAAAAAAAAATTATTTTCATTAAAGAATCCTGAAAAAAATGATCACAGTTTCCACATACTGTAAATATTAAGCAGGACAACTGTTTTCAACATTGATAATATTAAGAAATGTTGCTTAAGCCATATTAGAATGATTTCTGAAGGATCTTGTGATACTGAAGAAAATTCAGCTTTGCCATCACCAGAATATATTACATTTTAAAATATATATAAAAATAGAAAATAGTTATTCTAACTTGTATATTTTAATTATAATATTTCACAACAGATTTTTACGTTTTTACTGTATTTTTGATCAAATAAATGCAGCCATGGTGAGCATGAGACCCCAAACTTTTAAAGGGTAGTGTATATGTAGTCTACACTACTTTGAGTGCACTGAATCAAGGGCTATGTTTTAAATACTACACTGCTTCATCTTAAATCTAGAATGTAGTCTAAGATTTGCTGATCTTATCTGGACTAAGCTAGTTTAAGTTCTAATTTAAGGTCTCTGAAGCTGAATTTACAATACCATATTAGAATACTACTTTTAGTATTTCTGACATACTTTATATGGTACAAATACTGTAGTAAGAGTAGTATGCTAGTATACTTTTCAGCCTAACCAGCTGAAAAATGACCGAAAACCCCCTTAAACCAGCCAACAGACCAGAATGACTATAGGCTGGAGACCAACTAAGAGCAGCAAACATATTTTGGCTGGTTTAAGCTGGTTTCTTTTTTTTTTTTTCAGCAGGGTACAGCAGATTTACTACCTAATCATTTTTTGTAAATAGCATGTGAAACAGTATATGCTGTATGCAAAATAAATGCATGCTACATTGTTATCACATGACCTCACTTTGATGCTTAATTTAACAAGATGCATTCAGCTATCATCTCTGAAGCAATTAGAATTTTTATCCAATTTTGTTTAAATAATGTATTTTTTACATTGGAAATGGAAAAGTCAAGTACTGGGCATAGTATACCAATACATATTCAAAAATAGCAGGTTATACGGCATTCTGAACATCCCAAGTGATACCCTGTGATGAAGGATCTCTGATCACCATCACTGCGGCCCACCTATCGCCTGCCCACCTCCAGGCTCACAGCAGGAACATGTGGCCACGAGGAGGGGTGTGAAAATAGAGAACTGCTAACAGCATGTGATGACGTGCCCCTTATACTAATTGTGTCTGGTCACCGCTGCTATAAACCCAGCATGATGTGTCTACGTTTGTGGAGCCGGTATCTTCAGTACATGCACACTATAAGATAGAAGGTCAGCAAATACAACTAAGGGAAGGCTTGCAATTGTTTTGCACTGATTTGCACAGAATCAAAAATATATTTCATGTTTTTTGGCTTACACTTCCCATTGCCTCACTTTCTTAAAATCTTGCAATTTCATTGGCTGTTGTTTGCTGCAGCTACTGTATCTTGCTTGTCAGAAAAAAGCTGGATGGATTTCAGACAAGTTTAAAATTTATTGCAGCATCCAGACTACTCAAAGTGTAACTGGCCCTACTCTGTGTGGGATTTGAACCAGCATCTCTGGCATGGGAGGCGGGCGCGCTAACAAGGACGCTTAAGACCACAGCCCATAGTGTCAGTCACTAGTGCACCTCTTGAGGCCAGGGAAGTGAGGTTTACTCACACAGCTCTTACTAGCTGGTTTCTGTACGGTCACCCTCTAAACCGTACTTCCATCCGGGTCACGGCACCAATTTAACCCCTCCAGTTCACTCCGAGTGGGATTCGAACCGGTGTCTCTGGCATGGGAGGCGGGCCCACTAACAAAGACTATAAAGTGTGCTAACTAGTGCGCCTTGTGAGGTTTACCTGCACAGCTCTTAATAGCTGGCCTCCATTACAAAAGCATATCTCACAAGTGCACACAATACCCATATGGCCAAAAAAAAAAAAAAAAAAAGCATTTTGCAATATGTATTCAAATTTATGCTAAATATATGACATAAAACAATGTTGGTTAAGAAAATATATTTTTTTAAATTGAAAATATATTTTTTTTAAACTTTCAAATGCCAAAATATATTACAACAAATACTTCAAGGGGCAAAAAAGCATTTTGACAAATAAATTTCAAATTTATGCTAAATATGATGAAAAAACAGTGTTTGGTTAAGGATACTTTTCAAATTGAAAAAATATTTTGTTCAAACCTTCAAATGCCAAAATATACATCAATATGTACTTCAATGACCTAGAAAATGCATTTTCATTCTTAAAATACATTTTAGGTTAATGAAAAATGTATTTTACAATATAAATAATATTTAGATTGAAAATATATTTAGATTGAAAATATTTTAAAAAGACCAAAACATAAAGTTATTAAAAATATGTAAATATATTTTTAAAAAATTATTTTAAGATAAAAATATATCAATATAAACATCATAATATAAAAATATATATTCGCTGTCTGAGCAAAAAGAGTAAGATAAACACATATTTTAGTGATATCTGTCAGGCAGCAGGGACATTTTATGTTTACGGTTAAGCTGATGTGAACCAACCTCCTCTTTATGGACCCTTCCAAGCACATCTAGGACATCCCACTACCATTTTGTTTGTACCCACGTTTTCATCTCTTTCTTTAAATTGTGCTTCTTGAATCCTTTTTGTTTGCATATTTTGTTCATAAAAACCTCTATGAAAAATGCCACCATGAGTCATTTTACATTTAAATATATGCACTTGGCAGATGCTTTTTATCTAAAGCGACTTACATTTAATTTAAAATGCACATTTTATCAGTGATTTGCACTATTTCTACTCAAATGCATGGACAAACAAATACATAATAACATGCATCAAATGTCTGATGGTGTAATCTAAACTCCAAGGGCTTCATAAGAAACCTCTCGCATGTCTAATCTTGTTACTTTCTACCACAGGGCACTAACCGTGTCACAGTAACACTGTCACTGGATAAGTACCTACAGCTCTGCTAATGTCCTTTCCCATTTTCAGGGTGCTGCACGGACACGCACATACGCACGCACACACAGGTGTTTGCTGGGAGATGTGGTGACACCATCCTGATTTAACCTTGAGGACTCAGACGAAGAGACAGCATCACGGAAAGGAGAAATGAGACACGCACACTTTAACAGCATAAGCCTGCCTAACTTGCATATCCAATCTCATTTGTGTATTTCAGTATCTCTGTCCCGTATCTTCTGCTGCATTCAACCATGATTGCATTCTACACCACACATCTGCTCCTCAATAGTGAGCTTGCAGTAATTTTATATTTATGCAAACTAAATGCAATTTTTTTTAAAAGGGGATCTTTTATGCCCTTTTTCAAAGTCTTGATTTTGTTTTTGGGCTCTACTAGAATAGGTTTTCATGTTAGAATGATCAAAAACATTATTTTTTTAAATTGTTGTAGCACCTCTCTTCTTAGGGCCCTGTCCCAAATGGCACACTTCTGCACTTGCAGTCTTGTGGACTTACAAAGGCTGTTAAGTCCATAACACTTGGGTGGGGTGTTAAATTCAGTTCCTAGAGGGCCACTGTCCAGCAGAATTTATCTCCAACCCTAATTTAACACACCTGAACCAGCTAATCAGGGTCTTCAGGATTACTAGAAACTTCCAGGCAGGTGTTTAGGAGATGGTTGGAGCTACAATGTGCATGACACATGCCATAGGGTGTCCCGTTTGTCTTTTTAGGTTCAGAAGGGTGCTTTGCGGACAATCTGAATAACTGTAAAGTGTTATGTATGTTATGTAAAGAAAGTTCAAAACGTGAAAAAGCATAGTAGATCCTCTTTAATACAGAGCCATGAAATAATCAGAACCTTTCAATGTAATTACTCTTGCTTCTTACATTTTTCTTGTGAGAAAAATACCCTAGTAATCTCACAAAAAAAAAAGAGTTTCAGAAGAGATCACAACAATGTCTCTCACACTGTGCTCAGATCTAGCAGTCTGGACACCAGTCTAATTAGTGTCTATTTTTAAGAATCTTCAATTGAACATGAGCACTCCATTAAATCTCCTGAGCAACGAGAATGATTCTGTCTTGCACTTCCAGATATATTTGCTCCAGGTTCATTCGGGTTTTTTGGATGGCACTTGTTCACTGCAATTTTCAAATAATCTATTTGACCGGGCTTTTATTAAACCACTCCAATATCAATTTGGCCTTGTGTGTAGGAACTGACCTGTTGATAATGAACTACCTCACAAGTTTCTAGCCACCTCCTGTAATACTGCACCATATTTTGCATCATCCCTTTTTTCTTCAGTTTTAATAAGAACCCATTTCCACCCCACGGCTGCTAATGTATGCATTTGTTTTACTTTAGAATCTTTGCACTTCTTTAGTCTTCATCTTCACAAACGTCCTTCACGTACAACCGCAATACTTGAACTGCAGAGTTTTTATCCAGAAAATGTGTAATTTAAATGATTCACAAGTCATTTGCAAGGAAATTATGTCCCCGCTAGGGTCATTGTTTTTTATTCAAATAAACTTCTGCAGCCCAGAAACTGAATATTTAAGCAAATGGCATATTTCTGCATTTCATTTTTGTTAAAAATCCCTTTTATTTTCTAACAAAACAGTCGCATTGCAATGAGGAGGGAATGAACTGTGCCCGCTTAATGCATTTTTTTTTCATTTGCATGCATTATCTGTGTTGTTTTAGCGGCCAATTCTCTAAACGAATTATGCAAATCTAGTAACTGCGCAAAATAATTGTGCATAATGCAATTTGCACAATCCAGACACCTGAACTGGCTCTTGAAAATGCCAAAAGCGCATTTGGTTGCACAGTAAATCAGGAAATAACGTTCCTCACCGTTTGATGAATAACTGCTACCAAGATCAGTAGAAAATGTTCACAAATGTCTCTATTAAATATTACAAATTTACTTTTGTGAATACAATGCAATCTATAATAAGCCAATTAAAAAAAGAGACCTGTTTGATAAGAATGGCAATGAATTAATTTAAATACACATGGCACCTGGTTAAACTCAACTAATGATGGTTAGTGAATAAGACAAAGCCGAAATACTGTACAATTGTGGATTTGCCTGTCAGCACTTTGTATTAAAATGTCGTTAAATTCCAATGCAAAGTGCAATTCAGTCAAACTAGCGAACTGGTAAAAGGCCTGAATGCTTTGCGAGACTCTTGATATGGTATTTACAATATACAGGATCCATATGTCATCCAAAATGTGTGAGAAAATGCCATATGGTGCCTTAGAGGATGGGTGGATAGAGTAACGGAGAACAAGATGGATGGAAAGGACACAGGGCAAGGAAGAGAGAGGAAGAAGCACCGAGTGAGGATATGTGACAGGAAAGGAGCCAAAAAGAGAGCTGGCTGACAGAGAGACTGAGAATAAAAGGACAGCGGTAGAGTGAAATGGTGGCAGAGAAGACAAGGAATCAGATGGAGGGAAACAAAGTCTCTCAGACAAGCATTTGTCCTTGACATTCCTTCGTCTCCTGGCCTCGTGCGGCGTGCTGACAGAGTGTGATTTAACTAGGCCACTGTTCCACTCTCACAGAAACACAGATAGACAGGAAGAGGTGAGACTGAGAGAAAACAAATGTCTCCAGTCTTCAACTGTTGAATACATGAGACTGATCTTGAACCATCACCCTTTTTTGTAGGTTGTTAAATAATAAGGTACGAGAGGTTGTGCTGCTCTGTGTATACAGTCAAACTAAACACTAAACAGATTATTAAGCACAACCCCAAAGTCCCTTTCAGGAAAGTCAGTTCACTTGGTGGCCATATTGGCAACACTACTTATGCAAGTACAGCGTATATGATTACTGAAAAGACAGAAATCTCCAAAACTAGTGGTAAAGATTATGTTCCAATAAACCAGGAATAAAATCTGATATCAGCTATATCAGAATTTGTCTTTCTTTCTACATTTTAAAGCCAGTTTAGCGTATTCCAATACACATTCAAGAGCAAAAATCAGGTGATGCCACTATCAGACACATGATTTGCTCTTTTAACTGTAAGGAGAGGCTTCAATTTCTACAGCCGCCATATTCAAGCATTGCAGGTTAGAATTATCTGGCAGTAAAAATAATTTTCTCTATTGACATACATTCAAAATTAACCATCTACTGAGACAAAATACATTTTTTGCAGCTGCTTTTTTTTTTTAAAGACAGTGGCAAACTTTATGTGTGCGCTTGAGTGCTGATTAAGCTATGTATTATATAGAGGCAATTAAATGATTTATGGCTTATTAATATAAACACATGATTAGTCGACTAATGGCTTAAATGAACGACTACTAGTCGACTAGAAAATTTTTTAGTCGAGGGCAGCCCTAGTTGTTTGTACATTAATTTGGAGAATAACTGTGAAATTATTACTTTATAAAACATAAAAAATGTATAAAAACGTGTTTTTACTCATGATTAATCACAGAAAAAATTTGTGATTAATCTAGCAAATTTTTGTAATCGATTGACAGCACTAATACATATATATATATGTGTTTTTTTTTTTTTTTTTGTTTTTTTGTTTTTTTTACCAGTACCAGTACCAGAGGGCTCTTAAAAGAGTAATTTTTTTGTAATATAGCAACTTGGCAGAATAAAAATAGAATTCAACTAATGTGCGGTCACGCGTATCTTAATATAAATTTTTCTACAATGGCTTTAAATGTGGCTCATCTACTTAAATTTTAGAGCCAGAACTGTCTAGAATGTGTTCCAGTATTTGTTACTTTGGCCTGTCCATTGACAGAGTGCCACATCCGATTAAATTATGAAATATTAATGATTATAAGAGCCTCTTTCCAGAAGTGCCACATAAAAGACAGACAACCCAAAAAAGAAATCAGCTGTGAAGAGACTTAAAGAGCAGGAGAGTGGGTGGAAAAAAAGAGTGAGAGTGAGAGCGTGATTACACAGTTGAATGAGACATAGAACGGAGGAGAAGAAAGGAACACAGCCCACAGATGACACCAAAACTGGAGGCAGGAAGAGCAACCTTGGCAACACAAGAATTCATAGACTAGGCGTATCCCTCAAGTACAGAACTTTTACTGACAGCAAGCTGATAAACTAATCTTAAAGGGATAGTTCACCTAAAATGAAAATTCTGTCATCACCACGTTGTTTCAAACCTGTATGTCTTTCTGTGTGCCGTGGAAAAGGAATAATTTTGCACAGTGTTCACAATGCTTGTAAATTTTAAGAATACAATTTTCAGTTCCACATTCTGAGCATTTTCCATGGATGAAAGAAAAAAAATACAGATTTGACCAACATGAGGGTGAGTAAACCAATGACAGTTTTCATTTTTGGGATAACAGTTTTGTTTTTTGTTTTTTAAATGTAGTATTATACACAACCGTTCAAAAGTTTGAGGTCGTTTCGATTTTAAAATGTTTTTAAAAGAAGTCTCTTCTGCTCACCAAGGCTGTAATTATTTGATCAAAACTACAGTAAAAACAGTAATATTGTGAAATATTATTACACTTTAAAAGAACTGTTTTATATTTTAATGCATTTTAAAGTATATTTATTTATGTAATGGCAAAGCTGAATTTTCAGAAATCATTCTAATATGCTGATTTCTTATTACTATCAATGTTAAAAACAGTTGTGCTGCTTAATATATTTGTGGAAACTGATTTTTCAGGACTTCTTTGATCAATGGAAAGTTCAAAAGAACAGAATTTGAAATAGAACTCTTTTGTAATATCATAAACGTCTTAGGATAAGTTAATAAAATAAGTTAATATAAAAAAAAAATCTACTGAACCCAAACTTTTGAATGGTAGTGTACATCAAACTCTACTTGCTAAGCTTATCAAAAGTCTTGAGAAGAAAATAAATTATCTATAAATGACACAATCTATTATTTATACGTATTAGCAAAAGTCAGTCTTAAAAATAAAGGTTCCAAAAAGGGTTTTATAGTACAACCTGATATAATTTGAGAACTTTTTTTCATTTCACCAATATACTGATTTGAAGAATGTAACATCAAGAACTTTTTCTCCAAAAAAAACATACAGACATCTCAAGAACCCCAGAAAATGGGTCTT
This sequence comes from Hypophthalmichthys nobilis, assembly GCA_037950665.1. Taxonomy (NCBI): domain Eukaryota; kingdom Metazoa; phylum Chordata; class Actinopteri; order Cypriniformes; family Xenocyprididae; genus Hypophthalmichthys; species Hypophthalmichthys nobilis. The sequence goes on from CM075487.1 coordinate 24,048,637, forward strand.
AATAGAAGAAGTCCTGCAAATAACCTCTGAAGAACCTTTATTTTAAAATGTACAAGGCTATTTTACTCAAGCATAGAGTCTTATTCATGTTAGGTAAGGTAACAATCCTTACCTGATTCTCCTCATGGGTCACCCGCATCTGTTCTTTGAGGATAGACGTGCGCGCTGCCTCCTCTTTCCTCATCACACGTTCTTTCTTTAGCTCGGGGCTCCAGAAGCTCTTGATGCTGTTGGTGGAGGAGCCCAGCTTGCTGTCCTTCAGGTCCAGCTCCCTCCGAAGGAGATCGTTTTCTCTCTGCATGTCCCGTAGCTGCGCCTGGAGCTCCAAAAGTTCACCGCCACCGCCCCTGACCGCCTGCCGCAGCAGGGCAGACGGCGTCCCCTGGTGGTGGAGCATAGACAGCGAGCCCAGGTCACCGTAAGACAGCAGGTCGGCGTGCGGGATTCCTGCCGTGGCGATGTTAGGGGTGCTGCCCATGGCCGTGACCCGAGCGCCGTACATCGCTCGACTCGTGGCCCGACCGAGCGTCATGGTACCTTTGGGGTAAGTAGCCGTGGAGCCGACGGCTTCATGGTCGCTCAAGTACATTGGGCCAGATGTGGCGTAGGCAGCATTGAGGGACTGGATGTTCTCCATGGATAAGGTCTTGCAGCCCGAACTGCCGCTGTTAGCTCGACGATGGCCCAACCGAGGAGAGCGGGGCAGCCGCGGGGAGCGAGCGGGGCTGCCCTCAATGTGGCCGACGGCGCGCGCGCTGCCATACATCTCCCAAGGTTCCCAAGAGCCTGGTGTCCGTAAGAAAAGCCCCTCACAGATTGACAACGGTTTTTAGTGCATCCTAGAAAGGAGAACAGAAGTCACACACTTCAAAATGGCTATTGTCTGGAACAGTTCTCTAACCAAGACATTTATGTTCAGCGCATGGTTTAAAGGGTTAGTTCACCCAAAAATGAAATTTATGTCATTAAGTACTCAACCTCATGTCATTCCAAACCCGTAAGACCTTCGTTCGTCTTTGGAACACAAATTAAGATATTTTTGATGAAATCTTTCTGACTCCCCTATAGACTGCAATGTTATAACCACTTTCAAGGCCCAGAAAGGTAATTTGTTAAAATAGTCAGCGTGACTACAGTGGTTCAACCTTAACGAGAATACTTTTTGTGTGCAAACTTTATTCAACAATTTTGTATTTTTCCTGTCATTCTCCTATACTGTTGATGTTGTAAACACAGTGCAGCACTTCCGGGTTTCTGCCAGCTCATTATTGGCCAGCTCACGTGAACTGTGTCGGCCAATACTGAGTCGGCGTTCTGACAAAGAACCTGGAAGCGCTGCACTGGGTCTACAACATAAACAACATATGAGAATGACACAGAAGAGAAGAAATTGTTGAATAAAGTCGTTATTTTTGTTTTGTTTTTGCGCACAAAAAGTATTCTTGTCTCTTCATAACATTAAGGTTGAACCACTGTAGTCACGTGGACTATTTTACGATGACCTTTCTGGGCCTTGAAAGTGGTTATGATGTTGCTTTCTATGGGGGAATCAGAAAGCTCTTGGATTTCACCACAAATATCTTAATTTGTGTTCTGAAGATGAACGAAGGTCTTACAGGTGTGGAACGACATTAATTAATGGCAGAATTTTCATTTTTGGGTGAACTCTTTAAACTGAGAAATCAGTTCAACACAAGTCAATAATTTCTACATGGATACAACTTAAACTTTTATTTTATTCACTAGAAGTCTATCACCACTAATTGAAACAGATCACTTAGTGGCATACGTAATAAACTGAATCAACACTGAACTGACTAGAGCTGAAATACAACACTATTGTCTTCTGTAGAGCTGCTTATAGCGGATTTGAACCCATTTCATAATGGATAAACTGAATCAACACTGAACTGACTTGAGCTGAATAATGACACTATTGTCTTTTTTCTTTAGAGCTGTTTTACAGCAGAATTTGAATTTGTCTCATATTTGAAGTTGTTTTCATCAATGTTTCTGTTATTTTCCTGTGTATTACTGTGAAGCTTCTATATCAATGCGCGCTATATAAATATAGGTGACTTGACTTGACAAATGCTGAAAGTACTGTTCCTCAAGAGTGAATTCATTTAACCTTAAAACCTTTTTTCAATCCTTTTCTAGTCAGTGGTAACTACTGGATAAAAGTATTGCACAGACAAAGATAGATTTCTAGCCCATTAATATTTTAGAGCTGTGCATATCTCTTTCATTCACAACAGCCTAGAGTTAATCAAAATGCAAAGATGTATTACGTTCCTGAGAGACATTTTGTTCTTTTTTCATTTTGGTGAAAACATAACTTCCTTCAAATTTCGTTCAGATTATTCTTCAGAAAGATGAGTCAAAATGAAAAGTGCCCTGCAGTTTTTCTCAGAGGTGGGGACCACTTGCTGCTTGCGGGGATGACGCCGATGCTGTGGAAAGGGTTGCTATGGCAACAGTGACTGAGACGATGAAGGAGAGCGCACCTGTTTTCACGCGTATGAAAAGTGAGGATGTGTGGGCATTCATGGGCGTGTGAAGGAGAGAGAGTGAGAAATGTACATTTATGCTGAAGTGAAACAAAGCCGGTATGCAGATGGCCTGGTCATCTGTGCACTTCCGTGCCAGAGAAAGGACATGTCCGGCCCTCATCTTTCCGGCCAAAGACCATATATAGCACGCCATACTGGACAAATGAACAAAAAGGAAAGGACTGCACCCAAGGTGAATGTGATTTCACAAAGTACATGTTCCTGGATCAACATCTTTTTTGATTCTGGAACAACATTCCAATCAACCAATCAGATTTGAGGGACAAGTTTATAGTTTATGTCTAGTTTAGGTTTACAACCAGGGTTAGGTGCTTCTACATCAGTGTTATTCACCTATCATTTCCCTCTGATTTTAGGGATAACTTATGGGTAGGGTTAGGTTTAGGGGTGGGGATATAGTTAGGAATACATTTTCAGACAGTAATGTTGTTCCAGGTTCAACAAAATATGTAGATCCATCCAAGAACACGTCATACTTGGCAAAAGCATAGAGACCCTGCACCCAAATACCAAGATATTTACATTTTCTGGTGCTTGCCTACACAAAATTCAGTCTTTTCTGGGTGGTTGTTTACCACAAGTCAAAAGAGCCCTTCACCAAATCACTCCAGAAAATATCCTGTTAAATTTACTATGTTTCCGGTATTATGGGATTAAATATTGGTATACAATTTATAACCATATTTCATCAAGTGAGATAATGTTAAAGTAGCAATCTACCTCAACTACCAAAATTAGCTTTTCACCTTAAAATGTACTGATACCATAATACAGGTGGTGAAATAGAAAGCTACATGATGAATCAGACTCCATTGAAAGTGTCCTGTCCATAAAACAACACTAACATAATGCAATAGATATTAACTAAATAAGAGAAAATGTAACACAAAACACCTGTGTTCATTACTGATAACAAAAATGAGAAGAAAAAAACTATTAATACTGCATAAAATATAATATGTGATGTTTTTTGCTGGAATTTTGGGAATGTCGCTGTTTTTTACTGTAAAATATACATTTTTTAATTGTTTTTACTTGAGAAACCTATAAATTTGGCAGTATTTTAATGTAAAATTACATATAATGTGATGTTTACTTAGGGTGTGTTCACACTTGTAGTTTGGATCTTTTGGTTCTTTTGGTCTGAACCAAAAAAGAAAATGATAGATTTAGTCCATGGTTTGATTAGGTGTTCACACTGCCATTTTAAGACTGAACCTATATATATATATATAGTATACTTAAAAAAATTATGATGTATATTTATGTATATTTATTTCAGTCGAACTACACCAGAGTTTGTTTTGAAGCAGACCCACCTTTTCAGCTTGTTTGGTGCGCAACAGGGTTCGGATGGCGGCGTTCACACTTATTCAAATGAAGTGCACAAACAGAGCAATCGCGCCAGAGTTCGCTTTAATTGAACCAAACCTGCCAAGTGAGAACACACCCTTAGAGTTAATCAATTAACAGGTTTTACTGTAGTATTTTTGTAGAAGATATCTATAAGTCAATTCCAGTGTAAAATAACACCAGCAGGATTTGAGGTATCATTCATGTCCATAGCACAGACGCTGCAGGATGAGTTTCGCCCGGAAGTTAGTTCAAACCCTCAACTCTTGGAACTAGCTACTGTGTAATGATAGGGATGTTTGCCCTTAGGAAACACCACTAATTAAACTAAGCTTTCTGAAGCTTCATCTTCTGTTCATTTCCAACACTAAGGTCATGGGTTTGATTTCCAAGATGTACACCTTGAATACACTCCAAGTCACTTTAGATAATAGTATCTGCCAACAGCATAAATTAACTAAGCAAATCTAGCTTTTTGGTCTCAACGGACGTAGCTAACAGACTGAGATGGTTAATGTCAGCATTGAAGAAACATAAAACTCCCCTGAAAGAGAACTTAATGACAGAAAGGGCTTTTTGGTCAGTAATATATAGAAGCCAGCTGCTCTCCAGCATAAATGGCTTAATCAAGGTGGCAGGGTGCAAATCACAAGCCACTGACTCTCTCTCTCTCTGTCACCCACTCTGATGCTCGAAACAGGGTGTTATAGAGGCACAAAGGGCAAATTACCCAGACTTCAATAACACGACATGTTAAAAGAGGAACTGGCCAAGCGATACATCCGTTGAGGAATGCGGTTTAACCAAGATGTTCAGTGCACGGTTTGAACCCAGAATTCAATTCAACTCAAGTCAATCTTTACAAAAATACAAGATTTTTTTTCACAGACCTTACCCTCGTAAAATATCTTATCTATCACCACAAATCGAAGCAGATCACTTGTTGGCAGATGTAAAAAAGAAAAGCAAATGCTGAAACTATTCCTCAAAAGTTCATTCATTTAATCTTAAAATTAACTTTAACTAATGAATATTAATTCTTATCTTATAACTTCTGGATTTTTACACAAAAATGCATTTCTATTCAATTTGTATTTTAAAGCTAAGTATATCAATAGAAATTACCATGACATTTCCAGGTATAAAAACACAGTGATATGTTTCTCTTCTGAATTATGTCTTAATAATATTAATAAGAATATTAAATAAAAGGATTTTGAAGCAACAGTGACTGCGCACACTATAAAATCGATGCCTGTAGGTCACATTGTGAAAAATATCCCATAATGTCCCCTGTAATCAAGGGGACCAGAGACACTGTTCAAAAACCAATAAATTATTGGATCTTTTGAAGATCACAGAAGCCGCATGTGAAAGCCCTCCCTCATCCTTCAGCCACTGGCTGCGCGGATAACATCTGCTTTCTGATTGGCTTTCACCAATGTCAATCATCCCCCAAAAATCACTCCTAGAGGCTGACAAGTCATACATGCCCATGTTTTTTCCTAAATGAGAAGATATGACTGAGAAAACAACAAAATGCCATATACATTTGAAATTGTAACACACCTAAATTGAGATTTACAAAAATGATAGGTGTATTCAACATTAATAAGCTTAATAAATGCCATTTCAAATATTAACATTCAGACAATTACACCGCACACAGACACATCCATAGAGAAAATATCAACCGTTTATGAAGATAAACTAGCACTAATATGAATTTTGATTTCGAGTATGAATCCTAGAGCAAATGCATTTGAAACAGCATCGAGCGACGCTTCATATCGTTCATACTACAGCGGATTTAAGCTCATTTTTCCATCCTTCAAAAATAATATAATTAGCTCAAATCGATGAATCCGACCTAATTTCGATCTTTTAATATAAACCCTTCCTAAACGTTGTGAATGAAAGCTAGTGTGTCGTTAGAGCACGTTTCGTTACCTTTTCAGCGTCGTCGCCGCTCCATCACTGTGCGGGTCTCCCAGCATCAGCATCAGCGTCCCACGTCCTGCATCCACTCCAGCATCAGCATTCCGCGCTCTGATTGGACACACGTACACAAGCTCCGCCCCCGAAAGCATAAATGAGCTTCAGATTTAAAGGGCCAGTGCATAAAAGTGACAGACGAGAATCGTCGACCACGAGGCGTTGTCATGCATGTATGGCACTGTATCGTCACTTGATAAGCTTGATGATATATATATATATATATATATCTCACACACACATAGACAATAATATATATACCTTGGCATATATATATATATATATATATATATATATATATATACATACATACACACACAAACATAAGTGTGTGTGTCGTTGATACATATATACAATATTTATGCACGTGGCTATATATCTAAATCTATATCTATATCTAATCTATATATATATATATATATATATATACACACACACACACACACACACTATATATATATATATATATATATATAACAAATATGATAGTTTGGAAACCTTTTTGTTGCCTAATTGTTTTTAACTTTTTAACTTTTTTATATTGAATCTCTTTATTTACTTCTTTTTGAATTTTTACAAACACTGAAATGTGAAGAGTTACTTTAGTGATAACTGCTTTTCTCATTATGAATTCTGTGAAGGTCACATCTAAGAAGTTTGCATGAAGTTGACAGATGAGCTATACCCACTGTCTGCGGCCATGCCAATCATATGCAGCCAAGTGTGGTCATGTGACCACTGCTGTAATTGGCTTTGATGCCTCCGGTGCTCTGTGATTGGCTGAATGTCACAGACTTCCCCTCCAGCTCTGGCTCCAGACGTGATGCTTAAGGTTGGAGACTGTCAGAGGTCTGTCTTTAAAATGCCGTGGACTTTGACTATTAAAAGTAGAAGAGAACAGATACATTATAAGAAGATGTGATCACAAATATATTAGTTGTTTAAGGAGTGCAAGATCATTTTAGACTGTTAAGTATAGCCTGCTGGAAATATTATAATAATAAGACATTAAATCCATATAACGTTCATAATGATCTTGAGCATAAATTGTAAGGTATGCTGAATACAAATGCCTTTGAGACAATCTCTTTAAAGTCTGTTTAGCAGCTTTAATTTGGTTTCTTCTTAAAATGAATTGTGAATTTCAATGTGACTTGTGAAGTTTACAGCAAATGACTTGATTAGGCTGTGCATGACTCAACCTTACCAACCAGTCCCTAGGTGATGTGAATAATGTCTGATCACAGCGCTTTTACATGCTACAAGCCGTCCTGGTGCTGAGGGATTTTAGCAAATGTTGATGCTGAGCGTGTGTGACAGTGGGTGGACAAGAAAACACGTACACAGTTACACAAACACACATCATCTGAGTCAAGTTCCATTAACAGAAGGCAGGCCGAGGCTCAAGCTCTTGCAACACACTTCACACTTTTTAGTTTATCACTTTATCCCAATGTTGAACAAATGGTCCATTGATCTTTATATAAAGACACAACTGTGATAAATACAGTTTCAAATTGCGGAAAACTTAGAGGAAAATGGTTGTAAAATCTCTGCATAGGAGACAGCAACCAGAGGAACTGCCAATTTCCGCTTTTTTGATAAATCTACTGTTGTCTTCCCACAACATCATTATTTTTCTCATCCTTTCTTTCACTGCTGACACTGATTGCCAAACTAAATCAATTGTCATCAGTGTTTGTGGCCTTTGGGGAAAGAATTTAATTATCAGGGCACAAAATATTGACTTTTAGTAAGCGAGTGATTGCTATTTTTGATTCCAATCAAATTGCAGAGAGACGCAAAGTTTATTTCAAAATGCAAAATTATTCCACGCTTCATATCTTTCACATTTCATAGCTCACATCGAGACAAATGGTCCTCTGATGACACCTAGAGGTCATGTCAAAAATTGCAGAATTGCATCTTCAAACAGTGAATTTGTATGAATTTTATCAATGCATATGCAGTTTCTAAATTACATACGTTGCATTGTGGACCAGATCTACTGATATTGAATCAATTAAGAAAAGTAACAAAGAAAAACTCTCCTCAACATGCCACATGATTTGACGTAGGTACTGTAGTACAGATGGTGTAAGATGAATTACACAACCAAACTTCATTACTTAAAGGGATAGTTCACTCAAAAATGAAAATCATCATTTACTCATCCTCAAGTTGTTCCAAACCTGTATGAGTTTCTTTCTTCTGCTGAACACAAAAGAAGAATATGGGTATCCAAACAGTTGATCGCCCCATTGACTTCCACAATTTTTTTTTTTTTTCTCCATATGGGAGTCAATGGCACCGATCAACTGTTTGGATACATATATTCTTCTTTTGTGTTCAGCAGAAGAAAGAAATTCATACAGGTTTGGAACAACTTGAGGATGAGTACAGGGGCGATTCTAGGATTTCAATATTATTAGATTTAAAAAAATAATAATATTATTTGTATACTAGGGTAGGCATGAACAATACAGTAGGCTCTACACTACCTATCAAGTCAATCCCTGAATACTGAATTAGTTTCTTATAATTTCATTAATATTCATTAAGAAAACACTATTATTTTTAAACACTATTATTTTTTAACTCTACATTTGTGCAGTAAAATTAACATTAAAGAAGATCTACATTTATTATTTTGATTCATAGAGATAATATGGAAAATGTGCCATGCTTTAGTGGAGGATTTCTGTCACCTGGTAGAAAACAAACACACTTTTAACATGAGAAACATGAAATTACCACTATAACCAGTAGATGGCTGCAGAGGACCGCTCATTTGCCATTTCCACTCCTTTTTATAGTTCTTTTCGCACGTCTTGCAAAAGATTTATTATAAAATCAACATTATAACAAATTTTAGCAATTTTTATTGCACTGAAGTATGAAGTATAGCAAGAGTAGGAAAAGTCACAAAGTCTCATGCCATTTAGATGAAAGGAATTAAAAAATAAATAAATACGGCCAGATTTTACAGTGGATGGGAAACCATCTTGGATTGCCCCCACATCTTTATGTAAACTGCATTTATGACAAAGAACTACACAGATGAAGATATATCATAATCTATCAGTAAATGCACACGTTGTCCTCTGCTTTTGACACGGATTGATGAACACGCTGAATTACGCCGACTAAAATATGGGAATGAGCTTCATAGGAGTTTCAAAGGGGACTGAGGCGATCAAGAATTAGTGTGCATATTAGAGAGATAATCACAAATTTTTAGGGGGGCTGGGTGGAAATTTAGGGGGGCTAAAGCTCTCCTAAAATGGGCCTAGTGACACCCTTGGGTGAGTAAATGACTGTAATTTTTGGGTTAACTATTCCTTTAAGTTTAGGAGCTTAAACTTAAAGTATGGGATAAGATCTTAGGATAAGAAAGAGAGGCTGACGTACCTTTTCTCCAAAATGTCATTTTCCTGCAATGAGTGAAAGACACCAATACAAGAGACCATATCAATTTTAGTTTTTTGTCTTTATTCTTCTCCAGTCTGGAAACAAATTGCAGGTTCATTATTTTCATAATCACATTACATGACATGATGCACCAAAATTTATCTTTTAACAGGAATACATTGAAAAGAACACAATATTTCACAATGAATACTGGACTCACATTTAGCCCATTGCACTTACAACAGTGAGTGAATCTTCATTTGTGAGAGAATTTTTATGAAGTCTCGTCTCTTTTTTTTTTTCTGTGTTGTTTTACCCAATTCCCTATTGAATTTATAATACATCTGCTTATTCACTCGGAACCCTCTTTTCTGGCACAGTCATGATGGAAGCCACTTACATATTTTTCCATTGTATTTAGATTTAACGAACACAATAGCCTATGTATAGAAACCCTACACAGACCAAATGTTTTCAGATTTTTTTTTTTCCCACTGTAGTCAACAGTCATTGAGAGCCAGCAACATATATACTATGATATTTTTTTCTCATAATAATAACAATAATCATCATTATTCTTTTATACACAAAAGCACAAAAGGTTGGCAGCAAGGCCGGCGTGAAGTTGCACAAGACGGCCATCATTTTACTCATGATATTTAAACACTGTACAAAATAACCAAAGTCAGTATTTACAGCGACAGTTAGTCTATATATGTGTATGTGTGTGTTTACATGCCTGTTTGTGTAGATATGTCCGTGTTTGCGCATTTCTATCTATCACTGTGGCCGGCTTTTGTGGTGGCAACTTTGGCTCATGCACTTGTTATTGATTATCTCCATGGTAACAGTGATGTAGAAGAGTTATTATTCTTCATCATAGAGTCGTGATTGCCTAAACAGCATTCCAGTATCAAAAAGGAAAAGATTCGCCTCTAATCAACGCACCTCGCGACTTATTCAATCGAGTGAGGTCCTACCAACTCAAATTATGTTTGTGCTTTCAACGTGCATGCCCTGATTTTCTTATGAATGGCATGGAGGTGAATTCATGCTACATACTGTACAATGATCACGTTTACAGCAAGTCGACTTTGAATCTTCTCCAAAGCATAGTTTTGACTGTGAAGACATCGTCAATTTTACATGTTCATGTGCCTTTAAGAACACGTCATTTTCGACTGTCGTAATAATGGCATTTATTTTCCATCTCTCGGTTTTCTCAATGGAGAAACATTGCGTTAACTAGATATACATAGCACGAAGACCTGTTTGTGTAAATTCAGCGTGAACACGACAACATTCGCAACCAAACACGGATGTAAAACGCAGTTTCCCTGTTGAAGGAGACGAAATAACGAGTGCATAAGCTGTGTGCCCGACTTGTCGCCTGATCAAACTGCAGACACGAAGAGCGAATGACAGCATTACAAAGAGCCAAAGAGAGCTGAGCAGAATCATGCTGCAAGCAACAGAGATGGTTGATGTCCAAGACCAACAGTCCACACAGTTAACCCTTTGGCAACAGATTCCCTGAAAACTAGGGAAGACGAGGGCTTTCATAAACATGCCACTAAAATAATAAGAAAGAAATCTAGTAGTTCGATATTTTCATACATACAAGGTAAATACAAACATGTCCCTAGTCATATTTGAACATATCGTAACGCAGTATCGGTGAGGGATGTCGCAGTGGGAAAGGTTTTACATGGATTATTGCATAGAACATTTGAAATTAGTTCAAACCCTTTTCCTAGGTGGATCTATGTAGCAGTAAATGTGTTTTTTTGGAACATCTGGATGCGGGAGAGGATGATGGTGTAGTTGGGGTTTGTAGAAACTTAATTTACCTGTCTATGTACGACAATCACATCTGTGACGAGGAGCTTGAATGCAAAATTATTGTGCTCTGTAAGGATTAGCATGCTATTGCTTCAGGGGAAAAACAACTATTTATAAAACAGTTTATATTATCAATAATGATGAGGGAAATATGTAAAGATATAAATAAAAATAATACCAAACATTAAACAAAGAAATACCCGAAATATAAATCCATAAATACACAAATCAATATCTTACATTAGCAGTGTGTTAACAAGAGATATGTACATGTTCAGCAGTATACAGATGTGCAAAATAAATCAAGTAAGGATGATATGGAACTTTTAAAAAATATGTGAGGTATACGAGTAAAAAATATTAGTAAGGCTCTTAATTTAAAATAAATTTAGGCAAAACTGATAAGAAGCTAACACACAAAAAAAAAATATACGGAAACTTAGGGCATTCTGGGATAGGGTAGCGATGGCTTAATGGTTGATAAAAGAGGGACATGACTATGCTAACATTCTGATATTACTGACCTCTGCACGTGACCAATAGTTTTACGTTAAATAACCAGCTTTTTACACAAGGTGCACATGGCTTCACCCTTAGAGACTCTGAAAAGTTGTCTAGATATGGATTCATATATATATCTCATATATGTATACATATATATTTTTTTGTGCGTGCATTCCATGTCCACGGTTTACACATTTGCATTCATTACACACGTGACAAAAAGGTTAAGGAAGAAACAAAAACATTCATAGAGAGGGTCAATCATCGCCATATTGGAATGTCAAGATCTTAGAAATCGAGCATACATTTTTTTTTTAAACAGTTTGTTTGAATCCTTTGTAAAGGTAGTCGTTCTCCTTCACTGCTACGGTCTCTTTGAGTCTGGGCAGAGAAGTCTTCATTAGGACTGCAAAAAGCTAAGAACTGCAGCTGCCTGACATCTTAATGCTGTTTTTGGAATAGGGAGGGTCACCTGAGCACAGATTATGTCATATAAGGGAAGACATAATTGTCTGGAAAAACCTCAAACAGAACAGGCAGTTTGGCATTTTGGGAACTGTAATTGCTTCGACAGCAACTATGGAAACACTTTGGAAGAAAGATTTAGCCTCCATTTGTTTTGGTTGGCTATGTAGATATCATTGGATAGACCGTGCCTGTGAATTTCATCCTAATGTTTTCATTGAAGCTTCAAGGTTGGGTGAAACATCTGGAGAAGAGATAAAAGAAAGAAATATTACAATATTTGGTATTTTCACAGCATCATCAGAGTGCAGAGTTGGTCAAACACTCATGGAATAAGTGCTATTAGAAGAATGTTTTGGGTTCAATGCAAATTAAGCTCTACTGACAGAATTAATGACAATATCCATTACCACAGCAAAAAAAAAAAAAATCGCCTCAACACTCAGGTTAAAATGCAATTACAGTGGACATACAAGGGACCAGGCAATAAATATTAAAATACAGTGTTGGGGTAACGCATTACAAGTAACTTCAGCAACGTAATCTGATTACTTTTTCAAGTAACTAGTAAAGTAACGCATGACTTTTTCAATTTACAAGAAAATATCTAAGTTACTTTTTTGAATGAGTAATGCAAGTTACTTTTTTGCATTTATTGACTGACAGATCTCCTGTCCCCATGTTGAGGGAAATAAACACCTCTGGTGTTGTGTGCGCAGTGTGAACATGATGGTTATTGTAGTGCTAGACTAAATGCGAACATGCATTTACTCATCTCACTTGCACGAAAACATTCAGTATTTCTCAAAATGAATAAAAACAGTGAGATGCAATCTCAGAATTTTACGCAAACATGTAATAATTAACTTTATTAAATTACACAAATATACTTTATGTATTTAATCTCACTTTATTAACCAATGTCTTTGCTGCTGACCTTCAATGATCCAATTCAACCTTACTAATAAGCAAAAATGACTTTCTTAGATTTAGAAATAAGAGTGTTTAACTTCCTTCTCCTGTATCCTATTCTTCTTTAATCCAGAATGGCAGCACAGCTGAAAGGTTTGTTTGAGCTGCGCCCTCTACTGTACAGGCGTAAATACGCATTTTCTTCGGCCAGAGTCTTATTCGTTTCACCTTTGGTGTGACAGAGCCTTAACATTTGCCAAAAATAGAACTTTTTTTTGTTGTTATTAAAAAACAAGCAAGCCCAGCCCAGGTGAGAAAAAGTAATGCAATGTAACACACACCATTGTAATGCATTACATTTAAAAGTAACTTTCCCCAACACTTAAAAAAAACCTAACAGTTTCTAAAGTACAGTATAGCCACAATGTTGTCAGGAGACTACTTTGATAGAATCACTTACTGGCATTTCCTGTATAAAACCAAAATTAATCCATTTAAAAACACATTTCCGCTTCAAAAAGTACAATTTAGACTCATTACTACTCTAATGGGATTTTACAGAATCATTAAAGTGATATAATTTCATATTTCAGTTTTAAACATTCAAAACACTGGCCCAGTTTCCTTCAATTTTTGAAGGTTATAAATTGCAGTACTCTTCTTAGACACTAGAGAGCAGAAGAAGCTGAATTTAAACAAACAGCACAAATTACAGTCAGAAAAGGTGCTTCCCACCTTGACTTAAATGTATGGCATGATGTTCAGCAAGACTGCTGCATTCACATGTACTACTCAAAATGAGCAGTGACTAGCCTAAACTTATCTACAAGTTTTTGAGATCCATGAGGAGTGTATTACTTTTAACGTGAGTATAGTGACTGGAATGACACTCACACCTTCCACTGTGATTGCATAAGTAAACCACGCTGATGTATGGAACAGGATTTGGATTGGAAAGCCGCAAGTTGAATCGGATTAGCTGTGGTTTAAGGAGCCCCTAAACCTGTTTTATCCCAGATCCTTTCTCTGGATCTGCACATGCAACACACCCGCTGACAGTAAAAAACCACAACAGTCCCCATGATACAATACCAGCGACAGTATGAGGAGGAGGAGACAGTCCACAGGTAGATAAAGGAATGGAAGAAATATGGTGACTGAAGGAAAGGCTATGTTCAGCAGAGAAAAAGAGGTTCAATAGGACATGAGATTTTAGCGCCACATTTTACTGTCCATTTGGTAAATACAAAGCTAATCCTGTTTCAGTTTAATTTCTGGTACAACTCTTTGTCATGGTACACTGCAGTTTTGATTGAGTCTTGATTAATGTGACTCATCAGAATATTTTCACCACTAAGATGACTGAGCTTTGCATGGATGCTAATGCTAATCCAAGCCCACTGATCTGCCTGCTAATTATAGCTCACTTTGACTGACCCAATTCACCCATGCTGAAGAGTGAAAGGTTAGATTCAAGTGGCCTCAGATCAGGGTCAGCTAATCTGAACTCTAACCTTTGACATTAGTACAGAGCACGTGGCAGAGGACCTAGTTGTACACAAGTGCCCTGCCTGAAGTACAGGTCAAGCAACAAAATCACTCTGAGAGGAAATGCTCTGTCCTTTAGCATTAAACAGCTGGTCACTGACTCTGTTTCACAGCCCTGCATATACAGCTGTAATCAATGTATTTGCAAAGTAGTGCATACTGATTTTCACACACTTTGGTTTATTTCTCACAATGCAATGAGACTTTACACTAACAACAAAGGTAATATTACCTTAAAAAGGTAATTTGTCACAATGACATGTGTTAGACAGAATTCAATTTTGTCTTTAAATTGCCTGGAGAAGAATTACTCAACTTGCTTTGGGTTCTAAAATAAAGTGAGTTGCAGAATAAAATACTCACCAGTGTCCTCAGGTGTACCCCGCCCTCAGGCTAAAGATGTTAAATGGCAGCAATAAATTCATAGTTTTTTCCAGTTCTAACTCCAAGTCACCCCAACTTATGCCTGAGGAACAATTGAACAAAACAAAAATCAACAAAATAATTAATATGGGTTTTAAAAGCTCATATGTAGTTCATTCAAGTAACAGTAAAAAGTTACAAACACTAATCATTTAAAAGGTTAATGCAAGAAATGTGTCAACACTACTCTGGCAGTTGAGCATGTCCAGAGTCTGGACACCATCATATGTTGCATTTTGGATGCTGCTGTCCCCACCAAACTTCATAACTTAACCAGCAAGACCCAGCTTACATTCTGTTGGTGATCAGCATGACTACCAATCTAGCGCTAACTAGTACAAACCACACTCGACAAAATTCATGCTGGTCATTTCAGAAGGTTGATGCACCAAGTGTTTTCTCACCTTCTTATCAGCAGATCACCAAAATGAAGTAAACTTCTTCCCGAGAGCAGATACAGCTGTATGAAAGATGAGCAAAACAAAAACACAATTGAGGTGCCATATCTTAAAAGATTGGGCCATATTTACAATGAATTTTATCTTACCACTAGGAGTCCTCCTAAGAGTTCCTAGCTAGGAGTTTTAGCTTAAAACCTATTCACAAAACTCATAAGAGCACTCATAAATCTCATAAGTCACTTTTTATGAGTGCACTCTTTTAAATCACACAGAGTGGTTGGTAGAGAAGCGTACCAGGTAGACTGAGGGAAGGAGAAATATATAAAGACAGAAATATATAACTATATGAAATACAAAAACTATATATATTTTGTATAACTTAATTCAATATTACACCATACGTCTAATTATATTCAGTTTCTATTCTATTCAGTTTCCCCTAATCAATTAAACTAATTAGTTGATATATTTAATTCATATTTCAAAAATATTGTATGCAGAAATAAATGGATAATACAGAGCCACCAAAGATAAGACATAGAAAGGCAAACTGAACTAACTACGTTTAATGTGCTTGTTTGAAATGACCATTAACCGGTTAATAATGTTATTTTATCGTTCTTTTTAATATTTTAATTTGGCAGTCAACCAATCATGAATTCAAATAGTATGGCCTATGCAATTGTGACACTGACGCATCCAACGTGAATGAAATGCCTGTGCTCAGTTGACAAGTCATTTAATACATTTGGCCAAAATTTTGTTGTAAACGATGAAGTGTTATGCACAGGCTGTATTGGCTGACTAGATGGCAAATACCAGACTAAGACACTCTTCTCCACTCCTCAAATACATAAAACATTAGCCTTTTCAAACATTGTATTTTTTTGAGGAAAGAAAACACAGTACTTATTCATAGAAGTTCATTTACACTTGCACGGCAAACAAGCATGTGTGCGGTTCATTCACAATGCCTACAATTTGAGCATCCACTGGTGTTACGAGGTTTAGTCGCAAGCTCTTAGTATGAAGTTCTATACAAGCTCTTGTATAAAGTTTACCCCCCCAAAAAATTTTTTTGAATGAACAGAAACTTTAAAATACTCCTTCTGCTCGGAATTAACCCACTTATATTTTTCCCCAGTTTTTAAGCCCTGATTAGTTGATTAGCTGTAGATTCAATGCCAAGTAGGAGTAACTCAGGAATTGAGAATTACTGAGATCAGTCCTACTCAGGCCTCCGCCATTTTTTCATTTAAACCCAGGATACCCTTGGGTGCTATCCCTGAAATTACTGTAGTGAAAGCTGTTCTGGAAGAAAAGCATCTGCTAAATGGCAACTAATTACTATCCTCAGTCAAGACATGCCACATATTCTCCATAACATCTGTCTCAATCCCTGTTGCCAAAATTTTGACTGCTTATGTTTCCATACCATCTCCTAATTTTCCAGCTTGTTCCGCTGCTCCTCCCTGCAGGATCTTTGTAAGAACATTTTCTCCTTCGGCAGGCTGTTGTGCAGCGCTGCCTATACCCCCTGGCCGGGGTGCTGCCTTTGAACCTGAAAAGACAAAAGGCACATAATCTTGTGCTTAGATCATACACCAGTAATGAAATATTCCCTAATAAGTTTCCTTATCTTGCTGAAAAACAAAATGATATCAATTACTCTGAATTAGCAGAGTTATATGCACTTACCGATTCCTGTAGCAGGAATCTGTGGTATTTTTGCAGCCTGTGGTGCAGCTTTTGATCCAATAGCAACTGCAGGAGTTGGAGCAGGAGCAGGAGCAGGAGCAGGAGCAGGTGCAGGTGCAGGTGCAGCAGGCTCAGGTTTTACCTGCACAACCAATGAGGGGGCAATGTTAAAAGAATCTGTAAACTTATTCAAAAGAATTGAAATATTTGTCATTCATGCTTTAAAAGGCAATCTTGTGTACAAAACTTAAACATACCTCATATAACCCAATGTGGTTTCACAGCAAATGTAAAATATATCTTGAGGAACAGGTTCAAGAATAGCTTAAAGGCAAAAGCAAGATTTGTGGAAACTCACCATAGCAGCAGCTGGCTGGGCTGTGGGTGGTCCTCCTGGCTGTTGTCTCGCCTGTGCTGGAGCCTGACCTGGCTTAGATTGCTGCTGAGTTGTTCCTGTTCCCATGCCAGCAGCTGTGGATGTGGGCTGAGTTGCTCCCATCGTGTTTGCTGGCTGTTGCCCAGGTTGCTGTGGCGGCTGCTGTTGTGTACGGGTTGTTTGTCCCAATTGATGTTGTCCTTGCTGCCCTGTCTCAGGTGGCTGAGACCCTGACTGCTTGGCAGATGCTTGCTGGCCTGATGTAGATCGCTGCTGTCCTTGCTGCGATTGTGGTTGCTGCTCTCCCAGACCCTGCTGTGGCCTGGAACCTGAAGGAGGCTCCTGCCTCCTAGATGAGCCTGGTTGCCTCTGCCCCCGTTGTCCACTTGAGCCATGTTGGTGGCCTGATGGATCACGGGAGTAGTCTCCTGAGTCTCTGTGGCCAGCAGATCGTGGATCTGAGGATCTTTTCTGTGTGGAGGATGATGTGGCACGGCCGTCTGAACGGGTGGAAGGATCTTTTGGATGTGATCGCGAAGAACGAGACGACCTGGGATCATCTGAAGAATGACGGGAAGAGGAGTGTCTTCCTGAGCTGCTGCCATGGTGACGGTGTTCCCGAGATGAGGTGGAAGAGGAATGCCGTTGATGTCCGTACTCGTCTTGAGGCCACAGGTCTTCCTCAGGGGGCTCATCATAATCATGGTAAGTGTGCTTAACATTGCTCCTCCTGCTAGAGGATGAGTGGCTTCCACCCCCATGGTGTCTAGAGCGATCTGACCGAGCTTCACGTGGTTTTTCAAACCAGTCTGTCTCCTCCTGACCCAAATGATAGGCTTTTTGGGAAAGGAAGGGAGAAAGTCAATACTTTGTGCTAGAGGACGTGCCAATGGCAAAAAAAACAGGATATGAACACACTGAAGCCATGCAACGCTCAAATCCCAAAGATAACAGCCGAAGAAAAAAGAAAGGGAAGCCAACAAAAACAGCCATCAACGAGAATAACCAAAACACAGATTGTACAGACATTTGAATCACAATCTCAAACTGATAACAGATCGCACCATGCAGTTCATGCAAAAAAGGCATATATGGTTTCATGCATTCACATATATTAATAGTCCAAACATTTGTTCTCTCTGCCTTCAAGGCAAGATCATTGGCATGCAAGTTTTTAATTGTTGGATGCATTATAACAGGCAGTTTTTAAATTCAGCACCAGTTACCTTCACTGTCTGAAACAGCACAGTGCATGTCATCTGCAAGGTAAGGGTCATCTGGCTTATATACATGACTCTTAGGTATATCCCTTATATGGTGGTCTTGTACATCTGGTAAGGAATGGCTGGAGCCATACTGATTTCGTACATCATGGGGATCTGGCACAGAGCCACGACCAATTCCCATGGGCTTTCCAACAGGACTTAGAGGACTCTCTTCCTCAGAGTTCTGTGTACGCATAGAAGGACGGCCACTACGACCATGGGTGCCCCTCTGTGATCGCTCCATGGCATCCCTCTCATAAGATTTACTTCGGTAGCCACTTGAGTCTCTGGAAGAGATTTTATCCATGCCATAACCTGTGGACCTTGATCGTCCAGAGCCATAAAGACGATCATCCTCTTCTAAAGCCTCTCTTGATCCGTAGTACTTCTGTTGATCATAGCTCTTTTTCACGCCAGTCCTGGACACCACAGTGCAGCTGCCACCTGTTGATGTTGTCATGGTGTAGGAGGCTAGATCAGACTCTACATCTCGAGCTTCTTCAATTGGAGAAAACTTGGAGATTTTTTGCTCCATACCTTGCTTCCTATGTTTGCTACGTTTGGACGAAACAGCAGGTGCCAAATTTTTGGATGAGTGCTTCTGGCTGCCCATTCCCCCACTGCTGCGCGAAGAGTGCTTATAGTCATCATAATAATAACCAGAACCACTTACAGTGGTACTTGGATGTCCATGGTTTTCTACTGCACTTTGATAAGTGTTTGAATTTCTTCCATATAAATTCTCAGAGCCATCGCCATAAGTTGGTCCACGTGGGCCATTCTCACTTCCATAACCTACCCGTGGCATGTCAGAGGACCCCATATTTTCTTTTGTGAGTTCACTGATATCATCAATCATTACATAATTTCTGGGGATATTTTGTTCTAGATTTGTGGCATAGACACCATCTGTTACATATCCTGATGATGGACTTGGGATACGTTCAGCCAAAGGTTGGTCAGAGGGACGATACTGACCATAAGCATTGTTCAGTGGTGAGGAATAGACACCGCTGAATCCAGTCTCTTGAGCTGATGTTGCTATTGGAACTGAAGGATTACTGATAACTTCATAGTTTGTGGGTAGCTTCTGTTCTAGATCAGCAAGCGAGGTTTGCCTTGGCCTTTGATGGGCAGAAAGCATGTCTACTTGGGGTTGGAAGGACATGCTCTGTGCAGGATAAGGTAGGGTCTGCCCTGGTAGAGGTGCAGTTGGTTGAAATCCCTGGTGACTGGGCTGCTGCAAACCAAGATCAGACTCATAAGTAGGCTGACCATAGCTATGAGTCTGGTATGGCCCTGGGGTCTGATAAGATGAAGGTTGAGGAGGATGAGGTTGGAAAGTTCCAGGCTGGGGATGTGAGGAGGTTGGGTATGGTGTTGGCTGAAACCCAATCTGCTGATAGGTGGCAGTGGGTGGTTGTGTGGGTGTGGGCTGGGCCTGTGGATATTGATATGGAACATATGAGGAGGTAGGAGGGTACTGAGATGCATTCAAATCAGAAGTAAATTGGTTGAGAGGAGCTGTACTTGGGCGTGACAACATTCCATTTTCTTCATAAGTGCCTGGTGCTACCCCAGCTAATCGCAAATTATTCAGTTCACTATCTGACATGTAGTCACGTGCATCCCCAATGCATCGCAGGTACACCAACTCTCTCCTCTCTCTCTCTTTAACTCTTGTTTCCTTGCGCTGGGTGATGCCCATTTCCAAGCATCGTAGCTTCGCATCAATTTCCTTTTCCTCTTCCTCTAACTCAGCCTGTTGTTTACGTAATTTGGTGGATTCTTGCTCTACAGCTTTCAGTTCACTCAGCAAGCCTGCCTTCATTGCACCCTGTGAAGGACGTGGCAAAACCCTCTGGGATGCTCCAGGAACTGTATATATGGGGAATTGCTGGTGTTACAATCGGTACAGGGGTCTCATCTGGTGGTGGACTGGGCAGAGTTCTCTTCACCTTTCTCATCATTGCATTCTGCTGCTGCAAGGCAGACATCTGGAGAGCAGATATTTTAGAGACTGATTAATATTACAGCAGCCAGAAACAATTTTGAGAGAACTACCTTTTTTCCTTAATACTTTAAAAAGCACACAGATTAAACAGTTAACATGCAAAATTATGTAAATCTGTTAAAAATTGCATATACTATATACAGACACTGTTGTATCACAGTGTATCACTCTGTATTACAGTATTTATACATTTCATATATCAGATAAATTTTGGGGCATTCAATGCATTTAGACTTGAGGTTTGGAAAACCATCCAAACCAAAAATTCAAATCCAAACACATTACAATGTATCTTAAACAGTTTAAGTCAAGCAATTACAAATATTTAGCCATGACACTATGTTCTATAAATGGTTAGTGCTTTTAGAATCAATCAGGCAATACATTATATAAATGCATTACAATACATTATTGTACATAGATTAAATGGCTACATACCTATTTAATTGCAATGACTTTATGTACTTAATATTTTAGTGTTAACAAGAAACAATTTTTAGTTTACAAGAAATAAATAGTAAAACATAATAAATAAAAACATCTGCATACCTACAGTAATGTGGAGTTAGAGAATCCATTAAAGAAATTCAGTTAAAACACACCTTGGATGAAGTGACAGAAAAAAATAGCCTCCCTTTAGCTGGTGTGCAGTTCTCTGAATGCACAAGCCAGAGCATTCCTTAGACAGGAATCAAACTGAGAATGAAAGAGTCAGACCTCTCTGACCAGCTGCTGACAAGCCGGAAGACAGCAGGGCTGACCCAGTATGCCTACACTTTGTGCCACCCCCTAGCATTTCCGAGACTTTGCCAGATATAGCAGTTTTTCTGAGTGTGTGTGTGTATAAGGTAAAGAGAGCGGGAATGATAAGTAAATAAAAAATACATAGAGAACTAAAGTAATTATTAAAGTTAAAGTATAAAAATTAAAGTAAGAAAATATTATAAAATAAATAAAACATTTGTCATGTGAACGGATAGGTTTAGTGTTGTCCAACCCACACCTTACTTAAAAAAAAAAAAAAATTCCCCCGAGAGTATTAAAGCCTATACTATTATAAGGCCCTACAGTGTATAAATAGTAAGAATGGGGATTGTATTCTCTCAAATTACTATCTACAAGCTGTGGTTTTGTAGTCAACAACAGAAAACTGTATAGTAAACAAATATTGGCAATGAAATGGTTCCATACCTGGCTTGCTGGGCTGGTTTGACTTTGGTATAAGGAGAATTTGGTCTTGGTTGGGTCCTCTGATGTTGGACTGAGAGGCTTAGGATCGGACATGGACCTTTGAACACTCTTTATGGGCCTCGGAATAGTCTGATGTCTCTGTGGTGATTCTGCAGTGAAGGCTTTTTGTTGGGGAGTCACATGTGCCTTATTAAGTTTCTCACTGGAAGGAAAGGTAGTCTCCAACATACGATGGGGGGACAATGGAGACACTGGAGAGTACAGCACTTGTGGAGATTTGGGTGGCTGACGGGAAGGAGATTCATTTTGCTGCTGAGCTTGTTGGTATCCAATATCTAATGGGTCTGGCTTTCTCCTTTCAAACTTGGTTGGCGTGGCACCAACTAATTGCAGACTAGTGGAATAGGGACTAACAGTAGTGGGAACACTGAGCTGAGGAGCAACCACTCCGTGGGATTGTGCCTCTGGATCAGTTTGACAGGCTAAACTCTCTCCCTTATGGGTCCTTTCCGGAGCAGATATGTAGTGAAGGAGTTCAACCTTTGATGTTTCAGCCATGGTAATGTGTATGGCTGGAGATGTTCTACCCAACTGGTCTGACTCAGTCTGACATGAGGAGTCATTGGTGGTCTGAATGGCAATGCTGGATTTAGATGCATCACTCTTACTCTCTGCACTTGGTTCAGAATGTTTGGAGTATCTTGAACGTCTGCGGCGTATTGGCTGAGTGTCCCACTCACCCTGGTCTTCTTCATCAGTCTGAACGCTGCAGTCAGCTATACGTCTAGTTCTACGACGACGAGACATGAGTTTGTCCTCTGTATCTTCATCATCAGTTTGGACACTGCAATCTGCAATTCTCTTTACAGACTCATCCTCTGATCCATTCCTCAAACGGGGCATAGAGTTTTGTTTCTTCATAATCCGACCATCTCCATGATCTTCACTATTCTTAAGGGACATCTCTGAGGAAGAGCTGGGCAAAGGCCTAGTGGATACCACTGCCTGGACCACCTGCCCATCAGCACATGGCAAGATCTGCACACTCTGGCCTTCTTGTGGAATAATTCTACCACTCTGATCATAGATAATTGAGATGGTTTGAGGTGTAGTTCCACCAACCATTACACCTTGAATGGCACCTTGAGCTGTTGTAGCTGCTGCTGCAGCAGCTGCTGAAGCAGCCGCTGCCTCTGCTGCAGCTGCTGCTGCTGCTGCTTCAATTGCTGCTGTTTTCTGCCTCTTTTGTTCTTCAAGCTGCTGCTGGAGTTGCTGTTGCAGAGACTGAATATGGTCTAGCTGCATCCTTTGTTGTGCCAACTGCTCTCTTTGCATTACCAACTGGGTTTCCCTTTCAGCCTGTTGCTGCTGAAGAACCTGCTGCTTGATGGTCTGTAGTTCTTGAATCTCCCGCTGCATGAGCAGATGTTCTTTCTCTCTGTGCCTCTGGAGCTCCAAACGGTCCCTCTCCAACTCCTCTTGTAGACGTAGCTGACGCAATTTCTCCAACTCAACACGTTCTCGTTCTAGCTGCAAGATTTGCTCCTGTTGTTGTCGCAATCGTTCCTCTTCCTTTTCCTTCTCAATATTTGCAGATGTGGTTATAGTGGTACTGGCAGATGTATCTGGAAAGACTCGGGTAATTGCCTGGGTCTGCTTTTGTGGCACTGTTAATATTTGAGATTGTGTTTGAGGCTGGCTTTGAGCTTGAGATTGTTCCTGACCTTTGACCAAAGACTGTGCTTGAGTTTGGGGCGGTGTTTGGAGTTGTGTTGTAGTACCTTCTACTGAAATATGAGCCAAGGAAGCCTGTTCATTTACAACTGATTGGACTGGCACTGTACTAGTATGTGCTGGTTGTATACTTTGCATACCCAAATTAGAAACAGGTTGACCAGTTTTAGGTGCTGCAGTTGTTGACATACTGCCAGGTGCTGTAGGCTTTCCAAGGTAAACTGGAGCTTCCTGGGAGGTACTAGAAGGTGGCACACTTCCTGCTGAAGAATCTGGAGTGCTTACTGAAAATCGATTTGGAGGAGGATATCTGTAAGGTCCCTGGGCATTAAGAGGCATTCTTGGGGTAACTTGAGGCAACCTGGTGAGGTTAGCCAGAGGTACAGCAGTTACATTGCCTGAAGGGTAAGATCCATATACTCCTCTTAACATAGGATTAAGAACAGGGGCAGGCTGGGTGGTGATTGGCAGGGTGGAGGCAATTGGGGTGTTTATAGTAGAATATATCATGCCATCAGCTGTCCTTACAGCAGGGGGATATAAAGACCTAAGGCTAGCTTGTCTAGCATTAATTAAATTTGTAAGTGTTTGACCATGTACTGTTGGTCTGCCATCAGGACCATACAAAAGGTTGGCTCTAATAGATGCTAGGCCTTGTTGAAGGTTAAGTCTGCCAGCAGGGCCTCCTCTCCCAGCACCATACTGCAGAAGCTCAGGATTACTGGTGTAACGACTACCAAACTGCTCCATGGAGTTAAGAGCAGCACACATTCTGCTAATCTCTCTGGCTGTAGTGGCACTGTACTGTGCAAGATTGGATTCTTGAAAACCACCTAGATCGCGTGAAGGATAACTATACTCTGCATTTATATTGGACATTGAGCCATATCTTCGCAAAGGTAATGGTGGAGCCGTATCACCTCCTTGATGGCGTAGATCTGTGTAAGATCCATATTGGGCACCCATTCCAAGATACCCTGCTTCATAGGCCTGCTTCATGGTGCTTAAATCCACTGCTAGGTCCCCAGGGTCAGTCCTCTGATAATATTGGAGACTTGAACCAGCTAGATTATTGTCTGACATAGATGGCTGAAGTCGTCCTGGAGGAGGCAAGGTAAAAGATTTGCATTCATCTGCAGCCGTTTGGACATTTGCTGTTTGGTAGCCATCTCTTCCAGGTTGGCTTTGCTGCCCAGGAGCTTGAGATTGCTCTGCAGATGGCTCTGATTGTGTTGTCTTACCTCTCTGAGCAAAAGGGCCTGAGCAACTACTTGCAAATGGCAACTTGTAGACAACATCACAGCAAGCTAACTGATTCTCTGGTTTAATCTGTCCTGTGAGATCTAGAACCTCTACTGGAGGAGGCGGCTCCTCTCTTTTAACAAGCTGGGTCACTGTAGCTCCCTGAGTGCTATTCTCATCCAACTGCACCATCATTACCTGGGGCTTCCCTGTGGAGAGATTCATCACAGCAGGCTTGTTCTTTAGCTCCAAAGCCACCCCACCATATATGTCATGACCAAGTGTAGGTGTGGTAGACGTAGAGCATGATAATGGTGGTGGAGGTAGCGGAGATATCTTGGGAATGGAAGTAACTGCTGT
This sequence comes from Hypophthalmichthys nobilis, assembly GCA_037950665.1. Taxonomy (NCBI): domain Eukaryota; kingdom Metazoa; phylum Chordata; class Actinopteri; order Cypriniformes; family Xenocyprididae; genus Hypophthalmichthys; species Hypophthalmichthys nobilis. Next base: position 24,073,944 of record CM075487.1, read on the forward strand.
TTGTGTGCCTCCACCAGTGTTCTGACTTACCACCAGGTCCTTCTTTAACAATATTGGTTGCACTTGATTAGCTAAGTTGTACCGGGCAAAAGATGCATTTTGTTGATGCTGCTGGAGCTGTTGCTCAAGGAGCTCTTGTTGTTGCTGAAGTTTCTGTTGCTGTTTCTGAAGTTGCTGCTGCTGAATGCCTAGATTTTCCAGACATGCATCAATTTTTGGAATAGTTGGATCTGTGATTAGTGGCCTGGTCTGGGTCAGACAGACTGCAGATCCAACTCCTTGACCGAAGTCAACTTTATTTTGCAAAGGATCTCCATACACGACTGGTTGCTTTGGCTGTGATATGAACATGGATGCTGCCACAGTCACGCTTACTGTTGTTGGTGTAGTTGTTGTCACCTGAGGTTGTGCCTGTGCATTTAGATTCATAATAAGAGGTTGTACAGCAGTATGTCGACTTGGGGGTGTTTCTGCATCAAGAGAGTATCGTCGTGTATCAGAAGCTAGAGATGTAAGGTCCATACCCTGGTCTGTCATAATGATTGGGGCAGGCTTCACTGGTGCTCTGAGATCCATTATATTATTACCAGGGGCAATTGTGCCTTGCTCTACAACTCTTGAGGTACCAGGTACTGTGGAGATTCTACACAAGGATATGTTTCCTGCGGGAAGATATCCACTACTTTGGGAACCAGCAGAGGTGGCAGTACTCACAGCCACACTAACTCGCTCTGATATCTGTGTCCTTTGCAAGCAATGTTGGGGTGATGGGTGAGCTGGATATTTCTGCGGTGATGTGGGTGACTTCATTGTTGTATGTTGAGTCTGATAAATTGTCTGTTGGCTGTCTTTTGTTGGTGAGGATAAAGGTGAGGTGGAGGAATTTACAGTCACTGGTTTAGTTTGACTGCTAGTTCCTGATCCCAATGTAATCACCATAACTGGGGAATCCTGGGAGGACTGTTGTCTTGCAAGACGTGGTGCCCCTGCTCTATGAGGGATCTGAGAGGTTTGAGTAGGTGCCACTGTAGAAGTAGTACCAGGTGCAGGGGCACGCGTTGGACTTTGTGTGGGGGAAGTAGAAGGGGATGTGGAAGGACTTGAGCCTTTGAAATATGAGAACATCTTTGATGTTAAGGAGGATGATCCAGGATCAGACACTTGGCCCTGTACTGTCCCTTGAAGTCTTCCTTGAGGCTGTGTGGGAGCAGGCTGCCTAACTTGAGACTGTGGGGAACCAGTAGAATGGCCTCCTTTTGAGGTTTGGTTGCTCATTCTAACTTGACTTTGTTGAGAATGACTCTGTGTAGAATGCACCCTTTGTGTCCCTCTTCCTGAAGGGTCATTTCCAGAGAATGAGACTGGAGCTGAGATCTGGGTAGGACTTGTACCTGGACTCAGAGTAGTTGTTCCAGAATCTAAATGGTGTTTTTTGTCTGTTTGAAGGACTCTTTCCTGGTTTTGTTGTCCTTGTCTTCCTGGTGCCCGTTGCTGCTGCTTTTGCATCATCTCTGCTTTTCGCATCATTTCCTCATAAACCTCTTCAGCACTTTTTAATGATTTATCTGCTGTGGAGGGAGAGACAGCAGAGGTTTTCTCTGTTGGAGAGTACAAAGACATAAATGTAGGTAGATTATATTCACTACCAGACTTGTACAGTTTTGAACCCATTTCAAATCCTTCAGCTTCTGAATCCATGGAGGGAGAGTATTCTGAGCAGGACGATCTATGGAGTTCTTCCATTTCTGCAGCTTGTCTGAGCTCTTCTGTTGGGGATGCATCTTCAATAGGTGAAAGGTTACTAGGAGGTGTCTTTGACCTCTCTCTGCGTCTCTGCGCCCTCAGTTCCTCTTTGTCCCTTTTAGTTTTTCTTGCTGTACTGCGAATCCTCTGCTGCTCTAAGTCTCTCATCTTCTCCTGCTCTCTCAGAAGTTCCTCTTCTTCTCGCAATTCATCTTCTTCTGAGGAGTCCTCAATGGTGGGCAGTAGTGGACCATGGGATCGATGTCTTGCTTTCCTTTGTTGCTTTGCTTCCTCAAGCCTTTGTCGTCTGCTAGGACTGCTATCACTGTCGTCTTCCATTGATGACACAGAGGTTGGAGAAGTTCCAGAGGTATAACTTGGTGTGGTTGCAGGAAGGGTTGAAGAGTATTCTCCCCTTGACCTTTCTTCAGGTGACCCAGTAAGGCTTTCCATCTCAAGCTCAGGCTCTCTGAGGTCATGATCTGTGCTGAGTTCCATGTCACGATTGTAGCTATTTGTATTATTCAATTCTATAGTTTTAAATCGTCTCAGACCACCTTGTGAGGCCATCATGTCATCTGCTTCACCTGATTTGTAGTTATCAGTGCTTTTAGAGTCTTCTTCAAAACTGCTAGATTGTTGTGTTAGACGACGTCTCTCTTTCCCTAGATCTCCACTGTGTTTATGGCTTCTTTTTGTCTTTACGTGGCCCTCAACATCTGCTGTATCTTCCTCATCTGCACTCATCTCCAGAATCTGTCTCCTCATGAACTCCTCATCTGTTAGATCTTTCTGTGACTTCTTCTGTCGGGGTGGTAATGGAGAAAGGCCACTTTCACTGCTGTCTTCCACATAATCATGTCTTAATTTACAACTGAGATCATCCGATGCTTCTTCATCAGACTCAAATTCCTGATCTTGTGATATAGATAGAGATCGAGGTCTCTGCTGTTCTGCGGAGTCCCTTCCATCATGATGCTGTCCTTGGTCAGTGACTGTATGTGACTCCAACAGAGGTCGCATTGAACTTTCTAGTTTTGTTAGTTCAGATGGACTTGGGGGGCTGCGTTGTTCAGAGATCCCCCTCTCGCTGAGCTTCATAGAATCCTCTTGGATCAAGCCTGTAATCTCACTCTGGGAGCTGGATATACCATCTGAGGAGTAGCCTGTATCACTCAGGCTCTGTGTGCTAGACTTGTTGGAATCCTGTAAATACAGCAGGATAATGCATTAGGGCATAGGTCATATTTCATATATCAAATTAAACTGAAAGATTTACAATATCAACATTTAAAACATTCATAAAACAGTTTATCAAATACAATTTACAAAACATGCAAATGGCACATAATAGACAAGCGTGCAAAACTGTGTGGATGATCATCAAAAGTGAATCTAAATACTGATGAAAATTTTAGCAAATGTAAAAGTATGTTGTCAATAATACTATTTAATTATGTAGATAAAAATGGCATGCATATATTAACAAATGTATGTTGCATTAAATGGGGCTATTTGTGACATCGGTTGTAATGGGTAATTAAAAAGAATTTGCAAACGATGTTGACTCATCACTGTGTAACCATCAGACACTGGAAATAGTGATTAGTCCCTGAGATAAATTTAAAACTGTGAGTTAAATTTAAACTGGTTTTGAGTACAGATGAAATTGGTTAAATTATTTGACATGGAACATTCCCATAAGAGAATTTTGAAGTGATCTGTTATGAAAGACAAAGACAGTGGTGATGAGGACACCGAGGGCCACTCACGTCATCTTGTTTAGATTTCTGCATGCCACTACTTTTCTTCTCATCTTTTTTATCCGATGTTCCCTTTTTAGACGATGTTTCTGTTTTGGACATAGCTTGTTTCTTGTTAATGCCTTGATCCTGTTTTTTTGTCTCAGCCTTAGTTGCAGGTAACTGTTGAGAGGGGCCCTTGCACTGTGGCGCCCCTTGTTTTATCGGAGAGAAAGGACCACTTACTTGGGCACCAGGTGGCTTTTGCTGCTGAGGGACGATAGGTCTCAGCGCAGCTTGCTGACTGGGCCCTCGCTGCTGTTGTTGATTGGCTGGGCCTGGTAGTCGGGGAGATCCAGCGGATGGTGGCACAGGAGGAGGAGTATCCCCTAAGCTTCCTGACATTGCTCTCTGGGTCTGGCATGTCAAACACAGCCATTCTTTTTCTGAAAATGAAAGGCAAACATGAAATTAGTATCATGAAACAATTAAGATATAAAGGGGAAAAAACTGCAGACAAGGTGAAAGTGTCAATAGTCAGATTACATGTGATTTATCGCATCACTTGCCTTCGCTGGCATTCTCTCTTCTCTCTCTGCCTTTGTCACACAACTACTGTAATTCAAAAGGGATTTGGTCAAGTCGAGCAAGCAAGCATAATTGGGTTCTGGCCAAGACTGCGACCTTTTCTCAAAGGCCTTGCTGACTCTTTTCAAAGCCACTGTGTTTAACACACACAATTATGTAGCCTCTGGTAAGTCCAGTAAGACACACAAGCTCAGAATGATGGCTGATTCCACCCACAGGAGGAGGCTCCTGTGCATTCAAAACCACAAAGCATTTAATTAAACAATTTAGGAGTGTAAGACTATAAACGAATGATCATTATAAAAGCATTTTGCTTTAAAATTTAGATCAAGAGCTCACAAAACAACATTTGGATGAAATACATGTTGCAAACACTGACTGTGCAGTGCATACTCTTTTAGGGCTGCCCTCTACTAAAGATTTTTCTAGTCGACTATTAGTCATTCATTTAAGCCATTAGTCGACTAATCGCAGACTTGTATTAAAGATGAAGTTGCCACGCCATCTCAATAGTAGTGGATGCACCTTTAGAGAGAAATGCGCTTTTCGTATGGATTATATAATCAGAGAGCATTTGTTTTCTATTTGAATTGGTTCATTTAAAAGAAAACATTTCAAGTGGTCTATAGATATATTTCTCATGTATATGAGGCAAGCAGCCGCCTATACCCTGAGTTTCGGTTCGGACCAAGACAGCAGAAAGCGCATCCTGTTTGTTTTCTTTATTGTACCAAAAACAACGTTTTGTTGTTATTGTGCATTTCCACAAATAAAAGTAGTCCCTTTACAGTTTCAAATGACTCTTCCACTCTTATCTGTATGACCAAAAATGACAGTTGTTTCCCCTGTTATCCGGAAAAAAAGCAAGTGATCATGCCAACGCCTCCGTGTCATGCAGTAAGCACGCTATAATTTAGCCTCCAAGGTCCGCACAAACACTTGGATTTGTGTTACTGTTAGAGCGAGCAGCCATGTAAAGTTGCTTCTGCTTACATGTTTCAAATGATAAGCCATATTTGAGGTTGACGGATGATATGCAAAAGTTTGGATTTCCTGCCTGACATACTGTAATTACCACAAGGACTTGCCGTTAACGTCCTCAAGGACTGTGTGACTTTGCCACTTCCTGTGGAGTTTTTCCCCCCTGCGACTAACCGACTAATAAAATTTTGGTCGACTAAGCCTCTTCTCGTCTATTATTAGGGGGCAGCCCTATACCCTATAATAGCTATACATATGAAACACATAACCCAAAAAAGACAAACGGAATATATAAACTGACATCTAGGACACCTGACTTCATAAACCCAGAGAGTGATATGCATAAAGATTATAGATCTCATAAAACAGTTAAAAAAACATTTGCATTGTTATAGTTAAACTCACTACAGCAGTGAGGCAATAATTCCTTTTTCTGCAACATCATAGAAAATATTCAGCATAATATAGCAGCAAATAGTACACCAGCACACACACACACAAAAACATCTATACTGAGTGTTATTGTCTTTAACAGCTACAGCTGGGTCAGCTGGGTCTACAGATTATTATAAAATAAGTCTTAAAGAACACTAAAACTATACAGATATACTGCAGATAGGAGATTACAAAAGTCCTCGCTAAGTTTAATGAGTCTCATGAGAACAGCAATAAACAGCAAAACTACTCCTCTTAGTCCTAAATATAAAAGAGAGTTCCTTTTTTAAACTGCTGTGCCCCTTTGTCATTTCTCAGTTTTCTTGTCAGACTCATATACTTTCACATTACCTGGCAGAGGGCTTACCTGGCAGAGGGCTTGCCAATATGGTAGTGTTTGCTTACTGGGTTTTGTTTCTATTCAATGACTGAGGTTTGTTAACTCAGGTTGATAAACAAGCAGTTCACCTCATGGGGTTCTGTTCTGATCTACACTGATGCAACTGCTCATACATCTCTGGTGCACACAAGCATGCACAAACTACCACAACCTGCATCAGATATTGCTCACTAATTTAAACTGGGCTAAAATAGAAGATAATTATCCAAAGATGTTTTAGCATGTTGCTATGCAGTTGCTAGGGTGTTCTAGGTGGTTGCTTACTGGCAAAAGACAAAGAACCCACCACTATTTTCTATGATATTCTGGTCCCTAAATATAACTTGGATGCCTCAATGAAAATTTTATGGGAGTCATATGCTGAAGTTTAAGAGATTTTACAAAGTAAGAGCAATTTTAATACATCCTAAAAATTTAGCTAAACTTGTAACTTCATTCAAATGATCCCATGAAAATCTCCAAAACCAGGCTGTTGAGAAGAGAAAGAAGCTTTCTGCAGTAAGTAAACAACTCTTCTTTTAACAAAATTCAGACAAAATGTATGTGCACACAGCTTTGCTTGACTGCCGGAGCGGGTCAGGATGAATTCTGGGGAGAGGCTGAGGAAAGGTTTTGCCATGCGAGACAGATGCCTTTTCTTTTTGATTCTAACCCCCCCTCCAAGTGCTCCACACTGAAGCTAAATATAAACAGGTGCAGCGTTCACTCAATGCTTGTGCAAAGCTCACAAAATGCTCTGCCATCTGTGCCTTTCTGCTTTTTATATGCTGCGTTGAAGCGAGATGGACGTTGTGTGAGTGTAGTCATTTGTGAGGTGTGCTTTTAGCATAATGAACGAAGCAGAGGTAATGCAGTGTGTCTGTGAAGAAAGCCCAAGAAAAATTGCAACTGAATTCTCATTTTAGAGAAAATGATCTGTGAAGCTGCAACTCAGTTGGACTGGCCAAATTTACATGAATGCTTGATTTCAGCCACATCTAAAGCAATCTTTTTTATTATAATTATTATGTTTGCATACAAAGCCAACTGGCTCAAAAATCTGAATTGGGCATGTGTCTCCTCAGCTTAAAGGGTTAGTTCACCCAAAAATGAAATTTCTGTCATTAAGTACTCACCCTCATGTCATTCCTCACCCGTAAGACCTTTGTTTATCTTCAGAACACAAATTAAGACATTTTTGATGAAATCCGAAGGTATCTGATCCACACATAGGCAGCAACATCATTGCACCTTTTGACATCCAGAAAGGTAGTAAAAACATAGTCAAATAATAGTCAACGTGACTAGAGTCGTTCTACCTTATGTTATGAAGCGACGAGAATACTTTTTGTGTGCAAAAACAAAACAAAGATATCGACTTTATTCAACAATTTGAACCGTTGTCATACATAGTGAACTCAGTGCAGGCTTCCTTGTTTACGTCCAAATGCCGGATCATTAAATTTCATTTTTGGGTGAACTAACCCTTTAAATAAGTATGACACCTTTGTCTGTAGATGTTATCGGAAGTGGTACAATAAAGAGGCAAAAGCCCCCAAAAGAACAAATTTTAAAAACAAATAATAATGATTTTAACAATGTAGTATTTTGTGTTCATGTGAGTTTTGGAAAACATGGAAACCACAGATTCAGTGTCAGCTGTTACTGGACATGGGACAATCAGACAATTGTTTGATTTGCTATTCAAAGTCAAATCTCAGACTTTAGCCTTCCAGTCAAGTCTCAAGTAATGATGGAAAAGTTACAGAGCTAAGGTAAGTCAAGTCCTAAATTCAGGCCTTTCAGGCTTACTAATCATTTAAAGGTATATAAGCTGTGCTTATCATACAGAATTATTAAAATTAATAAAAAAGATCTGCATAGGAAGTATAAAATTTGACTATATAAAATGAAGTATTGTATAAAATGAATACAATACAATACAATGTTTATTTATATAGCACATTTAAAACAACCAAAGTCGACCAAAGTGCTGCACAGAGTATGCAAAACAGAACAGTCAACAAGATTACAAACAAAAAAAAACAATATATTGAACGAAGCAATATACACTTAAACAATCTAACTATCAAAACTCCTACTGGCATATTGGTTGCCAAAGAACAACATTAGCATGGTTAAACTTTGAATATACCATACCAATACATCATCCAAGTATTCAGAAATAATAGAAAATGCCTTCAAAAGCCATGACATTCAATACAGCGAGCTAACTACACTACTGTGAACAACATTAAATGTTTGCTAACATTATTTAGTTAATCCACAGGACCTGAATTAGCTAATTGCGTTTCTGTTTTTTGTTGTGATTTTTGCTCCCATTTCACAGTGTCTTTTGATGTTGCCATCAAACAGGTGCAGACAAGACTGTTTTGCATGTTGGGATAACCTTTGCATTCAACAGATTTCAAATGCGTTACATAAACCACTTTTCTAAGAAATAGCTGCATGCATCTGAAAGAACAGCAGAAGCCTCAGAAGTTTGCCAGGTCAAATCAAAAGCCTGTGTACACGACTGATAATGCCTTGCATCACACTACAATGGCTTGAGTCTGTCAACACTGGAAGCACTGAAGCTGCACGTCATCTCACAATGGTAACATTCAAGTTATATCACATATATGGCATTTGTAAGTAACTCATTTTAATACAGATGGGAAAAATAAAGCTCTGCAAGACCACAATGGACACTTCCAGTGTAAACAGCTTTAGTGACTATAATGGGAACGATTTAAATTTCACACACCACTCATGTTCAGTGTAGACACGGTATACATCTCTGAGACTGAAATTTGTCTGCTCCTCTATAAAAATATCTTCATGTAAATGCAAATGATCACTGTAAATGATTAGCATATAGATTAGTTGTTTTCTAAAGCACCTTTCCTTCAGTTACAAAAACAAGAAAGTTCTGGTCCCTATTGATAAACCATTACACGCAGCTCAGCAAATAAAAGGACATGTGGGGAAATGAAAACAAGAGAGATGTCAGAGTGTTATGAGATCAGTTTATAGTAATTTAAGCTCTGCAGTGAAGGGCAGAGGTGCAGATCTCTTAAAAAAATTTACTAAGAGTTTGTGGGTGTGAGGCCTTAGCCTTTGTAGCGCTTTACATAAAACTCATGCAGCTCAATGACCAATGGGAAAAACACACCGGCCACGTAATCAATCACTTGAAGGGACAGGAAGAGAGAGAAAGGATTGTGAGTGTTTGTATGTTTAATGTGTGTAAGCAGGATTTATCACAATTAGGCAGGTTTATTAGAATTGATCATATGGATTATGAAGCAAGATACACAGTGAAGGTTTTAAATTGACTGCAGATTGATTTATATGGAGGAACATGTTAGGAATGTATTATGATTCACTACAAATATTAACAACAATCAAATGAGAAAAATCTTGACAGATGGTGTTGCTTGTCCCTCTGTTTCATATCGACATCCAAGAAAACTCCACACTCTGAGAAAACATGTCAATCTAATGCTGTGAACGATTTGTATACAGGATTTTGTTGATGTATTTTACATACCCAGTAAGTGTCATAAGTTCAGTTCATGTTTTTCATTTTCTACATCCACATGCAATGCTAAATCAAGCAATAAAAATCTTATAGACTTTCCTCAAGGTTACAAGAAAATATTTTAATTTTTATTTATTTTATTTTTTTACACAATTCCCCTTTAAAGGGTTAATTCTGTCATTAATTACTCACTCTCATGTCATTCCACACCCGTAAGACCTTCGTTCATCTTCGGAACACAAATTAAGATATTTTTGATAAAATCCGATGGCTCAGTGAGGCCTCTATAGACAGCAGCAAGATAATTAACAGATTTCCAGAAAGCTACTAAAGACGTATTTAAAACAGTTCATGTGAATACAGTGGTTCAACCTTAATGTTATGAAGCGACGAGAATACTTTTTGTGCACCAAAAAAAAAAAAAAAAATACTTTATTCAACAATATCTAGTGATGAGCGATTTTAAAACACTGCTTCATGAAGCTTTGAAGCTTTACGAATCTTTTGTTTCGAATCAGTGGTTTGGAGCACGTATCAAACTGCCAAAGTCACACCCCCCAGTGGTGAACCACTGAAATTTCGAAACACTTATGACGTAACGAAGCCTCGTTTACTGAAATCACGTGACTTTGGCAGTTTGATATTTTATTAAAAATATCTTAATTTGTGTTCCGAAGATGAACGAAGGTCTTACGGGTGTGGAAGAATGACATGAGGGTGAGTAATTAATGACATTTTTGGGTGAACTAACCCTTTAATGGACACTTCTAAATGCAACTAGTCTCAAACAGTAATGCATCAGTGAATCTTCTCATCTTAATCTTGTTAAAGGACTGCACAGGTCGAACTACTACTGTTACTACAGGCCATGTGGTGGCATGGCTTAGTGCTTACTGATGTGGGCTGGTAGCTCAAAGGTAGATTCAAATCCCTAGCAGGGATGATTTATGAGCCATAACTACTGTGCCCTTGCTCCAAGACCAACAGTCTCTGTAGTAAAATCACTGAAGCCACATAGGATAAAAAGTGTGCATTAAATGAAGAATAATGTAATCATAAGGGTCAATTTTTGGTGAAGAATAGATAACAATGTACATTACATTTGACTATAAATTAAAGTTAGCAATTTTGAGATTCAAGTTTTGAGGTTTGACATTTAAATATTAGAATCCCAGTGAATTAACCTTTCATGTCTGAGCTTTTCTGTCAAATGAAGTGATTTGTACATGTATTCTAGACAAATAGAGCCATCTACAGTCCAGCAAATTAAATTAGCCCCTCTCTGTGAATATAAGATTTACATAAGACAATCACTTACATAATCTCATGATGGCTGCAATGCTTTCTACTTTCTATATCAGAAACATAGACAGTGATTATGACCAGAATCCTCAAAATTATGAGAAGGCTCCAGAATCTCTTAAAGTCTGAAACATAATTTGATATAATATCAGGGATATCTTTAGTACAGTACATTCAAATAAGATTACAAATGTTTTTATGTAATATTATATGAGTCATCTGATTAGATAGCTATGAAACATGCCAGATTGTTTAAAAGAATCACAATAAATTTCATTAGTGGTCACTATTATTATTGCTTATAAGGTTAGTGATTTGAACAAACTCTTACCCCTAAGCATTAAACTATGGTGCATAACTCATCCCGCATTGTTTGTGGACATAAATGATACTTCAAATGGGTTCTTTTGAATTGGGCCTGTACAAAACCACCAAGCAACCACCCAGAGCACCCTAGCAACATCACACAGAACACCATAGCAGCTGCAGTGTAATGATCTAGCAAACATGTAAGATTACGGGTCAGTAAGATAGTTTTTAAAAGAAATGAATAGTCTTATTCAATTGATCAAAAATCAATTATTCACAAAAGACTTCTATTTCAAATAAATGCTGCTCTTTTGAACATTTTATTCATCAAAGAATCCTGAAAAAATTATATATATAACCATGTATATTAAAGAGCACAACTGTTTTCAACACCAAATCAGCATATTAGAATGATTTCTGAAGGATCATGTGACACTGAAGAATGCTGAAAATTCAGGAATCAAAGGGAAAAATTACATTTTAAAATATATTAAAACAGTAAACAGCTATTGTAACTGTTTTACTGTATTTTGATTAAAAATCAAAGCCTTGGTGAGTATAAGAGATTTAAAAAAAAACAAAAAAAAACAACCCCAAACTTTTGAATGATAGCGTATACATAATAAAATAAAATGGAGGCTCTCAATAACCTTTCTAAAAGTTGAACATGTGGTTTCCATAAAGCATATGTATAACCACGTTTTTAGAAATGAACCAATCAGAACTCATCTCTGGAATATAGAACTGCGCTTTCATTAGCAGAACAATCAGAGATGTCTCTCCACAGGTTACAGGAAAGAAAAGGGTCAGCTGGATTGATCCCTACAGTGAGTTGTGCTGACTCACCTCTGACCAGACACCTGCAGTTCAGCCTGAGCTGAGGTTACATGACAGAGCAGGTGTATGTTTGCGTGTTTGCATGGACATTCACAGGGACAATGGCGGTACCATGTGAGATGTTACATCTCTGACCGTGTCTTACCATGTGAACATTACGTTTTATGGCCGATATGACAGTTGTCTTGAACTTCATTTCAGTAGTGTATGCTTTAGTTAAAGTTGACTTCATATTGTATTTTATATATAATAAATTATATATATAATATATAATAATAATAATACAATATAATATATAAATTATATATATAATAATAGAATAGAATAATATAAAAAAAAATAGTCATCACTTTTAGAAGACACTTAGGAGAGAACATAAAAAAAAAGAAAAAAGAAAGAAAATTGTATTGAGGCATAATGCATTTCAGTCTTTGGAGAGTGAACTTATACATTATAAAAGGAAATCCAACCTCTGCCAAGCTGTGATTCCCCTGTTTCCCCTGAGGAGGGCACCAGAGAGAGCACAAACCAACACATTTAGTCACCTCCACATTGGGGCACAGGTGCAACCACATGCTCGTAATCGCCGTCCACACACTCTCTCCGCTCTGCCAGAATTCCCATTCGCCTGTTGACATAAACAGCCACATGCGTATGCTTGCCACTCATGTCTCAGCAGGATGCTTCCATCCCTGCTGACAGCCCACTGGGCACAGGTACTCATGCTGAGACAGGAAATGTCAGTGCTCATTAACAGCCAAGACACACCCACTCATCCTCCCTCCACGTCACATATCTGACCCTGACCGCCGGATTCCCATCAGCCTGTGCGCTGGACACCAGTCTCTTTATGCAATGAAACATATTTTTTCTTTATCAATCAGCATTGACATTTGAATGATGCAATTCAATGTATTCGAGTCTTATGTGGCAGCTGTCTCAGGCATGTGGGATGGATGGATGGATGGATGGATGGAATGACAGACAGACAGACAGACAGATAGATAGATAGATAGATAGATAGACAGCTAGACAAGTGATGGATGGATGGATGGATAGATGGATGGAATGTTAGACAGACAGAGACAGACAGACAGACAGACAGATAGATAGATAGATAGATAGATAGATAGATAGACAAGTGATGGATGGATGGATGAATGGATGGAATGTTAGACAGACAGACAGACAGACAGACAGACAGATCGATAGATAGCTAGCTAGATAGATAGATAGATAGATAGACAAGTGATGGATGGATGGATGGATGGACAGTTAGGCAGACAGACAGACAGATAGATAGATAGATAGATAGACAGACAAGTGATGGATGGATGGATGGATGGACGGTTAGACAGGCAGACAGACAGACAGACAAATAGATAGATAGATAGATTGGCTAAACAAGACCGAATGATAGACAGAATGATCAACAAAGACAGAAAAATTGATAGAACGATGGAATACATAGAATGAAAACAAGACATGGAACGACAGAGTGATCGACTGACAGGCATACAGAAAGAATGATATAACACTAGATAGAATGACAGAATGAAACAGAATGATAGATAGAACGACAGAACAATAGACAGAACCTGGGATATAGTCCCAGTTTTTTAATGTGTTCTCACACATTTAGACCCGACTGTGCTATATAAAACAGGCTTTCTCAGCAACTCCAGCTGTGATTTATGAATGTTTCTCACATGCATGTGCATTCGTCTGTCACGCTGTATGATTATGTGCGCATGCGTGTGCATGTGTGTGTGTGTGTCAGGGCAGTTTTACAGGACAAGTCAAGAGATATGTGGGTTAATCCTGTGGGACTCCTTCAATGGGCCACGTGGGCCTGCACACACACACACACACACACACACACACACACACACACAGAGATCCTCCGGGCCTGCTGCCCTGAGTCTGAGCCTGCACCGGATTACTGAGAGTAGGAAATGAAAGATCATCCAGCATAAAGGCACTCAAAGAGCACCCATTCAAACTCCATCAGAGAAAAAGGTGGGGTGGGGGGAAAGAGATGGAGAGAGACGGGGCCATCTGCATGTGCACTCGCATCCACCTGAGCTAAAGCACTGCAACACATATGTTACAGTAATTTGCTCCTGTAGAGCCTCACAATCCACTAACAGCACCAGGATTCATTCACTGCAGCATAAAAGCGTGAGAATGGAATGCCATGCCATTCTTTGCTTGTTGCACGCAGTGTGTCTTTACTGATGCTCCTGCAGCACCTGAGGCTAAGAAAAGACTTTAAATCATGTGGGTAATTGATTTTGCTGTGTATTAGCGGATACACAAGTGATATTACACAACGCAAAAGAACAGAAAGGAGGAACTTCTGAGAGAGCAGACAGTCAGGGCTTTTTCCCCAATAAGGTGAGGAGATTTGGTCTGCTTTAGTTATTCTCCCAAATACTTATCTAATATAATAAATATTAGATTTTACATTAAAGGAATAGTTCACACAAAAATGAAAATTCAGTCAATTTACTCGCTCTCATGTCGACTTTTCTATCTTCTGTGGAGCCCAAAAGGAGTTGTTAGAAATGTCAGGCTCAGTCATCATTCACTTTCATTGTGTGTAAAAAAGATGCAATAAAAGTTAATGGTGACGAAGACTCTCAGTCCAGAATATTGTGCCTAAAATCTCCTTTTGTGTTCCACAAAAGAAAGTAAGTCATACGGGTTGGAGCAATGTGAAGGAGAATTAATGATGACAGAAATGCCATTTTTGGTGAGCTATCCCTTTAAGCAGTGCATTCTCCCTGACTTATGTTTTGCATTACATTATAATTGCCCTATTATTCAAATTATTCTGTAACTTTTCAGGCCAGACAAAACTGTGAAAGAGAGAAAATGTCTGATATTATAAACAAGACAACATAAAAAATTGACACTATTTGCCTTCTCAATAAATTTCCATGGTCATATTTTGCACAATGTGGCACATTATTTTTAAGGAAAAAAAAAGTTTGTTTTCTTAAGCTGTCACCAAAATGCAATAACTTTCTCTCCATATGAAACATTTCTTTTCTGCTGATGTAACCAATATAACAAGTGCAAGGAAAAATAACATTAACCATCTCAACTTTCAAACTTCTGAAGGAAATTTTAGTGGTGCTTGTCCATGAAAAACTCACTAGCACAATGCTTGGGTGTTCTATGTGATTGACATTGTGTTGCAATGTGGCTGCCAAGATGTTCTTGATGGTTGCTAGGTGGTTTCTTACAGGCTCAAGTCAAGTCAACCCAGTTAAAATACACTCAGATTCCAAGTTCATTCAATGCAGCTGATACTGCACAAGGAATCAGAGAGACTATCGACACCAATCAAACCTCAAATGAGTTCCTATGTGGTCAGAGAGGTGCTGAAAAACAAACACAGGGACACTGTAAGATGTCTATCTGGACAGCTTTGTAATGAATGCTATCTATCTTTGTCTTGTATTGTGTGTGCTAGAGGCTAAAGGAATTACACTAGAGAGTACAACCACTGAAATGTGTTAAGCAGTAAAAAATTCTGCTATACCATTTACAGTATACTGTACCAATGTAGATATATTAAGAGTGGCCAGAACATTTACATTATCACAAATGAGAGTGACAAAGAAACATGGAGTAATGTGAAAATACAGAGCAAATGAGATGACATACCATTACCACATGGTTATTTCATAAATTCAACCAAGTAAGAATTGGTAAGCATTACAATATACAGTATATTCAGTACAGTAGTTCAGCCGCAACACCGGTTACATCACTTGCCCGCTGTCGTTTTGATTTTTTATAATAATAATATACTAAAGAACAGACACTACAATTAAAAACTGAACATGTCTGCTCAATTCAGCATGAGCCGAACAAGAGTCGCAGCACAGATCACCAGCAGGAGACAGATTTCATCTCACTTCGCCTCACTCCTCTGACTGACAAGACAATGGCGGAAGAATTAGTTTCAAAATGAAATGTAAAAGCACCTATTTAAGCAAGTTTGTCACTGTCGGTCATTGTACTGTTTTGTTGTTGTGATTTTCACGAAGAATAATAATGAACCCACCATTCAAGCAATTGCCGCACCCGAACTGGCGCTAATTCGAAAGCAAAGTTGATGTTTCATAGGAATTAATTGAAAACACTCGCTCTACGCCAGTGGACACGCACCATAAGTGATTTAAAAGTGAGGTGGAGGCAAAATCTAATAAAACTAATAAAAACTCAAGATTGAAATCAATATTTTTGTTGAAAGCGTGATACATTTTTTTTTTTTCAGGATTCTTTGATGAATAGAAAGTTCAAAAGAACAGCATTTATTTGAAATAGAAATATTTTGTAACATTATATGTCTTTGTCACTTTTCTTCCATTTCATGTGTCCTTGCTGAATAAAAGTATTAATTTCTTTCAAAAAAAAAATCTTACTGACCCCAAACTTTTGAATGTTAGCGAAAAATCACTTATACAGTGATATTCAGTCATACTGCCACCTCTACTTTACTAACAATGTACAAAGTAAAGTAACAAAGCAACAATGAAGCCATATCACACACACGCAAGCGGGCCAGAATACCACACGCATGTGTCGCTGCAGGATAACAGGCTGTCATCGTCGATTAAGCCTGTGCGAGCACGCGCTGTTAGTCCCTCACAGGGCCGGAGCAGGGCAGGGTCATGTTTTTGCGCTCTTTATTTACGGCTTGTGTCATTGTGCATCAGTCGCTTAAAAATGAAATCACACAGACGCTCGGTGACAGACAGGGTGTAACGGCAATAACAACACACACACACACACACCGCAGACCATATCAGATGTTATCTGTAATGAAGTAAGTGCCGTGTGAAGACTGTTGCTCTGAACAGCAGCTTCCTGCGGCCCATGATGCTCTCTGATTACTTGAGTGGAAGCCCAGATCTCTTGACTACACCTTAGAGCATTCAACTCTCAACCCAAAAATATTTTACTCCAGACAGCTGGAGAAAGTCTAATATCCAGGCACTGATGCTGGATGGTTAGCCTATTCTCATTGGGCTGTTTGTCATTTAGCAGACACTTTTATTCAAAGCAAATTATAGTACATTCTCTACAGCCACCTGTGGGTAAGTATCAAAGCACAACGGTGAAGCTAAAACATTTAGATTACATCCCAGATGCTTAACCACTACATCACCACCACTATAGGATAGTCGCTCCAATAAATGTCATTATGTCATAAATGTGTTACTGTAACTAACTCATCAAGTGAGTTTCGATATCTAACCATGTCAATACTGTGCAAAATAAAATAAAGTAAAAATGAAATTGAATTAAATTAAATTAAATTCCCAGAGAATGCATGAACTGATAAATGTATACCATGAAATGCAATGCAAGTCGCTTTGGATAAAAGCATCTGCCAAATGCATAAATGTAAATAGCCTTCATCATGTTGCATTCTCATTATGCCACAAGGCACTAAAGAGGGCACTGAGAAAATGTTTACATTAGCATTAGCAAAATCACTTTCAGATCAACTACTGTCATAGCAGAACAACAAAGAATCTTGCAAGTTGAGTTAAAGTTAGTTAAAGGGGACCTCTTACGCTAATTCACTTTTACATGGTGTTTGAAGATAAATGTGTGTTGGCAGTGTGTGTACACAACCACCCTATAATGAAAAAAATCCACCCACTTCTTTTTTTTTTATTCCCATAAATCATAAGCAGTGTTTCAGAACAAGCTGTTTTCATTTTCTGAGCAGCATATATTCTCTGGCTCTGTAGGCATCATTGTCTGACTCCGGTTTGAACATATAAGGCTGAACATCGCTACTGACAATTTTTGACATTTTCAGTACATGAGATTGCCCTGTTTTGTTGTGCCATGAGCTCTTGAAGCTCCACCCTCTTCTTGAAAGGGAGCCAGGAGCAGCAACTCATTTGCATTTAAAGGGACACACACAAAAATAGCATGTTTTTGCTCACCGCCAAAAAGTGGCAATTTTAACATGCTATAAAAAATTATCTGTGGGGTATTTTGAGCTAAAGTGGGTAGACACAGTCAGTATAGACAGATTACAACAGGAGTTAGAGGTAAATGGTGTAGTTTTATGTATGTTGTTATCTTTAATATAATCCATTATCAGTCGCTGTTTACATTTAATATAATATAATCAATAATTCACAGCTATTGACATTTTAATCCGGCCACATATTATCCAGGATAACGTGTAAATGTCGAGCCCTGGATAATGATAAATATTAACACAGCAAATAATGAATGAAACCGGCTTTACCTCAGAATGTGTTTACGTTCTCTCTCAAGACAAAGCTAACAGTACAGCACTTACTGAAGCAATTTTTCCTTCATGGTGGAGCTCCACTTATTCTTCTGTGATTTTTCTGTATTTATGAGAATTTCCGGGAGCGACGTGAGACCCCACTGACGAAACTGCCGCAAAACTAAATTACTAAATAACCGGCAGATGTTTACTTCATGCATGTCATGCGCGAACTCGCGGCTCCATCTAGCGGTTGTAAGCGGTATATTATAGTGTCACAACATGATCACTCTTCAAGCGGCAAGTGATCCGTGAGCTGGATAATGGTAAGTTTTTTCTTTTTACCCGATCTTGTACAGTCGTCTCCATTTTTTTCTCGATCTTTGTGACTTCACGCCCTTGATTTCCATTGTCTGGGCAGCGTATGACTGTACCGTGTAGTTCCTTTATTAGCAACGCATATCATACACTGATATGTGTTCTAAAATCGGCTCAAAATATCAAACATGTTTTAAATCCTCCGACTGGATGGAATCAAAGTCTGAAGCTAAAAAATCAGAGTCTGTGACCATCATATACTACGCGATTTTCCATGAAATCTGTTGGCTCAAATCTGCAGACTGGCTCTGACTTTTTGGCAACTAGCGTCAACTTGTTCAGACTGTAAATCGGGAGAAAAATCGGGGCAAAAGTCGTGTAGTGTATTCCAGCCTTTATTTTACATCTTGTAAAAAGGGGCATGATAGGTCCCCTTTAAATCATGTGAACATGTTTATTGCTAGCTACCTGAATAACAACACAACAGCACATGAAGGTAACCAAAGTCCCTTTCAAGGAAAGGTTGTTCACTCAGCAGCCATGTTTGCAACGCCTTCGGGCAGCTAGGGATCCAAGGCCTATTTACTTGAATGGGGAAATCTTAAAATCTCAAAAACTGCTTGACATACAGTACATTTAAATAACATTTTGAATCAGCAACGAAATCTGACATGAACTGAATAAACGTTATTTCATATGCTCAAATAGCGTTCAGGCTGGATCAGCCAATGCGCATTCGCAGTCCTAAAGATGCGTCTCAGAACACCTACTGTTTCTGTAGCAAACAGAGCATCTAACAGCAGCAGCAGTGACACAATGACTGTACCAATTGACGATTGTCTCTTATTTAGAAGGCAGGACTTTTTCTGCCATATTTCACTTTCTCACATTCGTAGTAATACAAGTGCAATGTGTTGGTATATCAGATGTCTTTGAGGTAACTCACTAGAATACTAAGGCTTCTTACAGTAACATTACTGCATAAACACACAAAGTATGTACAACGTGCTTTGGCAAAGCGTTTACGTCTACTTCCATAGAGCATGTTCTCTGGCTGAAAAAGGCAGTGGGAAATCTCCGGAGACATCCTGTCGAGGACAAGGACAGATGTGAAAAGTGTAAGATCAGGGCCTGTGTGTATGAAGTGTGGGAGGATTACTTTTCACTGTCAATTTAACTGCTTTTGTTAAAAGAATAACAGGCAGAAGACTGATCCACTGGATTTTTAGTCTTGCTGTGAGATACAGATGGCTCTTGATAGTACATCTTTTCACCAAAAATTCACCATGGTAACCATAATTTCCACCAAAATACCATAGTAACTGGAGTGGTTGTGTCGCATTTCACTTACAAGTTGTGAATCAAGAATCAAATTAAGAAGTGCACTGAAACATATATATTGTAACAGTATTTTTTCAATAACTTCATTATTAATAACTTCATTTTCACACACTTCGGTGCTGGGATTTGTTATTTTTAATGCTGAGCGGTCATTGCTGTTGTAATCAGGCGACAACAGCAATATGTTCACTACTGCACAGCTGACCTATAAAATCCTGGGACTGATGGTGGCAGATGGAATGAAGTTATCAAATTAAATGTCACAAGTTCATTTAAGCTCTTAAATTGGTCTGCAAGAATGATTGCTTCCGCCAATTACTGTGTAACAAGAAGTTTTATGTTAAAAATAAATAGCAAATCAATTATGTGCTCGTGAAATAATTATTTAAAAGACTTCTAATGCAACCTTATTATGTCGGTTTTGACTTACAAATGAGCAAATACTCTATAGATCTGATCTCTGGATAAATACAGCACATAGACTATTTATAAAAACAGTAAAATATCATATTAAATAAATTATTTGTGCAATAACTAATATCATAATAATTAATAACTAATAATTATAATAATTAATATCAATGAACTAAACCAGCACATCTATATCCTCCTCCTCATCCAAATGGTCCACATCACTTTTTAAAACAAAGTGAGGCAAATAGTAATAACTAATAACTATAAGAGATAGTCTAAAATGCAGATTTTCCTAAACTATTTTGACTAAACCTGAAGAGTGCAGAGTCATGACTCTAGATTTCTGAAGATATCCCATTTCCTTACTTGGCACATCTCATTTTCCTCTCCTCCCATTTCTTCATCCCTCACTATCATCTCATCATGTCTCAGCATCCATCTCTCATTTCTTCCTTCACTGCTCTCCAGGCCTGATGAGGAGATACGCAGGGCTGGCCGGGACCGGGAGATGGCAGCCAATGTGACTGGGAGCTATTTGAAATGGCCAATCACATTCGAGGTGATTTACATCAGCCAATCAGCTCAAGCAAGACTTAAAGCCTTCAGGAAGACATTATGAGTCAGAAGAGCATTAATTTGACTGTTCATCTGAATATATGGATGCAGCACTGTGTCTATGTGTGTCTCTGAGCTAAAAGTGTGGACAACCCTTTTTAATTAATGGGTTTGGCTAGACTCCTTAAAGAGATAGTTCACCCAAAAAATGAAAATTCTGTCATCATTTACTCACCTTCAATATGTTCCAAACCTGTATGAGTTTCTTTCTTCTGTTGAACACAAAAGAAGATATTCTGAAGAATGTCAGTAACCAAACAGTTGATGGGCCCCATTGACTTCCATAGTATTTTTTTCCATTCTATGGAAGTTAATGGGGCCCATCAACTGTTTGGTTAGCCATATTCTCATTTGTGTTTCAAAGATGAACAAAAGTCTTATTGGTTTGGAACGACATGAGGGTGAGTAAATCATGACAGAATTTTCTTTTTTGGGTGAACTTTCCTTTTAATTAAATGAAGACAAATCTTAATGCAACACTGTACAAAGGTATTTAACAGAACAGTTGTTGTTGGATTTTTCTCTCCATGTTGACAATGCCCCTGTGGCTAAAGTGAGTTCCATATTTGAAATTATAGATTATACCATATAAGAAATTGACTTGCCTGAACAAATCCCAGATCTGAACCTCACGGAACGCCTTTGGGATGAATCAAAACACAGACTGCAGGTCAACATCAGTCTAATGCTCTTGTGTCTGAATAGGAAACAAATCCCAACAGCCGTTCTTCACAGAATAATATAAGATATTATAGCAGAAAAGGGTCAACTTTAAATGAATGCCCATGATTTTGAAAATAAATATATAAATATGGGCAGCCATATAGTGTGTAACTGAGGTTAAGTGTCCAATATTTGAGATTAGTATTTATATGAGACAATGTGGTCTTGTTGCTCATGTTATAGTTAGAACTAGGGATGTAACAATACCCTCATGTCACGATTCGATACATATCACGATACTGAACTCATGATACAATATTATTGTGATACTTCAAGACATATGGTAAAAGGTTAACAAAAAATTAACTTGATTAAAATGCTAAGTTTGGTATTATATTGGTAGTGGAAATGAATAGGCTTGGACTTGGTGCTGGTAACCCAATGCACAGGAAAATGGTGACACTGAAGCTGAAAATACAGAAAAATACAAATATGCTTGTACTCTGTCATTGACTAGATATATTTAAAATAATGTAGGCCACTTACTGGTAACACAAGACATTTGGCATTATCAGGACCCACAAATATTCCCCCATTGCATTATTATACATTATATTCAACATAGTAGTTCAATGTAGAACTGACACTCTGTAAACTTACATTTTTTCTCACACAGTAATTTTCATTTTGAGTGAACTATACACAACACATATTATCACTATCTTACACATTGTGACACAATATATTGTTACACCCCTAGTAAGTGAACTGAATTTTATTTATTTTTTTATTTTATTTTTTTATCTATAATATTTTCAGAAATCAGTTTTATGCTCTATAAGGTACACACTGCAGCTAAATTTGGTTGTCAGTTCACCTTTTAGTGCTTAAACCTGTTCTGTACATACACAGTTCAATAATTTACGAGAGTAACAACCGCATTCTACAACCGAATTATCTCCCGAAAAATGCAGGTAGTGACAACTGCATTTACAAAAATTCTTTGCAGTATGTACAGAACTAGTAGTTTATGACGAATTTTAACACGCATCAGAAATGTTTCTCTCTTCTGTATGTGCAGTGTAAGCAATCACATGGGAAAGCAGTAGCCTTGATTCATTCGTGTTGCCTGATCTTGCAGAAATGAAATCAAAATGCTTATAATACGACACACACCTGCTCACTTTAGTAACTCCATAAACTCGATCGCTTTATGAGCCAAGCTTAAACAACAAGCCCAAAAATTCTTAATAAGTAGACATGGCAACACTGCAAGAGTGTGAAAACACAGCGCCTCTGTTGACTGTGCTTTAGTTAAATTTGTTTTTTTTTTTCCCTGAATATTTCTTTGGTCAGAATAGCGGATACTAAACACTTGAGACACCAGAACGTTGCTATGGTTTCCAAGCTGTCAATCATCGCAGTTTCGGCAGCGAGTCGTGTTCCGTATACACATGGAAAGATAATTTAGAGGACTTACTCCTGCATTTACTGTAAATGCACTTGTCACTCCTGAAACTTTACAGTGTGTACGTGGCCTTATAGACACATTCAGGTTATCTAATCCTGAATAACTCTGAACTGAAGACAAACTGGCTTCTCCTTATGGAATTGACCCACTAGTACATTTACATTTCTATTCTTAGAAAAGACAAAATCTTTCCTACAATAGCTACTTACAAAAATGTACAAAAGAGTGGCAAAAACCAAGACAGTAGTTCAAATTCACATGCTACAGTATAAACTGAGGCCTCAAGAACCAAATACGAGCCAAAAAAAAAAAGGGAATAAGTTACGGCTGCATGATTTGGGAAAAATTTTAATGAGATTTTTCTTATAAAAGTTGAGATTGTGATTTTAAATACAATTTAAAAAAAGCTACATTTTTGCCACTTAATATTATTTTCTTAAATACAAATAGAACTTTAAGTTAAAAAATAGTTATGGCCAAAAAAATATGCCCTTTCGTGGCTTGTTCACAGTGTCAAAAGATAGATAGGCAAGTCTAGGAGTCTAGATACAAAAAAAGAAAAATGAACTTGGCTAGATCATACAGTCTCCAATATTAGCTGACTTTAAAAGACTGAAGTGCCCTGGCCTACACGATTAAGGCTATAAAAAAAGAACAATGTCATCATTTAATTATGAACCTTCCTCTCCATTGAGTCACATCTTTTCAAGCACCTGTGAGAGGAGACCAATCAAATCAATCAATCAATGCGGACCAGCCAATCTGCGTTATCGCACATAGGAAGGAGGCCGGACGAGCAGGAAATGCTGTGGTCAGATTCATCTGTGTAAAACATATCCAGTCTGAGACAGGCATCAACCCCCTCAGAAGCATTAGTCTGATGAATAGAGCCGTCTGCATAACACAGAAGCAATCTAGTCTGGAGACAAATGGTTTTTGACCTCATAAAATCCTCAGAGGCCATGTTCGCTAGTTTTAGCATAACATGCTAACGGCATTCAAAAAGAAAGGAATTTGAATAATTCCTGTGTCATTTTAGCTCTAAACTAAAACCAGGTGAAAATGGTGTGACTTTTACTGTGTGAGACACAATTTGTGAATCGTAAAGTTTTCGGTTACACTTCACAACAAGGTGTACAATGTTAATGTACAAATATACCATTGTTATTAACTTATTTGTTCATAATACATTCATGTTAATAAATTAATTAATAAATGCCTATTTTTTAATTCGCACTGGAAAAAAAGTCTCATGCATAAATAAATGTAATAATCAATAATGAGTAAAAATTGTTAAATGATTTGTGTATTAATATATTATATATAAGGTGTCTGAATAAATTTTGGTTTGACTGTAGATATCATGTTAATTAGATGCCACCCATTATGACTTTGACTCACCAGATTATATCCATCAATCAGACAAGCAACAATCATAAAGGACAGGGGAAAAATAATAATAATTCAACATAGTGCACATCCGGCTTTAATTAAAACACTGGGACTGGGATTTCTAAGCTTCCAGGACAGCTACACTAGTGCCACATAATTCCCAGAATAACTCAGCAGAAAGAACAAAAGGGAAGACGGTAATCCGAAGTGACATATCCCGCCTCCGTTTGAGAGAAATTGGGTGACTTGATCAAGGATCTCATATCGAAAGCTGTGATAAACTCGTTAAATGTTAACGATTTAGGGACGAGCTCTGCTGAACCTCCCTATCAATATTTTATTGGCCTGCCTAGCAGAATCAAGCTCTTTAATCACAAAGGGGAGGTGGGGTTCTTTCTTGCCAAAAGCGCATTCACAAATTTGCAGTCCGCAGCAAGACTCCAGCAGACACAATCGCTTGGGCTCCAAATACCATCAGTTTCAAGAACCCCTGGTTTTGCAGCGATTAAATTCAAGACTTGATTTCACGGTGACCTCAACATCTATTTGTCACTGTACAAAGTTATTTTTCCCTTTATCTCCAGTGTATATTTACTTCATTGCCTTTTGCCTTTCAGTTGGCCTCAATGAATCACATTTTGTGAAGCAGTGCTACCCTATAAACAACCTTTTAGACAGGCTGTTACTCTACCGGCCCACGAAAGTACAGCACTTCTGACAGGAGGCTTGAAATGCTCCAAATAATTGAGTCGCCACAGTGGCTGAACAGCAGGATATAGAGACGTATAACTGTAAATGAGGTTACACAGCAAAAACAGCCAACCGATGGTCAGCAAGGATGCCGTCTGAATGTGCGAGTGGTGTACGTGCTAACCGAATTCTCTGTGTGCCCATAAATAAATAAGGACATCTTAGAGTCAGCATGAAATGGCATTTGCAACCAATTTTAATTTAGAAATCTGACATATTTTAGAGTCAAACAGAATATTCAACTAGAAGAAAAAAAAAAGTAGGGTGGGGCTTAATTTTATCTGGGGATGCACTGATCATGATTTCTCCTTGCCGATTCTGATACCAGTTGCCGATTTTTACAAGCAAATGGGTCGATTCCGATACCAGTTGCCAATTTTTACAAGCCAATGGGTCAATTCCGATACCAGTTGCCAATTTTTACAAGCAAATGGGATGATTCCGATACCAGTTCCTGATTTTCACAAGCAAATGGGTCAATTCCGATACCAGTTGCCAATTTTTACAAGCAAATGGGATGATTCCGATACCAGTTCCTGATTTTCACAAGCAAATGGGTCAATTCCAATACCAGTTGCCAATTTTTACAAGCAAATGGGATGATTCCGATACCAGTTCCTGATTTTCACAAGCAAATGGGCCGATTCCGATACCAGTTGCCAATTTTTACAAGAAAATGGGCCGATTCCTATACCAGTTGCCAATTTTTACAAGCAAATGGGTTGATCCCGATACCAGTTGCCGATTTTCACAAGCAAATGGGCCGAGCAAATGAGCCCCAAACGCAGATATGATTCCAAACAAAAACATATCTGCGTTTCCCTATGTTAACGTCTTGGGCTGCGTTTCCCAAAAACATTGTAAGCCTAAGTAAGTTGATCGTAGAACAATTGCCACCAATGATCAACTTACTGTATGCTTACGATGCTTTTGGGAAACGCAGACCTGTTTAGTGTTTACAGACTTCGTAATATTTCCACACAAATGACATTTTAGGAAATGTTTGCAATGCAGTTTGTTGTCAAAAATATAAGAAATAAAAATAATATAAAAACGTCTGGTTGCCGATCGTGTTTGAAGTGAAACCCTGTTCCGATCGATGGCCGGTCAACCAGTGCATCTCTAATTTTATTCATTCAAACATTCAAAAATCTTTATTATTCTAAACTTTTGACCATTAGTGTATGTGTATTTGGTTCTCTTTGTCTTAAATGAGAAGCTTAGTCCTTGATATACAGCTAAGAGCGTCAACACTGCAACATTCTTCTGTGTTTGTGCGTGTTCGTGTTGTTCTGTGGGCATCGCGGGGGAAAGAGTGGCTACTGTGGATCTGACAGAATCGTAGTGAGGATAAACCAGGATCGTGGAGGCTCAGAAGCAGTCTTAGCGCTAACCCACCTTGCATGCTCCTTCAATGGGAACTGGGAACACATACAACAGAGCTAACTGAAGCTTGCTGAAACGTGACTTCCACACTGCAACAGTGATGTAACAAAGATACGATAAACCAGTGCTAGACTTCCAGTTGTTTTATCGATCTCCTGCTGTCCTAAATCAAGGTATTTAAGCTAGTTAATACGTGCATGTATTTAAAAAAGTTTTTCTCTGTAACCATTTACAAATTTGGCAAGTGTATGATGCCTAGTGGTTTTAAAATGTGTTCAGATTTGAAGTCATTTAGTTTATTCCAACTAAATGACTATATGTTGCAACGCACATACAGAATATTTCTCACATAAAGCCACAAAAATGAAAATGAGGAACAAAATCACAATATGTCTTCTCATTCTTCAGGCAAGTGACACAATGAACAATGCTTTAAAAAGATAAATAACTGCAATTTCATGATAAAAAATATATTTCCATGAATTTAAGTGATGGTCCTGTAGAATGTAAGTCAATGTATAGATTTAGTAACCATAAAATTTAAAAATGTAAAAAATGCAAAGTATAAATTATGTCTAATCCATAAACTCTAACGCTTATAGCCAAACACAGAAAAGTTTAATGAATTTAAGCAATAGTCCTGTTGGTTTTAACAATGTTTTAATTTTTTAATACTTCTTAATACTTTTATTCAGAAATGATGCATTAAATTGACCAAAAGTAACAATATAGACATTTATAATGTCACAAAAGATTTCTATTTAAAAAAAAAATGCTGAACTGTAAATTCATCAAAGAATGTTTACTGAGCAGCAAATCAGCAAATTAGAATGATTTCTGAAAGATCATGTGACACTGAAGACTGGAGTAATGATGCTTTTCCATCACAGGAATACATTTCATTCAAATACATAATGGTTATTACTGTTTTTACTGTATTTTTGATCAAATAAGAGACTTCTTTCAAATATATATATATATATATATATATATATATAAAATCTCACTGACCTCAAACTTTTGAACTCTAAAGTAATTGCTTTCTAAAGCAAGACTCAAAGCATATAAAAACCAAATACAGATGGAATGCACAGAACAACAAGACAATTAAGTGCAGAAAAGAAAGTGGAGAACAAAATGGTTCCAATTTCATACAGATAAAAATCCAGTGGGTAATGGCCTGAAAATTTTCCCCACTCATCTGCTGTTGGCAGCTCTGGCAAAAAGTTCATTTTCGACCCTGGGACCAGCACACGCGCACACACACACACACACACATACATCACCAGCCGACCATGAGAGGCAGTGACAGAGCAGCCACACAGGTGCGGGGCCAGTGCAGAGCCGAAACATCATCTCAACCCGCCCTGCCAAGAGTAGTTACCAATTCAATCAACGTGTCAACAAACAAGTAGCCTCCCAGCAGAAAGAGAATGACAGAGAGAGAGAGCAAGACACTGGGGCAGAAGGCTATTGTCTCTACAAGTATGAAGAGTGCAGCACACAAAATGGAAAATGAAAAACCATTTTGACAGAGATGGAGAGGTTAATCGGATAAAATAATCACAAGATGCCAAAACTTACATCAAATGCCACTTTTTTGTATTATTTACCTGCTATTCAGAAACCTCAACACACAATCGCCTCAGTTTTATTGTGAGGTTTCCATGGTTTCGGCTCACACCTCATTCTCATTATGCAATCGCCCACCTGTCAGTTGCAACATCTTGTTAGTGTCACTGAAAATTCTGATTACTCATTATGAGGGTTTATGCATTTCCATGTTTTGGCCTTTAACAGTCATCTGTTTAATATTTTGATTAATACATCTAATCCGTTGCACTTATTTAATGGATTTGCTCACTATTAGAACCATATGCCTGTATAAATGTTGATTATGATTACATTTAATTAAACTTTGCAAATGGATCCATGTCAAATCCAACAGCCACACTTGACATATTAATCATACATTGAGTAGCACTTCATAACTCTTATTAATCAATTATCAACAAACATTATATAATGCTTAACTGATCAGCAGTTCTTGTGAAATCGTACTATGAATGACATAGTTATCTCTACATATAAAGCTGGGATAGGAGAAAGTATGTTAATATGGAAAAGAACGACACATCACCTAATATAAAGTAACTAAAGAAAATGCAAGTGCTTGCAAGGTAGCAAAATAATAGTTTTCAATTTTGAAGTAAAATTATAGTTAGGAAATTTAGAGATGAAAAATGGATAGAAAGTGACCTGTAGACTTTCTTTGAATTTTCTGAACTTTACTTTCGAGTAAACATGGTAAGATGTCCTAAACTTGGCTGAGAGTACTATATTCTTCATATTCTGGCTGAAATAATATGAAACTAGTCAAAATATTTCAAAAGTGCTCCAATTCTGAGGAAATCTGGCCAGCTTTCTGTGTAGCTCTGCAGAAAAAAAGGCCTAGCGTGGATAAAAAAGATCATCATTCATAATTGAATATGCAAATATATGCGAGAAAGAACCAATTGTAATCAAGTATGCAAATATTGTTAGCTTTGACCATCAAACATACTAACAATGTAAGTCAGTAGAAAATTTAAAGTCTAAGCTGATAAAGACCAAAAATTGTTCTGCAGGGATGATATATTTTTGTAGGCCAAAACCCGGAAATGAGTTAGCATTTTAGCACTTCTGGTTCCATCATCTCAATGGGTTTTTTTAATGGGTTTTTGGTTAAATGCCTGAAATAATGTCTGTGGTGAACACAAACTCAAGATATTTTCACATTTTATTCTACAACATAAAATATATCAGTAAGTACTTGTCTTGAAAAAGGCAGTTGCTAGCAAGTGGCTAAATGGGACTACAGAGGTTGTCAGGGACATTAAACCTCATAAGCCGAACGGGTAAACTCATCAGAATCATGAACTTTTGTTGGTCACAGAGCTTATTTTCTGCAATAATCCAAAGCCAATGGAAAAATCCTATTGGGTTTTTGTTGAGGGAACCAGGGTGATGTTAACTTATGGGTTGGCCTACAAAAATATATCATCCCTGCAGCGCTCTATAGATGGCTGCCTAAGAAACAAAGCAATTCATTGCAGAAAATTCTGAAGAAGAAAAATAAGAAGAATTTCATTAAATTCCTGCCATCCAACCACTGTAATAACATTACTGTTTGTTTATTCATAAAACTTATTATAAAGTGCTCCCACTGACAAAAATAAATAGAATGCAGAATGTTATCAAGCTGCCATCCAATCAACAAGCCAAATCAATGTGAGAATTGACACTACAAATCACCATTTAATTCATTTCTGTTCTCTTGTCTTGTACTCAGCTAATCCTATTGAATTCCCTGAGGTCACTTATCAAGTTTTCAGGCCCTGAGGGCCGATCCAATCACGCTGCATGCTTTCATCCTTTTGCTTACAAAAGGGAATCAGAAAACGGACACAAATCTCTCCGGCTACAAAGAGGTGTGTATAAATATGTGCAGGTCTGTGCGTATATTTGTATTATGCATTAAGTATGTCTGGTGTTGCACCCTGTGATATTTTGCCTGGCTTACGCTCACACAAGGGCCATCTGGTCCGAGTTGGCTCTCCTGCAATGCAACAACTGATCCATGCCAAATGAGAGCGTTGTGGCTTGCATGGACACCACAGACCAGTATGGCACAGTACGCTCAAACATACCCATGCATGCATTGTCCCGAGTCTGCTGTATCATGCCAAAGGGCAGTTTTGAGGGACAAAAGGCAACAAATTAGCAGCTACAAACTGTCATGCAGCTAAAAACTATCAAAATAACACTTCTACTACCGTTGCTTATAGCACAATAAAAATTGCATCAAACTGAACAGCAATATTTTCGTGACACTATGCAAGAGATGCTGATGTTTGCACATGGCTTTATTAATGCATGTGTGTTTGTACGCTTGAATCTATGACCTGAGGAGAAATTCAGACACAGGCCAATGCACACACACAAAACACTCCCTCATATGTCCATATAGACGTTAACACAGGGCCACCCTGCAGGGTAAATGAAGAAAATGTTTTTTGAAACCTGGTTAAGGGGTAGAAATGACGTAAAGAGGTCTAAACAGAGAGTGTAAGAGGCTACAGCTCTACATGTATGCTGGAGTGGCAGATTTTGCCTCCAATGTTGCAGACTCATGTTCACATTGCAGCAATTAACTTAAAGGGCCAACATCTGACAACATGTAAGTCAAAATTTTTTTGCACCAAAGTGGTTAAAATGTTTTTCATGATTATTTTCACCCTCTCACTCTGAAGCTTAGGATTAAATGTACAGTGGCAAAAAGAGCCTATGCAAATGATGTCTGTTTTGAGAACTTTTTGCATGTGAAATGCATTATACCATCCCCGCCCAGCAGTGTTGCCAGATTGGGTGGACGATTTACAGCCCAAAAGATCACCAAAACCCACCCACTCCAACAAAAAACTGCCCAAAACTTTAACTGTCAAAATAATGCGATAGAATTTTATTGCCATGTCAATCAAGGTTGATATTGACCATTTTTAACTCCTTAAAACAGAATAATGATGACAAAATATTATAAAAATAGATACATTTCCTAGGAAAACTGATCAAATCAGGGCAAATACATTAAAGAGCATTACCAAATATGACTAAAATGTCCAGATAGACTGTCAAAACAGCAATCAAGAAATTAACGTTTTGAGAGTTAGTCACTGTCCCATGTCTTTACCGTGTAACTTACATTCAGGCCACTCTGGCATTGTGATCACTTGAATATACAGACATATGTTCAAAATCCCTTATATCCCTTATTGCGCTAAAAACCCATCACTCATGAATCATCACGCTGTCCGCTGATCCCTCGTGACTGGCTAAAAGTGCTGCGGGCAATGTCAACATCATCACTGGCTGACTCTGCAGTGGGGGTGTGTGTTTAGTAACGTCATGATGACTGATTGGATGCAGTACATGCACACTTGGGTTTTGCTTGTTAACCAATTGGCCTATATAATTTAGAAAACTGCTAAACTGAACCCAAACCAGCCCAAATTTTGTCCACCCGCCCAATCAAATTCAAAACTGCCCAAACTGGCAACACTGCTGCCAAGTTGTTGAATACTGAATATACACTGATATGGAAATATTGGTGGTCATATTTTATTGAGCTAACTGTTGTGACATCCTAATCATAAAGATTTATTATTTAAACTTTGCATTAAATGCGTCTCCAACATAAGACAGAGATCTGAACGCACTTATCTGTTCTTATGAGCGCATTTTTCTAAGCAGTAAGCACATTCTGCGGAACACAAAAGACGGTATTTTTGATGGTAATTAGTTTTTGTCCATACAGTGGAAATCAGCATTCAACATTGGACCCTATTGACTTATTACAAAACAAAACCTTCATAGTTATGTCACATGACTGCCTATAGCAGTGCTTTTTTCATTAGCTTGGCAGGGAGTAATATACAGTATGGCATTTCACATTAAAAGAGTTCAAAGTGTCCAATCAAAACAGATGTCATTTACATAAAGAAGTCTTTAAGGTAAAACAACAAAAACACAGGTCACAGAGAGGGTGGAAAAACTCATGAAAAACTAAATTACAACTGTAATGAGAAAAGAGCCTGTGAAAAGATTCCATTAAATGGCACTTCTAAAGCACAAAAAAGTTTCCCTTAGACATCTAGAAATCATTGAAACATCAAAATAGCTTTCTTAAAATATCTTTTGTTTAGTAAATGATCCAGTTTCAAGTGTATCCTGCTGACCTGAGCACTTAAGACTCTCTGGTTTTGTTATCACCAGCTGTTAGATGCTTACCGTTCATGTACTAGAGTGATCAGAATCATTTTAGATTAAAAGAACATAGCACGCCATTTTGTGTTCTTAGCTATGATACTGCAAAACGAGAGAAACACAGCAACCAGGCATCCTTCTTGCGAATGTTATGCTCAAAATATCCAGGGCGTCATGAGAGTCACGATTCCCTGAGGGAGTCGACTCCATGAGGTGCAAATTGGTGTGAAATCTCCGGCGGATATTATGCGAGAGATTATGACTGCACATCTCATGATGTCACAGCATTGCGGGGTTTAAATGATGGGGATTCCGCCACTCGGTACAACAAGTCCAGTTACTTTGGATTAGGATTAAATTCAAGCAGACTCATTAATATGCGCTGCACATGACAAGCTGTCTGTCAGAGTTTCACACACCAGCTTAGCTCTTCTGAGGGAGGTTTACTGCAGGACCACAGCAGATGAAAGAAGTAGAAGGTGTTTGGGGATATTTTATTGATCTACACTTTATGTGAAGGTCATTCATGTCACTTTTTGATGTTAAAATACTTTCCCAGATGAGTCCTAGCTAAGTTTACTATACAGAGACTTACTAGCAGTCCGACATTTCAAATTCTGGCTCAACCAATGGCGTGGATTTGGGGCAGGACTGCTGTTCTGTGAATAATGGACGACAGAAGCTTCATATCTTTAACTTCATGGTAATCATTGCCGATTATGTCATTTGGAGCCCGAGTTTGTGCAGTAGTGATCCTGAGGTGGAGCCTCAGTATCAAGGTCCTGCCCATATTCCCACTCCAGCAGACTCAATCACAAGCACAGCTGTCACTCATGATGTTACACCTCATTTTTATAGCATCAAATAACTAACTAAAACCAAACTTACTGGAAAAATGAACATTTGAACACACTTCAGCATGATGAGAACTACCTAAAAATGACCATCTTTGGAAAAGAAATATTTGAAGTTAGGGTTGTGACGGTAAGGAAATTTTTCCACTGGTTAATCGGTAATAACAGTATCACTGGGATTGGGGGGGTGGGGGGTTTCCCTCTTTTGAACCTCGCTTTTAAATCACTAATTCAATGCGCATGGCTGCACGGACATTCATAAGAGTGCAGAGCAGAGCAAGCGTTTTCAATTAACTCCTATGGAAGTTGAGCTTCCACAGAAATGAACTGAAAACGGTCCGCGGCAGTAGACAAGCACCATTATGAATGCCGTGCGGCCGTGCGCATTTTACTTTCACTTTCAAATTAGCGCCAATTTAGGGCGCCAATGGTGGGTTCATTATTATTCTACACAACAAACCATCTACTCCTTTGCAGGTTCCCTATTAGCACTGGGTTTAAATCCAAAATATTGCAAAAAACTTCTGCCATCGTCTTGTCAGTCAGCTCCTCACTTTTGTAATGAATGAAATCTGACTACTGCTGCTGATCTGTGCTGCGACTCTCGTTTGGCTCACACTGCATTGAGCAGATGCGTTCAGTTTTTAATTGCAGCGTCTGTTTTCTAACTGAAGTAAATTATTTTTATTACTATAAAAAAAATCAAAACAATGGTGTGGTCTGTTGCAACTGAACACCAGTAACATCGTCAACATCAACTATCGCAGCAAGCCTATTTGAAGTGTAATTGGATTTTTTAGTTTGGCTCGAGTCCCCAATTAAATGGAGAGGATGGGGTTTATGACCTATACTGCAGCCAGCCACCAGGGGGCGATCAAAATGCGTTAGCTTCACTTTTCAGGACTTGTGCAGCACACTTGGTTTGAACCCACAAATGTTGATCCATAAGCTATCACCATTGTGCGCTTGAGCACAGAACTAAACCAGGGGATTGTCAACGTAATAAGTCTAACGTAAGTAGCTTTAGATAAACGCATCTGCTAAATTACTACTAATACTTATTAATATCTGAAATCTATCTTTCTGACTTATTTTTCTGGAATAATGTGCATTTTCTGGTAATGTGCAAATTTTTTTGTGGGTTTGTTCAATGTCGGACAAAATCTTCACTGCCTGTCTATCTGTAAAACACTCTCAGGACTGCAAGCTCATATTTGCACACTGACATCTCACTTAAAGCCACTGGGAAAACATAAAAATCTATTTTGCTGAATGACTTCTTGTGCTGGATTTTTTTATATTTTTGAATATATTTATTTTATAAAATACATTTGTTTTCTAGACAGCAGCCATTATCTTCTGCGCACAATGTCACCTTGATTCTTATTGGTCCATATAAAATATACATCCCACTAATGTGACATGCTTAAAAAAGCAACACATCTAATCTGATGACACTGGCCATGTGTTTTAAATAAAAATCCCTGACATAGGCGAAACATCATATCCCTGAATGCAAGCAAACACACACACACACACTGACGCTCTTACAGACCTTGTTTGACACATGGATTCAAACTTTCTCTCTGCCTCTCATATCATGCACTATTTATAATGTGCTCTCCCTTTTTGAATTATTGATAGGCCATACCTTCTTTTTAACTCAGTAGTTCACTCACACTTTGACACAGACACATACACACACACACACAAACACGTACCTACAGAGAGAGGATGAAGGTCTTTAGGATGGTGTAATCAGATATATGAGTAAGAACACAGTCACACAATTATCATAGCAACAGCTCAATGTTTTCATACACAAAAAAAACACTGTGCTTCAGGGTGAATAAAAAAAAAAAAAAACGGACAAAAGCATGCCTGGGCCATATTTCTCTGCATTTCAAAGATTTTTTTTTTTTTTTTCCTGGACCATATCTATATATTTAATGCTAAATATAATTTCTTCATTTTGTCTTCTGATTTGAAAGATGAAATCTGACATTTTCTGAATGACAGCTCTCTAAATAGACTGTTTAACATACACAGCATGTACAGGCACAGCCACTCAATGTAATATGAAGATCTAAATCCAAACTGTTCATAAGCTTCTTGAAGATTTACCAAGAGAAAGAGCTTAACTTTATGTGGATCAAGATCACTTTCATTCTGGTATTCATATGAGTATGAGGATATGCAGAAAGCTAATGCTGAAACGTATATCAGGTCTATAGAAATATGAAAATACAGATAGACACAAATGTTAATCTTAAATTTTACGTGCTAAAATTTAACTTATATTGTATATAGTCCCTCTTTTAAGGGTCAAAACAAAATTATATAATCAAAATAACAGTTTTAATGCCTATATATATATATATATTTTATAGTAAACATTATATATGCAAACATGGTAAGTTCAGACACCATTTTCTTTCCACTTCAAACACTGAGCACAGTGTAAAATAATACATGATAACATGAGCCTCACTTTTCTCCCTCCTTCATCATGAGTAAGAACTCAAGCTCACAGCAAGCAGATGAATCACAACCACTAGCCATGATGGGAGATCCCTGGATTCATTTTTATCACTACTACTACAACACCCACCAGCACATCCTATTTAAACTGGAAGTAGAGACACAATCCTTCACTACATTGTCTTTTAGAGTTACTATAACCATCATTGTTGCAGTGCAGGATCTGGACCGCTTATATATCTACATGCAGGCGTTCAGATCAGTGTCGTATGAATTTATGAGCAGCTAAAATCCCCCAGTTCACAGCTCTGACTGACTCATGCATCTCAGAGCAGGTTTCTCCGAATAATCGAGTGATCTCATACTGCCGGCACAGACGGTATCCACAGAGCACACTGAAAAGCCACTTGACGTTTCGGACCATAAAATTCCTCAAGTAAAGCACTAAAGGCTGGAATTGGTAATAATGGATAGATGTTTGCGTCATGTTTGAAGGAAAGGTCTGGAATGAGCATTTCAGAAAACAAGTGAAGTGAAGCATGGCTATCACAAGCAAAGACTGATGAGAAACAATCTCTCTCTCTCTCTTTCTCTCACACACACACACACACACACACACATATATACAACACTATTCAGCTCTAGAAGAAATAAATGACACTGACAACAGGATATCAAATCAATAAGAGACAGGCTAAGTGTACCAATCTTACTCTACGACATACAGAAAAGAAAAAAATATGCAAATTGAGCTTTTGAGTCACAAAAACATGTCCACATCACATTTCACCTCAAAATAAAAAAGAAAATAAATTATATTTTGCATAAATTAAGCTTTATTCTTTTCATGAAGATTAAATGGGTCAAGACATGGATTTTTTTATTATTTTAAATGTTCCTTGAGGTTCACTTATAATGTTAATAAAATTTTTGCACACAGATCCCGTAATATCAAAACGAGCCATTTTTGGAGCTTGATTAAATAAAATGCTTTGTTTATAATGAGGACAATGTTTTAGCTATAAAACTTGTAGGATATTTTAATGGTACTTTAATGGTAAAGTATTACATTTTATTTCTTTCCTTTTGGTATTTTTTGGAAGTGCAATATGACGTTCTTGACAGGCTTTGTAAGATTCAACCTTTTATTTCTGACAGAATACAGAACTGCATACAAAAAGCGCTCCATCTTATTTACAAACTGCAGTGGAATTTCACGATTCATGGAACAAGTATGTCTGCTTTCGTTCTCTTGTCTCCACATGATAGCACATCCAAACAAACACGCATACGTGCACAGTCACAGATCTTAAAACGGCATCTCAACCAAATTAATATGGAGCAGTAGGGTCTACAGAGTGAGGATAAATTATGCATTATGAATATCTAGGTCTGTGATTTAAAAATACACACCACCTTTTCCCCATGCAGCTGTTTTGTTCTGAAGATGCTTGCGAAACGGCAAACTCAATCTGAGCTCAAACCCACCAGAGCGCAAACAAAATCAGCCAATTGCCACTTATGGATAAAAGAGGATTATAATATTCCTCTGGCATGGAGTGCCCACAAGAGTCATTTTACCAAAAACTGTACATTCGTTCAAAAGATGATTCAATGACTCATTTGAGAAATCATTGCTGTGTTCCATGTTCTTATACTGCAAACTTTACACTGTGTACTGCTTACAATATTTTTTTTTAAAAGTAAATGAAAGTATGCAACACACAACATCTTTTAAACAGTAGCATGCTACAATGTTGCCACATGAGCTCATCATGCATGTTTAATTCAGCAAGGTGACGCATCATCTCAGATACAAATGAGCAAAATTTTGCATTTTCTATTTAAGTAAAGATGTATTTTTGGCAGTACAGTATTTTTGTGATCTGAATCACAACAAAGATGGTAAAAGTATAGCAGATAGTACTTCTGACACTTAAATATGTCTGTGTTTATTACGCTTCAAAATAAGTTATGCCAATTATGGTGTTTTATTTAGGGTATATTTGTTATGTTGCAGTTGCAGTAAGTGTCTGTCACCCTAATTGTGTTTCTGCCATCTAGGCCACATGCTGTTCCCATATTATTCAGACCTAGTTTTCGCTGGCTGAAATAAATAAATATGTGGCAAATATGATGAAAGTTTTGTGGTGGGCCTCTAGAGGCTTCATCACATGCCTTTGGAGACAAGTTTCAAGAATCGCTGTTTGTTTGTTACTCCTATATACAAAAAGATCCATAACTAGCAGAAAGAGGTTAACTACTATAAACTAATGTATGCAGTCTTGCTCAGCAAAATTATTAGCTCATTAGCTCATAAAAATACTTAGAATACACAAATATTAGGTGAAACAGTCCATTTTAAGTTACAATAAGCTTCTGCATCTACATCTGCCATCTTGGATGTCTTATCTAATGCAGTTTTGTTTCTCAAGTCAATTGATCTTGTTTTAAGGATGTTTAGATGTTTTTACTAAAGAACTAGATGAAAATATTGATTAAAACAATGATTTTTGCTGTGTGCCTGCCTACTGTTTGGCACAGCCTTCGCATCAGAATAGATTTATGCCTTAAAATGCTGTCTGTATAGGCAGCTCACTATGTTTCAGACTAGAGGTATTCACTTTAAACATGTCAGAGCATCAGTCTGGATTTCATATGGGGGGAAAAACTCTTAAACAAGCCTAAAGAGGTTAGCTGCACTGAGAAGAAAAATATTTTGGCAGTATTTTGTATTTTGGTCTTGTTTTCCAATACAAATATCTAAAAATGTATAAATCAAGATACATTTAGTTAAGCAAAAATACTTTCAAAATCAAAATTAAGTGAGTTTATGCTTAAAACAAGAAAAAATATCTGTCATTGGGTAAGAAAAACTTCTTTTCCCATCAAATTTTTTCTTGTTTCAAGCATCAAGTCACTTAAAGGGTTAGTTCACCCAAAAAAATTTGATTACTCACCCTCATGTCGTTCCATACCCGTAGGACCTTCGTTCATCTTCAGAACACAAATTAAGATATTTTTGATAAAATCCGATGGCTCAGTGAGGTCTGCATTGCCAGCAAGATAATTAACACTTTCAGATGCCCAGAAAGCTACTAAAGACATATTTAAAACAAACGAGAATACTTTTTGTGCACCAAAAAAAACAAAATAATGACTTTATTCAACAATATCTGGTGATGGGCGATTTCAAAACACTGCTTCATGAAGCTTTGTAGCTTTACAAATCTTTTGTTTTGAATCAGTGGTTCAGAGCATGTATCAAACTGCCAAAGTCACGTGATTTCAGTAAACAAGTCTTCGTTACGTCATAAGTGTTTCGAAATTTCAGTAGTTCACCACTGGGGGCGTGACTTTGGCAGTTTGATGCATGCTCCGGACCACTGATTCGAAACAAAAGATTCGTAAAGCTACGAAGCTTCATGAAGCAGTGTTTTGAAATCGCCCATCACTAGATATTGTTGAATAAAGTCGTTGTTTTGTTTTTTGGTGCACAAAAAGTATTCTTGTCATTTCATAACATTAAGGTTAAACCACTGTAGTCACATGAACTGTTTTAAATATGTCTTTAGTTGCTTTCTGGGCATCTGAAAGTGTTGCTGGCAATGGAGGCCTCACTGAGCCATCGGATTTGATCAAAAGATGAACGAAGGTCTTACGGGTGTGGAACGACATGAGGGTGAGTAATTAATGACAGAATTTTCATTTTTGGGTGAACTAACACTTTAATTTCAATTTTGAAAGTCATTTTGCTTAAGTATGTGTATCTTGATTTATACATTTTTAGATATTTGTAGATAAATACAAGCTTGGTCAGGCTAAGAGACCAGGAAAGCACTGTAGCTGTATTAATTAATATGGCTAGTATAAATCAAAAGCAAGATCCATGAATACAAGCATGTAGAACATAAAGGACAGTGTAACATCAGTAAGGCTAGGTAAACCTCAAATATTATCATAAACAAGAGCATCAATGCCACAAGGGGTCAAACTAGTCAGCAGAAAATGTCAGATGAGACATACAACATAAGACAAACAACAAGAAACTGCTGCCAACATCCTTTAAAGTCAACATTAAATCTAAACTGTAAAGTAAAATAGGTTGCACATGCCCTTTCATGTTAAATTTAACCATTTATTTCCTCTTAATACCATTAGAAAGACAACAGATGATATTCTCTTAAGATTTTCCAGTAGCAATGACTTCACGCTCTCTGCGTGACAGCTGTGTCTGTGTAAAGACTAAGTGAGCTCATAAAACAATGCAACACTTCCCTGAAAGCTTGTTATTACTGCTATCATTCAATCAGGCCTGATTTGCATATGTATCCTTGTGCTGTCTTGGTAAAAAAAAACTTTCCCAGCTTTTCTTTCTGTCATGTCAGAACTTTCCAGCACAGCTAACAGGGCAGGGTCAATTTAGCTGGCCTCTGAATTAAGTAGCCTAAAAGCGATCAATGAGAGTAATTTGCATGAGGATCGTTACTTTATTAGAAGGAAATGAAACCGTCTGTATGCTCACGGTCTGTTGACCTGAGGGGCAGTGAGCCATTTGATGCCTTTTAGCTCGACAGTAGTGAATGACTTCAAAGATATCAGGACAGGAGATACAAATGTGAAAGAGTTTTTGGAAATACTCGGACTAAGGTCGCTTATAGACTGAAAGCTTAGAAAACAGATGAAGGTCTGGAAAGACTCTCTCAATATGACGCATGTCCTCATACAGATATCAATAAACTATTGAAAAATATCTGCCTTCAATTTTCAGAGCTGCAACAACGTTGTTGCAAATGAATAACCTTTGCAACAATCAGCATCTCAAAAAGCTCAAAAACATAAACTTATAAATTAATAATTTAATATAAAAATACATTGCATATAATGCAATCTGAAATCATTTAATAAATCACATAGTGTGACCAGAATCTCCCCATTGCATTCAAATGCAAAATGCCATTTGTGATAATCCATTGATCCCCAGTCGATCAAGAAGGCTTGCATAAAATAAAAAAGAAAACATTTTTGTCTAACGACTCACTTCAACAGTTCTTTGGTAGCTTAAAGGTCAAGAAATGTTTCTAAATCTGGCTATTTTTCAAATATATTTTAAAACTGGCACTAAGGTTCACTTTTCCTAAGAACGCATTACTATAAAGAGACTGTTCTGAAGTTGAACTGACCTAACACCTCAAATGTGTCTGAGATGTTCTCATTAATATGGCAGTGCCATATTAGCAACATTTTGGTATACACTGTTGAGAATATCAGTTGGATGTAATGTTTTAGTGACATTTTTAATAAAAATTAAGAAATAGTTCTAATAATAATGTATCTGAAAACTATATATAAAATATTATATATAGCTTGACCTTTTTTGTAATACAATCAATATGCAATGTTACAGATAATCTACCCCTTTAAATAACACATTACCATAATAATATGATATTATGTATAATATCATATTATGCAATCAATGATTTTTGAAAACTGAGAACTGTATCATAATATGCCTCCATATCATTTTCTAAACTAACCCTTGGCCACACAATATCTGTAAATCGATTGGTCTCAAAAAAGAAAAACCTAGTACAGCAGCAGGAACTAAAGACTAGTCTGACCACGATAACACCACCATAAAGCTGACATATACACTTTCCAAAAAACGTTTTACATGACGAAAAAAGACATCCCTCAGAAAGTTCGCTATGTGATGAAATTTAGCTTAAGGTAAAGAGTTAACTTGGTTATTCATTGTTGGAGTGTCGCTGTAGACTTAAATAACCGGTCAGACAAAAACCTTCCAAAGAACAACTCTGGACACATGTCAAAAAACAATTCTTGATAAAAAGAGCTGATGCAACAATGTCATCAAATACTTGGAAGCTGCAGGTTGATACCAAGTACCTAAAAAGTTAAGATCTTCCAAAAGTGCAGATAAAAAAAAAGGCTTGTCTTACCTCGGTCAGGTGAGGCGTGGGGTTGAAGCCGCACATGTTGCAGACTTGGGTGTGGCACTGGGTGCAGAGGTTGTAGTTCGGGGTCTTGGCTGGATCTCCCATGTTTAGCTCGGTCTTACACAGTGGACAGAACACTTTGGGCTTTGGAGAAACTTCCTGCCTTGGTGGAGCTGGCTGGGCTGCAGGTTTTGCACCTGCTGCAGGACCTGGACCAGGCCCAGGGGGTCCCGGCTGCTTCTGCGGGGGCTTCGGGGAGGAAGGTTGTTGGGCGGGTGGTGTGGTTTGAACCGGATCCACTGATATCAAACTACTGGCCTGGTTTAAGAGCGAAGCGCCAAAACCGAAGAGTTTCCCGAAGGGCTGCTCTGGTGGAGGAGGTTGGCGGGATGGGGAACTTCCGGCGCTGCGAGTGTGGTCCTGTCGCGGGGTCTGAGGCTGGAATCCGGGGCCCGACCGGGAGAGGTCAGGCTGGGATGGGGCTTTGGCCATGCCTGGAAGGGGAACAGCGCCAGGAGCAGGAGGTTTGCTTTGAGGGGCAGCTTGAGGAATGGTCTGCTTCTTAGCTTCTGGGGGAGGCTGGGACTGAGGTTGAGGTTGAGGTTGGGGTTGGGGTGTGGGCTGGGGCTGTGTGGGTGCGGTGGGCTGGGATACAGGCTGGGGTGGAGGTTTGCTGGGCTGGGACGGTGAGTGGATCTGCTGCTGGCTTTTCGACCGTGGCGTATCCATATCCATCCCCAACGCCCTCTGCATTTGACAGTTCAGACACAACCACTCTTGCACCTGGGAAAGACAATGAACCATTCACTATGTAATTAGATCAGAAGATTAGTCATTAATTTACATAATGAAGAATGTCAAGATGAAAAAGATGAAGAGTGTGGGAAGGGAAAAGAAAGCAGACTAGAAGACAATTTGCTTGCAATACTGACAAAGATGTGAACAAATTACTAACCCCACGTATTTCACTTTGGTGCATAACTTGTGTTACTGCTTATAAGAGAGATGAGGTGTGCTATTACTTTTCTAAGTGATCAGACTTACTTTTTCACCAGATGTCCAATAAAATACAGGAAAAAATAGGGAAATCCCATAGACTTAGTTTGAAGGAGTTAGATCTGGGGTGCACAATCTTGCTCCCGGAGGGCCACCTTACAGAGTCTAGCTACATTACAGCCTTTTCCAATAAACCTGCCTGGAAGTTTCAAGTAACCCTGAATACCTTGATTAGATGGTTTAGTCTCCTGGAGAGCCATGTTTCAAAGTCTAAATCCAAAGTTCACCAATAAACCTTACTGGATTTTTTGAGTAACCCTGAAGACCTTGTTTAGCTGGTTCAGGCATGTTTAATTGGAGTTGGAGCTAAACTCTCCAGAAAGGTGGTAGTGTTGTCAAGTACCAACCGCGATACCAAGTCGGTACTGAAATTTTAAAAATATGATGCTTTGAGCGCTGTTGAGCGGATTCGTAAACACCTCTGATTGGCTTTTGTGTTCACGCACTCATCAGATATGTTTGTGATTGGCTAAAATGATCAACGCATGGGAGAGTTTGAAAGCACACGGAAGTGTCTGAATTTGAAAGCATTTTGAAAGTGGTCCACTGATAGACACCTGCTTTCAAACTCTCCTTTGTGTATCTGTGTATGCGCTCGTTGAAGAGCATCATTGATGTCTATTTATTTACAACATGTTTTTGAAGCGTTGATCATTGTAGCCAATCACAGACATATCTGAAGAGCGTGTGAACACAATTGCCAATCAGAGGTGTTTACGAACCCGCTCAACAGCGCTCAAAGCATCACATTTTTTAAATATCGGTACTGACTTGGTATCGCGGTCTGTACTTTTCACTAGAAGTTGGACCTCCAAGGGAAGGATTTGACACTCCTGGACAAGATCCATATCTAGTGACCAGAATATCATAGATACTGTGATCCAAACAGCACAAGGGATGTTTTCGCAGGCCACTGGAAAGGGAAAATAATAATGATAGACATGCCTTTCAACCCTCAGAAACTCTTACATTCCAAAGTAAAGTCTTTGAAAGAAATGGGGCATAGGGATGAACACTACAGAATGGAATACACCCAGGGCCTTGGGGTGTGCTTATCAGAGTTAGCAACCACCTAGAACACCATAGCAATCACCTTCCAACACCACAGTAACCACACAGCAACATGCTACAAAACTAATATTGCACTAATACTGCAATTAGAAACAGCAGCAGATGTTGTAATAACATTAGCTCATTCGACCACTGGAACAGGAAATGAGACAGCATCCGCAGCACTAACTACCTAACTGACACAGCTAGCACAGTTGCTTCATAATCTATGACATAGATGTGACATGCGGCCACAAATAGGATTCAGTAATAGGATCAAAAGGTGCAACTGATGTCCGGTCAGGACATTTGACTTCATGAATGGATTATTACCAAATGAGGGGTTTGATGTTGAGTGTATTAGCCTGTCTAGTGTCCGTCCACTGATGCGATATTTGGAACTGACATGTTGAGACACGAAAGCTGACAAGCCGGATTTGTTTAATATAACTGTCCGACAAATCATATCATACAAAACAGTAACATCTGACAGCTTGACTGACACGATATGACACTGGTTACTCTGTGAGGGTTTCCGTTTAGAGCTGGGAGAGGATACGGACAAGTGTGTGCTAAACTGCCTTCTGCTGAAGTTTAGAGGATTATGATTGTGACTGCTGCAGATAGAAGAGTATCTTATTTATGCAAAATTGTGCCAGAGGTGGAGTCAAGTAATAAACAAAAGGGCAATAGATACTCAACACTTAAGGATGTTTATACCTCAAGCTGAAAGAAAGAAGTTTGTTTAAGAACAATGACATTT
Source organism: Hypophthalmichthys nobilis (assembly GCA_037950665.1). Taxonomy (NCBI): domain Eukaryota; kingdom Metazoa; phylum Chordata; class Actinopteri; order Cypriniformes; family Xenocyprididae; genus Hypophthalmichthys; species Hypophthalmichthys nobilis. The sequence goes on from CM075487.1 coordinate 24,118,394, forward strand.
AGACATTTGTTAATGTGACTTGAGGGTCCAACATTGTCCAGTACTGTATTTTATGTTGAACTTTGGATCATTAAGGGTGGTGCCGACCAGCCTGATGCCACAAAATAGAGACATAGCGACATACAAAATTGACTTGGCTTTTGAATTGTCATAGCTAATTAGGACAAATAAAATCATACGTACATAGAAGACCTTCTATCACTTGTTGCCAAATCATGTAACCACCTAGTTAGGACACATTGTATTTTTATCTCTCTTTCCCATGGATAGTCAGAAAAACACCTCTCTCTGGTCAAGGTGAATGTGTGTGTGAGAGTGACAGACACACACACCTCTCTCAGGTTAAGATTAGATAGCTGTCACATTGGGTCAGGTGTGATAACTGACGCCTGTCAATATCACATCAGTGCTTATGTAATAACCACTGACATCATGACAGGTGTGTGTCCCATTATTGACCATATTCACACCAGGCAAACATCCGTCACCTACAGTTCACCCCCACAAGAAAAACAGCCATGTGCAAACAAGTACTGAAAAGTTTTAGACATGCTACCATGTACAATAAATACTAATGCTATACCAATGTATTGGTATAGCATGGTATATACAGTATAATGATGCTGAAAATTCAGCAATATAATGTCAATTTATTAAGCTCTTAATATTGGCAACACTATATACTGTATATATATATTGGACATATCTAGATAATAAATAAATCCAACTGGTCAGCCATTAAAAACTGAACCATAATATTACCATCTGATACATCATTGTACTATACTGTAAGATCATTTATCTTCCATTAAAGCATTTGCACACACACAAGAACACATATGCTCAAACAGTTTTCAATTACTCATTATCTGCATCACAGTACTTTTCATTTTTTCAGCATAAATCCATTTAACAAAACTAATAACAACTACTGAAATATAATGACTTAATGGCTGTTCCAGAAATTACGTTTGTGAGTAAATGTTCTCGCTTGCATGAGCTTCTGGGTTATGAAGAAAGATAATGACCAGATTTCTCATAGCCAGACGTCACAAGCGATCATTATTCTTACAGTTATTAACGGCAAACTTTCTTGAGGGATTCAACGTGAACACAGTAACTCATAACCTTCAATTTAATCATGGTAAATATTTAAAAAGGCCTGAAAAATAATCTGTGCCCTTTTGATGCCTGGTCCATCAATTTGTGAATTCAACCAGCTGTTTGGGTATTGAGTGATTCTTTGCTGAGATTTTGCAGTGTAAATGTACTTTATTTAGTCAGCAAGGGTTTGTGTTATGGTCATCTGGTGAAACTTTGAGCCTGTGTGTGTTAGTTGGTGATAATGTCTCTAGAAATGTTCGTCAATCATATTGAAGGACAGGGCAGTAGTCAGAGTCCAATTTCAGTGGCAGAGACAGGGCAGACCGTGTGTGTGTGTGTCATATCTACACTTGTCACTCAAACACATGACAGATAAACACTCTATACCCACTGAACAATGGGCAATTACAGAAAGACAACAAGATTGGGTCACCTGTGCCAAACTAGTCTGCTATTTTCTCTCTTTTTCTAACTCTCATATCCCACTTTCTTATGCTGCCCTGCTTCATATAATCATCGTCTTTGTCAATGTGTCCTTGGTTGTTGAATTCTGTCATTATTTTTCGCCCTTGTGTCATTCCGAGTCTGTTTGCTGTTATTTTTTCTGCAGTGCCCTTTTCTGTACAACAGAAGCTCTTAGTGATCACATGTCTCTGGCTCCAAAAAAAAAAAGGACAAAATAATTACCCTAAAAGCATCATTTAAGTGGTTCATATGACCACATACAATAGCTTTGTCCTCGGAGAAGACCAATGACATTTTGATGAAAGAACCGTTTATCAAAGAACCATTTCTGAATAACTTGATTGAGAACAAATTTAGAGCTTCTGCGGAAGGGAAGATTATCATAATATTACATGATAAAACTTGCATAATCGCACCAGTTATAATCGTACCAGGCTATTTGCACTATGTATGGAATACTTTTAGGCAGATGCTATTTACACTAAGTGCAAATAGTGATAGATGCTATTTACACTTAGTGAAAATAGCAATATATTCTATTCACAGTAAGTGACAATAGCAGCATTTTCTTAGCGATATGCTATTTACACAAGGTAAAAATAGTGATAGATTCTTTTTACACCATATAAAAGTATCAGTTCTTTGCAATAAGAATAAAGATGCTATCTATAGGTACTTTATATTGGCAGATACTATTTGCACCTCAGTATTTTTGTACATTAACAGGATGCAATAATACAATATCATAGTGTAAATTATTATATTTATTAAAATTATTAAATGGATGCTGCCTTATTGGGAGAATAAAAACCCTCCCTACATCTTCCCCTAACCCTACCCAATAAACACTTTTAATATTATTAAACACTCGTTCGCAGTTTATTTCCACTTTTAGAAAATTATTTCCATTTTTTTTAAAATAAATGCGAACTCGGCAAATGGCGAATTCGAACAGAGCTAGTGTAAATAGCATTTGCCAACAAGGGATGCTATTTGCACTTAGTGTAAATAGACACTCCGAAACTTTTATGGTGTTTTGGGGTCATTTTTGGAGCTTGACAGACATGGTCACCTCAAACTGTCTTGGTATGGAAATAGCTGCATAAAGATTCAAACTGCGGCTTTGAAAAAAACAATGACTCCACCCATAATCTGTATATAAGGCTCCGCCCACCACAAGTCCCACCCCATTCTCCATATATGGAGTTGTGTTCCAATTGTAGCTGGGCCTATTGTTCTCCTGCCCTGTATAAATTCTGACCATTAGCGGGCTAACTATGACCAGAATGACCAGAATAAAAATATTGGCTGTTTTTCAAAACCTAGCAAGCAACCTACATAGACAGCATTTTTGGACACCATAGGTTCATTTTTACATAACAGACATGATAATTAAATATTTAAAACTAACATTCAAAGGGTCTACGATGCACAAAGAATGCAGTGTCGGAAGTCATCTTCCTAAGAAACAGCCCTTCCTGAAAAAAAAATATATACTGTATACGCATCATAAAATATGAAACATAAAACAGATTTCCATAACATCAAACAAACATCTAGGAAGATACTGCTTACATTTACAGTGTTAGTCTTGCAAGTCTAACAATATACTGCATTCAACTGGCAATTACTCATGGATGTGCAGGATTTGTGCATATTTAAACAAGCATCTTTTTGCTTATGTGTGCTTATGCATATGTGCGAAGATCGCATGTGATTTATGAGAAACTAAATGTGTACAGGTCTATGCTAATATCCTTCAGAGTGCTTTCACACACACACACACACACACACACACACACAAACTGATTTACACCCAAATGATGGTGCAGCACCCGAGGTATTGATTAGTCAGCTGGTGTGAGAGGAGAGAGGATCCACGAGAAGCGGAGAATCTCTCAAAGACACTGAGCTGAATACTAACACTCACACACACACACACACCGCAGAACATAGTGCACCCTTACAGTGCTCAGTTTATAATAAATATTTACTATACACGTATCACAGTCACACAAATTAGGGTTTTGCAATATATTGGTACTGACGATAACTGTGATATTTTTTGTTAAATAATGAGTCAATACATTTTCAATCTTTCTTTCAAAATGTGTTTTTGTCTTACCCTGATTCACTATGGTAAGCCTATTATAAGTGTTTATATTTTAGATTTGTCAGGCGGTGTTCATGGGAAATTGCATACAAGCTTCACTCGCCCATATGTGTCTCATTTTTCTGTGGAACACAGGAGAAATTGAGCACATCTCTTCTCCTTACATATAAAAAACAGACTGAAGTTTAGGTCATTAATCGCTCGTTTAATGATAATCATCCCAATTTAATAAGTTACCTTGAGAAATTATGTGAACAAATCACTGAGACAGTGATTTGAAATTAAAAATCAGATCTGAGAATGAATGGTTCTTTTAAGTCAATTCTTGTCAATGAACTGGCTGATTCGATTCACAAACCCAACTGGATGATTCATTCAACTGACTCAACGATCAGGTCACAGCAGTTATTGAATTAACAGCTGACTGGAAAAACAAAATACATTTCAGTCTGTTCCTCACACATATATATTGTATGTCTTAAGAAGATTATTGCACACGAGTTTCACTCTTAAAATTAAAGGTTCTTTATACTATCATTGTATCAAAAAGAACAGCATTATGATTCTTGAAGGGGTGGTTGATTATAATTTCACTTTTTTAATTTTAGTTAGTGTGTAATGTTGCTGTTTAAGCATAAACAACATCTGCAAAGTTACGACGCTCAAAGTTCAATGCAAAGAGAGATATTTTCTTTTACAGAAATCGCTTTTTAAGGACTACAAAAAACGGCTGGTAGGGACTACAACAACTTTCTTCCCAGGTTAGTGACATCACTAACCCTAAATTTTACATAAACCCTGCCCCCGAGAACGCACAACGAAGGGCGTGAGGCCATGTTGGGCTGCTTTAGAGAAGAGGAAGAGTTGTTGTAGTAGAGCGTTGCTGCCATGCCGTCATTTTACGCCGGACTTCTTCACAAACGAGCATCAATTCAACACTGGATTTGCACAAAAGATTAACATGACGGCACATGCTAGTCGATGAGTTGAATCAACTCCACAGCAACTACATAAATTTATCCACTAACCATTCAGAAATGTCCAGTTGCATTCTAAAAGTTGTCACTTTGAGTCTCTCCATCAGTGTCGACTCCGGTTTGAACAATGTAAGGCTGAACACCGTTACTGACAATCCTCATTTTGGCTGCGTGAGATTCTCCAGCTTTGTTGTTGTTGAGCAATCAAAGTGTGAGCTGTTAAAGCTCCGCCCTCTTCTGGAAAGGGGGCCAGGAGCAGCAGCTCATTTGCATTTAAAGGGACACACACAAAAACTTGACAAGCTATAATAAATGATCTGTGGGGTATTTTGAGCTGAAACTTCACAGACACATTCTGGGGACACCAGAGACTTATATTACATCTTGTTAAAAGGGCATTATAGGTCCCCTTTTAAAGCATCTTATTTTTTGTTCCAAAAAGGAGAGAAAGTCCTACAGGTTTGGAACAAAATGTAGGTGAGTGCAGTAAATAATTGAGTGAACTATATTAGTTTTGAAAAAGAATGTTTTCTTGTTTTAAACCCAGAACAGAACACAGCTGGTGAGACAGACAGAACGAGAGGACAAAATGATAAGGATTTGAAGAACAGGTGAAAGGCAAACAGACAAACAGATGGAGTCACAATCAAAGAGTCTTGTAGACAAATAGAGACACATCAGCTGTACAGACAGTCGTGTCGGCAGCAGTCTGTGGCATAAGAGCAGAGAGACTGATAGAGGTGGCGAACCGCTGCCTGTTTCCAGACTAAAGTGGTTGAGAGACAGACTGAATGCTGCAGTTTCCTAACAACAATCCACAGCAGCAAAGCGCCAAGCCGAAACTGGGACGAGACACATCAAAAGAGCATTCTAAGGGCCCCCAAATACTTTAAATATCTCTAAAAACACCACACAAGAGCACAACACAGCTTCACTCCAGTCTCTACGGGCACCAGATTCATAAACTAATTCTTCTCTGTGTGCATTAGACCATACTGACAGCTTATCAGAGCATATGAAGCACAAATAAAGCTGATTAATGGAAATGTGCTGGTGAGGAGTTTTAAAGGTATAGAACACTTTTTGTCGAGTACCACATTGTACACTTGCTGGGTAGCTTATAATTGAGGTGTTTAAAGATGAATAAAAACTACATCAGTTTGCTGTAATGAATGTGACGTTTCTGTGAGTAATAATGATCACAATAACAATGTAATGAGAAAACTGAACTCTCCATTAATGAGGAAATCAAAATGCTAAGCTATAGCTGCACTCACGTCATGACAGAATTACCATAATTATGAGTTTGTGGCTGTAAGGTTTTTACATCTTGGTTGGATGCGTAATTGCAAGTTGGAAACATTGAATATTATGACAGCTCCAATGTTAGGAACATATATATATATATTGTATATATATATATATATACACTAGACAAATCAAAAGCATTTATGCTTTTTTTATATATATATTATATATACACAATGCTTCAGTATAATACAATCAGCAGTTATAATAATAATAATAATAATAATAATACATCACTTATATTAAAAATTATTGAATCAAAATCATTTATTTACTCTTTTACATTGCTTCAAATTAATAAAACCAGTAGTTTAGCTTGGTAATAATAATAGTAATAATAATAATGAAATGATTTATGAATTTTTACATAATATAATCAGTAGTTTGGCTATAATTAATCATAATAAATTATTATTATTATTATTATTAAATCATTTATGTTGGATCATTATTTATGGATTTTTTTACATAGCTTCAGTATAATACAATCAGCATTTATAATAATAATAAAAATAATAAAATACATTGCTTAAGTATAATATAATCAGTAGTTTGGTTTTAAAATTATTAATAATAAATTATTTTTTATTATTGGTTATTATTATTATTAAATAATCATTTATGTTAGATCATTATTGAATCAAAATCATTTATGGATTTTTTTACATTGCTTCAGTATAATACAATCAGTACTTCAGTTATAATTTAATAATAATAATAATAATTATTATTATTATTATTATTGTTATTATTATTAAATAAAAATGTTATGCATTCATTTTTACACTGCTTCAGTATAATACATTCAGTAGTTTAATTATAATACAATAATAATAATGAAGTTTTTAAACTTGACCATTGGTCATCAAATTCTCTGTAAACATGGTACAAGTTGTTCATGGTACAAAATACAAATGTATTGATGGTGGCAGGTGCAACGTTAATTTATTCAGTAAAAGCTGGCTCACTCACAGATTTCAACTAATTTCAAACTCATTTAGATTCAGACATGACCAAACTGATGGATTATTTGTTCACTTTCTAAATTTAGCTGTCCATCGCTTGTCCATTTTCACCAGTTTAACTAGCTGCAGCGTCAAAGGTCACAGATGGTTTGGTAGCTAATACATATTTTTGTTTGATATTCCAGTCATTTTACTAAGACTTAATAATATAAACAAACCATGCTTAACTGTTAGCAAAGCTAGCACAAAACAGTTGGTTAGCCACCCACATAATGATCTCTTATTCAGTGTTACGACCATCACCATAGAAACAAATGAATTCAGAATCCAAGGATGTAAACAGCTCTGAGTAAACTCTAAGAGTTGTCAACTCGTAATTATGGTCATTTCTGACATGTTGTGAATGCAGCATAGACGGAATAGCCTACAATGTTCCACATGCTCTAGATGTGACCTTCAGGTAATCAAAGCGTTGTGCTATTCGAAACATTCAAAAGATATTTTCCTTTTATAAAACTCACAGAATCATACCATTTATTGGAGAAAAACAGCCTGTTTCTCAGAAACTATTTTTATTACTACACAGTTTGCACATAAATGCATATTTTGTGTATTAGCGCCAAAAGTGGGGTGTCCGTCTCTTTAACGCATGACAGATTCTATTGTCTCGCAGAGGCAGCGAGACACTGTGCCATTTAGAAAGAAAGCACAGTACTCTATTGTTTGATTAATCATGTTTGCGTGGTGAGTGATGCATTCTTACTCAGCCCTCAGAGACCGGCAGCCATTTCACACATCAGTTCAATATCAACGCAAGCACTTCTGATCCAATTTTACCATGTGCTGTTTGATATGACTGCGCTGAAAGGGGAAATAAAGGATAGCGACAGGTGATTAAAATATTTAACCGAGATTTATCTCATCATACGTCTGCAGATAACATGTTAACACAATTAGTTCCTTTTTTAAGTAAATCTGTGTGAATGACACTCATAGTGTAAATTTATTCATCAAGGCTCTTAAAGGTGCAGTAAGCGATTTCTGAGAAACACTGTTGACATTTGAAATCTACCCAAATAAACAAACCCCTCCCTTCATTGCTCCACCCCCAAAATGTACAAACACACAATGCAAGAGTGGATGTCTTTGCGTAAAATAAAGCGAAGATGACGATCAGGGAGAACAAAAAATAAACATACAGTACATGAGTTTATACAAGCAAGAGTTGGTTGTTGGTTGCCAGCAGCACACACTCAAAACCAATGTTACTTACGTATGGAGCACAAATGACACAACCTCGGCTGGAAAGCTTTTCTAATATTACCACGGGTCCTAAAGCTCTTCCCTGATCATAATCCTTCTTTTTCCAGTGATATTCCTCTGACCTTTTCTCTTTTGTAATGTCTCTCAGCCATGTCTCTTTCTACAGTCTTTCTTCAAATCTACCTCTTGCTCACTCTCTCTCTTTTCCCGCTTCATAAGTGGACACACCCCCTACTGCTGATTGGCTACAAGTTTGTGGTGGTGCTCAGGACGATCCACTTTCAACAGGGTTTCTTAGAAATCGCTTACTACACCTTTAACTCATCTCACTTGCACAAAAAACAACCTTCTATATTTCTCAAACTGCATCAAAAATATAAACTGAAAAAAGACATGCAATTTCTGGAAATGATGCTTGCTCTTGCAAAACTCACAAATTTGATGCTAGAGCATTCTGAGTGATTTCCAGGGTGATGTTATGGGGTTGCTATGGGGTTTCAAGTGGTTGCCAGGTGGTTTCTCACATCAGAACAGGCCCTCCTTCAGATCCATCCTTCTACGTAAATCTAAGGGATTTTTTTCCATCTGTTTTAACATCCGCTAGTTGAAAACTATATGTATAAATGTATAAAAAAAAATAAGCTGCACAATTTGAGATGCCATTAACACTGATAGTAAATAATAAGCAATAGTAGTAGCAAAAGTCCCATTTAAGACATGTCAGTCCACTTGGTGGCCATCTTGGAACAGTGCTCTTATTAAACTACAAATAAAAATAGTTTTTGTTAATTGAAATAAAGCTGAAATAAAATAAAATATAATTATTAGATGAAAAAAATGTAAACTTAAAAAAACGCAAATAAAAATGAGAAATATTGTCTTGGCAACTAACTGACATAAAATACATTTAAGTTGAAGTATTAAAATTGCTAAAACTAAAACAGAAATAAATGAAAGTTAAATAGAAACTAATAAAAATTGATAAAAGCACATAACAAAATTACAAAAATTTAAACTAAACTTAAAACTTAAAGCTGCAGTCCGTAAGTTTTACCTCTTTGTCGCCATCTCTGTTTGAAATCTGCAATTGCAGTTATTTGTGGAATTATCTTTATGTGGGTTGTGCATCAGTACGGCTCCTCAGCGTGGATAAATCTAATGTTTTCAGGAGAAGGTGTGGCTGTCAGTCACCGCACTGGTGGATACTGTACTTCGGAATCACAGATTGTCTCGGAAGTATGATCAAAATAAGAATTTTCACCGGAAAATGTCATCTGAACAAGTAAGTAACAAATCTGCCACTTTTGTTCTGACCAACTTAGGGGTAAAAAAAGCATTACAATAAATCACGCTACCAATGGTGATTAAATCTAATGATTGCTTAGTTCATATCACATCAAACAGTGCAAATTATTATTTGTTAAACTTTGTTCTCAAATTGTTTATGTTAAAAACATTAATAATGTTAACGTAATGACGCAAAGACGAATGGCGGCATGCTCGGATTTCCCGCAGAAACCTACCAGTACCACTCGAACTAGAAAACATTATTACAAGCTTACCGTTGTGATTCAAGCTAAGGTAAGGAGATAGTTTTGAATACTGGCTGGTTATGTACTTGCTCAAAAATTGATTTTGGATAATTTTTAACCAAAAAAATGTATGGACTGCAGCTTTAAAATATAAAAATAAAGTAATAAAAAAATAAAATACTATAATAGTATATAATTAATACTAAAATAACACTGTCTTGGAAATGCCCCCATGGGCAACTACTGTATTTCCAATCATGCAAGTACAATAGCATAGATGAATAGAGAAAGATCTCTGAAAGTGTTTGTTAATGTTACATTTAAATAACATATTTCAAATCAAAAATAAAATCTGACAACAATAGCATCATAAACTGTGCTATTCACCTCAAATCACAAGCACTACTAAATATCCATAATTTCTTTTTTGATACGTAAATGTCTATTATAATATATAACGTCAGAAAATTATAAAAGACATCATCCATGCACTTGAAAATACATATGGTCTATATATTTAGCATTACATATGGTAACCAAATAACACGCAAATGCTGCCTGCACGGGCACATTTGTGTAATGGTGGAAAAATAGCATGAAATCTCTAGAGCTGTGGCAGTGTATGTGTGTGCATGTACTCTTTGTGTTTGTGCTGTGATGTGTGTGTTGTAGCCCAGATGGCCCTACACTCAGTTTCCGCTGTCAGTCTCATGACGGATCCACTAGATAGCGTGAAAACCACAAGACGTGAGACTTTCAGAGCCAGGATGCAAAACAGATCTATTAACTTTCACGTTCCCGTCAAGTCACAGATTTCCTCACGTCTTCTGAAGAACTCGTGGAGCGAAAATAATTCATGATGTTCATATTCTACCATCATTACCCCAGAACTTTCAGATGGAACAGTGCTTATGTGCCAAACAGGCAAAATTATTTTTAGCTTATTTAAAGTCGGCATGAAATTGCAATTTTCTAGGGCTGTTTAACGATTAATCGCGATTAATCGCATCCAGAATAAAAGTTTGTGTTTACATAATATATGTGTGCGGTAGGTATTTATTTATTGTATTGTTGTATTTATAAACATACATACACATGTATAAATGTAAGAATATATACATATATTATGTAAACAAACTTTTATTTTTGATGCGATTAATCACGATTAATCGTTAAACAGCCCTTTTCTTCAATATTGTGACGTATATACAGGTAAAACGCTTCTCAAACAAGAAAAAATGTAGGGCGGCACTTGATTTTGTCCATGGGGAATTGATTGGATGGTTGTGGTTTGCTATTGGTGGATCTCATGTAAGTGACAGGTTGCCCCGCCCTCACGCCAGTAAACACGTCATCAGAGAAGAGAAGTGATGTCGCTGCAAGAGGGAGGGGAAGTTATTTTGATTAAACATTACAAGGGCATATGAATTTAAAAAAATGATGAAACTGCAATATAAAAACAATAAAAATTCTAAATTTTGATTTCATGCTGCCTGATAAATTTTTACCCTCTCCTTTTCTGCATTTCTACACCATCATCGCTCTGTCTGTCCCATTCTCCCCTCTGATCCTCCACACGTTTTCTCTGGCAGTAGGAATGGGAGATCATTGTAGAGGCACAGCAGGATCTATAAATAGAGGATCAGCCAATGGCAGACTGGGAACGCCTCCTGTATGCTGGTGGGTGACTACTGGAGTGTGTCAGCGCCACTTTCTCTTTCCTTCTATCATTCCATCCCCCTTCCCCACCCTGCTATTTCTCTGTCCGTATATCCCTGGTTCCTGCATCCCACTCAGTGCTGTCGCCATCATGTCATGCCTTTCTCTCTCTCTCCAGGTGTCTGTTGCATAGTGATCAGATCACCCCTCTTTTTCCTCTTCACCAGCTGTTCTTGCTTCTTGTCTCATGTTCTCTCTGTTTTGTTCTCCAAGAGACATTTAGAGTTCAACTTTAACATGATATCTTTACACTACACTAAACACCTGGGACAAAACATCACTACTGGAACACTCTGACAAACACAAAATATAGTAACAACTCAATGTTACCTACATAGGCAGCTTCCTTCCTTCTAACTGAAGTCATCAATTAGTAACGCTCTATATATGCATCATATAAACAGCATGTGAAGTGCAGAGGAAACTCAGCTTGCAATTGATTTCAATGGAGACTGATGTTGAAATGTTGCTAATCTAAGTAAGCGAGTTTTAAACAAGCATAAAAAAATTTCACACACAAATATTGGGTAAAATAATCAATATTATTTTTTAATTGATATTATAATTGATATTAATATATATTATTCATTATATGCACATTTTCCTGGAAAAGTTTAGGGTCTGGTAGGATTTTTTTTTTTTTTTTTTAAGAAAAGTTAATACTGAAGCAACACTAAATACATTTATAATGTTAAAAATGATGGTTAAAATAAATGCTGTTTTTTTTTTTAACTTTCTATTCATCAAAGAATCCTGAAAACAAATGTTGTTTACAGAAAAATATTAAGCAGCGCAACTGTTTTCAACAGAAATGTTTCTTGAGCACCAAATCAGCCTATTAGAATGATTTCTGAAGGATCATGTGACACTGAAGACTGCAGAAAATTCAGCTTTGCATCACAGAAATTAAATTACATATTTAAATATATTAAAATAGAAAAAAATATTAAATTGTAAAAATATTTCACAATATAGCTGTTTTTACTGTATTTTTTAATCAGATAAATGCGATCTGAGTGTGATATTTTCAAAACCAAAAAAAAAATTATATATATAAACTTGTTAATATTACCCACTATTTTGGATGTAGCCTGCCATGACATACTAGTGACATTTGGGTGACTACAGAATCAATTAATAGATAAATCATAAATGCACTATTAATCCAGGTGTCATTTAATAATTCCTGAGATAATTCACTCAGCCTGAACACTTTTGTCTATATGTTTGCCATATGGGCTATACAGCTGATTCACTAGCCTGTTTGTTTTGCCATAGCAGGAATGTCAATTCCACATCACATAGAATTATAACAAGCTCTTCCTCATTTTTCTTTTTGAAAGCAAAGTGATTGGAAAAGCAGTTTATCGCTTTAATCAGTATATCGCCCACCCCTACTCTACATACAGCTGATTTAGAGTATCACAATGTATCCTGTTTCACTCATAAATGGTTCATGCTTGATGCATCAAAATTATAATTTAAACAAATATGCTCAATTTGAAGAGCTGTGCTCATAAATGATTGCTGTATTTCTATTTTGCAGAAATCTCAAGAAATTTAAACCATATGCTCATAAAACATCTGCTCTAATAGCGCTTGACCCCTGAAATTACACGCCAGATGACATATTTCCCATCATTTTGTCACATGTAGTTGGAACTGACAGCGGCGCTGTTAAAAACGCTGAGTTAGTGCTGTAAGCTGTGTGCTGTAACATCAATATAAATCAAGACAGTCTCAGAACCGCTTTGTAGTGTCCACTGTTCAACTGCGGCCCAATTAATTCAGTCCTGTCTTTATGAAGCACAGCAGGGCCCAAAAACTCCCCTGATTGAATTTCTAAAGATGAAGCCTTCTGTGAAAAATGTGGTGATATGATAGATGATTGATGTATCTGTATCATAAGTAGCAAAACTGTTTTTAATATTGATAATAATAAAAAATACTTCTTGAGCAGAAAATCAGCATATTAGAATGATTTCTGAATGATCATGTGACACTGAAGATTAATGATTCAGCTTTGACATCACAGGAATAAATTACATTTTAAAATATATTCAAATAGAATTTTAAATTGTAATAATATTTCATAATGTTACTTTATTTTGAATCAACTAAATGCAGCCTTGGTGAGCATTAGAGATCCCAACCTTTTGAATGGCATAGTATGTTAGCCATCTTGATGGTCTGAATTAAGACCATCCCTTCAACCACACAATCTTTCTCCAAACACCCACCTTCAAAGACGTGTCAGCCAACCCTAGCATGCAAAATTACTAACATAGAGATTCTTTTCTGTTTGGCTAATGCACACAGGCTGCACTCAGATTCTTTTTTTTTTTTGCCATGTAAAGAGCCGAGAGCTGTCATGGAAACAAATGTGTGATTTCAGGACACCTATTTTAGGGAAATCTGCCAGGTAGTAGAGGCATTTTAATAAGTGGTATTCCAAAAATAAATGCTTACAGCAGATTTTACAGCAGGCTGTTTTTGGTTTATTACCTTTAAACGGATAGTTCACCTAAATATAAAAATTCTGTTATTATTTAATCATCCTCATATTGGTCCACACCAAACTTCTTTTCTAGCTCCAAAATGATAAAAGCACAATAAAAGTGTCATAAAATTAGCCCATATGATTCTATGATGCACTATATTTTTACAATAGTTTTTGTGTGAGAAACAGACCAAAAGACTTGATTTAATAAAACACTTGCCCTCTGCTGTTGCTCTCAAATCAAATATGGCGCCACTGATGTCAACAACATTTGCTCTCAGGATACATCAGAACTAACATAGTTTACCGTTATTCCCATCAAATGGTGCCATTTTTCTAATCAACAATGACTTAAATTTTGATCAGCTCACACAATGCCATCATATGGCTTCAGAAGACTTGGGGCCAGATATACTAAACAGGGCAAATTAGTGTGAGAGCGCAATTCCATAAAAGCACCAATGGGAGTGAAAAGTTCTGTGTGTGATCTACTGACGACGTTCAAATTAAAGAACACAGACACAGCTGGATCATTTCCATAATGACCAACACAGGCTACCAAGAGCAACGCAAATTAGCATCTGGTTTAAAGGGTTAGTTCACCCAAAAATGAAAATTCTGTCATTTATTACTCACCCTCATGTCGTTTCACACCTGTAAGAACTTCAGAACACAAATTAAGATATTTTTGATAAAATCTGATGGCTCAATGAGGCCTGCATTGACAGCAAGATAATTTACACTTTCAGATGCCCAGAAAGCTACTAAAGACATATTTAAAACAGTTCATGTGACTAGAGTAGTTCAACCTTAATGTTATGAGCGACGAGAATACTTTTTGTGCGCAAAAAAAACTAAATAACAACTTTATTTAACAATATCTAGTGATGGGCGATTTCAAAACACAAGTCTCACCAAGGCTGAATGTATTTGATAAAAAAAAAGTTTAATATTACAATTTCAAATAACTGTTTTCTATTTGAATATGTTTTAAAATTTAATTTATCCCTGTGATACAAAGCTGAATTTTCAGCATCATTACTCCAGTCTTCAGTGTCACATGATCCTTCAGAAACTTTCTAATATGCTTTTGTAATACCTTTACTGTCACTTTTGATTAATTTAATGCATCCTTTCTGAATGAAAGTATTAATTGATAAAAAAATAATAAAAAAACAATGTACTGAACCATGCGTTAATGAACTTTTGAAAGGTAGTGCACCAGTATAGTTCATCAGTACAGGTCAAGTTGCTAAATACTGAATGTGTGTTGATAACCATGACAATTTCTGATTGAGCTGTTTTATGCAGCTTAGTTTCCATAAATGATCTCAGAGCTTTCTGTAGAGAACATTAATATGACACAGCTTTTTGTAATATGTGATTCTATGTCTGAACTGTTCTTCAACCCTTCTAAAATTGCTCTCGGCTACTGTCTGTTTTGCATTTCTCCTTTTGATGGCTTCACTGGAGTTCAGAGCCAGGAGAGCAGATGCCTGAAAATCACTTTTGATCTTTCTGCGACCATGAGCTGTCAACATCCCCTCCTCTCCGTCCTCCTGTCTATTACCTAATTTACACTTGCAGGATTTTAAAGCACCACCAGCCATTTGCACCTTTGAGCTCCTTAAACATGCTGAAACAATCTCACCCTCGCATGCTCAGCCATGCGCCCTCTTGCTCTCCCACACACGCATCTCCGAACATTGGCTCAGGCTTTCTACTGCATCCTACACGCAGAAACAGAGCAAACACATGCACACATTCCCATACGCCCCGTAGGACCCTCTTCTGAGCAGTTCCAGGTTGTGTGCAGTGTGTGTCCTGGGTTTGTGCCAGATGGAGGCCGAGACCAAGCGTAGGATTCATTACCCAGAGCTTTTTGTTTAACACATCTCTCTCTCCTCCAGAAATCTACCGTTAACAGCAAAACTCTAATCGAAAATCATCATTTGGACTGCAATGTTCTCTCTTTTTCGCCATTGTTATATCACACAGTTGCTTTCTGATGGTGAGTATTCAGACTCAGACTAGTCTGAAATAGTTCTCCCGGGGGACTTATGATATATTAATTGACTCAAGGAAAATAAAAAAATTATATATATATATATATACACATACATACACACACACACAACCATTCAAAAGTTTGGGGTCGGTTATGTTTTTAATGTTTTTAAAAAGAGGTCTCACATGCTCACCAAGGCTGCATTAACATGATTAAAATACTTTAAAAATAGTGATATTGTGAAGTATGATTACTATTTAAAACAAGTTATGTTTATGAATGTCAGGAAAAAATAGCAAGGAGACATTTTAATTATTTATTAATAAAGTAGTGTTTTCTAAATCAGTGTCTCGCCATCTCGAAGTATAGTGAACGTGCCTATAGAGAGAAATGCACATTTCATATGGATTACATAAACAGAGTATTTATTTTCTAATTGGTTTGTTTAAAAGTAGACTTTAAGCTTTCTATTTCTCATGTCTGTGAGGCAAGTAGCCTATATGATGAGTTTTGGTTCATTTTTTTTGACACGCTCCAGTTCTTGGAGACCGAGATGGCAGAAAGCGCATCCTGTTTGTTTTCTTTATTTTACAAAGGTACAACGTTTCTTGTTATTGTACGTTTACACAAAAGTAGACCCTTTAGTCTACTTTTGACCCATTCAGTTTCGAATGATGTATTACTTTTATCAGCATGATCAAAAATGACAGAGTATTCTAAGTTGTTTCCGCTATTATCAGAAAAAATGCCAGTAATCATGCCGGCGCCTCCAAGTCATGCAGTAAGAGCGCTACACTTTAGCTTCCACACTTCGCACAAACACTTGGATATGTGCCTAATAATAGTGCACATTTATCTAGGTTAACGTTAGAGTGAGCGGCCATGAAAAGTTACTACTACTAGGGGTAGCCCTAGACTTTATACCTCACAATTGTGAGTTTACAACTTTTTTTCCCAGAATTGTGAGATAAATAATCACAAGTAACTTTATTGTTTTATTCCATGGCAGAAACAAGCTTTCACAATTTAATGCATCCATGCTTAAAAGAAAAAAAAAGACCCCAAACTTTTAAACACTATTATACAACATAAAACACTGAGTGAGCATGTATTGGGCTTCTTACCTCAGTGAGGTGAGGGTTGGGGTTGAATCCGCATTGGTTGCACACCATGGAACGGCACTGCGTGCATTTATTGCAGTTTGGCTGGCCGTCTGTGGTGCCCGTTAGATCTGCGGTCTTGCACACCGGACACAGCTTGCTGCTGGGCATGGGTGCGATCTGGGGCAAAGAATAGGGCGAGGTGGGAGCACTGCCCCCAGGCGAGACAGGGTGCCCACCTTTGCTGCTCCCCACGTCCACCTGGAGGTTCTTCCGTGCAGCTTGACCCTGACCGGGTCCCTGAGGCTGTGTCGGAGCTCCGGGACCAGGTCCTGCACCTGGCGGACCCCCAGGTTTCGGTCCCATGCTCGGGTCTGTCTGATTAGGTTTGCCTTGGATACTGTGGGAGGGAAAAAAAAGACATTGGTGTGTGAATTAACACAGGGGTGGTGTGGCATATGTTAGAAATCACAGATAGCTGAACAATCCATTGTTGAATCCATCTGCCCAGGGGATTCACGGGAGGAGATTTAAAGAGCTTTGTGCCGCAGCTTCCTGAGTAGTTCGAATGAGAATAGAAAGATAAATCAATACAGCAGGGCAAATTCTGGGGGCGGAAACAAACTGATTGACAAGGACTTTCAATGATTCTGCAAAAGAATCTGAAATGTTATCTGTGGTTGCAAAAAGAGGTAACAGAGGTTTCCTCTTCAGCTAAGCATATTTACTTGTCTGAAATGGTCATTCTTGAACTTTGACATAGAATAGAAGCTGCTTAGTGGCAAAATGACAAAATCATGGCTCGGATTTGAGGTTAAAAAAAAAAAAAAAGATTTTAGTTATGAATTATCATTTGTGGTGCCTATTAAGACAAGCATCACTGCTATTGCTCATTCTTATGGTTTGAGATTTTCAAAGCCCCTAACCTGTAATAACAATAAAATCAATATGTACAGAGTATTTATTATTATTACTATTATCATCATCATCATTATATTAATAACACAATATAATAAACATAATAACAATTTGTATAATTCTTATAATTATAATAACAATACTATTATAATAATATAATTAGTGCTGTCAAATTGAGTAATCGCATCTAACATAAAAGTTTGTGATTATATAATATGTATAAATATATATATATATATATATATATATATATATATATAATGTAAACAAATTTTTGTTAGATGCAGTTCATTGGGATTAATCGATTTATTAAATATAATATAATGCATGTTGTGTTTTTACAACTGTAGTCTAATGATTTAGTTTCAAATATAACCTAATTTTAAAGTAATAAATGTGTCAATTTTTTTAATATTTATAAGTTATAATTGTGTCAAAAAACAGAAATAAAACTATAAATATCAGTTATTGGATTGGACACATAAACCTTAAATAATCAGTATCAGTATTGCTTTATTTTATATTGTGAAATATCAGATAACAGACTGACACAGAAAGTTCAAGATGGCTCTGTGCAAGATCTGTGGCGAAATTTGGAAAAAGCAAGCAAAATAGTTGGATGACAGGATGCAGAAATCAAGCATGAAGGAGAGCTCACAGGTGATTGAATGCTTCATTCAAAGAAATCCTTTCAATGGAACCATTTTAATGGAACTGCTGTTTACTTCGAACACAAACACATTCCACCGCAAGAATCTTAAAAATCTGTCACTGGCCATTTTATCACATCGTCGCCGTGCTACATCATGCTGTAAATTTGTTTGTGTGCAATTTCCTTTTGAAACTTTGGAGAAGCCGTTAAGATGAATAAGAGCTGTGAACATACCTAAGCATTTAATCAATGTTCTCTAATGAGCTATTTATTGTCATTTCACTCAGAATAACTGCCAATGGTGATCAATAACCATTATGTAAATCCCAGAGCTGACATGACTGAACCCAATTCAGAAACCTTTATAAAACAATATAATCACCTAAGAAAGAGATGCTGAATGTGTGTCCTGTTTATGCTTTAGTATGAGTCATGGAGTGTGTCATAAAGAAACTTTTTATCATTGCATAACGGTTTGTGTCTACTATTATGTTTTATTCATGATCAAATTTACGTATGAATGAGGTACTGTGGTTTGTTTAACTGAGCTTACTTAATACCCAAATTTTCATTGCTGCTTAACAAATGAAAAAATTGATTTTAAGGCAAGGTAAGCTACTAACAAATAGTAGGTAACTAAACTAATTTTATATTAAAAAAATTCATTATAAATATTATAGAATTCAGAGCAGTATTTCTCAGACTCAAAAATATTGAATTAATCTCAATTAATAACGGCATTAAACTTGAACTGATAAAATTGCTCAAAAATATAATATAATAAATATAAATTAATATAATATAATATAATGGTAACACTTTATTTTAGGGTCTTTTAACTAGTTGCTTATTAGCATGCATGTTACTAGAATATTGGCTATTTATTAGTACTTATTAAGCACATATTAATGCCATTAATGCATGACCATATTCTACATTCTTAATCCTACCCATTACCTAAACTTAACAACTATCTTACTAACTATTAATAAGCAGTAAATAAGGCATTTATTAAGGGAAAAGTCATAGTTAATAGTTTATGTGTTCCCTATACTAAAGTGTTACCAACATAATATAATAAAGCTAAAAACAGAGAACAACAGAATTTATATTTCACTTAAAAAGCCACCAGAGACTTGATTGATGCAACACAGACACATTTTCACAGAGACTTGAATCACTGAATCATTTCTTTTTGACTGAAAAAGAGAGAAACTAAAACGATAGAGGAGCATTCTAACAGAGCATGTTTATTGCAACATCTCACTCAGCTGCAAACCTTTTTTTCAGTTTTTTGAGTGAACTATTTCTTTACAACAAAACCAGGGCACACATAATGGACATCAATTACATATTACGCATCCTATGTTTGTTTCTTTTTGCTTTCTCACATTTTTTTCCTCTTCAATTATGCCTCAGTGCTGAATTTACAGCTGCCTGCTTTCTAACTCTCGCTTAAGCTTCTGTTGAACCCTTTCTTGGCCTCTTTTTCTCCATTTTTTTTTTAAGTCCCCAAGTTGCCTATAAAGGCATGAGGGGTTTTGTGCAGACTTTCTGCTACGCTGAGGTCATTTATCACATGTCAACAGCAGTAATGATTTTCTCTTCTTCTTCTTTCTTTCACTGGCTGGCACTGGGATTAGTGAGCAATTAGAATGGACTCTAAGCTTTCTCTATGGTCATAACAACGTCTTCGGAGAGCCCGGCTAACACACCAGCGCACGGGTACACACAGAGAGCCTCAAATGTACACACAAGACACTTCAAAAGCTTACACTTCCTCTGTCAGATTCTGAGGAGAAAGGAAAAAAGCGTGCGAGAACTAAAATAGCATGTTTCACAGTAACAGTGAGTCAGGCTGAGAAGCGTGTGTGTGTCTGTGCATGTGTGTGTGTCTGTGTGTGTGTGTGTGTAGCTGTGCTTGGCTCACTCTGTTGTCTGTCCAGGAATATTTCCAGCACCTGGTCCCTCATTATATGCAGCCCTTAAACTTCAAGTGAAACTTCATCGCCAGAAAAGCAGGCCGTCTTTCCCATCCTGCTTCATCTAAAGCCATTACCAAGGTCTGAATCAACTGAGATGCGCCAAAGCAGAAGAAAAGTTCATTATTTCAGTGTCAGCTATTCGGCAAAGAAATTTAATCCCAGTCCAACTAGGGATCCAAAGTTCCTTCCCAACATTCAATTTACACTCTAAATTGACTTTAAAACAGTTCGGCTCAGGTGGAAAGGCTTACAGGTACTATTCCTTCCCAAACTGGGGTATGTGAGGTGACAGATGGGGTACACGAACAAAGTGCTGAGTTTTGTCGTTCATTTAATTCTACCCCACCTTTATATAAAATTAAAACTGAGCATGCATTTCTAACAGGCAAAATGCCGCCTCTATTGTAAAAACAGGAAAATGGTAGATGAAATGGTAGTCAAATACATGACATCCAATCAAATTACCTAATCTTTTGCGGTCAAAACACAAGTAGCATGCATTTAATAGGTTGCATGATTTAGCAAATCAAGCTACATTACTGCCATTCTCAACAATGTACCTTCGTAAAAGTTAGGTTTTAGCACTTAGCCTACTAGCATGAAGAAGAACAAATATAAGCTGTGTCCGAAACCGCTCCCTATATAGTCCACTATATCGGGTGTCGGCCATTTTGTAGTGGTGTCTGAATTCTGAGTGAACGACTTCATTCCCTACATTCGTTCACTACTTTATACCCACAATTCGCTCTGATTTCGAGTGTACATTCAATGTACACTTGCTGAAGCACTATTTCCCAAAATCCAATGCGGAGAGGACTGAGAGCGCGTGTGAAAGAGCAGAATTGCGAGCGAACTATAATCCCTTTACAGCTTTCTTATTTCTGCTTTAACATTTATTTCATGTCATTTCAATTTTTTTTTTACACCTTTTTTTAAATTAATCATTACTTGAATAAAACCTACTAAAATGTAGGGAGACATTATTATATAGATGGATTTTAAAAATGAAGTTATATTAATAAGGTAAAAATATAAGCTATTATTTTTATTATTAAAATATATGATGTAGGCATTAAATCAATTTAATGTGTTTTATTAACAGCAAGGTGTTTTAATAATTTGTGGCATTGTTGTTCACTCATTAAACTTTAAGAGATGATAATTTAGTGGATGATTTAAAAAAATGGTTAATCATCTGTAGGTAGCGTATTAGCGTATTCAAACCATAACGGTCGCCTGAGGGCGCTCTAAGACCACGTCATCTGTGAGCGTGAGAGTTTCTAACAAACTAAAAAAACTTTATAAATACATGAAATAATGTACACTTCTTGATGTGTTTATTTTTGTTTGCAGTATTTTATAGTATTTAATGATTATGAACACATATTAAGCATGACAAACCAATTATACAGTCGATGAAACTACAAAGCTGGCACGGAGGCATGTATGATTACAAAATAAAGTCATTATGATTGTTATTGTTATTAACATTATTTTATAATGTAAGTGACATGTAGGATAAAATAGTTTTATCGCGTGTCGAGCCGTTTCTGCGACAGCTCCAGCTCTCCGGCGCACAGTGTATACGTCAGCGCCCGAATTCACTCACTTCATTTCGTTCACTCCATGCAGATATAGTGCACTCAAATGCCATACACTATATAGGGATTAGCGAATGAGTGAACGAGTGAGTGGTTTCAGACACAGCTATAGACACAGACTATGCATAGAGATCGATTTAAGACTCAAACTCTCCATGATACAGAAACACAGTATTGTCAATATTGTTTACTCTATTTTTCAGCAATGAAAGCCACAGCAGAACTGTTCGTCTCCAAGCAACACACAGTGGTGTTTCATTAGTGAATGAATCTGCGGCTTTGAATGAATCGGGAGAGTCAATAATTCAATGCCTCATTCATAAACACAGCTACTTGCTTCGTTACTATCATGGCAAATCAGAGCACAGTTTGAGAAATTCTTGAGATCTTTTCTGAAACTCTATAGGAGACCTGTGAGGCTTTTTCTCAGGAGTAAAACATAAGAAGCAGGGGACTTCAGCTAAAGTTTATTTAATCTCACTGATTTCTAGAAGAATCACTGCGACAGTAGTTTTAAATAACATACAACATATATAAATGCTTTAGGATATATTCTCTGTGGCAGAAATAAACTCACTGACATATTCTTCAAACACTTTTCATCACACGGCTGATAGTTTTCTGCTGAGGGCATTTCATCATCTCTTTATTAAAATAAGAACTATGCACCCAATGCCCTCGGAGGTATTGCTAATATCAATATGGATTGAATTTATCTTTACTGAGATCCTGAGGCCCAGGCTGGAGAGAGAAAGCTTCAATAGAGAGTAATTTAACAGTAAAGAGAACAGCTAGAGGGTAAACACACTCAATGCTAAATCAAGCTTCCTGTAATGTCCATGCTCAAAAGTCAGACTCGGGAGCTACACAGCTAATCTTTTAAAAGGTCTAATTCCTCACAACCTGAATATTAAAGAGCCCGTGTTTCTTGATTTTGTTTTTGGGGTCTACTAGAACAGGTTTTCATGCTTGACTATTCAAAAAACACCTTATTTTTCACATATTTGACATTGTTGCAGTACCTCTCTTCCCAGTCTGCCAGTAACACTCTGTTTAGTTCCTGTCTATGAAGCTCCTCCTTCCAAAAAAGCGTGATGCGCTCTGATTGGTTGGCTGGACCAGTGTATTGTGATTGGTCAACCACTTCAAGCATGTTTGGTAAATGCCACACCCCTTTCGATAATCATGAATTTCTGCTTCTCAGGTGTAAAAAACTAACACTTGGACATAGCGACTACTAATGGGCACACTACTACACGCAACTCAACCAGGCCTCATCCCTTTTTTGCATATGCCTTGGGCGGGAATTATTTGAATGAGATGTTCATTTACGGAAGAAAACTCAACACTACATTCAAGGCGTTTCAGGAAGTTCAGAAACACTGATATAGAGAATAACTCCCTTTGGAGTGACTTTGTGCTTTGTAGCTTTGCAGACCTTTTTCATGTAGCAAAATTACACAATAAAGAAAGCTGAAAATGTAAAAACAAAACAAAACAAAACAAACAAAAAACATAATAGGTCCTCTTTAAAAGTACCATCATACTGCAACAAGACAGCTGTTCAAGACTCAAAAAAGGTTACAGTCGTAAAGATTTGGATATCTGCCTGGTTTGTTAAACACTACAAACAAAATAAATCAGAAATGTGTTAAAACATACAGAATTAATGAGACCTAAAGAGAACATTAAATCAAAACTGGAGTTTGTAGACCATGTTAATTAGGTTTAAGGTCTACAGATTTCTTTTTCATGCTGTTCTTTGAGCTTTCTATTTATCAAAGAATCCTGGAAAAAAATAACTGGTTTCTACATTATTAATAATACATGTTTCTTGAGCAGCAAATCACCATAGAATTTTTGAAGGATCATGTGACACTGAAGACTGCAGTAATGATGCTGAAAATTCAGCTTTGCATCGCAGGAATAAATTACATTTTAAAATATATTAAAATAGAAAACACTTATATTAAATTGTAATAATATTTCACAATATTTATCTGTTTTACTGTATTTTTGATCAAATAAATGCAGCCTTAATGAGCATAAGAGACTTCTCTTTCAGACCCCATGGTAGTGTATACTGCCTAGGGCAGATACTATACAAACAGGGATGCAGTCTGTAACATTGTTTGCTAGCATACCCTTGAGACACGTCTGTCACCAGCAGTTTACAAATTTAAACTTTGAATGTTAGTGAGTAAAACAAGCAGGGCCATGGTTACTGACAGGATGATTCGATACACCATAACTTATGTTTAATCAAGGAATTATTTTGTCTGGTATGATTGATTGTCTCATTAACTGAACTATGTACTCCTTATAATTATCTAGTGCTCAGGTAATTATTCCTGAATGCAGAAATCATAAAAAACATAATGAAGCACTGATTAGCAATTTCTAGTCTGCGTCTCTCGATGCAGGTAATCATTGTATTTTCTGTGGTCATTCTATTCAAAATGCATGGCATATGTAGATATTTAGACATTTCACCCTCAGACGACTCACAAGACCATCTATCTGCTCAAATAGAAAAACTGATATACAGAAACAATACGGATGTGTACATACTTGCTTCACTATCCAAATAAGGACATAACATAGACTTTTATTGTTTTTAAAGAAACCTAATAATTATTATAGACTAGCCTAAACCTTAATAATAATAATAAGAAGAAGAATTTACTTAAGACTTTTCCCCAGTTGTGGTGTTATTTCCACCACAATGAACAATTTTGGCCTTAATAAAGTTTTTCAAAAGTTACCTGGTTAAGAAAACTTTTGCATTTAATAAAAAAATTGCATGCGCAAAAAAATGTGTATGAACAGAGTTATACATATATACATATTTATTTTCAAAAATTATTTCTTATGTATTATTTTTTATTTTCCTTTATCATTACAATTATTATAAAGATAAAAATATATTATTATTTCTTTATTCCCAAAGGAAGGTTTTATCAGATTTGGCTTAGTTCTGAACATAATTTTGTCCCCAAATTATAGTGTATAAGTAAATTCACAAACGGACGGACGTACAGATGGATGGACTGATGGATGGATAGATGGATGGATGGATGGATGGATGGATGGATGGACTGATGGATGGACGGACAGATGGAACTATGGATGGACGGACGGATGGATGGACTGATGGACGGACGGATGGATGGGCGGACGGACAGATGGAACGATGGATGGACGGATGGACGGACAGACGGACAGACGGACAGACGGACGGATGGGCGGATGGACGGACAGATGGATGGGCAGACGGACAGACGGAAGGAAGGATGGATGGATGGATGGATGATGGATGATGGATGGATGGACGGATGGATGGATGGACTGATGGATGGACGGACAGACGGAACTATGGATGGACGGACGGATGGATGGGCGGACGGACAGATGGAACGATGGATGGACGGATGGACGGACGGACAGACGGACGGATGGGCGGATGGACGGACAGATGGATGGGCAGACGGACAGACGGAAGGAAGGATGGATGGATGATGGATGATGGATGGATGGACGGACGGATGGATAGATGGATGGATGGATGGATAGATGGACGAATGGACAGACGGACAGATTGATGCATGGATGGATGGACAGACGGATGGATGGATGGATGGATGAACGATTGATGGATGGATGAAGCACTGACATTTTTCCCTCTGAATGCTGCTTTACATTCATCAAATCTATATGCAGCATGACAATACTTTAATCCTACCACTCTAAATAAAATCCTAAATTGGGCACAATAGCATGTACAAAGGGGCTTAAGTGTTTCCCCGAACACGAGTGAACGTTTACTGTGATTCTCTCTTCTCTCTGCAGTCCATAAAGGGGCTAACAGCAGCCTTAGACAGTCATGTCTGCTGGATCAGATTAATTTGGATCTGTAGTGCTGAGCAGTCCCCTTCACTCCTCTCTCTGCTGCACGGAGCCTGTGTTAACACCTCTGATGAGTCACAGAGTGACAGAAGGAGAGTACAAAACCAGTGGGAGTCAGCTCCACATGAGAAGAACAGTCATGGGTGAAGACTGACAAACCAAATTCATCTCCTCTCGCTTGAGATACAGTATGAGGACTCATGTTAAAAGAACTATACTATACTTCTGTGTGGAGTCCTATACTCCTGTAGTGCACTACGATCTTGTGCACTACATGGTGCACAAGAGTACAAGTCATCATTATTTGTGGCATAATGTTGGTTACCACACAATTAATTTCAACTTGTCCCTTCTATTCTTTTAAAAAAGCAAATATCTGGGTTACAGTGAGGCGCTTACAATGGAAGTCAATGAGGCCAATAAATGTTACAATAATAGTGCAGA
Organism: Hypophthalmichthys nobilis; assembly: GCA_037950665.1. Taxonomy (NCBI): domain Eukaryota; kingdom Metazoa; phylum Chordata; class Actinopteri; order Cypriniformes; family Xenocyprididae; genus Hypophthalmichthys; species Hypophthalmichthys nobilis. The sequence continues at coordinate 24,144,954 of CM075487.1, forward strand.
AACAAGATATAAACAATATGTGTGTTTACTTGATTTAGTGTGGAAACAGCTTACTAATCATTTCGGTGTAAAGTTTTATCAATTGAACAACTTAGTTGCCATAACAACATAACACAATAAAACCAAACATCCTAAAAGGACTGTAAAATTAAGGCAGTAGGGCGTACGGTACGTGAATTTAGCTTTTAACGTGAGCAACCTGGGTTCGAATCCGCCTTTTGCCAAACTCGCTCTTCTCCCTTTTCCCATCACAAATCAGATCGGACAGGCATTTATTTTTAATAAAAATTAAGAAAATATTTGAAAAGTTGAAATAAAGTGCCTAACAAGTGTTTAATAATAAAGTATTTATTGGGTTGGCAATAGATTTGCTCCTCTCAGATTGGTTGCTGCCAACTGTCCGTTGCCATAATTAGTTGACCTGTGTCTCGCCAGGTTGCCCGTTGACGGCAACATTGCTCAAAAAGTTGCCCCTTAAGGCTGCTTTCACACTGGCAGTTTAGTACGAAATGGGGCACGGTTCGCATGAAAAATTGGCAATGTGAAAGCCGCCATGCGGACCCGGGAGCGCACCATGGTACAGAACCCGTGACGACAAAGCCACTTGAAGGCAAGCCTGCAACTTTAGCCAAAAAAAGTGTAACGCCTGCTAACTCTGTGGGACGCAGGGAAGGAGACAAGAGGAATGGTGTCAATGGAGGAGAGGCTTCACTACACTGAATAAACCGCTTTTGAGAGGAAATAGCTTATCATTTAATGAATCGACAGCCGATCAGCTAATCTTCAACATGTTTGCTCTTAAACATTCATTTGGATTGATCAGTATCGAAAGTATCGATATTTCAGGATCGATCCGCCTAGCTCTAGTTTGATGGCTGGGGGAACAGAGAACAACTAAAGATTAAGTGTCATCTGATGGAAGAGGTCTGAAATGGGAAGATGTGGAATTAACCTTTTTAAAATTGGCCTTTCAACATGTGGGCCAGGGTGCATGACTAAATCTGTTTTCTTCTGAGGCTTAATAAAGAGGACGGTTTAAAGACACTGAGCGTGAGCGTAAAGAGAACACTAAAAGAATGCCGCAGGCTCACGGAGAACATTTATTAGATTTCTCTGTCATTACAATTCAGGTCCCTTTTATGGGGGTGATGTTTGGCGGCTAAGACAGCCATGTTCCTGTCCCATCTGCTGGGAAATAAAGCGTCGGATACTGTTCTGTCTCTCCATCCATCTCCCTCATTCATCCTGTCTTTCTCTCCATCCGTGTTTCACTAATAGCACAAACAACACCTACACACTCCCCTGAAATTCCATACAAACACACTAATAGCTTCTGGTTCCTCATTTTGGCCGTCAATCAAAAGGACACATTCTGAGTTTGCGCCATGAAAATTTTCAAATATGTTGATTCTGAAACTAATTTCAGGATGTCGCCCTCACATGCTTCCCCTTGTGATTTGATTCATGAAACTATATAGCTACATAATTCAATCTTAAAGGGATAGTTCACCCAAAAATGAAAATTATCCCATGATTTACTCACCCTCAAGCCATCCTAGCTGTATATGACTTTCTTCTTTCAGACGAACACAATCCAAGTTATATTAAAAAATATCCTGGTTCTTCCAAGCTAGTGAATGGGGCTTGAGATTTTGAAGCCCAAAAAAGTACATCCATCCATCCATCATAAAAGTAATCCATGCAACTTCAGGGGGTTAATAAAGGCCTTCTGAAGCGAAGTGATGGTTTTTGTAAGAAAAGTATCTATATTTAAAACTTTATAACTATAATAACTGGCTTCCGGCAACGGCCATACGTGAGTCGAGTTCCGGAGGAAGAGTGACCCCCAGTAAATGTATTTATAATGTTACAAAAGATTTTAATTGTTTCAAATAAGTGCTTTTCTTTTGAACTTTCTATTCATCAAAGAATCCTGAAAACAACACGTTGAGGTTTCTACAAAAATATTGATGAAAAATATTTCTTGAGCAGCAAATCAGCATATTAGAATGATTTCTGAAGGATCATGTGACACTGAAGACTGGAGTAATGATGCTGAAAATTCAGCTTTGATCACAGGAATAAATTACATTTTAAAATTAGAAAACAGTTATTTTAAATTGCAATAATATTTCACAATATACAGTAGCTGTTTTTACTGTTTTTTCAAGGTAATATATGTGGCCTTAGTGAGCAGAAGACACTTCTTTCAAAAACCAACCCCAAACCTTTGAACAGTACTTATCCACAACACTTAACTAGATGTTTACTTCAGTACAAAATTTAGAAAATAAAAAAAGTAAAATGTTGCAGGAATACAACTGAGTCATTCAAATAAATCCAGTTCATTAAAATGAACCATCCAAATGAAATGACTCACTAAAATGAATCAGGCTTCCCCACACCATTCGAGAGAGCGTTTGATTGGTAGCTTGTTACTAGTAATGCACATTATTTTAAAAAAAAGCTGAGTTACTGAAAAATGTAGTTATTCATGTTACGACTTCTAGTAAGTTACTCCCCAATATTGCTTACAGTTTTACAAAGCCGACCGCAATGCTGTGAAATGATTTTGAAGACCTGCTTCTGCGAATATCAAACTTTTAAACCTGTTTTAAAAGATTTCAGAGCAAAAGAAACCCATGAGGAGATTAGCACAAGGTCCTGCCTCATCTGTAGGCATCACACGCACTTTGCCAGTGAATGATGAAGTGGCTTGATATGGTACGTAAGCCATAACATCACTCAGAGATGTAGCCGTTTCACACACTATGCGTGTGTGTGACGGGATGACATTGTACAGAAAAATCTGGGCATTTCAGTACATCAATAAAAACATGAGACGGACGCGAGAAGAAAAAAAAAGCAAGAGTCTCGAAATGGCCCATGAGAAAAACAAATGTTTCCTCTTCCCAGGTTGTAATATCCTCAGTGGGTTTGTTTCTCCCTCAAACACTCACGCAAGGCTACGACTGCGACTACACACCCATTTCAGGAGTTTTAATGACGCCGGTCAGACACAGACAGACAGCCAGTACGTGCAGCAGTAACATTACTGCATCTGTACTTTTCTCACACACCCAAACAGACTCAACTTTAGCTCATGAACAAACCAATCAGACCTTAGAGAAACACTGACATCAAGAATATAGTCTTACTGTGAGAGGCCTGACTATAAACAAACCGACAGCTAGGTCACCCTCCTGCAACAAATACATTTCATTTGCATCACTGCATTGTAAATCGATGTTTCAGGTTGGCTACACTGTGTATCTGCACTTCAAAACACTGATGCAAGATGCAAAACAAGTCTTAGACAAGCACGTCTAGCATTTTATCCAGTATATGATAATGGTTCCCAACCAGTGGGTTGCAAGGAAAAACACTGCTAAAAAGCAAATAATATATTGCAGCTAACATAGCGATGCAATAAAAGAACCGTTTTAGGTTCTCCAAAGAACCTTGTGAACAAAAGAACATTTTAAAGGGGACCTATAATGCACCTTTCACAAGATGTAATATAAGTTTCTGGTGTCCCCAGAATGTGTCTGTGAAGTTTCGGCTCAAAATACCCCACAGATCATTTATTATAGCTTGTCAAATTTGCCCCTATTTGGGTCTGAGCAAAAACACACAGTTTTTGTGTGTGCCCCTTTAAATGCAAATTAGCTCCGGGTCTGCTTTCCAAAAGAGGGCGGAGCTTTAACAGCTCACGCTTCGGTTGCTCAACAACAACAAAACTGGAGAATCTCACGCAGCCAAAATGAGGATTGTCAGTAAGGGTTCAAACCGGAGTCGGACACTGATGGAGAAGTTACAACTTTTTGAAAGCATCTGGACGTTTCTGAATGGTTAGTGGATAAATTTATGTAGTTGCTGTGGAGTTGATTCAACTCATCAACTAGCATGTGCCGTCATGTTAATCTTTTGTGCAAATCCAGCGTTGAATTGACCCTCGTTTGTGAAGCAGTCCGACGTAAAAAAATGGCATGGCAACAACACTCTACTACAACAACTCTTCCTCTTCTCTAAAGCAGCCCAACATGGCCTCACCCCCTTTGTTGCATGTTCCCGGGGGCAGGGTTTATGTAAATTTTGGGGTTTGTGATGTCACCAACCTGGGAAGAAGCTCATTGTAGTCCCTACCAGCCGTTTGTTGTAGTCCTTAAAAAGCAATTTCTATAAAGGAAAATATCTCCCTTTGCATTGAACTTTGAGCATCATAACTTTGCAGATGTTGTTTATGCTCAAACAGCAACATTACAAACTAACTAAAGTTAAAAAAGTGAAATCATAATCAAGGATCCCTTTAAAGGTTCTCCATGGAGCCATAGATGGCAATAAAGAACCTTTATTTTTAAGAGAGTATTTGGACACAAATCCATCTGTTACAGTAGTAGGGGCGAGTCAGATTATAATATTATCTAATTTATAACAGTGGTTCTCAGTCAGTGAGTTGCAGGGAAACATAATGCTAAAAGCAATTAATAAAATGCAGCTAACCATATAATTGTGCATATTTAGAATAGGAAAATAAATTGACTTATCAACTTTTACAAAGGAGGAGAAAACGCTTCCCACGTTTTGTTGTTAAAGGTCATGTATCCAATCAAACATTATAGTATTTTGGCACAAATTCATCTGTTACTGTACTGTAAGTCTCATGACTGCCCTCTTCCATACAATAAATATGGGTTCAACCAGTTTGTGCCAACCATAATGCACTTTGTGCAATGAATTATTGGCTGCCAAGAACACGAAACTATTGAAATCCAAGATATGTTTTTGTACAATAACCAATTTTGGTACTGTGCTGCCTCGCCACTTCATGTCCAATGTAAAATCTGTGCCCAGAAGCAAAACCACTTGAGAACCACTGCAATAGAGAGTAAATATGCAAATAGCATAAATTGCAACACAAAGTTTGAATAATTCTAAATCTTTTGAGTGCAAGGAAATTCACACATTGCATTATTTAAAGATTGTAGAAGGAGACAGAACTGGAGATGAGAGAGGGGTGGGGAGGAATAGAGAGAGGTAGTGAAAGATGTTCGCTTGCACGTGTAACAGATGAGTCACATGGATCCTTGTCAAAATTTTATCAATTATTAATGCTATAACATTTTATCATGCTTGCACTCTCAGAACCCTCAAGTGTCTTTTACAGTGAGATTTTAGTGTCAGCGCATTTTGATATCAGCACTATTAGGCGTGGTTGACAAAGCAAAAAAAAAAAAAAATTCACTTCATTTAACGGCCCAGACTACATCATACCAAAGCAAACTGAGGTTGAAATGAATAAATAAGAGTGTATGACACACCTCAAATTATCTCAGAACACGCCTCGCTTTTATAGCCTATACCATTTCAGACACCATATTTCCATAAGTATTTACTATACAGCTGATAATAAGCATATCATAAGCATGGTTAATATGCATCTGGCAATATTAGCAATCATGCATTCAGATCATAGATATCCATTAAAGCTCAGAAACTAACATAGGTGGCTTGGTTCAGGACAGAGCAAGGCTAACAGCGCAGACTGTCTGTAATGAATGGAAATATACACTAAATAAAACAACACGCAAAACCAAAACATTCTCATATGGCTGCTTATGTACATATGCATGCTCATATGTAAATAGATCTATGCATCAAGTATGCCAGAGATCAAATAACCCCATGAGTCCAGCATATGTTAGTTGATTCTTGATCTCAAACACATATAGAGGTTTTTAGCTGACAACTGGCATTGTAGATAATGCATATCACTGGGTGTAGATCATTGGGTGTGAAGCGCAATTAAGAAAAGGCTGTTAAAAACATAATTATCGGATCTGAATATGGCTAAAAGTGACTATAGTTCTTTTAAATATAAAAGCACAACATTAGACCCCACAGACTCATATCGTGTAGCACAAAGCAGTGAACTGAATACACAAAAATATACAAGTGACAGAAGCTTTTGAAATGATTCGGGATACCTGTTCATTCCCGGCCCGTGTCCGGTGCCCATTCCCCCGGCAGGCGCTCCGTTGCTCGGCTTGTGGAGCTGTCCACCGCCCGCTGGTGCTGAAATGGAAGCCGGGGCTCCAGCCGTGGGGACAGCGCCTCCCGGTTGCCCCGGCTGTCCCTCTCCTTCGAGGCTCGCTTCATTCCCCATAGTCCCTCTGAGTGAGACAGAGGAGAAAGACGAGATCTGCTGACGAGCGTCTGATAGGGGTGTATTTAAAAAACTGAGAGAAAACTCAGCGCAGCTCCTCTTCCGCCATCATCACCTACAATCCAGCATCCTGAGCGGAGCGCGCACGCGTGCGCCCAGCGGAAGGGCTCGACCGAGCACGCGCGGAGCGGGGAGCGTGCAAGAGAACAGGGGCAGGGCGGAGGAGCTGCGTGAACGCGCTTGTGTCCTAGATCTACAGTCCTGTAGACTCAAGCCTTGGAGAAATTCATAGATTACTTTTGTCTTGAAATAGTTATAATTATTATAATATAATTATAATGAATTTTAGCCTTATTGCTTAACATTAATTAAATATATAAAATGAGCAAGCAGTAGCAGGTGACAGTAGCCAGGAAAAATAGCATAACCCTAACATAATAATAACAATAATACAGATTAAGTTATATTTTGAGGCAAAACTATTTTGTTTATTTCCTTATATGTAGAATACATTAAATAATCTACATTCTCCAAGTTCAATACTGTCAAAATAATCAACAGATAGGTCGGGGCTAGTTGTCACAGGCCTAAATATGTGTTTAATTTCAAACCCAGGAAAAAACACAGAACACCCTTGTTTGCTGCCTCAATTCACATTTAACAATTAAAATGACATTTAAAGGCCATTTTGCAATTTAAACTGAATGGGACACAACCCTCCAGGAGTGATCAGCAGTCATCTCTGAACTAGTGCATCAGAAGCACTTGTAATATTGTGTGATGTTAAGAAACCTTTGAAGTAGAGAAAGTAAAATATTAAGCATTTTTACCCACAGCCATGCTGCAAAAAGAGGGAACTGATTCTTTGTTGTGATTCTGTGTAAAACAGGATGTCTGCTGCAAAAGAAAGAGAAAGCATGAGCTCAGTGAATAAAGAAAGAAAGGCACAGTGCTCTTTCAAAGGCACCAGACCTCTCTTGCAGATGGCAAAATTGTCATTTCACACCCAAGCAGAGCTGCTCAAATCATCAATCAGTTAAATCAATACTAATTTTGACTCTATCCCAAGCTGTTGCGGCAGACACTAAGAATGTGGCACTAATAGATGGCTGCTATATTCCCTATAGCAAAAATCTCATATTCACCCGGATGAAAAATAAATAAGGGAGAACAAAAGAGAGAAAAACACATAGATTTGCTTGAATTGCAAACAGACTTGACGATACTTTGATGCCTTTTCCTCAAGCTCTCTAGTGCAGCCCTCTGATATTTTGTTGCAAAAAGTCATGCATTACTTTACTCGTTACTTGAATAAAAGTAATGATTATGTAACTCACATTACTTGTATTGCATTAGCTTCACTGCTTGTGAAGGACCATGTGACACTAAAGACTGGAGTAATGATGCTGAAAATTCAGCTTTGCCATCACAGGAATAAATTACATTTTAAAATATATTCAAATAGAAAAAATTTATTTTAAATAGTAGCCTAATAATATTTAACAATATTACTGTTTTTACTGTAATTTTAATCAAATAAATGCAGCCGTGGTGAGAATAAGAGTCATGGTAGTATAGATGGGACTAGTGGTATCTGCATTGGTCAGGAGAGATTAAGGGTTCATTCAAGGCAAGCCTAGACTAAAACCCTGCGTGTGGAGGTCAGGTCCTTCACTAAGAGAAATAACATTACAACTCTGCTCAACAAACCATGTGAGGTATAAATCATGCCAAAAAACCATATTGTTTAATGTATAAGAAAAAGTAATAGCAAGCACAGCTAATTTTAGCAATTATCACATTATCATTGTACAATGACTATAAGGACTTGGTTGCTTGAGTTAGACCTTGAATAGTGAAGGGCAATAAGGAAGTGATAATCTAACAAAGTAGCGCAGCCCAGAATCATGTTTAATCTGTGGTTGGTAAAATCATCATTACATTGTAAAGACTTATTTTAGCTTAAATGTTCGTAGGCAAAGTGAAAGTGCATATTTGCCGAGTCTGTCCTCTCTGGCCTGTATTAGATTAACTCATTTTGAGACCTAATTGAAACAGAGCTGACTGACTGGCACTGAGTCTTGGCATGGTGGCGCACTCACTACAGCTGAGTCCTCTCGCAGGCCGCCTCCTGCTCACACAGCTGGTCCGCAATTATCTCTGTTTGCATGGGACCGAGACGAGCAAATATTGCATGGAGGTATGTCGGCCGCAGAGATATAAGTTTATAGCATTTAGTTTGAGCAATGGTATTAAGATACATTTTGCTATGAAACTAAAGTTTTTACAAACAAAGTTTTCAGATGAAGATCTGTGGAGTTACTACCTCAGAGTCATCACCTATAGTTACTTGTTCTGCTGAAGTTGATTGATGTAGTTAATCAATTCAAAAGTAATGACTGTGAGTCTGCCCAGTGTATTCCATCAGCCAAAACTCAGAAGTATTCGATTGAGGAAAAACACAAAGAGGTGACTGAGAATGCCAAATGAACAAGAAGAAAGTCTTTAGCCTTTGCTTAAAAAAATGTAATCACATCTCAGCCAGAGTTGTGACTGCTTCAACCATTTGGAGGAAGTTTTTAAGGTCTAATGGGAGCAAAACTAAGCTTTTGAACCTCAATGAAAAGCCCTATCTTTGACGCAAACACCACTGTAACTAGGGATGCACCGATCCGCCTTTTTCACTTCCGATACCGATGCCAATCTGATATTCAAGTAATAATAAAAAAAAGTGCTAAATTACCTAATAAACTGTATGCCTCAGTGTGTGGAAGAAACTGGGATCATTCTTTTGTGCAAGGTATCAGGCTTGACTTAAACATTACTTTCCTAACTTTGTAAAACAAAATAACAGACAAATAACAGTGAATTATTTATTAAATAATTGTGCATCAGTGCAACAACTGTAAATAAACCAATAGCTTCACTAGCTATGTAGACATTCAAAATAAACAGGAGTCCAGCTGATTCCTTCATCCATGACTCATGGCTTGTTTTTCATGAATGTTTGAGTCATACATGACATAAACTAAATATATTTATATATAAATATAGGCTATACTATAAAATTAAAAAACATTTCTTTAAAATTTATAGCGGAGTTTTTTTAATGAGGCAGCAACATATGATGGATAGGACAGAACAAAAAATGCTATTAACAATCTTTCATTGTGCAAAAGTATTATGATATGAACGGCTCCCATACAGAGCGGCACAAAGCGCTTATGCGCATCCCGTGTGCAGAGGGAGGCATTTACGTGAACTTTAATTTAACGACTTAAATATTTATCTGTACCTCAAATTAAACTATGGAATGGCTTCAAAACACTGTGCATGAAAACTTTATGGTGCTTTTTAATGTTTTTGTGCCTTTTGTGGAGCTTAACAATAACACAGAATAGTACACGCACAATTTTGGATTTGGATCAGTCCCATCCAGCCGAAACCCGATCCGGCAAAAATGGCAGTATCGGAGCCGATACCCGATCTGAGTATCGGATCGGTGCATCCCTAATTGTAACACTGACGCACGGTAATAATGAAGAACTAATGCACAAACAAAAATCAGACAATAGGTTATTTTTATCTGAACAGCCTTTTTTCTCAGGGTGAAATTGAGGGCAGCACCACTGGCATGTTCTTCATAGTGGATGACTGGTCATTCTCTGGTATGCTGGCAAGCTACCAGAAGTGGAAATGAAAAGAAAAAAAAAAACTAAAGATGAACCAAACAGCAGCAAGCAAGTGCAAACTAGGACAAGATGCACCCAAAATAATGAACAGTTCACACTATGAATGACTCTGACTGTATCAAAACTGCAGAGCTGCGATTGTACAGAGCCAGACAAAGGTGAAAATAAATTGAACAGGTGCTGTCAACTCTAAAAAGAGAGAGCAAACCACTTCAATGGCGACATCTAGTGGTCAAGAGTTGGCAATGTTCTCACAAATACTTGCATATATATTACATTTATGCACATTTGTGTAAAGTCTTCCATATCTTAGCTAAACATCTTTGAGAATCTTTTCTTGCCACTGCCGCCTTTAGCTTGTTCAGAGTATAGTGTATGTGTGTGTGTGTATAACATATAACATTTCATATATATGTATAACATCAGGCATAACATTATGACCACTGACAGGTGAACTGATTTTCTCTTCATCACGGCACCTGTTAGTGGGTGGGATATATTAGGCAGCAAGTGAACATTTTGTATATGCCATAATATACAAAATATACTATCGTTTCCCTACCACCATAACTCTTACCATTATTCATCATAGTGCTAAGAAAAACAGTAATGACAGCAGATTCTAAAAGTGAATAATGATAATAGGCATAAAAATAAATACAAACCTAAAACCAAATTCTGCTGCATGTTAAACAGGATCAATCTTCTTGAATGGAGGTTTCCTCATATTTCCCAGCTGAGGAAGGATCTCTCAAATAGGGGTGAACCAGGAAGAACAGAAGAGCGCTGAAATGACAAAATTGTTGTAATTAGTGCAATTAGACTTCTGGACTTAAAATGGCAGGCAAATAAGCATTTCAATATCTGCTGGCTTCTTCGTGCTCATAATTACACAAGGACTACCCTAGTGTACAAAACCATCTCATTATTCCTTTTGACTTTAATTCAGTCCAGACTTGTGGTCTTCTCTAAGAAGCAACACTATGGCTGTCCTTCAACTGAGGGGTTTATCAAAGAAAGAACCAGATTTTATTTAATCTCCCAGTTTTCCACCCCATGTTCACTTAAACCCAGTTTATTTCCAGTATATTATGGCATGTATAATGGGGAATAACAGGAACGATCAATTCAATCTTGTTATGAAAGATTGATGTTCACTTAGTTCATATTAGAGCCTTTCTTTCATTCAAAAACTAGGGTTGTGTCACCTTAATCAACACGAATGGTCAAAATATGCACCACTAGTATCATATAAGCAATTAAATGTATATTCATGACTGTTTGTTTCTTGTTTGATATTCACTTTATCGTATAACAGTATGACATCAATTCTATTGTGTATAAATACAATCTAAAATATTATTTACTTACAAACTGGACAATTATGACATCTAAAAAGAACGGTTTATCCTGTTTAACGTCGTTTCCCTACCGCCATAACTCTGTACTACCAAAGTCCCTTTAAAGACAAGTCATTTCACTCGGCGGCCATCTTTAAAACGCCTATCGGGCATTCAAGTGCAGCTCCTATCTCTTTGAATGGGGAAACATCAAATACTCCAAAACTGTTTGCAAGGTTTCGATTAAATTTTATATTTGAAATCACCAATGAAATCTGACAACAACTGTCTCTTAAATTTTGTTTCTAAACGCTCAAATCATGACTAAAAACGGTATTCTTCAGGCTGGATCAAGCTAATGCGCATGCGCAGTCACGTCTCTTGCGTCTCATTTCGGAGGCGCCCTTTCTAACTGTTTCTATAGGAACCGGAGCTTCTAACAGTCACTGCAGTGACGCGATAACTTTACCAATCGGCGATTGGCTCTTATTTAGAAGGCGGGACTTATTCCGCCATATTGCGCGTTGCACTTTCTCCCATTCAAAACAATACGAGTGACGCGTGTAAACTGTAAACTTGTCCCTCAAATCTGATTGGTTGATTGGAATGTTGTTCCAGGATCAACAAAGATGTTGATCCAGGAAGATGTTCTACTTAAAAAGTTCTGTGACTTTGGTACTACTTCACACACTGCCTGCTCATATTCAAATTTGGCGCGTTAAAGTTACAAGCAAGAAGAATCAATGACATTTGTGCGCTCCTCTTCAACCCCGCCTTCTTATCCTTATATGGCGTCAAAGTCTCCTAAAGCAATAAATGAATGCACACATCTTATATTGATAAATTATTGATAAGGTACACGGACCTACACAGACCATAGCCTCTTTAATATAGAATTAATTTACTACTTTTGCAACCTGTTACTTGTAACTGTGTTACTATTTATTTTTATTTATTTGTTTAAGTTTTTATATAAAATAACTATAAAATAAATAATATAAAATGGCTTTTATATAGTTTTAAAAGTTAAGCATCTCCTTTCAAATGACAATCCTGATGTCATGCTGCTCCAGAAACAATGCTTCCTTGAAAGCAACTGAAACAGATGAAACTTCGTCCAAGAATAACACAGAGAGATGATGCCAAAAGAGCATTATCTCTGATACAATTACATCTAATACAGCTCCACTTGTACACCGATTTCTCTGGACTTTTGTCTCCAAGGCAACAGTGGGCTATCTCTTTAAAAAAGATGAAGGTTTGCGTTGGCATGGAAACCACATAGTAATCTCACTGCTTTTATGGAACTAGGCAACAAACACAAATGCTGAAGAAAAAAAAACATGATTAATATAACATGCTCAAAGACCAGGTGTGTTTATGAACCCAATAGAAAAGTCATTTCGATATAAAAGCTTCATATCTTGCACTTTTGCAGCAGCATGTTTTGCAGGGGGTGGATGATTGTGGGACGCCAAAAGCTGGACTTTAAAAACACAAAGAGTGTGTGGGTGTTTGATAGTGTTGCCAAGTCTGCAGTTTTCCCGTGGAATTGGGCTACTTTTATACTGTTGCCGTGGGTTGTTTTTCATGTCCGCGGGTTGAATCGACCCAAAATAACGTGATATTTAGCCTCTGGAATGAGAATTTTACCAGGGGAGCCCTGCCAAAAACACAAATTTTACCTCCCGGAATGCAATTTTTACCGTGGGACCCCCAGTTTTGGACTAGTTTTGAGGAGCAACTCGGTGGGTTTTGTTGTGAAAACCTGGCAACCCTGGTGTTTGATACTGTGTGAAACCCCACAGGTTGTGTTCTGCACCATCTCCTTTTGTGCACCAGGAAAAAAATAACATTCCTATATTCTGCTTTTTCTTATAGACCTTATATGCCAGAGAAACAAGTGCGCAGCCATATTTAGAACTTTGTATTTGAACTTCTGTTTTTGCAGTAGCTCTGTATATTTATATGGCATCGCTGTTGAAGAGTAAATTAGCTAGTGAAGCGAATTTGCTTATTGTAGAGTTAACGAAAGTTATCATGAGCATTGTAATGTTTGAAGCGGATGTCATAACAAATGTCAGTAGACCGGGAAGTTTTTAAAACGAGCGGTTCATTCATAAATCTGTAAGATCTTACCTTCATGCAGTGGAAATACAACCCGGAAGACAGAGCACACGCGTAGCGCTAAGAAGGGGCGGGGCTACATAAGTTGGCGTGACATTCAGTGTTGCCATGTCCACGTTTTTTCCACGGATTTGGGCTACTTTAACACTGTTGCAGCTGGTTGATTTTCATGTCTGCGAGTTGAAGCGACCCCAAATATGATATTTAGTTCCTGGAATGTGAATTTTACCAGGGGAACCCTGCCAAAAAACGCGAATTTTACCCACGAACACGATTTTTAACAGGGGATCCCCGTGAAACGCGATTGGGCTAGTTTTGAAAAGCAATTGGGCGGGTTTTGTTGTGAAAACTTGGCAACCCTGGTGACATTTCAAGCTGTGATGTCCTGCACTGTGACATGATAAACTCAATTTAAATAATTTTAAAGAGCAACTTTTTTCATTTATAATTATGCACAGTTTAAATGACCTCATATTAACTGAGAGACCTGGAAGATTTTAAAAATCAATTTGTCACACTGCAGGACTATTTAGGCTAAATGAATTACTGAAAAAAGCTTATTCAAAATAGTTGTCAGCCATATTATTGTAGCATGATATTTACATGGTACTGCAAGGTGCTTTAAAATGTCTAATTCTACCATTCATATCTAAAACATCAAAACATAGTAATGACTTTTTAATAATTCTAGATGTTTCAATATGTATTCTTGTGGAGACAATTCTTGTGGATAATATGAAGTCAATGCAACATAGATCACGTGGAAAATACTGCCATCTTGTGGTGAAATGTAAATGTTTTAATTTGCAAATAACAAAGAAGCCATACACGAATCTGACATTTTATTTACTACTTTGTTTTTATACATATACATTTTTATATATATACATGAATATAAATATTACTTTTATATGCCTAAATAAATACTTATTTTTGCCCATGTTACACAAAATGTGTAACCAACCATTAATTAAATATAATTGTAAATAAGTAATTTTGTAATATCTTTTATAAAATAGCAACATAGTAATGTTTAGGTTTAGTACAAAAAAATAAAGTAAGGTCTTCTCGCTGCTGTAGCTCACAATCAGCTCACAATGGATGAACTGATACTGGCACGCGCACGCATGCGTCGACACGTACGTCCCTATGCGTACGCAGGAGGGGGGAGGGGCACGTAAACAGTGAATTCCAAAAAGGAAGGGAGTGTTTCTTTCAACTGATAAACCAGTACATCAAGGTATGCATTAAAAAGCTCATTCTGAAATTGTGCATTCTTAGTTTACAGACTCTTTTATGCGTTCTGCAGACGCGTATGTTTTTTTTATTCTTTTGAATCTGCAGACTCGTGCATTTACCATTTTCAGCTCAACGCAGCGCCATTACTGTACAAGGCAAAATGGACAAAATGGCCATTTTCGATTATATTGTGTTTTACGTGAAATTCAGCTCCCGTGCATTGGTCAAATGTGTGCAGGAGTGATTTCATGCACGTTATTCGCTACATATATCAGTAAAGACTATAAATGGAGCAAATAAACAATGGGATTGTTGCTCCTTTCTTGTTAATTTGCTGTGCCTTTATGTCCAGCGCGTTTGTCCGGGTGCTTTTCTTTGCACGAGCTTCCCTTTGCTAAGCAGAGGTCATGGACGTACATCTCAGGTGTCCAAAACAGTGCAGAAAATTCCTGTAATTTTTGTGAATAAATCTTTCTCCACAATGTAATGCATTACAACTTATTAAACAATCTAACATGGTTTTATTGGATTCCCAGTTCAGATGCATTTACTACACACACACACATATGTGTATATATATATATATATATATATATATATATATATATTAATAAAGTGTTTAATTTATTGGCAGGTAAAATCATGCCCATTCGCCGATCAGCTGCAGCCCCACCCAAAGAGGATGCAACCCCTGCAAATGCCCCTGAGGGAGGTACGTACTGCCCCTTGCATGGCACATGGGTCATATTGAGAAGGAATAATGACCAGCCACAATATACAAAACCACATAAGGAATAATTCACCCACAAATAAATTCTGTTAGTATACAATGAAATAATACTAAAACATAAACTACTAGGCACTGAAAATCCTCCCCTCTTCACGCAAAGTAAACATACAACTTCAAACGAGTTTATAAAATAATGCACAAGTGGTATGGCTTTTTAAAGCATCCTTGCTTGAACATTGTGTTTTCTATCCCACAGATGCTGCCGCCGAAGGGTCTGCTCCTGCAGGTGAGAAGGAGAAGGAGAAAGATTCGTCCACTGAACCTGCAACCACGGAGGACAAGAAAGCAGGAGGTGATGGGGAGGAGGCGAACGCTGATGGGGAGGAACAGGCTAAAGATGACGGAGAGACGCCTGATGAAGGAGAGAAAACTGATGAAGCAGCAGCTGAACAGGGGAAGAGCAAGAAGAAAAAAGTCAAGGATGTTGTAGCCAAAATGTAGGTTTGGCTGTTGTACAAAAAAGAAATGTCTGATCTATTTATAATTTAAGCGTTAGATTATTTCCACTGAATAAAAGTGTCTTGTTAAGCATTTTTTGCTCAAATGTTACAGTGACAAGGAAGGAGATGACAAAGGGAAAAAGGTGAAAAAGAAGATTCCTGCTTGGGCGACCATTTCTGCCAACAAACTGGCTTCAGCCTCTCTTTCCCAGCCCAAAGTTGAAGAAATCCTCATAGAAGCAATTGAGGTCTGGCTCAGAATTTCACAGGAACTATTGCATTGCCTTATAGAGAGTGTTTTATTGTCACTTTTAAGTATGTGTCTTCCCACTAATTTATTAGAATTACTGGATACTACCAAACATTTTTGTTAAAATGTGTATACGGTGCTGCAGTGATGACGTAAGTTAACATCACCCTGGTTCCCTCGACAAAAAGCCAATAGGATTTTTCCATTGGCTTTTGGATTATTGCAAAAATAAGTTCTGTGACCAACAAAAGTAAATGATTCTTATTTGTTTTGTTCATCATGATAATCTTGACAATATTTATGGATTTTGAAGCCTAAATACAATCGCAAGAAGTAAAAAGCTTAGGCTATAAATAAACGACACTGCGATTGCATGACGTCAGTGTCACCACCAAGCTTCCAACTCTTTAAATCTTCAAGTTGAAAACCTTATTTCATGCATTTAAAGTTACCATGAAATGAAAGTTGCAATGGTCTTTTCTTCCCTATTGTGACGTATGTCCGAGTGAAATGGATTTTCAAACAAGAAAAAAATTAGGGTGGGACTTGATTTTGTCCATGGGGAATTGATTGGATCATTGGATGGTTATAGTTTGCTATTGGTGGATCTCATGAGTGACAGGTTGTCCTGCCCTCACACCAGTAAACACATCCTCAGAGAAGAGATGTTGCTGCAAGAGGAAAGAGAAGTTATTTTTAGAAGCCTACATGGGCACATGAATTTAAAAGGAAAAAAAATCAATTTTGATTTCATGGTGACTTTAACCAAAAGAAGGTTCAAAAATGCAGAATCGTTTTTAACTTGGGTTGAGTCATTCCTGCAGCACTTTATTCTTTGGAAATCTAAGATGATAACAGGTCTAAAAATTGTCGTCTCATGTGTGCATCTTTACAATCTACCTACAGAGTTGCAAAGAGCGGAGTGGTGCCTCTTCCATTACTATTATGAAATACGTCATGAAGAAGTATCCGTCTGTGGAAATGGACAAAAAGACCAAAAACCTCTACAAGAGGGCTCTAAAGCGATTGGTTGAGAAGGGCACTGTCAAACAGGTGATTTGCAGTTTAATACATGAATATTTCTTGCTTTATATATACAGTAAGTCAAAAGCCATCCTTGTCTTGTCTTCTTTACCCACAGCTCAAGGGCAAAGGCTTTTCTGGAAGTTTTGCCATTGGGAAGGTATCCAAACGTAATTTGTTTATTTTCCTGTTTAAATGTGTTAATTAGTTGAAGATACACAAGGTTGAGTATTTTTTTGATGGTTTGTCATAACTATTTAATCTTTCATTTTGTCAACGTCACGTTGTTGTGTAGAAGTCGGCTGCGTCTGCAGGGGCGAAGGAGACATTAGGAGAGTCTCTGCCTCTGATCATCACCCGCCTCTGTGAACCCAAGGAGGCTTCCTACATCCTAATCAAGAAGTACCTGGAGCAATACTTCCCACAACTCAATGTGGAGAACAGGTCATTTTTGACTCAACGTCCTATAGCTAGACTACAGTTTGAACCTGACAGAATTTATTTAACATTGGGTACATTGGGAATGAAATACTAGCATTCTGAATTATGGGGTCTGATCAAATATACTGTAAAAATGTTACATAGTGAAATATTATTACAATTTAAAATTGTGGATTTTGTGGTTAATTTAATTATTTTAAAATGTAATTTATTCATGGTATGATAAAAAAGTGTTATCCCATACATGCAGAACTGTACATAGTATAAATACCATTAAGAGTTAAATACAGATTGAAATAGTGTATGTACATTTTGCCTCATAAATTGATAATGAAAGGTTGTTCTGTAAATCTCTAAGGCCTGACGTGTTGAAGAACTGCCTGCAGAGATCTGTGGAAAAGGGCTACTTGGAGCAGATCACTGGCAAGGGAGCCTCTGGAACATTCCAGGTTAGCTACCCTTCTGAATCGCTCGACATCTACAAGCAGGTTTGGTGAGAATCTGCATTTGTGTTTGACAGTTGAAGAAAGCTGGGAACAAGGTGCTTATGGGTGGCGGACTGCTGGAAGATGCTATAGTGGCCGCCATCACAGCCATGAATGAGCCCAAGACCTGCAGCATCACCATACTGCGCAAATTCTTGATGGAGAAACAAGACCAGAAGAATGTCAGGATAGTTGGTACGGTACACTAACTCCTCACTTATTGCAGCCTAGGGCACGTTTGCTCTCTGTGGACTGAATTTAATTTGCTTTTGTTTTGGGGTTGCTAGTAATTGTTATTCTCAAATGAGTTGTTCACAAGAGAGCTGGTACAGAAATAGTTTCTTGAGCAGTTTATATTTATAGGCACCCTTTATATATCTCTGTATTTGCTGTAACTTAATCCCCCGGTTTCACAGACAAGGCTTAAGCCTAGTTCCAGGCTAAAATGTATTATTGAGCTGTTTTAACTGAAAGCAACTTTCACTGACATATATTAAAATGTCACTGCCATTTTGTCTCAAGATGCAAACCAGTATTTCTAAGGCATGTTTATAAAAGCTACTTAAATGTCCTAAATGAACTAACATAATCCTGCCTTTATCTAAACCCTGTCTGTGAAACCAGGCCAGTGTGTTATGCAGAATTTTAATGAAAGTATTCTGTCTGATTGCCAGTGCCAAACCTGAAGAGAACTTTGCAGAAGTGTAAAATGATGGGATGGATGGAACAGATTTCTGGTCATGGACTCAGTGGGTCGTACCAGCTAAGCTATCCATATTACCCAAGGTAAGTTCAGCTCACCGTATATTGAAATAAAGCTGAAATAAAACAAAAAATAAATATTACATGAAAAATGTAAAACTTGAATGTAAATTAAATATGTTTTCTTGGCAACGAACTAAAATAAAAGTACTAAAAATACTAAAAATAAAATAAACATGAATTAAAGCTGAATAAAAGTAAACTAATAAATGTCAAAAGAACCTCAATTTACTGAAATGTAAAAAATAATAACTGAAAATTTAAAAATAAAAGCTTATTCAAAATATTAATAAATACTAAAATAGTATTTTAATAACTGCTGTAAGCATGGTGCATATTCTGATATTCTGAAATTTTTTTGGGGGCTTTTTACACTTGAAAAACTTGCAGGGGCATTTTAACTGCAACTCTTAGTTTTTAAAGGGATAGTTTGCCCAAAAAATTAACATTCAGTCATCATTTACTCACCCTCATGTCGTTCCAAACAGATTTATTTTTGGCGATTTGCCTTTTTATTACGATAGGATAGTATAGAGCGGACAGGAAGCTAGGTGGGAGAGAGAGAGGGGGACAGGATCGCCTGTTCACCTGAAGCGCAATGGCGCTATATGTTGGCACGCTGCCCACAAGGCTATCAGTGCTGACATGTTGTTCCAAACTTTCTCTGTGAAACATAAAAGAAGATATTTTATGTTTCAGCTATTTGTGTCCATGCTGTGGACGACAGCGGGGTCTAAAACCATTTTGTATGGACAAGAAAAACTGAGACAATTTGTGTTAGACAAAAGAAAAAAAGTCATATAGATTTGGAACTACCCCTTTAACTCTTCGCAACTAAGCCATCAAATAAATTAGATGAAAGTTGATTAGATGCAATTCAATGCTTTTTGAAGTCATAGAGTTTTTCGGTTTTGTCATACAAATGTGAGAAAGGTGTGCAATTGTGCAAGACGAAAATGAAATTTGATGGAACTACTTGAATTGATAAATTGTCTGTTGCTCCTCCTCTGCAGCCCAGCGGTTCTGTTTCCAGAAATGATGGAAAAACTCAAACAGAAGGAGGGACAGAAGCTCAAACGCAAGAGAAGTGATGATTCTGATGAAGAATCTGAAGCAGATTCGGAAGAAGAATCTGAAGAGGAAGAATCGGAAGAGGATGAGCCTCCTCGAAGAAAGAGGTGAAGTACATCACATGACGTCAAAATATCAATTATTAGTGCCAAAGCACTTTGCGATTATACTAGGATTTGAAGAAATCATTAAAGGATTAGTTCACTTCAGAATTCAAATTTCCTGATAATTTACTCACCCCCATGTCATCCAAGATGTTTGTCTTTCTTTCTTCAGTTGAAAAGAAATGAAGGTTTTTTAGGAAAACATTCCAGGATTTTTCTCCATATAGTGGACTTCAAAGGCAACAGGTTGAAGGTCCAAATTACAGTGTCAGTGCAGCTTCAAAGGGCTCTACATGATCCCAGACGAGGAATGAGGGTCTTATCTAGTGAAACAATCGGTCATTTTCTAAAACTGTACTTTTTTTAACCACAAATGCTCGTCTTGCTCTGCGATGTGCCACGCATTACATAATCACATTGGAAAAGTCACGTGACGTAGGCAGAAGTACCGAGCAAGTGTTTACAAAGCGAACATGCAAAGACTAAGTCAAACGCCCTTAACAAAAAAAAAGGTAAAACAACGATGTTGGATGATTTTGAAATTGGAGGAGAAAATGAGAAATTAGTTTTTTGCCCTACCGTGATACTTCCGCCTGCGTCACATGTGACCTTTCCAACGTGATTACGTAATGCATGGCGCATTGCAGAGCTAGTGCGAGACGAGCATTTGAGGTTAAAAAGTGCAAAATTTTTATTTTTTTTTTAGAAAATGACCGATTGTTTCACTAGATAAGACCCTTATTCCTCGTCTGGGATCATGTAGAGCTGTTGAAGTCTACTATATGGAGAAAAATCCTGGAATGTTTTCCTCAAAAACCTTAATTTCTTTTCGACTGAAGAAAGAAAGACATAAACATCTTGGATGACATGGGTGTGAATAAACTATTAGGAAATTTGAATTCTGAAGTGAACAAATCATTAACCCTGAGTAATAAACCTTGTTGTGTTGTCTGGTTTCCATTATAAAATGGGCAAAAAAATCCCAAACCATAGAACAGAATATCATAGAGACATTTAACTTGGGCTGTGTCTTTGCAAGGCTAAACATGCTTTTTATTTGTCCACAGGAATCAGCGTGGAAACCGGCAACCTGCGTCTAAAGCTCGTCAAAATAAAAGAGCTAAAACAGTCAGCCGAAAACCTCCTGCTTCAAAGAGATCAGTTGCGCCTGCCAAGAAAGCCCCTCCACCAGCCAAGAAACCAGCCGCTGCGAGCAAAGCAGCGTCTAAAAAGGCACCTGCACCCGTTAAAGCCACACCAGTCAAGAAAGCTGCCCCTACCAGCAAACCTAAAACACCGATAGCCAAAAAGATGACAAGCAGGGGGTCCAAACGGCCGTCGCCCAAGGCAGCTAAGAAGGAGGCAACTGAATCTGCTGTGAAAGCTAAACCTGCCGCCCGCAAGTCGCTCCGATCCCGGAAATAAGTCCCACGCTTGCCGACAGCTGAAAAGATCAACTGTAGCTCTGTAGACTGCAGTGATGGCTATTTTCTCCTCTTATTTTTGTAGAAACTTCCATGTTCTCCTCGTCTTGGGGCCTCTGATGAATTTAGGACCTCTTCAAAGTTATTCTGCCATTCAAATACAGGCATTTTATGTTCAATATTCTTAAATTACAGGTAAAAATGTAGAGTAGAAATGCTACTGTTTATGTTGTTTAAAACGCTAATTCAGGTCACCATTATGAGAGTGTGAAGGAGCTGTTGCTTCATCTCAGTTGTGCTTCAACAAAAAAATCAAATATTTAAAGTTCTTGTAGTCAGTCTTTCTGTAGAGGCAAGCATTTCAGTTATTCAGTCGCCCCTCTCTCATCAGTGTTCAAGAAACCTCTCTTTGTAAGTTTTATTTCAATTTTTTTGTTCATGTTTTGTGAAGTTAGATCTTTAGCTACTATTGTAATCAAAAAAGAATTTTGTTGATGTTGGTTCCTTCGTGTAAGTCAAAGTAAAGAATGATTATTGATGCCTAACTTTCAGTTGAACAATGCAAAATTGGATTTACTGAGATGCATTAAAGAACGTTGGCATCCATATCCATGACTGTCTTTTTGTTTTGTATAGTCTATGAAGGAGAATATAAATTGAAAAGATTTTCCAAGCAGATGTTTAAAGCATTATACACACACTATTAACCCGGTCATACTCTTGAGTGTTAGTTTATCAGGGGGGTTAGATGTAATTTTATGAGCATTGCTTACCTTACCCTGCATGCATGTAACTGATATACTTTTGTGTAGTCCTTAATAAAGTGACTATATTTGTACTTCATTATTTGGCCATTGTTTTGTTTGGGTGGTTTGATTTGATTCTCAATGATGAACCGGTAATTTAGAGGTGTTTACAATGGGTTACCAAAGCACATGGGTTAGCTTTGAAACACATGGTTTGTGTCATTATCACAGCTGCATCTGAAATTCACAGTGCCAAATTCTTCTCCTTGTTCTAACAAGAAAATAAAGACATTCTTTAATTCAGTATACTAAGCATTGGAATGTTTACATAAAACATCTCATGTCCTGACTTGTCTTAGTGCTTAAAAAGGATTAGTTCACTTTCCAATGAAAATTACCCCAAGCTTTACCCACCCTCAAGCCATCCTAGGTGTATATGACTTTCTTCTTTCTGATGAACACAATCAGAGATATTTTAATAAATATCCTGACGCATCCGAGCTTTATAATGACAGTGAACGGGATCAACGAGTATGAGCTGAAGAAAGCGCTTCCATCCATCCATCCATCATAAACGTACTCCACACGGCTCCGGGGGCTCATAAAGGCCTTGAAGCGATGCGTTTGTGTAAAAAAAAAAAAAAAAAAAATATATATATATATATATATATATAAATCCATATTTAACAAGTTATGAAGCAAAATATCTAGCTCGGATAAAATATAAAGCTCGGATGCGTCAGGATATTTACTACAATATCTCAGATTGTGTTCATCAGCTAAGAAGAAATTTCAAAGGGTTTTCAAAGGGTTATCTAGACATGTTCAATTAGCCAAAAAATCGTTCTGTTCAGACGACCAAACAAATCATATTCTGCACTTCACAACTCTATATAGAGTATTCATCACTAATGTAACACATTCGAGTAATTCCCAAAAAGGATATTTTCTCCAATATTTCAAACGCACTTACTGAATCAACTGGTTCGAAATGTTCAATGAATCATTTAGAAAAGATTCAGCGATTCCTTCTGGACAACTTAAAAGAGTAAGGATTCGGGAAATCAAAACCTGCGCCCCATTGTGCATACTATCCACCCTATCTGCCCTAAATCGTATTGAAAATTACTAATGTCACATACTATTTAGGATAGTATGCACATTGGGACGTAGCCAGAGTCTTTTAAGTGAATCAGTTTGATGAATCAGTCAAAGTTCCAGACACTAATTAACTGTGCATCCATGCATGTGTGGTGTAGGCGGAGAATCTTGTCAAATCTTTACCGGTGAATCCAGTCTGGCTCTGAATAGGCGGGATTTAGAGGATCAAGGTGAGTCAGGATTGTGAATCCCCTGGCAGAAAATTGACTCACCCTGCCAGGTTCAGACGCGTGGACTAATGTTTGTAAGTTTGTTTCCTCTGTCTTTCTTTGCTACTATTACAACCACTTTCTGGATCCTTATAGTATTATTCAAGCGTTAACTATTAAAGCGTTGGTTTGATTTCTATTTGAGTCTTTCGCTTTTCGTGGAAACTGTTTGGCTGTGTCTCAAACATGCTTTTATTTTGGCTATTATTGGCAGGTTGCTGTAGGCAGCTCGTTGAGTTTTGCGTGGCTGTATCTGTTTATCTTTGAGGAATGTGGGGGGTTTACTTTCACTACTTGTACTGTGCTGTTTTCCGTGAAGTTAAAATGTTGAAGGAGTTTGTAATGCAGTTCTAAATTATTATTTTTGGTAAACGTTCTGACTTATGTTTTTCCATTCGTTTTATTATTATTTTGAATAGTAGATAAAGCAAACACCAGGCTCAGACTGAAATATGGGTGAGACAGCTGGCATGGAACATGGGATTGTCACAAGATCTGCTGAGGTAAAATGTTGTAGGCTACTCAGTTTTGAAACTGCATCTTTGGTATTATTATATAGTTTCCTCCCACACATTAGGATGATTGCATCATGAACTCAGTTTTGCTTTTACTTAGTAAATTTCTGTGTGTCTAGTATATTGGCTCGTTTCCTGTGGATGACAGTTGTTTGGATGATCAGATTCAGGAGCTGCACACTCAGCTGAAGTCCCTCAAGGTAATTCGTGTGAAGTGAATCTCAAGAGTATGTTTGCTTTTTTATATTTGTTTGCAATGCAAAAGTTTGGACAATTGACTGAATTTGTTTTTAATGGTCTTAAGAGCCTAAATACAGGCATATGCGCTTGAAATTTAGTTTTGTAAATCAACATAAATTATGCACAAACATCCATTTGGGTATTTCACCATTTTAATGACTATTATTGTACAATTTGGAAAATTATTTGGAACGACATTAATATTACTACACTACAAACAGTGCTGGGTAGATTACTTATAAATTGTAGTCGGTTACTGATTCCAAATTACATGATATAAATTGTAGTTAGTACTATAATCCATTACATTACACGTTTA
The DNA here is from genome assembly GCA_037950665.1 of Hypophthalmichthys nobilis. Classification (NCBI taxonomy): domain Eukaryota; kingdom Metazoa; phylum Chordata; class Actinopteri; order Cypriniformes; family Xenocyprididae; genus Hypophthalmichthys; species Hypophthalmichthys nobilis. The sequence continues at coordinate 24,169,498 of CM075487.1, forward strand.
AGGTAATATAATCTGACTACCTTTTGATAACTTTTAGATTACTTTTGACCTTATCACATTGATTTGTTGAACAGGATAATCTTGTACCATATTGATATAAAAATACAAAAAAAATGTATTCTGTTCTTTATCAACAACATGAAGTGCATTAAATATTATATTACATCACGGTTTTCCAGACTAGGGTTTGTGGTGGAAATGCACGAGGGGTCGTAAGTTTAATGAAAAGCTATTAATTAAATCATAAAAATGAAACCATCCAAATAAAACCCTAAAAATATGAAAAATTTTATGTTTACCTGCATGTTACCATTAGCCAACATCAGAGAACCGTGAAATTATTATTGTTAATAATATTGACTTAATTTTATTATTGCCCTAATTTATTAACTTAACCTCTTTGACCTAAGAGGTTGAGATTAAGCTTTGAAAAAGATTTTTACTTTGCTGTTATTGTACAATGTGAAGAAAACCTTACGTTTTGACTGGTAATGTAGATTATTATTGAACATCTGTATTTGCAGAACTGCAAGAGCAAGCGAACAGTCTCATTGAGATTCTCTGTCAAAGGAGTCAAAGTTTATGATGAAGATGAAAAGGTAAGATCGTCTTGGGATTACTAATGTTTCTCTTTGAGTATGTCAGATGGTTTAACTCTTTGGTGTGTATCTCCTCAGACGCTCCTCATGGCTCACGCCATGTGTCGAGTCTCGCTGTCCACCGCCCGTCCGTCTGAAGCCCAGTTTGCCTTTGTCTCCCATAATCCTGGAAATTCTGATGCCCAGCTCTATTGCCACCTCTTCAGAGCCAGACATGCCCGAGCTGTAAGCCTCAACACGACAAAGTAATATTGCACATGTTTGTTCTAGAATCAAGAATGTGGTTGCAGGTTTTTTTGAGTCACAATAGTGATGTATAGAAGTGTCAAAACATGTTAAATCTATATGCTATATAACTCACATGTTTCCTAACTAGATATGATTAAAGAGGCCATATTATGCTCTTTTACAAAGTCATGCCCCTTACCATAACTGCAAGTTTTAACACACTACTAACACAACTCAACCAGGTCTCGCCCCCTATTTTGCATATGCTTTGTTTGGGAATTATTTAAATGAGGAATACGTGTACATTCCCTTAAGAAAACCTAAGACTACAATGGTGGTTTCACGGAGTTCAGAAACACTGATATAGAGAAGAACTCCCTTTGTGCTTTGTAACTTTTCAGATGTTTTCCATGCTCAAACAGTAACATTACACACTAAAGACAGTTAAAGAGTTGTAAAAGAGCACAATAGTTAGAAATGAGAATAAATGCTTAACCTCTGCAAGAATTTGATGGGTTTTTTTTTTTCCCCATATAAAGGCCCAGTTCCTGAACTTGCTGCTTTGCCGCTGTTTTCAACTGTATTTTCTGGAGAAGCATCCAGAGGAAGCTCAGGACGAGTGTCCGGAGGAGAAACCAACTCGAACGCCATCGCTGCTTAATCAAGGAGTTCCTCTCAGTGTCAGTGCCTTGGTATCTTTTCGCAGGGCCCCAACTCAAGGCCTGCTACCAGGGGCAAAGGTTTGTTCTCACCTATTCTAGCATATATTGCTTTTTGAAGTTTATTATAACCTTGACAAACTTTAAAAATAGAGTTGATACGAATGGCATAGAAAACATTTGATATTAGAACTAGTTCAATATTATTGAATGTTGCCCAAAAAGAAATGGCTGACAGTTTCAGCGATTCCTTTTGGAGCTCTTAAGAGGGGAAATCCTGGTTTTTGTCCCCCTTTATTTTTTTCCCCCCGAATCATAAATGTGAAGTTGATTGAGCTGTAAGTTTGTCTAAATCTATTATAAATATTTGATTAATTTTAGATTCAATAGCCTATAATTATTTACTTATTTTATAAATTATATATATATATTTTTTTTTTTAAATCAACTTTTTGAGTTTACTTTATTGGATGTAATGTGTTAAAAATATTTTTATAGAAATAGAATCAGGTGTGATATCTATGGAAGCTTGTTTTCACCAAAGAATAAAACAATTTAAAAGATAATTGCGACTTTTAATTTTTACAATTCTGACTTTTGTTCTCACAATTGCGAGATGTAAACACAATTCTGTCTTCTTCTTTTTTCTTTTTTTTTTTGAAATTGTGAGTTTATATCTCGCAATTCAGACTTCTTTTCTCAGAATTGTGAGATATAAACTCGCAATGGAAGTATAAAGTCCAATTCTGAGGGGGAAAAAGACTGACTTTTTTCTGCCACTGAATAAAAAAAGGTTATCACGCAATTCTGAGAAAAAAAGTCAAAATTGTGAGGGGGGGGGAAAAAGTCAGAATTGTTGCAATTACCTTTTTTATTTTTTATTCAGTGGTGGAAACAAGCTTCCATAATTAATCGAAAATGTTTTGTCTTTGCATTTGGCCTTTAAATCAGTGTTTTTTTGTAAGAAGTCTTGTACTATTATGTGTGAGCTCCTATTCTTGTAGAACTTTTATTTATTTTTATAAAATAAATATTTTTATTGATGGCATATTCTTGTCAATGGAGCTTAAGTTGTCAATATTCCTTTAAAACTGCCTAATTCCTGAGTTTTTCCAATAATTGGAATACTGTACTGTTCTGCAAGGTGTTCATGTCCATTTCCCTTAACAGGTGTTCTCACAATCAAGTACTGAGCAAGTGAGCAGTCCTGAAGATGGTCCCACTTCATCTCCGACTATAGTTCGGAAAATGGCGATCCGGACAAAAGAACTGCGCTCCGGAGCATATCGCTCTTTTACATGTACTCCCCTCAAGCAGCGCCACCTTCAGGATAAACTGAGTGCACCACAAGGTGGGATAAGTGTTCATAGGACCCTTTCGAGAGTGAGAGAGTTCTTTAGGTAATGCACACATCTGGTTAAAGTGGCTGGTATAATTAAAACACAATGGGTTAATTTATTATACTGATAGTTTACGTTTTGGTTTTGGTGGCTGGTTAGTCCAAAAAGGTGGTGGGGATTCCAATATTGTTATTTCTGCCAGTTACCACAAAATCAGTGTTTTTTATATATATATATATAATATATATATATATATATAATATTTTGTGGGAAATGCCAGTGTGTGTTCATTTGTCTTTGCGTCTTTGACCGGGCTTATATGGCATGTGCGGTGTATGCAGTTGCTTAGAGAAGACTGCAGCTCTCTTTGGTTTCATATGATTTACAGAATCAGAGAATTTGTTTCCCATTTGAGACGGCGCATTTGAGGAAAAAAAAATTCACCAATAACTTGCAATTTTATGTTTCAAACCTACATGGCAATAGAGAGGAGATAAAGATCCGTACTGCAGCTTGAAATAATAATAGGCTAATAATAATGATAAAGTTTATTTATTAAAAGTCAGTAAAATGTGTGCTACTCCAGAACATTTTCATTCAAATTCTTTTCTAAAATAAGTCTGAACTTGTGGTCAGACCAAACTAGGATTGCTGCAATGTTTTCTTTTACCAAAGAAAACGAACACTGACATATCATTTGTAAAACCAATGTGAACTTGATTCCTGTGGGAATCTGAAGAATCTTTTCCTTTGTGAAACAGAAAAGGAACAAGCCAGTGCAAACGCATGCAAGTCTCGAGCTCCCAGTTTGGCCGAGACAGAAGAAGCTCTGGCTCAAGCTGTGTGGTGCTGGGCTGGCGTGTCTAGGTCAGTATTGGTGCACAATGGCACTGCTGTCAAGGTTACAATCACATAAATCTTAATGCTTTTTCTTATTTTCAAACAGTATCTCTTAAAGGGATAGTTCACCCAAAAATGAAAACTGTCATCATTTACTCACTCTCAAGTTGTTCCAAACCTGTATGAATTTCTTTCTTCTGCTGAACACAAAACAAGATATTTTGAGGAATATGTATATCCAAACAGTTGATGGGCCCCATTGACTTCGATAGTATGGAAAAAAAATAGTATGGGGTCAATCAACTGTTTGGTTACCGACAGTCTTCAAAATATTTTCTTTTGTGTAGCAGAAGAAAGAAACTCATACAGGTTTGGAACAACTTGAGGGTGAGTAAATTATGGTAGAACATCAAAGGAATTAATTTACATTGATTTTAATCTGGTATGTGTATTGTTCAGTAGTTTAGTGTTGAGTATTTGGTTTCCATTACAGCGACTGTAGTTCCTCACTCCTGGAAGATGATGTCTTGGGTGCCTTCCTCCTATGTCCTCATCCAAAAAAGCCCAACCGTGGGTCTCTTATAGTCCGCTTCCCATCAGGACTGGTGACTCATGCTATTAAGAATTCCAAGGGGAAGTTCCGCCTTGAGGTGAACAAAAATGAAACCTTTTTCATTAGTGGTTTTGTTTTCATTCCTCCCAATCTAAAATGTAGCAAATGTTTCATCTTCATTTACAGAAGTGCCACAATGACTTCGAAAGCCTTGCTGCTTTGATCGAGCACTACACCGAGTTCAGTGAGGAGCTGGAATGTTCTCTGAGCTGTGCCCGCGTCAACCACTCTTACGATTGGGAAGAGATTGTCAATAAGAGTTCACGTTCACCACAGGACCTCAAGAAAGGCCCTTTTAAGAACCACAGTTGGGTTTGAATCCTCTTTCATGCTCTGTGGTTATTTTTTATATAATTTTTTTATTTTTATTTTAAACTACAGGTTTTACTTGGTTTTAACTATTACAGAGCTCCTGACATTAGTAAACCTTCCTAACCAGGATCTTAAGTCACTGGCACATTTTTTTTGATATTTTAAATGGACACTTTGTTTTTGCCTGTTGGCAATAACCTCAACCCTTTAAAGCACTCACTTTGCTGGGTTTTTGGTTTAAATTTCTTTTCCAGGGATACAAGCACTTATGTTTTTCATGTAAATGTCAGATTTAAATGTGTACTCAACTTTTGCAAAGATGCATACCTATGTATGTACCCTGTATTATGTCTTCAAAATTATGTGTTGTATATTTATATTGCTTGCGTTTTTTCATGCTCTTGGTCATATATTATCACCACTTTTAGAAAGAACGTTTTTGTGATGACCTCAAACCCTAAAAATGTCCACCAGCCAGTTACTGTTTTTTTTTTTTTCTTTGTCTGCCTTTGCTGCTTTAATATTTAATATTTGCTGCTTTGTTTCTCTTGCACATTTCACCTCCTAAATACACACATTTTCTGTTATTAGCATTGCATCAGTGTAACTGAAGTGTCCTTGCCTCTTTGCATAAACTGTTTTTACTGTCCTTTTGTGTCCTTTTAATGTTCATTAGTTTGAAAAAAACTAGTGCAATACTGCCATTTAACTAGAGAGATGTCACAAAATTATATTTCAGTAGGTAATTCGGTAAAGATTTTAAATTATGTATATAAAACGTCACCCAATTATTTCGATCGATCGATCGATCATACTAAATGTCCAAAAATAAGTTTTGTTTTTAAGCTCTGCTTTGACATTTTCATGTCTGCCTATCATGCACCTTTCTCCATACTCATTACTGTAAAGCCTATTGATATTTAACTTGTAACGTTATATGATAATATTTGTTGACATTTTGTAGTTGATTTTAATCTCACGTTGTGTTAAAGTGTATATATACTGCAAATTTTTGGGGATATTTTGTGCTTATTTTTGTGAACGTAATGGTCTTACTGGTCCTAAAAACGTTTTTTATGTATATACACTACCAGTCAAAACGGTAAGATTTTTAATGTTTTTAAAAGAAGTTTCATCTGCTCACCAAGGCTGCATTTATTTAATTAAAAATACAGTAAAAACAGTAATATTGTGAAATATTATTACGTTTTAAAATAACTTTTCTGTTTGAATATATTTTATGAAGTAATTTATTCCTGTGATCAAAGCTGAATTTTCAGCATCATTACTCCAGTCTTCAGTGTCACATGATCCTTCAGAAATCATTGTAATATGATGATCTGCTGCTCAAGAAACATGATTATTATCAATGTTGAAAACAGTTGTGAACTTTTTTTCAGTATTCCTTGATGAATAGAAAGTTTAAAAAAAAAAACAGCATTTACTGAAATACAAAGCTTTTGTAAGTAAAGTTTGGGGTCAGCAAGAATTTTTATTTTTATTTTTTTGAAAAGAAATTAATACTTTTATTCAGCAAGGATGCATTAAATCGATCAAAAGTGACAGTAAAGACATTTATAATGTTACAAAAGATTATATTTCAAATAAATGCTGTTCTTTTGAACTTTCTATTCATCAAAGAATCCTGAAAAAAAAATCGTACACAAATATTTTGTACAATTGTACACAATAAATGTTTCTTGAGCAGCAGATCAGCATATTAGAATGATTTCTGAAGGATCATGTGACACTGAAGACTGGAGTAATGATGCTGAAAATTCAGCTTTGATCACAGGAATAAATTACTTTATAAAATATATTCAAACAGAAAAGTTATTTTAAATTGTAATAATATTTCACAATATTACTATTTTTACTGTATTTTTTATTTAAATAAATGCAGCCTTGGTGAGCAGACGAAACTTCTTTTAAAAACATTAAAAATCTTACCCTTTTGACTGGTAGTGTATATATATATATACACACACAAAATACATGAATGTGTATGTGTCGGCTGTATTTATTATATTTTATGCAAATGACAAACAATATTCAGTACGCATGTCACTGGGGGCGCTTTGTGCTGATGCACCCGGCGAGTTTGAAGTTTGGAGTTGCTAGGCAACGCCGAAAGCCTCAGCAAGAGAAACACGCTGCTTTAATGTCGCCAACCGCAGCCTGACCTTAAACGGGCCTTTATGGAACCTGGATCGGATGACAGTGTGTTCGTAAGCGTCTTTTCTGATAACAGGAGAGCTGCTTGTCTTCATGAGATGACCGTGACACACTGCAGTCTGATCTTTAGAGTGAAATTTCAGTGACCACACCATCCGTCCTGATGGCATCCGAATCCGTGAAGGTGGTCGTCAGATGTCGACCACTGAACGACAGAGAGAAGGCGCTAAACTGTAAGATGGTGGTTTCCATTGACAGCAGTCACTGTCAGTGTTTCATTGAGAAACCTGGAGCTTCGGAAGAGCCGCCCAAACAATTCACGTTTGATGGGACTTATTATATGAACCATTCCACCGAGCAGATCTACAACGAGATCGCATATCCTCTGGTGGAGGTAAAATTGATTTTTTGTGTGATTGGTCAGTGTGACAGCTAGATCCTCTATAGGGCCGCTTATTTTCCAGTGTGCATACCCATAGATATGGGTTATCCGATACCTGTTGTCCTTATCTGAAACAGAATACCATAGACTTTAAATTAGTCACGGAAGTAACCTACAGCCCTTCCTATAATTGATTATTTATTAAAAACACTTGTAAGTTGGGCCCTTTAGACTCTAAATATTCAGATCTATCTATCTATCTATCTGTCTGTCTGTCTATGTTTTTGCATCATGTACTAATCAGTGTCAAATATATAATTATTTTATAAACAGGGTGTAACTGAGGGCTACAATGGGACCATTTTTGCTTATGGACAAACAGGAAGTGGCAAGTCGTTCACTATGCAAGGTGTTCTAGATCCTCCTTCCCAGAGGGGAATCATCCCTAGAGCTTTTGAGCACATCTTTGAGACAATCCAGGTAACCAGTTTGCATAATATAGATAGGATACCATCATAGTATAAAACCTAATATTCACTGACTTAAAATATTCCATATGAATGACAGTAAAATGAAAGTAAAGTACACTACCATTTAAAAGTTTGTGGTCAGTAAGATGTTTAGATTCATTGTGATAAAGTTTTTAAGTGACATTTAACCTGAACTTTTCTATAAAGTGTGCAGAGAACACCAAATTCCTTGTACGGGCCTCTTACCTGGAAATCTACAAGGAGGAAATCAGAGATCTTTTGGCAAAAGACACCAAACAGAAGATGGAAGTATGTCTCCCCTGATCACACTTAGCTCACTGTATATTAGTTAACATGGACTGAATGTCTCAATCCTGTGTGTGTTGAAGCTGAAGGAGCATCCTGAGCGTGGTGTGTATGTACGGGATCTGTCCATGCATACAGTGCACAGTGTTGGGGAATGTGAGCGGATCATGGATCAGGGCTGGAGGAATCGCTCTGTGGGATACACACTCATGAACAAAGATTCATCTCGCTCACATTCCATATTCACCATTCACCTGGAGATCTGCAACACAGGTTTGTGTCTCTCAATCACACATTTTTTCTGAGTTCTGCATAAATAAATGTATATAAAACATCTGTAATCTTCATATGAGCTTAGATGCTGCAGGTGAAGAACATCTGCGTGCTGGGAAGCTCAATCTCGTGGACCTTGCAGGTAGTGAACGACAGTCGAAAACCGGTGCTACTGGAGATCGCCTTCAAGAAGCCACCAAAATCAACTTGTCCCTTTCAGCCCTTGGCAATGTTATATCTGCATTGGTGGACGGTCGTTCCAAGCACATCCCGTATCGTGATTCCAAGCTCACTCGTTTGCTTCAGGACTCTCTGGGCGGAAACACTCGTACCCTCATGGTAGCCTGTCTCTCACCTGCCGACAACAATTACGAAGAGAGCATCAGTACTCTACGCTACGCCAATCGTGCCAAGAGCATCCAAAACCGTCCCCGCATCAACGAGGACCCAAAAGATGCCCTCCTTCGCGAGTATCAGGAGGAAATCAAGAAGTTGCGGGCGTTAATCTCTGGGCAGCTGGGGTCTACCAACCTCAGCTGTAAGAAACACACAATTTGTGTACATTTGAATCTCTTTGAATTGTGAAAGAGCACAATTTCGACTTATTTTTGTCTGTTATCAGCACTTTTGACAGGTCAGAAGTCAGGAGATTCTTCAGCTGTTGTGTCGCGACCCCAGAGCAACACATCACAGAGCGAAGCAGAGAAAGACAGGATAAAAGAGGTGTGTACAGATAAAAAATCAATGGATGAGTCTTAAAGGGTTAGTTCACCCAAAAATGAAAATTCTGTCATTAATTACTCACCCTCATGTAGTTTTAAACCCGTAAGACTTTCCTTCATCTTCGGTACACAAATTAAGATCTTTTTAATGAAATCTGAGAGCTTTCTGTCCCTCCAGTGACAGCCTATGCAACTACGGAGATTAATATTTTGTAAATAAAGAGGTAAATTATGTTGGTAAATTACATGGATTACTTTAATGATGTCTTTACTACCTTTCTGGGCCTTGAAAGTGGTAGTTGCATAGGCTGTCAATGGAGGGACATAATTCTCTAAGATTTCATTAAAAAGATCTTTATTTGTGATCCAAAGATGAACGAAAGTCTTGAGGGTTTGGAACAACATGAGGCAGAGTAATCAATAACAGAATTTTCATTTTTGGGTGATCTAACTCTTTGAAGTTGTTGTTTCTGCACTAGGATGAGGCCTTCATCTCGGAAGATGAAGGATTTTTGAGGAAACTTTCTATTTTAATGTGTTGATTGGTTTTCTCATTGTCAATAGAAATAATTATTAAACACTATGCAAATTTTTCCCTGTAGATCATACAGTAGAGCGCTAGTATTGCCAAGGTCATGGGTTCCATTCCCACAAAAAGCAAGTTAATTTGGATAAACGTGTCTGCCAAATTCATTAATGTACATGTAAATGTAAATTTAGGAATATGAGAAGAAACTAGCGAGGCTGCAGGCCGAGTATGATGCCGAACAAGAGTCGAAAGTCAAACTCCAGGAGGATATTGCTGCCTTGAGAACATCATATGAGACCAGACTCTCTTCTTTGGAGAGGTCAAGAGCTAGTCGAGCACACAGCACTGGTAATGTTGAAACTAGTTTACTTTAGGTACAACTTTAGGTTCTAGATCATCTTAATCTGGTCGAATTTTCTTGCAATCTCTCCTTAAACAGGTGGCCCTTGTGTGGACCATCCTAAAGAAGAGCCCATCACTGCAACTGTGGCTACACAAGAACAGGCCAGTGTTGACCATGATGTACCCGAGGTGCTTTGTTTTTGCCTAAAACTTGGTTTAATGAATAAAATGAAATAAAAAGTCTAGCTATTTGCTATATAGTTTATATAACTTTGTGAGTGTATTGTATGTATGCAGATTAAGTTGGAGATAATATAACTATACATAGAGCTATGCGAAAATACACTTTACATTTTTGTGACAAATGTGCAAATGTCATGCAAATGTGTTTAAAATTTAAGAGTTTTTTTAATCTCACAAATCGAAATGACTCTTGTTTGTGTAGGAGAGTCCGTCTTCTGCTGCTGCTAGTGTCGAAGGAGCTCCCAGTGTTGAGAGTTCGATTTTAGATACAGTTGTGGTTGCCACACCAGTTCAACTGGACCAGAAGCATGTTTTAGAAAGGTGAGATGCTCAGACAGCCATTTGGGGTCAAGAGTTTGGTGCATACTGTGGTGCATCCCTATTAATATACTGCACAAAGACACCAAAAGCATTTGAACACTTAAAATGTATGTATTTCATTGCATTAGATAACAAAATATCAAACTATCTGTGCTATTTGCTGACAAATTATATTAGGTATTTTCTCAGAACTAATGTCATCCATTTTTGCAATGACTGACTGTGAATTCTTTGAAATAAATGTAATTTGGTTGCATGTTTTTTCTGAATGTAATACAGTGACACTCAAGTAGACTTAAGCCCCGTTCACACAAAGAACAATAACTATAACAATAACTATATTAGCGTCCACACCAGAGCCGGTACCAGGATACAAACTGGGGGGGCGTTTATAATTCTTGAGGGTTGGGATGGAGGGCACAAATTGAAAATGAGGGGCACAAATCGCCTCGTGGCGCTAGGCTTGGTCCACACCAACGGACGATATTGTTCTGTTTATTCTAAGCGTGTGCTGCAGTTTTGTTGTCTGCCACTTTAAATTCTCAAGCTCTTTAAAGTAAGATGGATTCTGATTGGCTGTCAATGTTTTTATCATTCATCAGCTGAAAAAAATCATTCTGAAAGTGATTCCATTGATATTGTAATAGTTGTGGTGTGAACTCTGCTATTCTTTTATATTTAGAACGATCTTTAGAACTATATTTTTATCGTTATTGTTATAGTTATTGCCCTTGCTGTGAACGGACCTTTAAGAAGGATGGAGAATTAATTATCAGGATGGTAATAGCTATGGACATAATAACATTGGATTAATATGGAGGGGATGAACTTAATTGCTGCCTCTGTTATATTTTGTTGGTCTAAAGGCTGCAGCAGCTGGAGCAGGAGTTTGTGGGTGGAGAGCAGGTGAGGAACGAGGAACTGAAGCAGAGACACAGACAGAGGAAGACTCTGGCTGACCAGAGGAAGAAGCAGCTAATCGAAGCTCTGAGCCAGAGCAGTGAGGAAAGTGACAGCGTGCTGCTGAACGTGTACGACTCTATTCAGGAGGAAGTTCATGCCAAGAGCAGACACCTGGAGAACACACAGAAGAAGGTTAGACCTTTTAGTACTCACATAATATTTAGTATTCACTATTTAGTTTCTTAAAGGGATAGTTCACCCAAAAATGAAAATTCTGTCATCATTTAATCACCGTCAAGTTGTTCCAAACCTGTATGAATTTCTTTTTTCTGCTACACACAAAAGAAGATATTTTGAAGAATGTCGGAAACAGTTGATGGACCCCACTGACTTTGTTTTTTTTTTTTTCTCCACTCTATGGAAGTCAATGAGGCCCATCAACTGTTTGGATACACATATTCTTCAAAATATCTTGTTTTGTGTTCAACAGAAGTAAGAAATTCATACAGGTTTGGAACAACTTGAGGGTGAATAAATGATGATAGAATTTTCATCTTCAGGTGAACTATCCCTTTAACATGTCACTGTTCAAAAACTTCTAAATTACTTCTAAATTATATTTCTAGTTTTGCTATTTAGATGACTTTAGAACCATCTAAAATGTCCAACCATCTGTTTATATAATGAACAGCTGAAAGCTGCCAAGTTGGAGATCAGGGATCTTCAGGCAGAGTTTGAGATGGAGAGAGATGATTATCTGGCCACCATCCGGCGCCTGGAGCGGGAAGGCCAGCTCCTTCAAGGAATCTTGGAGCGCATGGTGCCCCTGGTGCGCAGGGACTGTAACTACAGCAACCTGGATCGGCTGCGGAAGGAGGCGGTGTGGGATGAAGATGGAGGGACATGGAGACTGCCAGAGGTTGTGGTGCAGAAAACGACCTTACCTGCAGGTGAAGTGCTAGGAAGAGAAAGGCTACAGTGGGAAATTCCTGAGAATCTTGATGATCTTTACATAATCTATTTTGAAAAAATTAAAGTTTAATTTTTTATACACTATACTTTTATATACTATTTTCAAATTGGATCATAAAAGATACAAAAAAGAGCTTTTCTAAATGATAATAATAAATCACATAGAAGAAGATGCTTTTAAATTGCATATTGCATATGTGTGATTTAAAGGTATATTCTCTCTCTTCTTGCTCTACAGTGCCTCCTTCAGGTGCCATTGCCCCTGGCAGACTTTCAGCACGCAGGAATTCTGCCTCAGACCTCGCTGAACCTTTTGTGGTATTCAGACAGTGAATTAACACCATTTAAATGTGACTTCTGACACTTATACACAGATTCACTGCAAATGAATCAGATATACCAATACTAGATTCATGTGCAACGTTCAGTAATGTTTTTTTTTACACTTGAAATTGCTAGCTGAGGATCATTTTAAACGTGGATTAAAGCAATCCTGTGTTATTTAAATTATTTGCACATTTATGAGGTGTATGCATATAATAATATTGCCTTTTCATTACTCCAGAAAATGTTTTTGCTTTCACTGAAACTAAATAAAGTGTGTCAAAAGTTTATGTAACAAGTACAAAGCACATGAATATTTAATGAGGCAAGCACAGTTTAGTTTATGATTGGTTAACATTCTAGCCCTAATGCAGTTGATACTGTATAACTCTAGCATTACAATCCAGGTTTGGGTGTATACTAGGGTTAAAAGTGGTCTTAACCCACTTTTACAAAATATGTTTGAAATGTTATTAATTTTAACCCAGTGTTAAAAGCACCCTGGGCTAAGTGTAGAGTGAAAAGTGTTTTAGATCCCTAGAATCTTACTTATGAATATGAAAAGCATCCATAGATTTGACGCATGTCCAACTGACTCCAAATCTCTTTTTAGCAAGAAGAGGAGGAGGACCGCTACAAGTTAATGTTGAACCGCAGTGATAGCCAACACATCGCCACTAACTACTTCAGGCCAAAACGGACCAGTCAGCTGTTGGCTGGCGACTCTATTAAAAACACAAGTAAGAAAGTGATGTAATATAATTACAGATTCATGTTCATTTGTTTCTCTCATGCAACTGTGGTATGTTTATAAATGTTGCTAATTCTAATCATTTTCTCACAGTGAATTATTCTGGTTCAGTCGGTAATGGTTCAGCCCACCAGACCTCCAGTGGGTCCAGTTTGTCTCCTCTTACCGTAGAATCTCTCCTTCCACGCCCCTTCCGTTTGGAGTCCCTTGGAGTCCCACCTGCACATGGCAAAGTAAAACGCAAGAAGAGCAAGGCACTCATCCCAACTGAGGGCAACTGACGGGACACAGCTTTATAAATCCCTTGTATATATTAGAGAGCCCAGAGCTTTGTCTTTTTAAGCTGCTGTTATCTGTTATTATTTTATTTGTAGATATATAAAGACATATTTTTATTGTATTAGTGCTTAATGACCTACAGGGTAATTTTGTGACCAAACGTCTTTCAATTCTAAATGTCATACAACGTGGCACTGTGCATAGGAATTTGAACTAATACTACCTGAAGTATAAATAATGCTACCTAATGTGCTGCAGTGTTTTTATCTTGCACCGAGAGGTTTCAGCACTGAAAACCCATGCTGCTGTCTGTACTATATTTTTGTCTTGAAAAACTAGTTTCTTTGTCCTTTTTAAGATTTATCCCACAAATGAAAGGTTCTAATAACTGGGGATGTTTCCAAGAAAGTACTTCAATATGGGGCCCATGTAAAATAAAACTTTGTCTAAGTCACTTATATAGCATTTTATATTTTAGTGTACATCATTTTAAAGTACAATTTTCCTCTGAAGCGACTTTTTTAATGGATAAAATTAAGCCTCACTTTTGTTCCCATGGGCCAATATGAACATACATTGCATTAGCAATAAAAATGGGTTGCAAATGTTGTTTTGTGTTGTTTAAATTCCTTAATTTTTCTATTTGGACATTTTGGTGATTCATCTCTTGTAGCCAGACTCATAACAAGTAGGTATGAAAAAGTCCCCCTGAGGTGAAAATCAAGTTTTTAATGTTGTTTATATGTCTATGTGGTGTTTTAATATGCTTTAAGACAAACAATGAGCAAATTCATAAATCAACACCATTGCTGAGTATTTTCTCTTTAAAACTTTAGTAATATAAAGACAGTTTCAAAAACGTTAAATCGCTGGTGATTCTGACGTCACAACTACCTTGTAACCAATCATATCAACGTGCCGGGGCTTTAGCATATCATTAACTATAACCGCTCTAAAGCAGGGGAGTCTCAATAGAAGGTTTGACCTGGTATATTTTACTGTTGATATAACAAATTGGATAGATTTAGCAATATACCGGGTACATGATGTATATTACGATGTTATGATTAACTATGACGTTCTAACATTAAGTTGTTCAAAGTTTTTGTAAGGATGCCGATTTTTAGAAGGCAGCTGTCTGACTCTGAGATGTCGAATGGGAACACGGTTTGTGTAACATTAGCAACACATTATTAGCTGTTTGATAACATATAGTCAAGCAGAAGGCTAATCATATTAATTACTGTTATGTCTGACGTTGTAAAAAGCGATAAAATTGTTGCCGAGTGGATCTTTGTCACGTGAGCTCGTGCGAGTGAGTGGAGGCGGGGCTAATTAGCATATTCACAGATCCGCGTATACTAAATAAAGCAAGGGTGTAGTTACATTCAAGCTATTTTAAGGCATTTAAATGTCATTTTAGTGATTTTTAAGGGATAAAATTTACTACAGGGGGGAATTGCTTTATATATGTAAAATACACATTCTCTCTGACATTAGTGTATTAAGTAGATGAAATAGTGACAGTGACCTGTGCCCAGCATACAGTAATCACTGTAAGTAGAACCTCTTAGTGAAAAGCACTAGAGTGAAGCCAAGATGAGTATCATTTGATACATCCTACTCACAAACTCTGTGAGGGCTAATCAATGTATTTAACAGCAGTGTGTTTTCCATGTGTTTTTATTTATCTAATTGCATTGGCATTAAACCAGTTATATTTTTCACCATGGTTTTGCTATCAACCCCAATCATATCAGCTGGAAAGGTTTAAATTGTTGGTTATGTTTGCACTTGAATACAGTTTAGGCATAATATTCTGATCATAGAGCACAGCAACCAGACATACTGAAACCAAGTGAGACATTTTATCATGAAATTATTGCTTTATTAATGTGTGTTCTGTGGTTAAACATTGTCATAATTTATTGCTGCTTTCCGTGTGCATTGTGGTGCGGATTCAGTTAGAGATACCACCGTGAAAGGGCAACTGTTAACTGAGTCAATACAAACAGAAGGAACCATTCTCAGTGTAAGTCATGAATAGGTCACATTCTGAGATAAAGAACTTTAATGACAGATGAATCTGAGAGGCCAGGTAACATGAACACCAGTCTGTTGGTTGCAACCTAAGATAATGCACTAATTCACCAAAGTGCTGTGTCAGATCTCACTGACCGGCGTGTAAAATGAGGAGTTTGACTGATAGCTGATCTTTGGGAGACGGGGTTCCTTAGGTTCAAGAGTCTCTGGTGCAGGAGACATACTCCATTGTATTTGAAAAAAAAAAAACTGATTTGTTATTCATACAGACAGATTTAGAGCACGCTTTCAATAGCAAGATCAAAGAGTAATTCAAGGCTAATCTACTTACAGCCAGTTCAAAATTAAATATACTTAAGTTCACCTGGAAAAGTAAACATACTGTTTCATCTTAATCTTCAATGCTGAATAAGCAAAGGCATATGGGTGTTAAGGTACGATCACATTTACCATCGCTCTGCAAAATTTCTCAGGCGAAATCTAATTATTTTAATAACAATCCATGCGATTGGGAATTGGCGAAAAAGTTCCCCACACAGATTTGCGTTCACGAAAAAAAAACTGCTTGGTTTGACAGTGACTTCTGTGTGAGCTGTGCTTCATACATTGAACACTGTTGACAATAGACCTGTTTTGCCCACGAGATCTCACCAAAATTTCGCTAACATGACCGCACCTTTCGTCACTATTTAGATTCAGTAAATAATCAACTAAAAGTAAAGTACCACACTGTTACTTTGAATTGCGAAAAAGTGAAGAGTGCAATTTCTGTGCTACTAGTGCTACTAAACGGAATTTCAAAAATAATGACCATTGGTCCGTCAAACGCCAAAACTCACAACATTGGTTGAGCTGATGTTGCTTTGTTGGTCGGGATGTTCAAACAAACAGATCAATGTTTTGAAAGCACCTGTCACACATGAGATCGCAATAGCAAACCACAATGATCAAATCAATTCCCAATGGACAAAATCAAGTCCCGCCCAACATTTTTTCTTGTTTGAGAAGCCGTTTCACTCACAATAGAAAAGAAAAGTCGCAACTTCAGTTTCATGCTGTCTTTAAAAACTGGAGAGCATACAGTCAACAAATCTCAGTTTTTCAGCAATCCTAGCTTTTGTAATGCCTCTCTCCGATCCCTTCCGATGCTGGGAACTGGCACGCTGAAGCCTTTGGATTGAGATGATGTTACATGCAATGCCACTTTTCTGGGAGTCGATTCATTAACATCCATTTGAGAGTCTTTAACGTGGTTCTTGGTCCCTGCTGCAGAAGAACATGACTTTTGGTTCTGAGAAACTGCATTTATGACTGTGTTGTTAGAACCTGACAGTCCCATCCCAGTGAGTTCCAGCGTGGCAGATTTCCCGGTTAAAGTCATATCGGCATGTTGTGGATGGGAAAGTTCGCTCACAGACCTCTGGTGGAGAGGATTGCAACTTTGCATTGGCTGGTTTATTTGTCCTCCAGATCTTGCAGGGATACTTGGAGCAAGACGTTGACTTGTGGTCTGGTTTTGCTCCAAGTTTGCTTGAGAATGCTTTAGTTGTTGACAGATTGGGTTCTGTGTATCCTCCTTGAGGAGACCTAACTTGCAAAGAGCCTCCACTCTCACTTTCTCTGGCTTCATTAATTTATCTACAGTCAATACCCCAGAGCAAGGCAAGGTCGAGTCAATCTTAGGGTTGGAGGCTCGTTCCTGGTTCATTGGGACTTTGTGTGGGGTTTTCATTTTAGGTTTAGGGGCCACAGGTGGAGGAGTGGGCTTGGAGCCCCTACTGGTCACGGCCTGTGAGTTCTGGGTAAGAGTTTGGGATCCAGAGTTGCTTCCCACAAGATCTTTATTTGCAGAAACCTGCTGTTCTTGGGTTTTGGCTTCAGTTGCATTAGTTTTCCGCATCGATGCACTCTTGCGCAGATGCACCAGAGCCTCATACGAAAGGGGTCCTCGACTCGTCACATTCTCTGGCCGCTCATTATTCTGTTGTTCTTCCGCTGTATCTTTACTGCCTCTGACTTTATGCGGAGGTGGTATCACAACCACATTGACCTCTGAGGGAACTCGAGGAGCTTCTTGATGGAGCTGAGCATTTTTTGAAGCCACTTTAGGTGCTGTTTTTTTCTGGGATGCAGCTAATCCAGGTCTGGTTTGAATTTGCGAGTTATGGTGCGCAAGGACAAATGGAGTAGGGACCATATAATTCAGAATTTCATTTTGCACCAAGCTGCTCGACAACGGACCTTCAAATTGACTTTTGGGCACATCTACAATCAAGAAATTTATTTTAGTGTATAACCAGAAATAGTTAGGACTTAGAAATACTAAAAGAGCTAAAACGCACCTTGACTAGGGACCTTGTTGAGTCCAGAGAGGTGGGCCGCTTTGTTAGCCACATTTCCTCGAGCTGGCAGCTGATCAGACTCGTCATTGGACAGGCCACTGTCATCCTCCATATCCAGTGACTGAATGGTCTCCTCTAGGTACATGATACAAGCCTTCTCCTCAGCGGAGAGATACTCCAGACTTTCATCACTCTGAAACAAAAATTGTTCACATTAAGTTTATAATATTTGATGTACATAATATGTGATGAGTAAAGGGATAGTTCATCCGAAATGGAAATTCTCATTTAATCAACTTCAAACCCGTATTTCATTTGTGAAGGATGTTTAGCTGTTTTTGTCTAAGCAATGAAAGTCAGTGGTTTCCAAAACGACATTAAACCCATTTGACTTTCATTCTATGGATAAACACCCCCACTTTTTTTCAAAATATCTTCTTTTGTCCAAACTAAATTTTCATTTTTGGGTGAACTATCCCTTTAACAATTCATAAAATTAAAGTAGGTCTTACAAAGCATGAGTTGAAGCTGACCACGCTGTCACAGCTGCCATTACTGTCAATCTCACCCACTGTGTCAAGGCCATTGCCATCTTGCCACATGTCACGTATCGGCATTGCAAATGATGGAAACCTCCTCTCTGATATGAATTCAAAGTTCTTTAAAAGTGTTGACGAAGCTGCATTTCCCCTAAAAGTAGAATTTAAAAAATGCAAATTGAGTTTCTTGATATGCACCCTTTGCAAGAGTTGGTAGTATTAGTAATGATAGTGGAAATTGTAGAGCAATTAAAAACAATCATATACCAAAAAGGTCATGAATTTAAAAGAGCAAGCAATTATATATATGTATTTCTGTATACAGTATATTAAATGATCAGATCATGTTGAGTGCGATTACAGCAGACGTTACACTGAGCTTCTTTAGTTGTATCAAGTCCAACGTGAATGGAAGACTATGAATGAATCATCAGTTTGTTTAAAGATAAAGATAAAAAAACATTCAGCTCATTATGTTTAATTCTTTAATATTTAGTACTACAGAAATGGTTTCATTTAATCCAGCTTCCAATTTCATCTCATAAAAAATCAGCAAGAACAATGTCAATACACTTTGCTTTATTAGATGTCAAGTAAAACGCTCTCACTGTTGTAAATTTGAATATGACGTGGATGATAACACATTTTTCTTTCAGTGATGGGATATATTATGTGATATCATGCAAATGTAACAGCAAACAGGATATAAGGGGCAGTTGCAGTTAGATGAAGAATAAAGCTATCATTAGTACTGTAGGACATATTTGTTTCCAGATCCCATAAATTATCATTGTATTTATAAATCTCTAATAATTTAACTGTAATCGGTGAACCATATCTCAATGACTGTAAAAGCAAGGTCAATTTTTACAGACATAATAAACCCACTGGCCTTTTTCTTATTAATGTAGTTATCAGACGCTTGGTTTTTTTTGTATCTGTAACACCAATATGCACTTTGACACTTCTTTAATGTAATCTATGATCATAACACTAAATATATCTAAAGTTTATGACTTTATTTTGCATACAGTGTACATGACCTGTATTGCACAATAAAGTACACTATGTTATCTGCTCTAAGGGTGTGTGAAGCTCTCACTGTCAGGCTACAAACGAATTCACAGTGCATTAACATTTGGGTAAAACAGTCAATATTGCTGAACAACAACTTGTAAAAATAAGAGCAAGTGCTTTGAATTAAATCCCATTTTAATTGATGCATTTCAGCACATTATTTTACAATTTCATAATTAATTTACTATTCTTCTCTGCTTAAAATTCCTTAATTATTGGCCAACCTCTTTAATTAAAATCTTAAGAACACTCATACACAGAAATAAATATAGGAAGCCTGAAACATGCCTTAATAAAAGCTTACCTTTAGTGCAGAAACGAGTTAGATGGCAACTCAGCAGGTTCACGTGCTTCAAGAGTGTCAGTATCACTGTGAAGTGCTGTACGTCAGTACTGTACATAGGGAAATTTTCGACCAATCATTTTCGTTTTCTTCTACAGCAGCCAATTAGAGAACAGGTCGGTGAGTGTGGAGAATGAAACGAACGTTCGTCTCAAAATCAAAATCATTTAGTTACGGCGGGAAAAGACATATAAAAGAGGAGTAAACGTACATAATTAGGCTACATATACGACTTCTCTGCACTCATCTGTAATGACAAACACATGATGACAGAAAGTGTCAAGAGGATCACCTGCAAATCCTAGTTAATCGCGTTATTAAGGGTTTCTTAAAATAACATTAGTTTAATCCCCGTCAACTGGAACTGATTTGATCCTGTTTCGCTGACTAGGATTCATTATGTTTTCACACCACATACAGACGAGACTAGGTTTTAACATTTATTTCTTTAACTACTATCAATTTTTATGGTCCTAATACAAATCCAATCGTAACTAGTCATTAGATACTAATAATATCAGTAGTGACGACTAGTATATTTTTAATTACTCGCCATTTAGTCACTAAGTATGGTGAATTCAGGTTGATTGGGACACTTTTTCCAATTAATCTCAATGGCAAAAAGTGTCCCAATCATCCTGAATTCACCATAATATGTACTAAGTACTATCTAGTGAATGAGATACAGGATCATCTATAGATTATGTATGCTAGTAATTCTAAAATAAGTTATAATTTAAAGGAATAAATGTTAAAAGGCATATGCAAGCAAGATTTTTACATTTTATTAAGAATATGGAGTGGTACTTGCCTGCGCAAAACTTGCCGCCATATTGAACACATGGTTGGTTAACAAGGCGTTGTGACTCTTTAATTAATACGTTGCTAGTTAGGTGGTTGTGAGGCCATTAAAAACCTTATGAAGTCAACATTGGGCTTCCTGTTTCAATAGGAATAACAATTTGCTTGGTAAAATGTAATACTTATGGTTAGGTTTGTACAAATCATTAAGTATTGGCAATAGTAGTAGTGAAACTTTCCTTAATAAACACCACTATTTAGTTCAGAATTATACACACACACACACACGTATATGTGGTTTACGGGGACTCTCCATAGACGTAATGTTTTTATACTGTACATACTGTATATTCTATCCCCCTACACCTACCCATCACAGAAAACTGTCTGCATTTTTTGAATTTTGTATGTTTTTTAAGCCATTTGGTTTACGAGGACACAGGAAGTGTACCCATGTAATACCCATGTCATTATACACATTTGTGTCCTTATAAATCATGTATACAAGAACACACACAAACATACAGCTGACAACCCCACAAGAATATTTATATATATCAATTCAAGTTTATTTATCATTCACCCGGTATAACCAGTGATTTTGTAGCAATGAGTGTTATACATGCAGTTTCTCACTCAAAGTTACCTTAGAGTTGGTAAAACACTGATCACGGCCATTTAGAAAAACCACTGCAAAATAAAAAAAGTCCTTTGGCCGTACAATGGCACCATTTCTTCAAAATAAAAAGGCTGCAAACAAGTAAACAACAGTGTGGATAGTACCTGACTGAAAAATACTGAGAAGGTACATCATCATCAGGCCTTACAAGATGTCTTCTCTCTAAAGTTCATCCACACTCTTAATACTATGGTACTTTGCTACACTAAATGTGTTCCTAAACCTCCAATATTGGCCCTGCAAGCAGGAAAAAGTTCAATATGACATATTTCTCCACTTAAAATGCAAAACCAAAGTCACTACAATCACTCTTCCTAACAATATGTCATAGTCACTTGAGAGAGAATGAACACATTTGCATAAAACAATCTTGTGTGGTCATCTGCAGAAATTACACAAGTGCCCTTCAAAGGAAAACAAAATCTACAGATTCACAAAGTAGTTCAGTGAGATTCTACTATCAGCACCATTGTTGTCCACTTCAATTTAAAATCCACTCTTTCCAGCTAACTAGCTTACTCAAAATGTGTAAAAACCATACTGAGGATTCAGAAACACACTTGATCTATGAGACTATTTCAAGTAACAGGTACAATGGAGCCAGTGAACATAAGACTTCATGTAGTGCCATCGATTGTTCAGAAGCTGTGCGTATGACCTTAAAAAGACAGATAATATAAATACAGTAATGCCATGTTTAAATCATCATGAAAGGCATGTCTTTAGCTGTGCTTCACCATTTTGAAATACTATCCAGAAGCACCTAATGTGTGGAAAGATTAACATATGTAATTAATTTGTTTAAAAAAAGAACAACTATTAATGCCTTACATGAGAACCCATTAAAAGTTTCATTAGTTGTTAGGTACTACTAAGAGTTTAGCTAGCATTGTCAAATGGTTGTTACTCACACATCTCTTCAGGACATCTTTGAGCTGCAGACAACTGAAAAGTGTTAACATGAGGTCATGGGTGAATCTTGCGAAAACATGTCTAGGTCACATTTGACACTAAAATTAAACGAAAAAAGTACTAGTTATTTTTCGCATAAAGAAAATGATTTTACGGCCATTAAAAATAATTATTTTCATGACATTTTCATACTAAATTATTAAATGTAATACAGTAATTTTCAGTTTAAAGTTAAAAATTACTTTAATTAAAATTAATTAAATCAGCATAAATTCAAAGCAGTCCAATAATCAATACTATGATGTATAAATAATTCACAATTTAAATAATATCAAATTAGAATTTTGTAAGGAAATGTGCCTAACTGTCATGAAAATAAAGTCACAATGCAAAAAAATGTATTAATATTAATTGAATGGTATCATAAGAAACAACAAAAGTTTGTTTATATAAGTGTGTACATATGCATGCATAAATATGTATGTATATATATATATATATATATATATATATATATGTGTGTATATGTATAATATATAATAATATATACACACATATATATATATTTATATAAATATAAACTTTTGTTATATGCAATTACTCATGATTAATCGGTTTGACAGCACTGATATATAAGAGTGTGTGTGTATGTGTATATATATATATATATATATATATATATAT